>CM046947.1:11233136-12433136 GCA_025698515.1 Gossypium sturtianum | reverse complement strand
GTTATGTAATGAGAAAAAGAAATAAAAAATAAAAACTAGAAACATGTTGTTTGAAGTGTAGTCTTTTGACTGGAAAATGCAATTTTCGTATACTTTCAAAGAAACTAACCTGAGGAGCAGTTGCTGCCTTTCCTATAAATGGTTGACCCAAAGATGAGGAAATTCAAGGGAGAACTGAGAACACATTAGAGAGGGGGGGAAAATGGGTTTACAGAAAGGTTTAGTGACATGGTTTGCAGGGGTTTTATTTCTAAGCACTTTGCTCCTTTCCAGTGCAGATGTACATCACTATGAATTCTTTGTGAGTACCCTTTCTTTCATGTCACAGTTGTTTCGTATGGATAAGCTTAAACCTCATATTCAACCTACGTAATTTACTGACCTGATCATAAATTACTTTTTCCTTCTCTGTTTTAAACCCAAAACGTTCAGGTCTGATACAACATCTTTGCTTTAACTATTACAGAGTAATGGTAGAAATGTCTCCTTAAAACATGGCAGTGGGTTTTTTTCCTTTACAGTTTAATATTAGTGTTGAGATTTGACTGCAGGTGCGAGAGTCAAACTTTACGAAGCTGTGCAACACAACGACATTGCTGGTCGTAAACGACAGCTATCCAGGGCCTGAGATTCGGGTTCACAGAGGTGATACTGTCTTCGTTAATGTCCACAATCAAGGAAACTACGGCTTCACCATTCACTGGTAACTATAACCTTTCTTTCATTCTTCCATTCGTAATTTCCCAAAGAATTGAAATCAAAAGTGATTAAATCAAATTAAACATGTTGCAGGCACGGTGTGAAACAACGGAGGAATCCATGGTCCGATGGTCCCGAGTTCATAACGCAGTGCCCCATCCAACCAGGGACCAACTTCACCTATGAAATCGTATTATCGGATGAAATAGGAACACTGTGGTGGCACGCACACAGTGACTGGACTCGTGGTTCCGTCCATGGAGCCTTCATCATTTTGCCGGCGGAGAATGAAACTTACCCGTTCCCCACGCCAGACGCCGATCAAACTATCGTACTTGGTAAGCATATATTTTGATTCTTAGGTTGTGTTACTTGTGTATAATTATAGCATCTTAATTTGATTTTTTGAATGGATTTACAGAATCATGGTACGATGGGGACTACAAGCAAATTATTGATGACGCACTTGCCGCCGGTATCTCTCCTCGCCAACCAAATGCTTATGCTATCAGTGGACACGTAGGAGACACATATGGATGCCCCAATGGTATGTTCTAGCATTACCGAAACCGGATTGAGTTTGTCGGCCTTTGGATCCCTTAGACTAAGAGCCTATAGTTGGTTGTTGCAGATACAATATTCCGTATGCAAGTTGATTCTGAGAAGATATACCTTCTCCGAATAATTGACGCTGCAATGAACGAACATTTTTTCTTCACCATCGCGAACCACACCCTCACAGTCGTCGCACAAGATGCCTCCTATGTTCGAAGGTTTACGAGGGACTATATATTGATAAGCCCTGGCCAAACCATGGATGTTTTGGTCTCTGCCAATCGAAACGTTGGCCAATATTACATGGCTATTAGGCCTTTCTCTGATTCCTCTGCTGCACCTATTGACAACATCACTACTGGCATTTTTCAATATACAAACAGTGAGGGTGGATTGAATGCTTCCCTGATAACGTTGCCCATGATGACCGATACAGATGCTATGATTAACTTCCTTAACCAAATTCGGAACACGAATGTCTCCCAGAATCCGCGGATAAATGTGCCGGCAGATAAGGATATTAAAAGACGAGTGTTCATTGCACTCGCGGTAAACAACTTGCCTTGCAACACCTGTGTTGTAGGCAGCAGACTTGTTGCAAGTATGAACAATGTGAGCTTTGATACCCCAAGTATTGACATTCTCCAAGCATACTACAACAGGTATATTATATATATCCATGGTTATAGCAATTCTTAAATCATGATTTCACTACTGTAGCTGCCTAATTGTTAAAAGTTTTGGTAAAATTGCAGGAACATGAGTGGTGTTTACACCGAAGATTTTCCATTGAATCCCCCAGTAATCTATGATTTCACTGGAAACTTGACTAATCTCAATACCCCTGTTGAGGAAGGGACGAGGGTTATAGTGGTAAATTATGGGGAAGGAGTTGAGATGGTGCTGCAAGCAACCCAGATGGGGGCTGGTGGAAGTCACCCCATGCATTTGCACGGTTTCAGCTTCTATTGGGTGGGAACAGGTTTCGGAAATTTCAACAATGAGACAGACCCAAGCACTTATAATCTGGTTGATCCACCACTCATTAACACTGTCCATGTTCCTGGTAGAAGATGGGTTGCCATCAGATTTTTTGCTACCAATCCCGGTAAGTTTTTCAATTAGAAAATTGTTTAAATAAAAAGAAGCTCATCTTTCTTACGACCAAAGTTTTAACTAATTACAATATTTTCAGGAGTATGGTTTATGCATTGCCATTTGAATAGGCATAGTAGCTGGGGAATGGACACTGTTCTCATCGTGAGGAACGGTAAAACCGAGGAAACAAGCATCCGCCCACCGCCATCTACCATGCCTCGTTGTCCTGGAACCTAGAACTACTACAAGCATAGAAGTAGCACATACAAACATACATACAAGTAGTTTCTAGATTTACATTTTTAAGAAGAATAAAATTCATGTGCCCTTTATGCCCACCAATTTCAGATAAATTAATCTCTACAATAGTCTATTAAAACACACCTTCAATGATAGCAAATCAAGCAAAAAAACAATAGAAGTAGGGAAGGCGTAGATTTCATCCAATCTTCCTTCGATTTGTTCTTCTTGTTTACAAAAATATCAAACATTAAAGAATGAAGATAATTTCTTTATTTTCGGATAATAAGTAAAGTGTAGTACCATGAATCCTAGTCTTTGTTTTTTTTATACAGTACTTAAAACTCCTCCTCAATCCTTAAATAAAAGGATATATATTTTTAGTTTTAGTTGCAAACCGAATACTACTAAAAATTAATCTCAAGATTTAAGTTAAACTCGAAAATATATTACTCACATGTCTGAAAATGATTGGTTGGACACAACACGAGCACTAAAAGGGCAGAGGATTTTTCACTTTTCTAATAATAAAATTCCTCTCATCCCGTTACCTTGCTCACCAATAGAAATAAATTGTTATTTATTTTTAAAATATGTATGATTAAATTAAAATTAAAAATTTATATATATTTGAAATTCAACTTATCCCAATTAAATAATAGAGGGTGAATCAATAAGGATACATAAAAGATTATATATTGTGGTTAATAGTCATACATAGAATCGAAGTCATTGGTTTTGTTTATTAAAGGATAGGAAAGATAAGGAGAAATGGGCATCCGACGTGGCCTTCCCATCTCTTTCAAACTTTGTCACCAATTATTATTTTATATTGCATTTTTATTTTTCTAATATAAATTAATACAACCTGTTTTATATATAACACATAAAAATTAATTTAATTATTTATCTCTATACATTTTTTTTTAATTTGGTTTTAAATTATCTTCAAACGTGTTATTGTGGATGTGATATTATTTTTATTTTATATGTTAGATTACCAATAATTTAAAAAATCATGACCAAATAATGTAATTCCAAAATATATAAAGAAAACTCTTGTAAATAAAATTTTAAAAGAATCTGAAGGTTATAAAAACACTAAATAATTTTTAATAATTCAAAAAGAAGTCAATTTCAGCTTTGTTTTATTCTTCTTACAATGATTACATATAACATAAACCTATTAACCTTTTTCTTTTCGACGCCTGGGGGTCTTTTCGCAATCGCTTTGGTATATTTGGGAAGTTTTGTTGTGATAGGTACTAATAGTTTTAACTTTTCTAACCAATAATTTCGCTATATCAGTATATCTGTAGTGCACATTGGAGCTTTTTAATACAAATGTATTACATGATGGAATATAGATATATTCAACATAACCTACATTTATAGTCTCAATATCATCTCCATTATAATAGATATCTTTTAAAATTGACTGGAACATTATGCACCGAATATATAACAAAAATTATTTCAACCTTGCAACTAAAATTATTATGTTTCATTTCCAATTTAGTGGAGAATCATAATTTCATTTATTCTTTAACTTCATTTAGCTCTTTGCATGATTTTATCATATATCAATTCTATTAGGAAATGACGATTTATTACATACTTGGCCTTACTGATTATATTAACATCTTTTTTCCATATTAATATCATGATTCATACATATCCACAGACACCCTAATATGTTCGACTAACCGAAAATAAAAGAGTTTTTATTTAAGATTGGCCTTTAGATGTTTTTACACATGTAATCAAATCTTCAAAAACTTAGATTCTATCATCAACTAAGGTTGGGAACCCCAATTTCAATATTTCCTCATTTTCCATACATTTAAAAATATATCCAAAATTAATTTCCAAACTTTCTTAACTTCCTCATAATCATCAAAATAGGGGGTGAGAATTTTGAACATTTTTGGGAAAATGCAAGAAAGAATAAAAAGGGAGAGAGCTCCGATGTGTGGAAGATGGCTGGTTAGATGGGCCAAGGATGGGGATGATTCTACACTCTATTTCCCTTAAAAAATATCTAAGTTGGCTAAAAGCTCACCCAACAAGTTTTAAGTCCAAAATTTGCTAAATTGTGACTCACCTCTAACATTTCTTACTAGATCCGAAAGCAGATTTGAGTAAGAAATATCACATAATTTTTTTTTTAAAATTTTTCATAACATTTAAACACTTAATTTATTATTATTGGACTCAATTTCAACCTTTGAAATTCAATTTCTTATTTTATATTAAAATTTATTGTAACACCCCAAACCCGGTCAAAACGCTCCGACCGAATCTGGCATGTCACAGAAAAAAAACGTTTTTGGAAAACGAGTTATCGTCTCAATGTTGAAAAGAAAAACCTTTGATTTTATAAAACCCGAGTTGTGTGAAGCCAGTGGTTAAAATTCTTTCGAAACTTAGTTTTAAAGAAGACAGTGTTACCTTGTTATTATTGCGTGTTTGATAAATACCCGACGGTAAAAATTTTGGAAATCCCGAGAATTCGTTAAAATTTTGAAAACGTCCACTTTACGAGTTTATTAGGCATGTCTTTAGTGTTTAAACGTCGGTTTATAGAAATGTAACAAAATGGATAACCCCAAAATAAAAATTTAAATGGCCTTATTACATAACCGAAATCCAAACTTAAGATAAAATAAATCCAAAATAATCATTAAAGTAAAAACCCAAAATATTGAGCATGGCCACCTCGAGTCCATTCCGCTCCCATACGCGATCTAGGAATTATCTCAAAAATGTAATGGAAGGGGTGAGTGGCCGAGACTCGGTGTATAAATCCCCATCCCCAAAGATGTTAAGCTCTCACACAGTTTCATATGCAACACGTATGTCATGCAATCCATCCAACCTATCCATCCGAACACCCAATTCTACCCCTTGTGGCACCTAGCCACTGGTGATACCTAACCATTGGTGACCGAAGTCACAAATAATCATGTGTGGGGCCAACCCACTTGTGGTACCTAACCACTGGTGACAATCCCTTATATCGACATGTGGGGCCACCCACTGTGGTACCAAACCACTGGGACGAGTCACGAGAAATAAGTTTATGTGGTACCTAACCACCGGGTGGTTCCAAACCACCGAGACTTAGTCACAAAATATTAATATGTGGGGCCAACCCACGTGTGGTACCTAACCACTTTGGTGACATCGATAATCATACCTTCCCCTTCCTCTCATCATACCCATACTCATGAACATGCTTTTTAATACAACATCATCATGCTTAACATTTAGGAGTAATCAAATATGACATATGTAGATTTAACGGAGACAATTAATGTTAGCCACCAAAATGGACTTACCCGGAGTCCTTGCTTTTACCCACAAGGGTAACTTATCGATTTCTACAGTTATTTCGGCTTTTGACAGGTCACAAATAACAGCACATTAAACATATGAAGTGTGTAAGAGTTACACACCTGATTACTCGTAACAGCAGACACAGCCTCTTCTTAAACTTAGGGGCTGGGTTTACAGATCCAACCCCTCCTACCGCTTGGCTGGCATTAGAGTCCATGAACACACCTTGATCACTAAACGGATTAAAGCAACGAAATTGAATCTAAGAGGTTAACGTAACTCGTAGAGCGAAAGCCCTTACCTAGATCGATAAATCCCGAGGCTTCAGGCTCGATTTACAAACCAACTGAATCCCGAGAGTCCAAAAGAAAGCGTCAACACCCCACCTACATTCGACCAAACATCAAATAGAATTGGGTCTCTGCCTTCGGTACTTAGCGCAATAAGAAAAGATTGAATCGGCAGGGACAATTACCACAACACCAGCAGAATCGATTAGGAGTGGAGGAGAATAGATAACGGCGATCCGCTGTTACAAGAACCGAAGAAACGATTATGAAAGCCAAAGGAATTTGGCTAAAAAACTACCCAAAATAGATGTCAAATCCCAGCTTTTCTTCCTATAAAAAATGATAGAGAAAAGGGAAAGAGAATGGGAGAGAGTTAGGGAGATTCGGCCAAAGGCCAATAACTTACCCAAATGCCGAAAGCGTTCCACTATGCAAAGAGAAAGATGGAAACGAAGGGTGATCCTTAACAGATGATATTCGACCAAACGCTAAAAGAGAAAAGAGAAAAGTTGATGGGTTTTCGGTAAAGGTTGAAGCTTCAACAGGTTTCGGCTGACAAGAAAAGAAGAGATGCAAAGAAGAAACGAGGAATGGGGTTTGAGGTTTCGGTTCTTGAGGAGATTCAGAGAAAACGCAAAAGAGAGAAACTAAGGTGAAAGGAGGGTTCAGCTTTGATGCTCGAGACAAGGGAAATAGACGAAAATGAGGAGTAAAGGAACTTAGAAGACCATTTTGGATTTGGGCGGATGAGAAAAAGCGAGAAAAACAAAATACAAAGTTTGAGATGTGAGAGTGGTTCAATTTGGTACAAAAGAAAAATAAAAAGAAAACCCCAAATGCTCCCTACTAGTCGAATGCTCACCCCTCACCAAAGCTAACTTACCACATTCGGCCACCCCTCTAAGCAACACTCAACCGAATGCCCAACCCCCTTCCAACTCTTTTGAAATTCAGCTAACACACCTCCCACTTCAATCCCCCTTTTCTCTCCTTGTTTTTCTCCTGGCCACCTGTTCAAATCCGTTTGAATGCTTCAAACTCCTCAAATTTCTCTCCACCACCTATTTAAATATGTTGACTCCTTCAACAGTCATCCATCAGAGTCCATCCTGAGTACAACTCCCCCTGATCTTGGCGTCAAAAATAATAAGCAGAAAGGAAATTCCCGCAGCTCGAACCAAGGCTCCATCCACCCACATGAGGCGTCACTCCCTTGCCTCTTAAGTGGCGCCTCCTTGCCACTTTGCCAAGGTACTTCTTGTGTCAAAACTCACCACCAAGCACCCTTAACACCTGACCCAAGCATCTCCCCCTTCCAGGTGCCCAAAAATTAAAATTTTTGCCAAGGCTCAGGCCTACCCCTAGCTCATGCCTGGACCCCAAAACACCATAAACTAGCATAACAACCATACTATACACATGCACACATATATAAATGCAGAGGCCCCGATTTAGGATGTTCAGATTCTACCCCTTAAAAATAATTTCGGCCTCGAAATTACAGTCAAAAGAGTTGAGGGTATTCTTTGCGCATCACATCCTCTGGCTCCCACGTGGCCTCTTACGCTCCATGATTACGCCATAATACCTTTACCAAAGGAACTGATTTCCTGCGCAAGACTTTGACATCCCGCTCTAAGATCTGCACTGGTTCCTCCTCAAAAGACAAATCTGGGCTCACTTCAATCTCCTCCACTGGCACAACATGAGACGGATCTGAACGATAGGGTCTAAGCATGGAAACATGAAACACGTTATGGATGTGACTCAATTCTGATGGTAACTCGAGCTGATAAGCTACTGGTCCCATGCGCTTCAACACTCGATAAGGCCCGATAAACCTAGGGCTCAGCTTGCCCTTCCGACCAAATCTCAGCACTTTCTTCCACGGCGACACCTTCAAAAAGACCTTGTCACCCACAGCAAAATATATATCCTTCCGCTTAAGATCGGCATAAGATTTCTGCCTGTTTGAAGCTTCCTTCAGACGAGCTCGAATCAGCTTAACCTTATCCTCTGTTTTGGCGACCAACTCTGGACCCAACAACTGACACTCGCCCAACTCTGTCCAACACGTAGGGGTACGACACTTCCGCCCATATAACGCTTCATACGGTGCCATTTGGATACTTGCCTGATAACTATTATTGTACGCGAACTCTGCCAACGGTAGAAATTCTTCCCAGCTACCTCTGAAATCCAAAACACAACCCCTCAACATATCTTCCAAAATCTGGATTACCTTTTCTGACTGTCCATCTAACTGCGGATGAAATGCCGTACTGAAATCTAACCTTGTACCCAATGCCTGATGCAACGCTTTCCAAAACCTTGACGTGAATCTAGGATCCCTATCTGAGATAATCGACACTGGCACCCCATGTAGTCTCACGATTTCTGCCACATACAACTTAGCCAACCTTTGAAGTGAGTAATCAATCCGAACCGGTATAAAATGAGTAGACTTTGTCAGACGATCAACAATTACCCAGACCGTATCCTTCTTGCTAGGCGTAAGGGGTAGCCCACTGACGAAATCCATCGTGATCCTTTCCCATTTCCACTACGGAATTTTTACCGGCTGTAACAGACCCGAAGGTAACTGATGTTCGGCTTTGACTTGCTGGCACGTCAGACACTTACTTACAAATTTTGTTACTTTCCGCTTCAGACCCGGCCACCAGAACTGTTCCCCCAAATCCCGGTACATCTTACTACCTCCAGGATGCATAGCGTATGGGCTACTATGAGCTTCCTGAAGAATCTTCTACCTTAACTCTACATCTCTTGGCATACAAACTTTCCCTTGAAAACATAACACTCCATCGCTACTCAAGCTATACCCCTCTAATCCACCATTCTGCACTTGCAAATACCGAGCACTTAAGACGTCATCCACTAGCTATTTTTCCTTAACCTGGTTTACCCATGTCGGCTTCACTTGCAGTTCTGCTAACAGACTTTCGTCATCATACAGACTAAGGTGGGCAAACATGGCTCTTAAATCTGCTACCACCTTGCGGCTCAATCGTCGACCACTACGTTAGCCTTACCGGATGGTACTCAATCGAAAGCAAATCGTAATCCTTCAACACTCAATCCACCTTCGCGCCTCAAATTCAATTCCTTTTGAGTGAGCAGTATTTCAAACTCTTATGATCCGTGTACACTATAGACTTCTCCCCATACAAGTAATGTCTCTAAATTTTCAGGGCGAAAACCACTGCAGCCAACTCCGGATCATGCGTCGGGTAATTCACTTCGTGGGGTCTCAATTGCCGAAAGCATACGCTACTACTTTCCCCTCTTGCATCAAAGACACATTCCGCACTCCCGATGTGCGATGCATCACAATAGACCGTAAACTCCTTCCCCGCTTCAAGCTGAATCAAAACCGGAGCTTCTGTCAAAATCCTCTTTAACTTCTCAAAACTCTCCTGTTGCTTGTCTGACCACACAAATGGAACCCATTTCCTTAACAATTTGGTTAACAGCGCCAGCAATCAAGGAAAACCCTTCTACAAACCTTCTGTAGTACCCTGCTAAACCCAGAAAGCTCCGAATCTCCACTACAGACTTAGGTGATTTCCAGTCCAACACCGCTTTAATCTTCTGAGGGTCTACCCTAATCCCCTCAGCTGACACCACATGACCCAAGAAAGTAACTTCCCTAGCGAGTCGCACTTACTAAACTTTGCGAACAATCGCTTCTCCTCGAATCTGCAAAAACCACACGCAGATGTTCATCATGCTCCTCTTTGGACTTCGAGTACACCAGAATATCATCTATAAACACCACAATGAACCGATCCAAATACGGTTGAAAAACCCGATTCATCATATCCATGAGCGCTGCTGGCGCGTTAGTCAATCTGAACGGTATTACCAAGAACTCATAGTGCCCGTAACGCGTACGAAACGCCGTCTTATGGATATCCGCCTCCTTAACCTTAAGTTGATGATACCCCGACCTCAGATCTATCTTAGAGAAGACTGATGCTCCCTTAAGCTGGTCAAACAGGTCGTCTATCCTCGGCAACGGGTACTTGTTCTTAATCGTCAACTTATTCAGCTGACGGTAATCTATACACATTCGCATCGATCCGTCATTCTCTTTAACAAAAAACACAGGTGCTCCTCAAGGAGATACACTTGGTCGGATAAAACCCCGATCTAACAGCTCCTGAATTTGCACTTTCAGCTCCAACAACTCATTCGGCGCCATCCTATATAAGGCAATAGACACTGGCGCGGTTCCAGGTAGCAGGTCTATACCAAACTCCACTTCGCGATCCGGAGGCAGCCCCGGAAGCTCTTCTGGGAACACATCGATAAATTCCTTCACCGTTCGGACATTCCCCCCAGTTGATTCATTGGCCTCCAATGCACAAACATGAACCATGAACGCCTCACATCCCTTCCTCACCATTTTCTCAGCCTTCAAAGCGGATACCACATTGGATAAGTAATTCCTTCTATCACCTATCATCACCACCTCTTCACCCTCAACAGACCTCAACACCATGCGCTTGACTGCACAGTCCAGACTTGCTTGGTACTTCACTAGCCAGTCCATACCCAAGATCAAATCGAACTCTCCAAATGGCAGTTCCATCAGATCAGCCAAAAACACTACCCCTTGAAGTTCTAGAGGTACCTCCTTATACAGTTTATCCACTACTACAGAGTGACCTAGAGGGCTAATTACAGTCATCTGCCTAGAAGAAACCTCATAGGCTAAGTTCATAGTTCCCACTATACTACTAGCAACATAGGAGTGCGTCGAACCAACATCTATCAAAGCAGTATAAGGCAATCCAAAAATTAAGAACGTACCGGTTATGACGTCCGGTGCGTCGCCCTCCTCTCGACGTCGCGCTGCATAGACCAACCCTGACTGTCTTGTATCAGTATTCCTGGCACCTCTGCCCGGTGCCCCATGACCTCGTCCGTTACCGTTACCACCCCTGGCTGATCCTTGACCCCTCTACGGTTGCTGACCATCTCTCCTGAATTGTGTACGTCCTTGACCCTCAGACTGAGTCCTAGCTGACCTCCACGGACAATCCCTTATCCGGTGATCCATCGACCCACACTCGAAGCACCCTCTGTTTCCTGTCCAACACTCTCCCGAATGAGGCTTCCCACATCGAGCGCACCGTGGCGACCACTGAGTAGCAGCAGCAGGCTTTGCAGCTTGACTCGATCCGCCAAATCTAACCCTTTTCTGAGGATTCCCAGCAGACCCTGATGGCCCAAAACTCCTCTTATCCCTATTCCTGTTCTGATTTTGCCTCTCGGTCCGTTTCACCTCCTCGGCTATCTTGGCCTTCTTTACCAGGACAGCAAATTCTCTTTCCCGCTGTGGAGCAATCAACACTCGCAGCTCATCTCTCAGCCCGTCCTCAAATCTGACACAGCGCTCATGTTCCGTATCCACGATACCTTGGGCATAACGGCTCAACCTTAAGAATTCCGCCTCATATTCAGATACTGACTTACTCCCTTGGACCAGATTCAAGAATGCCCTGCGCTGCGCATCTATATAACTAGACCCGACGTACTTCCTCTGGTAAGCTGCCTTAAAGAAATCCCAAGTGATATCATCGACCATCGCACCATCCCTGACTGTGAGCCACCACTGATAAGACTCATCTCGGAGAAGAGACACTATCCTTTTCAGCTTCTCCTCAGCCGTAAAGTCCAAATCGTCTATTATGCGCTCAGTTGCCTCTAGCCAGTACTCAGCTATGTTGGAAGTTACACCGAAAATACCCCTAAATACTTCTGCTCCATTTGCCCGGAGTCGTTCAGACACAGATTTTCGAGCCCCCGTTCCAACGCCTGCACCAGTAACTCTCTCTAGGATCCGCAGCATCGCCTGTGACACTGCGTCATCACCACCCGTCTGATCTTGAAATTTCGCGCCCGCAGCTGGCGACGGCGGCACCTCATTGTCTGACCCATGACCAGACCTTAATGGTTCCGACACAGTAATCCTACCCCTACCACGTCCACGTACATTACACCCGCATCCTCGAGTGCTCATGACTAGCGTTTACGTCTTAATCTGATTTAAGAATTTTATGAGTTAGCTTTCTTCCACTATTTATTATGGCACAGTCTTATGAGAAATTTATTAGAGTAGTTGTTCCCGCAAGTTCATACAGTCTTACGGCTTCAGTTTCTAAAGTAAAGGTCCTACTACTAGCATTCATAGTGTAAGCATTTAACTCATGTAAACAGTAGTTAGGAGACTTACCGTCGCGGATTGGTGCCGGAGACTCAGGTGCCATGCGTTCCAAAACATGTTCCTCATTCAACCATTTCACAACCCTTTTTATAAAACATTTTGGGCCTCAGGCCCACAGCCGAGCTTTTGAACTTGGCTCTGATACCACAATTGTAACACCCTAAACCCGGTCAAAACGCTCTGACTGAATATGGCATGTCACAAAAAAAAATGTTTTTGGAAAACGAGTTGTCGTCTCAATGTTGAAAAGAAAAACCTTTGATTTTATAAAACTCGAGTTGTGTGAAGCCAGTGGTTAAAATTCTTTCGAAACTTAGTTTTAAAGAAGACAGTGTTACCTTGTTATTATTGCGTGTTTGATAAATACCCGATGGTAAAAATTTTGGAAATCCCGAGAATTCGTTAAAATTTTGAAAACGTCCATTTTACGAGTTTATTAGGCATGTCTTTAGTGTTTAAACGTCGGTTTATAGAAATGTAACAAAATGGATAACCCCAAAATAAAAATTTAAATGGCCTTATTACATAACCGAAATCCAAACTTAAGATAAAATAAATCCAAAATAATCATTAAAGTAAAAACCCGAAATATTGAGCATGGCTACCTCGAGTCCATTTCGGCTCCACTTCCGCGATCTAGGAATTATCTGCAAAATGTAATGGAAGGGGTGAGTCACCAAGACTCAGTGTATAAATCCCCATCGCCAAAGATGTTAAGCTCTCACACAGTTTCATATGCAACACGTATGTCATGCAATCCATCCAACTTATCCATCCGAACACCCAATTCTACCCCTTGTGGCACCTAGCCACTAGTGGTACCTAACCACTGGTGACCGAAGTCACAAATAATCATGTGTGGGGCCAACCCACTGTGGTACCAAACCACTAGGACGAGTCACAGAAATAAGTTTATGTGGTACCTAACCACTGGTGGTTCCAAACCACTGAGACTTAGTCACAAAATATTAATATGTGGGGCCAACCCACGTGTGGTACGTAACCACTGGTGACAGTCTGATAATCATACCTTCCCCCTCCTCTCATCATACCCATACTCATGAACATGCTTTTTAATACAACATCATCATGCTTAACATTTAGGAGTAATCAAATATGACATATGCAGATTTAACAGAGACAATTAACGTTAGCCACCAAAATGGACTTACCCAGAGTCATTGCTTTTACCCACAAGGGTAACTTATCGATTTCTACAGTTATTTCAGCTTTTGACAGATCACAAATAACATCACATTAAACATATGAAGTGTGTAAGAGTTACACACCTGATTACTCGTAAAATCACGCTCTCTACGTCGACACTATCGTTAATCGACACCACCGCTATCTGTCTACTACCTTGCTCAGATGTCGGGCCACAACCTGGTGGCCAATCACGAACCGCAGACACAGCCCTCTTCTTAAACTTAGGGGCTGGGTTTACAGATCTAACCCCTCCTACCGCTTGGCTGGCATTAGAGTCTATGAACACACCTTGATCACTAAACGGATTAAAGCAACGAAATTGAAGAGGTTAACGTAACTCGTAGAGCGAAAGCCCTTACCTAGATCGACAAATCTCGAGGCTTCAGGCTCGATTTACAAACCAACTGAATCCCGAGAGTCTAAAAGAAAGCGTCAACACCCCACCTACATTCGACCAAACATCAAATAGAATTGGGTCTTTGCCTTCGGCACTTAGCGCAATAAGAAAAGATTGAATCGGCAGGGACACTTACCACAACACCAGCAGAATCGATTGGGAGTGGATGAGAATAGATAACGGTGATCCGCTGTTACAAGAACTGAAGAAACGATTATGAAAGCCAAAGGAATTTGGCTAAAAAACTACCCAAAACAGATGTCAAATCCCAGCTTTTCTTCCTATAGAAAACGATAGAGAAAAGGGAAAGAGAATGGGAGAGAGTTAGGGAGATTCGGCCAAAGGCCAAGAACTTACCCAAATGCCGAAAGCGTTCCACTATGCAAAGAGAAAGATGGAAACGAAGGGTGATCCTTAACAGATGATATTCGACCAAATGCTAAAAGAGGAAAGAGAAAAGTTGATGGGTTTTCGGCAAAGGTTGAAGCTTCAACAGGTTTCGGCTGACAAGAAAAGAAGAGATGCAAAGAAGAAACGAGGAATGGGGTTTGAGGTTTCGGTTCTTGAGGAGATTCAGAGAAAACGCAAAGAGAGAAACTAAGGTGAAAGGAGGGGTCCGCTTTTATGCTCCAGAGACAAGGGAAATGGACGAAAATGAGGAGTAAAGGAACTTAGAAGACCGTTTTGGATTTGGGCAGATGAGAGAAAAGAAGAGAAAAACAAAATACAAAGTTTGAGATGTGAGAGTGGTTCAATTTCGGCACAAAAGAAAAATAAAAAGAGAAAACCCCAAATGCTCCCTACTAGCCGAATGCTCACCCCTCACCAAAGCCAACTTACCACATTCGGCCACCCCTCTAAGAAACACTCAACCGAATGCCCAACCCCATTGCAACTCTTTTGAAATTCGGCTAACACACCTCCCACTTCAATCCCCCTTTTCTCTCCTTGTTTTTCTCCTGGCCACCTATTCAAATCCGTTTGAATGCTTCAAACTCCTCAGATTTCTCTCCACCACCTATTTAAATATATTGACTCCTTCAACAGTCATCCACCAGAGTCCATCCTGAGTACAACTCCCCCTGATCTTGGCGTCAAAAATAATAAGCGCGAAAGGAAATTCCTTGACTCGAACCAAGGCTCCATCCACCCACATGAGGCGTCACTCCCTTGCCTCTTAAGTGGCGCCTCCTTGCCACTTTACCAAGGCACTTCTTGTGTCAAAACTCACCACCAAGCACCTTTAACACATGACCCAAGCGTCTCCCCCTTCCAGGTGCCCAAAAATTAAAAATTTTGCCAAGGCTCAGGCCTACCCCTAGCTCATGCCTGGACCCCAAAACACCCTAAACTAGCATAACAACCATACTATACACATGAACACATATATAAATGCAGAGGCCCCGATTTAGGATGTTACATTTATACATATATCCACCATCCCAACTTATTTCATAGCCTTAAACAAATATTCCAAATCACATACGAACTATAACCATTCTAACTTATCAATTTCAAATATTTAATTTCTTACATAAATATTTATCAAATATTTCATTGAATCAAGTATATAATTATTACACCTCAATTTATAACTAAATGTTTTAGAAGTGACAAAACAATTCCTATTCCCCAAATTTTACATTTTTTTTTCAAAACAGTCCCTAATTTTTTTTTCATTTTTCTGATTTAATCCTTAAAATCCCAAATTTACATAGTTTTACAATCAAGTCCCCAAAAATCAGATTTTGTTTTTTTACTGCACAATCTTAAATCCCAATTTGTAAAGTTTTGCAAAATAATCCTTTTTATTTCAAAATTTCTATATATTTACAATTTGGTCCCTATTAACTCAAATCCTATCACATAATGTCTCCTTTCTAAGTTTTAAAATAAAATACCATAATAATTAAAACATTAAAAATTCAGATTTCCACATTTCAACACTTCAATTTTGAATGTTTAAAAATTTCTCAATTTCATCCTTTTAATTTAAAACACGCTAATTTAAGTACAATTTTCCAATACTTGAAATATCATATTCTTATAGTCTTATCATAAAAATCCAAACTTTAATTTATCTATTTAATTCATTTATTTTTAAAAATTTTCATAATTTTCAATTTAGTCCTTATTTCCATTTTATCAAATTTATCACTTAAAATCATCCATCAAATTGTTCCTAAAATCATTCAGCATTCACACAATACATGAACATAATACTTTCATCGCTTAGAACCTAGAAACTAATTATACACACTTAATTTTTACAATTTCACATCAAATTATATATTCAAATAAACATAATATAATAGTTGGAATAACTTACCCAAGATTTCTCTCACTTCCATCATCATCTTCAAGCCTCTATGTTTGGTTTCATATGAAATGACACTTTTGAATTAGAGTTGAATGTGATATCTCACTTTAATTTCAAAGAATTTTAGGTTAAAAATATGTTTAAACAAGAAAAAGACCAAATTGAATTAAATGTAAAACTTTTTTATTTCTCTCCTCTTTTTTCCATGCACCCCACATTGGGGTTTTTATAAAAGAGTGATTTCTCTTCATATTTCTAGAATTTTCTTTATTTAACATTTAATTAATTTTATCAATAGTTCACATTTAATCACATGATTTTAATTATTGGTTATAATTTATCCCATCAAAATATCACACTTTTATAATTTAAAATTTAAAAATAATATTTAATGACCAAATTGCCTTTTAAAATATCTTTTGTCATATTTAAGACATATGGGTAAAATAGTCATTTCACCCTTTTCCATCACTCAATTGTTTGACACATAACATACCTATGTGTCCAAAGTAATTATTACTTATGAAGATTTTTTTATTCATGGTATAATTGCAATTAAGCCCTTTTCTTATAAAATGGTAAAATCACACTTTAGTTCCTGTACTTTTCACCACATTCTAATCTAGTCCATATCCCAATTTTTTGACTTCACCTATCAATTCGTATCCATGTCAAGTTCATAAAAAGTATTTCTTAATTTTTTTGCTCCTTTTCTAAAATGGTAAATTTTCACTTTTAATCTATTTTTCACAAAATTTCAATTTAATCTTTATTAAAATTTTACTATTCGCACTTTCTTTTTCAATGTCAATTTTTTACTTTACTATCATTCTTCAATTGACAAACTCTTACTTTTTGGAAAAATTTACTATTTATCTTTCGAAATACTACTATTGGAGACGCTAATATTTTTGAGGTGTTACACCTCCAACATGATCCAATTTCTAAATGTCCAATTTTTATTCCATGCACCAATGATCTCATATAAATAATATATACATCATGAATTCTTGAGAATTGACCAAAATACCCCCTTCGTGACAAAATTACCATGTCACCCCTTTGTGTCTCAAAATTCAATTTCGTTACAAAATTAAACACTTAGTCCAATACAAGCTCATAATTTATACTAAACCTTTAGTATAAGTCTTTTGGTGGTAAATATTAACTTTTACTTTTCTCTCAATAAAAATGGGAAATCTACAATTTAGTCTCTATACTTTTGGAATTCTTTCAATTTGGTCCAAAAGTGATTTTTCTCACACTAACATGTATCCAATACATTTTCATGCTAAATAATCAATAATAATCCCAATTTCACTTTTTGATCAAATTTACACTTTAATCCTCAAACTTTTCAAAATTTGTGATTTGATCATTTTGTCACATTTTTACTTCTAAAATTCTTCTCATTGATTCCTATATCATGGATCACTTTATTTTCATAAGAATTCTTTTATCTAACAAAATTTTTAATTTTTCAAAAATTCACTATATTTGCTATCGAAATAGTACCACCTGTTTAATTGAAAATTTTGAAATGTTAACATGTGAATAAAAAAGATCATGTTGAGAATTATTGTTGTTATTACTTTATCATCACTTTTCGCAGACCACATATAAGATGAAATGTTGGGGTATTTTAATTAAAAAAGAAAACAAAAATTAATATTAAAGAAAATTGTCATCAACAAGCATTTAAGGATGCGAGTTTTGCTTCACTTCATTAAAATTTTCCTTCAATTCTATGCTATAAATATGGTTAATTTTTCGTAGGAAAATTATCCATTTTCAAAAGGAAAAGGAAATTAAAATAAAATCCTTTCTAAGTTTTAAGAGTGCTAATCAAATTGAGTGAAGAAAATGTTAATTTTGGTGGAAACCTTTCTAAATAGTGCATGTTAGTAAGATGGATAATGGGTGATTGGGATTGCGGTATCTTAGAGGATTGCATGCAGTAAAACTTCTTTGAACTAGTTATTATCATGGAGATGATATATATAGTCTCAAGAGAGTGATTTGTTTAAGACTTAATCTCTATCACCCTATTTTAACTATAAGAGTTGTGATAGATGGCAGCAATTGATCATATACTTCTATTAGTAAAATTATTTTGCAACACTCTCTAACACTTAAAAGGTAAAATTCATTATGGAGTACATTGTTGAAAGTTTGCCCAAAACAACTTTACGCTTGTGGTCTGAACTGTCTTTTCTACTTTTATGGTGCAAATTATAAGAGATGAAAGCAATAAGAATTTTGAAAACTATTTATATCCAAAATAAGGGTCTACCATGATCTCTGTCGGGCAAGGAAATTGGGGATGAGAAAAGTGATATTGGAGACAGATAGTGCATCAGTAGTGCACTTACTGCAAAAGTAGAATCTTGTTGCACCTCTGAATGTGGTTCTGCATCAATTCTAGTTTTGCTCTAGTGAGATTGAGAGGTTCGAGTTGAGCATATTTATCGGAAATGTAATCGTGTAGCAGATGAGATGGCTGCTGTGTCTATTGGACGATCGTTTGGTCTGCAGATTTTTCAAGATCCGCCTTCAAGGGTGTTGCAGCTACTACACGATGATATGCAAGGATTAACATGGACGAGAATGGTAGCTGTTTAGCTGCATATTTGTCTCTTTTCTTAACCCCCCAGTCTAATTATGGTTGTAATTTCTCCACATTTTTATGGGTTTTTATCCGGATGGTATTCTAATAAACTCCAACCAACAATGTTTGGTAATATTTTTATAATGCCATTAATAAGTCTAAATTGATAACATTATTAATTGTTGCTTTTAAAATAATGGCAAGAATTTTTTTAATTGAATCAAATGAAAATCTAATCAATCAAAGAAAATAATTTGGACTTAGATTACATTAACTTAAAAAAAGGTTAAATCATTCGATTCAATCTCGTAAGTAAAGTTTCTCTCTGACTGAATTAAATCATTCAAACCATCAATTGAATCTTTAACGCCCTTCCTACAAACCCACAAACATATATATGATTAATTGTTTTATCATAAACAAGGTGTGTAAGCATATACATATATGTATATACTAGTATTACCACTTGATGGAAATATCATGGTTGACTTGATGGAAACAGCATGGTTGGCTTGATGGTGGACATTGACAAAAACTGTGTCCCTTATGCGAACCCCAATCTTACAGCCCAGAAAGCTGGCATTGAGGGTCAAGATGTTGTTCGTGCTACACATTTGTGAACCGGGATTCTTCCAACTAATTTAAACAGACATAAATAAACAAAACCCAAAATCAAAACTCAGAGCTGCTTAACCGGAAACGAGGGAAAGATGCAACAAACTTACGAAAAAAACCTGTAATGGTGGACTTTAGCCCTGCATAAGACGAGGATATTCAGAAAATAATAAAAAAGCCCTGAAATCCTCATAAACCCTTGCTTTTGAGAACCCAAGTTTTTATTTTCTATGTATCTGTGCTCTTCAAGTTTCCCTTTTCTTTGTAATATCTTTTTGTTTTTTATTCATTTCTTACTTATTTACAGAAACAGTGGTTAGTTTAAGTTTCTGAAATCAGCGTACGCTATAGGACATTTGAAGTCTGCGCAGTAAAATATTCCCAACTTTCTGGACGCATATAATCAGACAAAATATTTGACAGACAACTTTACATGTTTCTTTAGCCAACGTAATTGTCAATGAAAATATTTTTGGTAAAAATAAAATAGAAAAATTTGACACATGCAAAAGTCATTAACCATTTGAAACTTCACTGTTAAATTCGAATGTCGATAATGACAATAAATTGCAAAAAAAAAAAAGAAGAGAAAAATAGAACACATAGATGATTTTATATGGAAACCCTTTCAAGAAAAACCAAAAAGAAGAAAAATTCATTAACGGTTAAATTCGAATTGAATACAAGAAGAGAGACAATTACGTCTATTTATAGGTTAAAAAACATTATTCTAATCAAAGTCTAATAGAAGTAATGCAATAAGATTGAAACAACTTATTCAAATCAATATCAAATAGAAGAATTGTACTTCTATACGGATTCCACTTGGGCAGTCTGTACCGTACCACATAGATCCCCTATCTATCCAGCCATCGCACCACCAGTTGCAACCTCAGTCCAGTTTTATGCTTAATGGGGATCTGCGACAGACTGCAGCCTTCGTCTCCATAGTTTTTAAAATAAGAATTTGGATCACACAACTCTAACTGATACAATTTTGGTGAAGTGTTTGTATGAGCAAAATGAAGTTAGAAATGAGAAGCCATCCTTCTTCTAGAGGAGCTCATTTATTTCTGTTATTAATATCATGATATTCACGACCGTACGAAGGTTAAACTAAAACCACGATACAAAATATGTGGTTGAGTTAATGATGGATACAATTGCATAAAACCGAAAAAGAAAACATTCTCATTAACATGAAAGAAAATGATTTATTTATCTACAAATTCAGACATTGCTGTATGGCTAAGTAAGTAAAAAATTTAAAACTTGGATCATGTTTCTGGAATTGTAAGAGACCAATGGGAAGTTAGTATCATTTTCTAGAGAACGCAATGCAATGTTTTTAATTTTTTTTTTTTAAACGAATGGATTCAAAAGTTATTAACAAAGTCGTGGAAGACAGGGTAGCTAGCTCTATAATTTCCAACTTATTAATTTAAAACAGAGAATCATCTCTTATGGAATCACAATAAAAAGACTGAAATTAACTTAGAAGGTTAACAATTGTGATGATATATTTTGGTCAACGTTTAACCACATATCACTATTTCTTTTCTTTTCTTTTTTTGGCTTAATTTTGATAAGTTGCGATTAAATTTTTAGTAGTTTTTTTTCTTTGATAAATTATACAGTTAGCATCAAAAATAAAAATGATTGTATTTTAGGCTTTGACGCCGACAATCATTTTTGTTTTGGTCATCTAACTTTAGTAAGTTTTCATTTTGGTCAATCATTTTATTTTTTTAATTTATTTTATTTTATCTTTTTTAGAATTAATTTTTAGTTTTGCCGATTGAATCTTAACTCGATTGGCATGGGCATTGCTGCTAATGTAGAATGACATGGGTTTGAGTGCACTGACACGCATTATTCTCCTATTTATGGGTTAGAGAGGAGATATGAGTAGTTTTAGGCATTGTATATTAAAAAAAAAACATATATGATCATAACCTAAAATGACATTGTTAAAAAAAAAATTAATTTTAGCTTTTCCAATGATAAATTTGAGATTTTATAGGGAATGACTTGATTTTTATAGAAAAAAACTTGAGTTTTTACAAGGAAAAATTACTTTTTAGAATTAATTTAAGTTTTTTAGTAAAAGGGAAAATCTAAGTTTTATAAGGAATTACCTGGGTTTTACAAGGAAAAACTTGGGTTTTTATCTTTTTAATTTCTTTTATTTTTTCCTTTTTAGAATTAATTTTAGTTTTTTATGTAAAAGGGAAAAACTTGAGGTTTCACAAAAAATTATCAAGGTTTTTGCAAGGAAAAATCATTTTATTTTTTTAATTTCTTTTAATTTCTTCCGTAAAAGAAAAAAACCTGAGTTTTATAGGAAATTACTTGGGGTTCCATAGGAAAATTAATTTAATTCCTTGTAAAAGCTCAGTTTTTTTGGAAAATATAAATAAATCCTATAAGGAAAATAAGTGGCCAAAATGAAAACTTATTAAAATTAGGTGATTAAAATGAGTGTAAAATAATATTTTTTACCTCAAATTAATAACATGTGACCCAAATGAAATGGTTGTTAATGGCAGTGCCCAAAGAGAAAATATCTTTTATTTTAGGTGTTCAAAGTAAAAACTTATGAAAATTAGGTAACTAATTGTATAATTTACCCTAACTTTTTTAAGGTGAGTAATTAAATTGCTTCAAATGATATATGAAGTGTACTTCCCCTTTATTTCAAAACAAAAGATACAATCACTTATAATTTAGTAAGATTTTTTCATACAATTTCATCATGTTGATAATGATTTCACAATTTCAAATACTTTTCTTTTTAATATGAAGATAACAAAATTGCTAAACTAAATTAGATTGGGCTCCAATCAACTAGCAGACATGCCCCAATGTTCACTATCTAGAATGGTTATTAAACTAGCAGGCGCATCACGAAAAATCCAAGTAGTAAGATCACCATCAAAAGATAGCTTTGCAAGGTGATCAACACCCATATTTGCCTCTCGACCAGCATGTCGGAACTAAAGTTGCCATTCCCGTTCCTTAAAATGCTAGATAGAACAGACCAAAGAGAGATTACTTGACATAGCCCAAACATCGTTAACAAGATTAACAGTTGTCAAATTATCCAACTCTACCAGAATTCTTCAATGACCTTCCTTCCATGCCACCTGCAAGCCAATTAATATCATACATAGTTCTGACTCTAGCTCTGTTGAGTATCTAATGCTCTTAGAGTAACCTAAAATCCTTTCACCCAAGGATTCTCTAAGAATACTATCCACCAAACTCTTACTCAATGTAGTGCCTTGGACCCAACCCGCTTGCCAGCTTCAGATATTGGGTGATACAAGGACCCGGATAACTTAACAACGATAACGACATCGACATCGCTTCTATTCTAATTAACTTAAACTCATACATACACATCAAGTCATATCAAGAAATGTAACTTTTCTTCTTGTTCTTCTTTTTATTTTATATATATTATAGTCTTACAACTTAGCAGTATTTACATCACAAAAATTAAACCTAAAGATAGTTTCATTTGACTCGATCCCCGAGGCATGGCCTCTAAGGGAGCCCCTCTATATACATGAACGAAATCCATGCCCATCTCACAATTGCCGGTGTTTGGCTTGATCCCTCTACTCGATTTTTGAGTCAAACCTTTATCCTGCAAAGTAGTAGTAGATTCGTAAGTTCAATTAAACTTAGTGAAATTTTGTTAAACAATGTATCAACAATATTTTTGAGTAATAAATTTTAAATCAGAAGTTTAAAACTCCATACCTATCCTTAACCTTTAGTAGGTTTCACTAGTGCAGTCAATGTCTTGCCCTTTTCCCGCAGCTTATCGTTGGTGGACTGATGTGTCTCTAACTAACTATGATCACAATAAATGCAAGCGCACCTATCGTTATATAGTATAGTTATGGTAAGACCAGTTATATCGTATCCACAAGGACCAAGATTACTAGTAATTACTATCTTTTTATTATCTAGCCTAAGAATTGGAGTGATTTCTTTTAAACTAAAACTAACTAAACACGACAACGGAAGAATTAGGAAAATACTTTTAGACAACTTATGTGATAAAGACAATACCTAAGGAAGAATCCACCTAGACTTCACTTATTACCTTTGATTCATATGATTTAATCACTTGTCTTAATCCGTAGAAATCCCTGAATTATATTAATACCTCTTTCGAGGCTACTAATAACTGACTCTAGATTGATTAATTGAAATCTCTTTCTAATTAAAACCCCTATTGTCACATTAACTAGATCTATGGACTCCGTTATTAGATTTGACTCTAATCCGGTAGATTTTCGTCACCCTATTTCTAGGGTTGCAATCAACTCCGCTTAATTGTGTTGATCTACTCTTAAACAGGGACTTTTGCTCATCTGAATAAGCACATTCGACTTGAATAAATAACCTGAATTATCAAAACAAGAATAAGAACTCACAATTAAGAATAAGAACAAGTATTTATCTTATAAATCAAATAATAATAAGATTTGTCTTAGGTTTCGTCCTCCCTAGATATTTAGGGAGTTTAGTTCATAATGATAAGGGAAAACATCTCAAGATAAAGAAAACCACAAAACATAAGAACACCCAAAAACTTCTAAAGAACTTGATGGGAGATCTTCAGTCTTGATGGAGCTCATTCCTTCGAGCTGCTTTCGACGGCTGTCTTCGAGTATTTTCTGCCTTCTACTCGGTGCCCCCCTTTAGGTCACCCCTAGGGTGTTTATATAGGCTTTGGAACGTCTTTCTTTGCCCACAAGTAACCTTTTTCGGATAGAATTAACCTTTGATACGGCAGGCACACGCCTGTGTAACACGCTCGTGCTCGATAGCCCTAGGTCGTGCTCGCTCCTGCTTACCACACACGGCCGTGTGGTCTACCCGTGGACGATAGTCCAAGCCGTGGTTGATCCTGCTCGTAACACACGGCCGTGTCCAATGGTCTAGACCGTGTTGATTTCCAAAATAGGCCCATTTTGTCCCATTTTGGCCCGTTTCTCATTCTTTTCGACTTCCTAAGCTCTCCTGAGTATAAAACATGAAATTAAGGGATTAGGAGCATCGAATTCATCAAATCTAATGAGAATTCATCCAAAAATAAGCCAAGCATAGGGTTAAAATATGTGTAAATTATGCTTTATCAAATATCCCCACACTTAAGCCTTTGCTTGTCCTCAAGCAAAATCCTCAACTCACAATTAAAATTAAACTTCCTCAATTTATAATTCTTATCAATAATGTTTCATCATAATTCACAGATAATTCATACATCGATAATTTAACTAAAAGAGTCCTAAAGATTCAAACAATCCAAGTCATATAAATTTATAGCATGAAAACATAGGTGTTTCCCCTTATCTAAATAATTACCCTTGATTCAAAACCGACAAGTATGACATCCTCACTAAAGATTCACTCAAATCACTCAAAGTGTTTAAGGTTCAAAATTAAGCACTCAAAATTCAAACATGAAAAGTTAATCCCATAGGCTTGCATGAAAATCAAATCTCCACCACTATAAAATCAGATGATATACAAATCAAAAGATCTTTTAAAGGGTTGTAATGGGGCTTGGGTTAAAGGTGTGGATAAAGGCTGAAAAGGAGGGTTAGAATCGAGATTAAATTGGCCATTTACCTAACTAGAAAAATAACTAATTTTTGAAGAATTGATTGAAAACTTATCACTAATAACATGAACTTCTTCTAAAGACGTGAAATTAACAATTTAAACTCATAACACTAATAATGAATAAATTTCAAACTTCTTTTTATTTCTTTCTTTCTTTTTTTTTTAGAATAAGTACATACAATAAGATAGAATTTAACAACTAAAATAAAGAAAATAGTTAGGCAACTGATCAAATCAAATCTCGATATAAGGGGAGTCAAAGTAGGAGAAGTAAAAAATTGGTTTTGGGTTAATATTAACGGGTGAGTCAAGAAATGGTTTATTAGGCTAAAAAGGTTTCACTAGGGGTTAATTATAGAGGTAGGCTTTTTGGGAAGTAAGTGAGTTAAATCCTAGGTGCCTTTATCATCTCAGTGTATCAAATAAAAAATGTGGTCTCGACATGCATAATCGAAGCAAGTTCTAGAATAACACTTCAATGTTGACACACTCATAATCAATAAAGTGAGCAAGAAAAGATATATACTCTAAAAGGCTCAAAATCTCACAAAATTATGGTTTTTGATGTCAATCCTTGCAAATTTCAAACTTCAAAGTAATATTTAAATTTAGGGAAACAACTTAGAATTTTTTTTTTAAAATAGACTTATCATGCTTGATTCTCTAATGTCTTAAAGTTTAAATCATCATTGCACAGTTACCTATGACTTAATCCAAAACATATCAATGAAAGTCATAAATCAAAGGAAATTTCATTCTAATAGTACTATGAGAAAATTACTTTTAAGAACAAGACATAATTCAGGGATTTTTCTAATAATCAATTAAGTAACCTCCCCACAATTAAGATGTATATTGTCCTCAATGTACAAAAATGGATAATAACAATATAGTAAAAATTCATAAGAGAGGGAGAGAAGTGAAACTTCCTGAATTATGGATGAAATCCTTATAAGTGACCAATGATGAACATGATGACTAGGCAGAGGTAAAGGTGAGGGAGAATACTCCAGTGGTGTGTTCGTTCCTTTAGTGGCACCTTGAACCTTTTTAAGCTGCATAGTCATTAGTAAAAATTTTTAGGAAGTTTTTTTAATGGACGTTTGTTATAATTACCCGATAAGTAGACAACCAAAGATAAAAAGAAATCAAAATATACTAATAAATATTAAATACAATAAAAAAGATAAACAAACAAAGTTTAAAGTTTAAAATAAAAGAAAAATAAAAGATAATTGGACTCAAATGTCCTCATCGGCTGATAGGTCGCGAGGTGGGGGCGGCGGTAAAATGTGAAAATGCTGACAAATCTGTTGTAGATTCGCCTCTATGCCGTCAAATCGTCGAGCATGGTCGGTGAATTGCTGAGTACAGTACTGCTCGAATCGAGTGAGGCGCTCAGAGATATCAGATATTGAAGCGGCCGCATGAACTGGTCGGCGAGGGGGTGTGGCTCCGAAGATGGCTCCTCATGCTGTGGTGGGACATCATCAGTAATGTCCTTTGGATCACCCTGCTCGGTGGCTTGCACTAGCCGATACTGGGGAGGATCAAACCCACGGCGACACTCGATCATCCTCATATGAAGCATCGTCTGGATGCCCTGTGGGAACATCTGTCCTATTAATGTAAGTGATGAGGTCTGAGCGGCGGTGTTAAGGAGCCCAAAATATCGAGGCAGGCGCGTGATGTATGGACCCATGGAAATGACTCCTCTCCTATGCTGCTCTGTCTGATGTTAAATGGCGCGGGCGATGAAGTAAGCTAAGTCAAAGACGTGCCCGTTCGCCATGCACCATAAAAAGTAAGCGTCGTGGGTTTAACGACGCCGGTGCTCTCTTGTCTACATGTCAGTGTATGAGCTAAAATAGCGTGTAAGTATCTCAGGGATGGGGCGGGAGCTGTCGCCTTGGAGCGACTAGGGTCGTATGTAGCCGAGGCGGGGACGAGGTCTCTCTAGAAGGATGAAGGAGAGTAGTGGATGTGGCGGTGGAGGTCCTCGAAATCATCGTCCTCCATGAACTCTTCGGTGTAGAGTCCCAAAACAGCCCCGAATTGTGGGACACTCAGCTCGCGTACGAGGCCTCCGAGGCGGAATTAGATGGTGCCGGGGTCATCAAAGTTCGTCATCACCGTCTAGAGATGGAATGTGGAACAGAGTTCCAAAGTGAGCTCTAGGTATGTCGGCTCGACGATCTCAAAGAAGTGCTCCCATAGGTCAGTGGATAATAGGGCCCAAACCGCATCGGCTAGCTAGACCTGCTCTAGGGCAGCCCAATCGATACACCTCCCTATACCGAGAGGTCGCACACGAAGTATTTGAAAGAGGTCCTCCTGGGCTCTTGGAGGAAATCATAAGAAAGGGTGGCGCACTTCGGATGAGGCGCTCGAGGAAGTTGCACCGGGGCCTTTTCGCTTTTTAGAGACATGTACAGCGGTTTTCTTCCCACGTGGGGGAGTCATTATGTACCTGAAAAAAAACAAAGAGTTTCCATAAATCCAATATCATTGCCAGCCAAACAATTGTTCTATCCTAGTATAATCCTATGATATTTAGTCAAATAGTGTAGAATGGAAATACTAGTCCTAATTCAAAGCAGGTTTAATAGCATTAGTAAAACTAAAATAATGAACTATCAAACTAAACAAAACTAAATAAAACATTAAAAGAAGTAATGAATAGGAATCTAAATCATAAAAATATGAACAAGGGATAATATAAATAAAATTTAAAGAAATAAATAATCAATGGTGAAGAAGGGGAACCGATAGAGGTGTTGAAGGAAGTGGCACGGTCGATGCGGTGGCACACGGTTGTGGCGGTGGTGCACGGGCGTGGACTGCGTGGAGAATGAGAGGGAAGGAAAAAAAGGGATGGAAAATAGGAGGGAGGGGAAAAGAAAGGGAATGGAGAAAGAGTCGGTGGCCGGAATGGAGGAGAAGGGGGTGAGAATGGCTAGGGTTTGGGGTGGAAATTTTTTGGAGAAGATGAATAATGGGCAGTTTAAATAGGGGATAGGGCACACGGTCAGGGGCCACGCCTGTGTGCCCTTTTGTTGGCCCGTGTGTTTCGTGAATCTTAAATTTAGGCGCGTCTGAGTTGAGTCCCACGCCCGTGTTCCCTGGGCGTGTTGGGTCACACGGCCAAATCGCACGGCCATGTTTAATTTCGTTTGCTTCTCCCACGTCCGTGTAGATGGTCACACGCCCGTGTTCATTAATCAGTGTCGACCACGGCATTGAGGCGCGGGCGTGTCCCACGCTCGTATGATTCTTTCAGTTTCGACCATTGCTTCTGGGCACGGGCGTGTCGCACGCCCATGTCATTTACTCAGTATCGACCACGACCGCGTCGCACTACCGCAACACTTTATTGCAGCCCGTGTTTTTGAGTCAGTTTCAACCACGACCGCATCGCACGACCGTGGCACTTTATCGTAGCCCGTGTGTTGGGGAAAAATTTCATCCTGTGTCCGCACGATCTCCGCCACGCCGGTGTCTCTTTCCGTGGTGTCCACACGGCCACGGCCATAGCCACGCCCGTGTGTTAGGCTGTATGGGTAGGATATCCTGTGTCTATTAACTTGGTTAGTCTTTAGTTAGATGCTAAAAATCGAAAATATGGTTGTTAATGAGGTTAGTGCTCGGGTTGCCTCTCGAGAAGCGCTCGTTTAAAGTATTAAGCTAGACTTACCCTAGTTTCATTTTTATATGAAGGTTCACGGAGCTGAAGCTCCTCTCTCATATCCCTAAAATCTTCACCATTATATATTTTAAGTCGTTGACCATTTACCTTGAATGTGCCATAAGTCGGATGAGTTACCTCGATTGTGCCATAGGGAAAAATGGTTTTAATTACGAATGGACCTGACCATCTTGATTTCAATTTTTTAGGAAACAGTTTGAGCTTCGAATTGTATAGTAGAACAAGATCTCCCACTTCGAATTGCTTTGGTTGCTTCAAACGAGCATCATGGCGTCGCTTTGTTGCTTCCTTATATAAACGTGAGTTCTCGTAGGCATTAGCTCGCCATTCATCTAGCTCATTCAACTACATCATTCTTTTCTCACCTTCAAGTTTAAGATCGTAATTTAAGAAATTTATAGCCCAAAATGCTTTGTGCTCTAATTCAAATGGTAGATGACAACTCTTTCCGTAGACAAGTCTGTATGTGGATGTTCTTATGGGAGTTTTAAAAGCGGTCCTATAGGCCCATAAAGCATCGTATACTTTTAACGCCCAATCTTTCCTGTTTGATTCTACAATTTTCTCTAGAATACGCTTAAGCTCTCGATTTGTTACTTCAACTTGTCCACTGGTTTGAGGGTGATAAGGGGTAACTGTTTTGTGGTGCACTCCATATTTCTTTAAGACTTTATCAAATTGAGTATTGCAAAAATGAGTACCCCTATCACTAATTATTGCTCTAGGTGTTCCAAATCGAGAGAAGAGTTTCTTAAGAAATCTCACTACCACTCTAGCATCATTAGTAGGTCAAGCTTGAGCTTCCACCCATTTTGACATATAATCAACTGCTACTATGATGTATTTATTCCCAAATGAGCTAGGGAATGGACCCATGAAATCAATACCCTATAAATCAAATATTTCATATGATAACATATATGTTTGAGGCATTTCATCGCGTTTAGAGATATTACCTGTTCTCTGACATCTATTACACGAAGTAACATACCTGTTAGCGTCCTTGAACAGAGTGGGCCAATAAAAACCTGATTCGAGTGTTTTATGTGCTGTCCTAGTCCCACTGTAATGTCCTCATGTTGGTCCTGCATGGCACTGTTCTAGAATTTTGCTTGCTTCTGCCTTTGTAACACATCTCTGAATTACTTGATCTGCACATACACGAAAAAGAAAAGGGTCCTCCCAAAAATAGTTTTTCACATCAGCAAAGAATCGCTTCTTTTGGTGATGTGTCAACCCTTTTGGTAGGATTTTAGCAGCTAAATAATTTACAATATTTTCAAAACAGGGTACTTTAGAGTCGAATATATTAAAGAGTTGTTCTTCAGGAAACGAGTCATTTATCTCATTCTCGTCGAGTTCTTTGAGATGTGGATTTTCAAGCCTAGAAAGGTGGTCTGCCGCAATATTTTCAGCTCCTTTTTTATCCTGAATTTCCAAATCAAATTCCTACAAAAGTAGAATCCATCTTATGAGTCGAGGTTTTGCATCAGATTTAGTTAAAAGATAACGAAGAGCCGAATGGTCAGTGTAAACGACAACTTTAGATAATATCATATACTGTCTAAATTTATCAAATGCAAAAACTACAGCTAGCAACTCTTTTTCTGTGGTGGTGTAATTTTCTTGTGCGGCCGTCAATGTTTTGCTAGCGTAATAAATTGGCTGAAAATGCTTGTCTCTTCGCTGTCCCAAAACCGCACCTACTGCAAAATCACTCGCATCACACATTAGTTCAAATGGTAAATTCCAATCATGTGCAATTATAATCAGAGCATTTATTAATTTATTTTTAAGGGTATTAAATGCATCTAAACATTCCTGATCAAAATTGAAAGGCACATCTTTTTCTAGTAATTTAGTTAAAGGCTTAGCTATTTTAGAAAAATCCTTAATAAATCTTCTATAAAATCCAGCATGTCCTAAAAAGCTTCTAATAGCCTTAACTGAACTAGGAGGATGTAATTTTTCTATGGTTTCAGTTTTTGCTTTATCAACCTCAATCCCTTTACTAGAAATTTTGTGACCTAACACAATCCCTTCTCGAACCATAAAGTGACACTTTTCCCAATTAAGCACAAGCTCCGTTTCCTCACATCTCATTAGAACCCATTTTAGATTTTTAAGGCAAAGGTGGAAAGAATTACCGAATGCCGAAAAGTCATCCATAAATACCTCCATAATATCTTCCACAAGTTCATCAAAGATGGCTAGCATGCAGCGCTGAAAAGTAGCAGGAGCATTACATAATCCAAAAGGCATTCTACGATAAGCAAACGTACCGTATGGACATGTAAATGTTGTCTTTTCTTGATCCTCAGGTGCTATTGGGATTCGGAAGTAGCCAGAGAGTCCGTCTAGGAAGCAGTAGTACATATGCCTAGATAATCTTTCTAACATCTGATCAATGAAGGGTAAGGGAAAGTGATCTTTTCTCGTGGCATCGTTCAACTTCCTATAGTCAATGCAAAACTATAGTCAATGCAAACTCTCCAACCTGTGACTGTTCTTGTTGGAATTAATTCATTCTTCTCGTTGGCTACAACAGTCATGCCTCCCTTCTTTGGAACAACCTGCACAGGACTTACCCAAGTACTATCAGAAATAGGATAAATAACTCCAGCATCTAGAAGTTTAATTACCTCAGCTTTAACAACTTCCTTCATGCTGGGATTTAGTCGTCTTTGAGGTTGCACACATGGTTTATATTCATCTTCCATTAAAATTTTGTGGGTACAAAATGATGGGCTTATCCCTTTAATGTCAGAAATTTTCCAAGTTATAGCTCTTTTATGCTCCTTTAGTACCTGTAGTAACTCATCTTTCTTATTGGGTTCCAATTCTGAAGAAATAATTACCGGTAGTGTAGAACTATCTCCGAGGAATGCATACTCTAAATGATTTGGTAACTGTTTCAATTCCAATTTGGGAGGCTCTTCAATAGAGGGCTTTTGTTTTAGTTTGTCATTTATTTCAATTCCCTCATACTTCTTTTGTCTTGGGGAAGAAGTATTAGAATCTAACTCACTTTTTATCTCCCCCATCTCATTGGTATCGTCATCTGCCTCCTCACCTTGGGTAAGACACAGTTCCAACGTGTCTTTATGTATGATTTCCTAAAAAGAATCTTGAACAGAATGATCAATAGCATCGATAAAATAACATCTTTCTCTCTAGAATATCGCATAGCATCATAAAATTTAAAAATAATTTCCTCATCACCTACCCTGAGCACAAGTTTACCATTACCTACATCAATAACAGCCCTAGTAGTGGCTAAAAATGGGCGTCCTAAAATTAAAGGTACCTCAACGTTCTCATCCATGTCAAGCATAACAAAATCAACAGGGAATATGAATTTATCAACCTTTACCAAAACATTTTCAATAATTCCCCTAGGATATTTAATAGATCTATCAGCTAATTGGATACTCATCCTAGTGGGTTTTGGTTCCCCAAGACCAAGCTGCTTGAACATTTTATAAGGCATTAAATTAATAGTGGCACCTAAATCAGCTAATGTTTTCTCAATATTTAAACTACCAATTAAACAGGGAATAGTAAAACTTCTTGGATCTTTCAATTTGGTTGGTAACTTATTTTGGAGAATAGCTAAACATTCCTCGTTAAGCTCCATGGTTGATAGCTCTTCAAACTTCCTTTTATTTGTTAAAAGCTCATTTAAGAATTTTGCATATGTCAACATCTGTGAAATAGCTTCAACAAAAGGTAAGTTAATATGTAATTGTTTAAAAAGTTCAAGAAATTTACCAAATTGTGCGTCTATGTAGTCTTTCTTCAACTTTTCCGGATATGGGATCGGTGGTTTATACTCTTTAAGTACCGGTATTGCATTTTCGTTTACTTCTTCACCCTTTTCCTTATCAGTTTCTTGTGGCATCTTCTTTTCAGCTTCAACCAACTCCTTCCCACTCCTTAGTGTAACTGCCTTCACATGCTCTTTTGGGTTAGGTTTGGTGTTACTAGGTAAACTTCCTTGTTGCTTTTCGGAAACTAACTTAACCAGCTATCCAATTTGATTCTCAAGCCCTCGAATCGATGCTTGTTGATTTTCCAATGTTGTTTCGGTATTCTGAAAACGAGTCTCTGACACCGAAATAAACCTTGCTAGCATATCTTCAAGGTTCAATTTTTTCTCTTGCTGGTAAGGTGGTTGACAACTAGGAGGAGGTTGTGGTCTTTGATTCCCTTGATTTCCTCATGAGAGATTTGGGTGGTTCCTCCATCCTGGATTATATGTATTATTGTAAAGATTATTTGGAGGTTTAGAATTATTACCCATGTAGTTTAGTTGCTCATTCTCTATGCTAGGATTGTAGGATAGGCATTCTGAGTTATTCATCCCTCCTCCATTCGTGTCATGTTGCATCATCGGATATACCTACATAGAAGCACATAAACCATCAATCTTTTTATTTAAGAGTTCTACCTGGTTTGATAGCATGGTCACTGCGTCGAGGTTGAAAACACTGGTGGCTTTTGTCGGCTTTGTTCTCATAACTTGCCACTGATAGTTATTTAGTGCCATCTCCTCTATAAACTCATAAGCCACTTTAGGGGTCTTGTTATTTAGGGTTCCACCAGCGGCTGAATCGATCAACTGCCTAGTTGAGGGGTTCACACCGTTGTAGAAGGTTTGAACCTGTAGCCATAATGGTAACCCATGGTGAGGGCACATTCTCAGTAGATCCTTGTATCTCTCCCATGCATCATAAAGTGTTTCTAAATCCATCTGCACAAAAGAAGATATATCATTCCTCAACTTTACAGTTTTAGCCAGCAGAAAATATTTTAATAAAAAATTTTCAGTCATTTGTTCCCATGTAGTGATTGATCCTCGTGGTAACGAGTTCAACCACTGTTTAGCCTTGTTTCTCAACGAGAAAGGAAACAACCGAAGGTGAATGGCATCGTCAGAAACGCCATTAATCTTAAAAGTGTCGCAAAACTCTAAGAAGTTGGCTAAATGAGTATTTGGATCCTCATCCTGCAAACCATCAAACTGAACAATCTGTTGAATCATCTGAATAGTGTTAGGTTTCAGTTCAAAATTATTTGCAGTAACAGCAGGTCTAACAATACTCGATTCAATTCCTGTTAAATTAGGTTTAGCATAATCATACATAGTTCGAGGAGCAGGATTCCGATTTACTGGATCTGCAGCGACTACAGGAGGTAGCGAATTATTATCAACCATCTCCTCGGTAGTGTTGGTGTCGTCCTCTTGCTCTTCTTGTATGTATTGTAGGCTTCGACTTATCTCTCTTCGGTTTCTGCGAGCTGCACTCTCAATCTCACTGTCGTAAAGCAAAGGTCCTGACGGGTTTCTTCTAGTCATAAACTAGAGATACCTGCTAGAAGCAAAGAGAGAGAAAAATTAGAAAAGTAAAGATAAAAGAAAAAGAAAAAGAAAAAGAAAATAAAAATGGCTAAAGTAATAAAAATTAAGTGTTCCTAATATCTTAGTCCCCGGCAACGACGCCAAAAACTTGATGTGTCTCTAACTAACTAGGATCACAATAAAGGCAAGCGCACCTATCGTTATATAGTATAGTTATGGTAAGACCGATTATATCGTATCCACAAGGACCAAGAGTACTATTAATTACTATCTTTTTATTATCTAGCCTAAGAATTAGAGTGATTTCTTTTAAACTAAAACTAACTAAACACGACAACGGAAGAATTAGGAAAATACTTTTAGACAACTTATGTGATAAAGACAATACCTAAGGAAGAATCCACCTAGACTTCACTTATTACCTTTGATTCATATGATTTATTCACTTGTCTTAATCTGTAAAAATCCCTGAATTATATTAATACCTCTTTCGAGGCTACTAATAACTGACTCTAGGTTGATTAATTGAAATCTCTTTCTAATTAAAACCCCTATTGTCGCATTAACTCGATCTATGGATTCCCTTATTAGATTTGACTCTAATCCGACAGATTTTTGTCGCCCTATTTCTAGGGTTGCAATCAACTCCGCTTAATTGTGTTGATCTACTCTTAAACAGAGACTTTTGCTCCTTTGAATAAGCACATTCGACTTGAATCAATAACCTGAATTATCAAAACAAGAATAAGAACTCACAATTAAGAATAAGAACAAGTATTTATCTTATAAATCAAATAATAATAAGATCTGTCTTAGGTTTCATCCTCCCTAGATATATAGAGAGTTTAGTTCATAATGATAAAGTAAAACATCTCAAGATAAAGAAAACCACAAAACATAAGAACACCCAAAAACTTCTAAAGAACTTGATGGGAGATCTTCAGTCTTGATGGAGCTCCTTCCTCCGAGCTGCTTCCGACGGCTGTCTTCGAGTATTTTCTGCCTTTTAATCGGCGTCCCCCTTTAGGTCACCCCATAGGGTGTTTATATAGGCTTTGGAACGTCTTTCTTTGCCCACAAGTAACCTTTTCCTGATAGAATTAACCTTTGATACGGCAGGGACATGCCCGTGTAACACGCCCGTTCTCGATAGCCCTAGGCCGTGCTCGCTCCTGCTCACCACACACGACCGTGTGGTCTACCCGTGGACGATAGTCCAGGCCGTGGTTGATCCTGCTCGTAACACACGGCCGTGTCCAATGGTCCAGGCCGTGTTGATTTCTAAGATAGGCCCATTTTGTCCCTTTTTGGCCTGTTTCTCGTTCTTTTCGACTTCCTAAGCTCTCCTGAGTATAAAACATGAAATTAAGGGATTAAGAGCATCGAATTCATCAAATCTAATGAGAATTCATCCAAAAATAAGCCAAGCATGGGGTTAAAATATGTGTAAATTATTGTTTATCATGGACTTATCCTTCATCTTAGACATAAGCACATTCTTTACGGTATTGGCCTGATTCCGCCTTATATCAGCTTCCTTGCAACTTAACTAGCTCAATACTCACGGTTCTAAACTTATCAGTAAATTAGGTTAATGGATGACCTACCATTGTAATATACTTGAACTATGCCTTTTAGCCCTGGTTGTTAGTTCATCTTGCTCCAATTTTTCTGAATCTCTGGTATTAGCAGATATATTCCAAACGAGCCTTAATCCCTGCTTTTATCCTGCGAATTATCTGCTCAAGTAGCCCGTAGTGGACTTACCAGTCACAGACTTCCCCTTTTTACCTACGAATTCTCAGATTTAGGATCTGTTTGAGCTTCTCAATATCACCAATTCTGGTTTATCAACCAAAATATGTGGACTTATTCCCTCATGCAGTTTCCCTCTTAATTCTTCATCATTTTTTAGGATTGCATATTCCTAACCCTTCCGTAACGATTTGGCGAATATTTATCTGCGATCCTCAGACAATCCCTTTTTTTCGCCTAAACACCAGGTATTACTGGCACGCTGTTTCCCATGTCTGGTTTCTGCTGGGATACCACCCATGGGCCCTTTCAGCTCCCAGGTTTTTCGTTGTGGCAGACTCTACTCATTTTTGTTGCTTTTTCCACTCTCAGCGGGCTTCCTCAATCCCATTAGTTAGCTACCACTCACTAACACTTGCTTAATCTCCTATGATTACCATCCTAGTGGACTATCTCGTTTTCATTGTCCCGACAGACTACCCCGCATTTATTGTCTTGGTAGACTCCATATGCTGCCATAGCGTAGCCATGATCTTACACATTTTACACCATGTTTAATGTCTTGGTGGACCCTCTATGTTTCCATACTCGAGCTATGGTTTCACACATTTTACCCAAATGCTTAATGTCCTGGCTGACCCTCTATGTTGCCATAACTGAACTATTGTCTTACACATTTAAATCTCCTTTGAAGTGTCACCCCGAAGGATCTTACTGTCGTCTCAGTGTTACTCTATAGAACCTAATAACCGTAATCATGGTGACGCTCTAGTAAGTGTAACAGTCCGATTTAGACCCTAGTCTGAATAGTAGTTTCGGGACCACAAGTCTGAGTCAAAAAAATATTTTAATATTATTTTCCGTGCCTATGATATGTGATTAAGCATGTGTGAAATTTCTGTAAATTAATTTGTCCGTTTGTGTGCTTAATTTGACATAAGGATTAAATTGTGAAAGATGCAAAATTTGCATGCTTTATGAAAAGAGACCTATTTGACATGGCTTTATAAATATGGGGTCCTTATAATGCAATTAGACCATTTGAAATGGATGGACATTAATGCCATAAGTTAGTGGGAATTTATAATGTTATATTAAAGGTTAAAATATGTAAATTAATAATATATGTTAATAAAATAAACAAATGAAGCATGAAAGTGGGATGTTCATCTTTTCCATCAAATATTGAAAGAAAAGAAAGAGCTTGAGCTTTGTTTCATTCGGCCATGGTCTAAGCATAAATCGGGTATGTGTTTTTGATCGGTTTTTGATAATTTTTACGTTTTTGTAATCGTTGCTTCGTGTTCTTCAAAACCCATGCTTCAATTTTGTGAATTGATGAAGATTATGGAAAGTGCCATTGATGAATCCATGAGTTTTGTGATGTTTGATGATGAAATATGAAATATATGTGTTAGATTAATATGTTTTGTCTTTGGATTTTTAGTGATTTTGAGTAATTTGGACTAAATTGAGAAAATAATATTTTGAGGGACTAAATTGTGAAATAAATGAAATGTATGGACTTGTATGAGCATGGGTGATATTCGGCCTAAGCATGGTACAAACAAATTATGTGTATTTTGTGATTTTATGAAATAGGGACTAAAATGTCATAATGTGAAAATATGAGGGCTAATTTGTAAATTGCCCTAAATATGTGTTTTTGGATTGAATTGAATGAATTAGTGAATAAATGAGTTAAATTTGAATATGTATATATCAAGAACCGAAGAAAACAGACTTAGATCGTGGGAAATCGAAAGTAATTGAGTAGTCGAGTTCGTTTCTGTTTTTCCGAATCCGAGGTAAGTCTATATACAAACAAATGTATTTATATTGATATATGTATGTTCATATGAAAATTTATAATGATGAATGTATAAGAGATGATGAGTACATGAAATTCGAGATAGTATCGACATGGTGTCAACATCCGAAAAAGTCCCAAACGAATCTAGGAATAGATAGGATTACATATGTCATGACATAGGTGTCTGATATGTGATATCGTGTAAGACCATGTCTGGGACGTTGGCATCGATATGATACATCGTGTAAGACCACATCTGGGATGTTGGCATCGATTTGAGATTTACGTGTAAGACCATGTCTGGGACATTGGCATCGTATTGATTCGTGTAAGACCCTGTCTGGGACAGTGGCATCGATATCTGGTTACATGTAAGACCACGTCTGGGTCGTTGGCATTGTACGACTATTTCGAGCATTCTGAGTATCCTATTTGATTCCGAATGGTTCAACGGGCAAATCCGAGAAATGAAAGTCTATGTGAAATGTATAAACGAATCAGGTACGTTTGAATTGTACACTAAGCAAGTGTATGAAAGGTAAGTGTTTATATGAACTTACCTAGATGAGATATGTGAATAGATTTGATAAAGTAAAATGTGGTATGTGAATGAATGAACTATAATTTAATGAAGTACATGGTGATGCATATATGTTGGTAAACAAATGGCTAACCAAATGAGCCATGGAGAATTATGAACGTGTAAATGAGCTATTAGTGATCTTATATTTGAGATGAATAATGAATACTTATATGTTAAGTTTATTTGTATATGGCTTACTAAGCTTTTGAAAGCTTACTTTGTGTGTGTTTGTTCTGTTTTATAGATCGTCAAAGCTACTGAAGGCTAGGGGATTGTCGAGGATCGTCATCACACTACTCAATCTTATTTTGGTACATTTTTGAAAGTGTAAATATTAAGTATGGCATGTATAAGGTAGTCATTTTGAATTATGGATTGAGATATGTATATAGCCATGTGATATGGCTAGGTAAATGGTTGTGAGGTGTATGAGTAGTCAAGCTATATAATGCTTATTTTGGTATGGTTTGATAGCTAATGAAATGGTCTAGGTAATGGTAAGCTTGTTGATGCAAAATTGGTATATATATTTGATGAGTAGATGCTATAATGAAATGGTAAGTGTGTGGATGGATATTATCTAGAAATGTTGTGATTGAATTGTGTTAAATGGCATATAAGTTACTGTGATTGTTGAACTCATATATGGTTAGAAATGATGATCATTTTGGTATGTATTTGTTGTCTTTGATGCTTGGATTGATGCTTAATTGTGCTTGTAGGGATGACCCAAAGTTTGGGTGGCATTTTGGCCTTGCAAATGGCCTATATTTGCCCACACGATTGAGCACACGGGCGTGTGGCTCGACCGTGTCCCTCGTGGTTGTATTTCAAAACAAGTCAGGCTCAACCACGGGCTGGACACACGGGCGTGTGACTGGCCGTGTGATGCAAGTCAGGCTCGACCACGGGTGAGGCACACGGGCGTGTCACAGGCCGTGTGGACAAGTCAGTATGTATGCCCTGTTTTGACACGGCTTAGACACATGGGCGTGTCTGAGGCCGTGGGAGGCACATGGCCTGCCCACACGGGTGTGTGACCTCTGTAACTTAGAAAAAATTTTAAATTTTCAAAAATTCTGTATGTATTGGATTTAGTCCCGGCCCTATTCTAAAGCATGTTAAAGGTCTCAAAGACCTATTTAAGGGACACTTTGATTGGATTTGATGAATTAAGTTATGATTTGTCTGTAAAAGGTTCCATTTTTTCTGGTAATGCCTTTAACCCTAGACCGGCAATGGTTACGGGTTAGGGGGTGTTACAGTAAGTCAATCTATAACATTTCATTTCTCATCTAACTTTGATGCTCAAACACCATAATGTCCCCTTCGCAAGGCCTAAAGCTTTACACATCACGATTTGCACCCAATAACACCGGATTGCGAATCTTAATGAAACTCCATTTTTCTATTAATCCCCCATTCCTTTATTTTGCCATTTCTAACATTGATGCTCTAACACCATATTGTCCTCTTTACAAGGCCTAGAGCTTCGCATAGCACGGTTTACACCAAGCAACATCGAATTACGAAATCTTAATGGAATTCCATTTCCCAAATCCTAACTGCATCTATCCCATAAAAAATCTCCCCTCCGTATTTCACCGTTATAAACATGCAATACAAGCATTTCATGCAAAGTAGATACTTGATACATGACATAAAGTACAACACATATTCAACACCATGCATTATCCGTTTTAACATTCAATAATCATTCTTACAAATACTCACATACTTGTACAAAATTATGCATTCACAACATACTCAATCACAGTTTTGCACACAACGATAGACTCAACAACCCAGAATAGCCATAACACAAAATCGTTTAACAAATCAATCTCATAAACCATCCAAAACAGAGTGCAAGACTCACATTGTTTCCTTATTATTGACGGCTTAGCTTGTCCTGAGCCTCCTTTATCTTGGCAGCTAAGCATAACAACCATTTATCGGTTAACTCAAAGGTATTCAAACCTCAATTTTGAAGTCTATTTGAATTAGTTCAGTTTTTAAGATTTAGTCCCTGTACCAAAAACTAACTGGACAACACTTCCATCAACCAACCACCTAAGATTTATCAACTCATCCTCATTTCTAAACAAACATCAATCAAATAAACACCCAAAGTATGCATTAAATTAAGTGCAAGAGATAAGGTTAAGAAAGCTTAAGGTTTTCTTGAAAGATTCTTGAAGTAAATGACATTGGCAGCAAAGATAATGCACAAGAACACTAAAGATTATATTTTTATCTAAGATATTAAAAATAGGATTGAGCTATATTAAAAGCTTGGGATGAAAATGAAAATACAATACAAAGTCCAAGTATTTAAAGATAAATAACACCTAGCTACAGTAAAACTAACTAACAAATAGCTAATACCCTAAAGTTATATTTAAAAACCCTAAATAATAAAGAAGACAACTCTAAACCTAAGCTAAAAAGGTGAAAGAACAAAAATAAAGTAGCCCCCTCTAGTTCTCAGCCAAAAGTGGCTTTTAACATCTGATTACAACCCAAAATTTTGAACCAAAATGCCCATGAATGTTGTATTTTGATTGGCATTGGTGTTGGGAAAAAACTACCTCTGTAGTCATTTTTCTCCTCATCAGGCATCGATAGCGCGATACCCAGGCTCTGGTATCGCAATACCCATGCCAGTCTTGCATTGGGGTCCTGTGGTGTCTCAGTATCGCAATATCACTGGAAATGGCCTTAATTTCCTTCTCTTCAGCACTATCAAAGGTATCACGACTTTCATGACTCAGAATCACTATACTTTCATCTGAAAGGTGATTTCTTCAATTTTGGGCCATCCTCGACTTCCTACACCACTCAATCATATCGTTAGTTCCCCATGGCGCTTTTGGTCAATTTGGGTTTAAAAAATGGCTTAAAACTAACAAAAATAATTTATTAACGTTAAGAACTAAAAATCGTCAAAAGTAAAGAAAAACAGCTTAGATCTTATAGCCACTTTGAGTTTTAACCCATTGCTTGAATTTCCAGAACAACCCAACAACCTCTGACTAGTACTAGAGGAAATAAATCCAGCACATCCTAATATAGTCATCAATGAAAACCATGTAATACTTACTCTCTTTAAGTGACAGTTTTTTGAGGTCTAGCTAGGTCTATGTGGATTAATTTCAATTTTTTAGTAACTCTCCAGGTTGCTTTTTTGAAAGGAAGACTTCCTAGCTTACCAAATTGACAAGTATTGCAATTTGGTATATTAGCTTCAAGTGAGGTAGCCCTTGAACCAGATCCTTCTTTTGTAGGTTTATTACAGCAACATGATTGAAGTGTCTTAGCCTTTTGTGCCACACTTTCGCATTGATCTTAGTTGCAACATAGGCTTTTTGCTCCCATTCTAAAGAATCCAGAGTGCAACTCTTTCCTTTCATCATTACTTTGAATACATCTTTGCTTTCTACATTCTTGATTTGATAAGGATCGGTTTCAAAGAAAACTTTGAAGCCTTTTTCAAGTAATTAACCAACATTTAACAAAATTTTATTTATATTAGGTACAAATAACACATCATTGATTAGTTTTGTACTTGAAGGGCATCTAATTGCCACAGTGCATTTTCCTTTAACAACAATATAGTCTCTACTACCAATTTGTACTTTGAAAATTATTGAAGTGTGTAGCTCTCTGAAGAGATCACAATTGAATGTCATATGGGTTGTCAAACCACTACCAATAAGACGTTAGTCACTAGAGTTGCTAGTTGCAAAACAAGTTGCTACAAAAAGCTCCTCCCCCTTTTCTTGATTAGCTATATGTGTTTCTTTTTACTAAAAGTTACTTTTGCAAATCTTTTGATGATGTCCTATCTTTTGACATTTCTCACACTGCTGATCTGACCTTTTCCAGCATTTAAATGATAGATGACATTTCTTTCTATAATGCTTGCAAGGAGGAAAAACATATTTTGTTTCCCCGTTGATTTTAGAAGAATCAAAACTTGAGTTTTCCTTGTGTTTTTTTTCTTATTTCCTTTGTCTCCCTGATTTGACTGAACTCTTGAGGCAATGCACCCTCGACAGACCCTTTAGACTTCAAAAGTCTTCTCTGTTCTTGTGCCTATAGAACATTCAATAATTCTGCCAAACTAATTTCTGACAAACCTTTAGTGCTTTCTAGTGAAGAAATAGTTACTTCAAATCTTTCAAGAACTGTTACAAGAATTTTTTGAACCAATCTAGAATCAGGAAATTTAGAGCCAAGTAATCTTACTTTGTTAGCAATGTTGTGTAATTAGTCAAAATACTCCTTAATTGTCTCGGAGTTTTCATCTTCTGTAGTTCAAATTCTCTAATCAAGTTGAGAATGTGCATTCCGTTGATCCTTTCATCTCCATCATATTCTTCCTTAAAGAAATTTCAGACTTCAAATGTTGATTTCTTTGTCATAATTCTGACAAAGATTTCTAGTAAGACTGTAGTAAATAACATAGCTCTAGCCTCAGACTTCCTTGTTTTATTCTCTTTGTTATTCTTTAGTTGCACCATAGTTGGATTTGTAGGCAAGGGAAGAACTTCGTAGTCCTTCTCAACAGCTTCCTAGAGATCATTTGCCTCCAAATGAGCCTCCATCCTTGTTGCCAAAACATGATAGTCTTCTTAATTGAAAATAGGTTGTCCAAGAGTACAGTGAAAAAGGTTTCTGAATCCATAGAAGAAAAAAAAATTCTTGCAATGATAGGTCAATTAAGAAGATAGTTCTGATACCAAATTGTTGGCATTTTTGAGAACTTGGTGTAAAAAACTATAAATGCAAGAATAAAGTGAAAATAATTTTCGATGGAAAGTGTATGTTTTATTAAACTGAAAAAGTAATACTTATATAGGGAAAAACTTCAACCACCAATGACTAAAAATAAGCAACTAAAAGATTTATAATCTCTAAAAATCAACAAAAAATTAAAAATGACTAAAAATAGCTAAATTGTTTTAACTGCGGCAACTGAGACAAATATTGAACCGTTCTTCCTCTTGTCTACGGACTTTCTTAACCACCCTAGCACTACTCACACAATCAATCTCTATCACTTCAATTTTTCTTTGATTCAGTTACTGAAAACAATAAGAATCAATAAAAATTGAAGTCAGGTCAATCAACCATGGTATTCAATGATTAATTCATTTATGTTTATAAACATGTTTAATAATTATTTTTAAAACATTTATTTAATAAATAATTTAAATTTGTTCAAAATTGTTTATTGTTGAGTAATTAATAACTTAAAATACTAGCATTCTAGGACAGCCCACGGTGAAGAAGCCAACATCCAGACTTGAATAGTTCATTTTCCACAAACAATTTTAACGATAATTAAATTAACATCAACGAACTATTATATACGTTTATAATAAAAAAATCCATATTATGTATTAAGGACATCCGACTTGCTTAACTAGAAACGTGTTATGTAATGAAAAATAAAAAAATAAAACACTAGAAACATGTTATGTGCATGATGTGCAACTTTTTTTACTGGAAAATGCAATTTTCGTTTTTCTTTCTTTCTTTTTTCGGTCAACTTATACAAATTATACTTGCAAAGAAAGAAGCTTACGGACCGCAATCTTCCTTTCCTATAAATTATTGAAATTTATGACCCAAAGAAGAGAATATTCAAGGAAGAGCTAAGACCACGTTAGAGGGGGGAGAAAAAAAGAAATGGGTTTAGTGGCATGGTTTGTAGGGGTTTTATTTCTAAGCACTTTGCTCCTTTGCAGTGCTGATGTACATCACTATGAATTCTTTGTGAGTGCCTTTTTTTTCCTTTTCATATATATTCTTACATCTCATAGTTGTTTCGTATGAATATCTTAAACCTCTTATTAAACCTACTTAATTTACTGACGTGATCATGGCAGTGGCTTGGTTTTGTTTTCAGACAGCAAAATGAGTATTGTTTTTTTTTATTGTTGTTGATCAATATATAATAACAATGTTGAGATCTCATTTGGTGGTCATTTTTTTTATTGCAGGTGCGAGAGTCAAAATTTAGGAAGATGTGCAACACATCGACTTTGCTGGTCGTAAATAATAGTTATCCAGGGCCTGAGATTCGGGTTCACAGAGGTGACACTGTCTTCGTTAATGTCCACAATCGTGGAAAGTATGGCTTGACCATTCACTGGTAATCATAACCTTTATTTCATTCTTCCAAATATAATTTCTCCAAGAAACGAAATCATTAGTGAGTAAAATAAATTAAACATGTTGCAGGCACGGTGTGAAACAACCAAGGAATCCATGGTTCGACGGTCCCGAGTTCATAACCCAGTGCCCGATTCGACCACGAACCAACTTCACCTACAAAATCATATTATCGGAGGAAATAGGAACCCTGTGGTGGCACGCACACAGTGACTGGACTCGCGGTTCCGTCCATGGCGCCATCGTCATTTTGCCGGCCGAGAACGAAACTTATCCATTTCCCACGCCGGATGGGGAACAAACAATCATACTTGGTAAGGATATCTTTTGAATTTTCGGTTGTGTTACTTGTGTATAATTATACGCTTCTTAATTTGATTTCTTGTATGTATTTAAAGAATCATGGTACAATGGGAACTTCAAGAAAATTATCGATAAAGCACTTGCAGCCGGTACCCCTCCTCCCCAACCAGATGCTTATGCTATCAATGGACATTTAGGAGACACATATGGATGCCCAACTGGTACGTTCTCCGCATTATGAAACCGGATTGAGTTTGTACGCATTGGTGTCCCTTATAATAAGAGCCTATAATTGGGTGTTGCAGATACAATATTCCGCATGGAAGTTGATTATGAGAAGACATACCTTCTCCGCATAATCAATGCTGCAATGAACGAACAGCAATTCTTCACCATCATGAACCACACCCTCACAGTTGTCGCCCTAGATGCCTCCTACGTTCGAAGGTTCAAGAGCGACTATATATTGATAAGCCCTGGCCAAACCATGGATGTTTTGGTCTCTGCCAATCGAAACGCCGGCCAATATTACATGGCTACTAGGCCTTTCTCTGATTCCGCTGTCGCGCCCGTTGACTTCATTACTACCGGCATTTTTCAATATACAAACTTTGTGGGTAGATCGAATGCTTCCTTGATAACGTTGCCCGCAATGAACAATACGGATGCTATGCTTAACTTCATCAGCCGAATTCGGAACACGAATGTCACTCAGAATCCGCCAATAAATGTGCCGGCAGATACGGATATCAATAGACGAGTGTTCATTACACTCGCCGTTAACGACTTGCCTTGTAAAAACTCAAAGTGTGCTGTAAGTGACGGATTTGCTGCAAGTTTGAACAATGTCAGCTTTGTTTACCCACATATTGACGTTCTCCAAGCATACTACAGGTGTGTGTATATATAATAGCAATTTCGGTACCTCTAGAAAAGAAAAAAGAAAAAAGAGTAGTAGTTTTATTATTGTAGCTGCCTAATTGTTAATGTTTTTGTAAAATTGCAGGAACATCAGAGGTGTTTTCGCCGAAAATTTTCCGTTTCTTCCACCAAAATTCTATGATTTCACTGGAAACTTGACTGGTGTAGTTTCTGCAGTTGAGGTAGGGACAAGGGCTATTTGTGTAAATTATGGGGATGCAGTTGAGATAGTGCTGCAATCAACACAGATGGGTGCTGGTGGAAGTCACCCAATCCATTTGCACGGTTACAGCTTCTATTGGGTGGGAGCTGGGTTTGGAAATTTCAACGGTGAGACAGACCCAAGCACTTACAATCTGGTTGATCCACCACTCGTGAACACTATCGACGTTCCCGGTACAGGATGGGTTGCCATCAGATTTTTTGCTAACAATCCCGGTAAGTTTCATTTAGAAAGCTCATCTTCTTCCATCGTTCTTACAACCAAAGTTATTAAGTAATTGATATTTATAGATAATATAATGTTTTCAGGGGTGTGGTATATGCATTGCCATTTCGAAAGACATACTAGCTGGGGAATGAGCACTGTTTTGATTGTGAGGAACGGTAGCACCACTGAAACCAGCATCCGCCCACGGCCATCTACCATGCCTCGTTGTCATCGAACCTAGAGCTACTACCAGGATACAAAAAATAAATACGTATATATAACTTATACTAAGAATTGGATTACTTACATTTTATCCTCTTTATTTAATAAATGGACAAATTAGTCCATTTACATTACATCAATAAATAAACTGGTCTATATATATATATATTAAATTTTTTATATATTTTTACGGTTAAAAATGTTGAAAAAATTGTATTTATGAGAACTTTGAGGCATATCCTCAATAGGTAAAAATGGAGAGTTGACTCATAAAATTATAGTTTCATATTTTACTCCATTAGACCTTTACAACAGTATATCATATGCTCAAAAGGCAATGTTTGTTCGTTAATCGCTGCAGAGGTGCTACTGCTTTGATCATTGTATTGTTGTATCTTGGGAGACAGTCGACCAATATTTCTCCAAGTACCGTAGGAGCGGCCGAATCTGTCTTAAAGAAACTGTGTTAAATAGGCCTCAACGTTTAGTAAATTTATATTCTTCTTTTCGATTTCAACTTTTTGTTAGGGTATTTATTGGTTTACATATTTGACAATTTAAATATAAATTATTCTTTTTATATTTTATTTTATATATAAATATTTGTTTATTTATATTTATATATTTTGTTTGCTAATATGTTTTGTCCAACAAAAAATTGATTATTGTATGTCAATATGAAGTATACATGACACGTCACTGTCTGATTATTTCGTCAACTATATCAGTTTTTAACCGTACAAATGTATGAAATTTATAGTAACGTGGTACAAACGGCAGAATGCAATAAAAATGAAAAAAAATTCTGGATTTATATTTTTAATAGACTAATGGATCAAATTTCATTTGAAATATTGCTATTAAGTTTCTCATCTGAAAATGTAATCTTAATAAACCCCGCGTTGCGTGGTAATTTTAATTTTATATTTAAATTTATTTTTTTAATTTATTATTAAAAATAAAATGTTAAATATTATAACTTTTGTTATTATTTTTAGGAAGTAAATACAATAAAAGAATAATAATAATTTTTAAAAAAAGAGAGAGTAAGAATCAGCGTAAGCAATTAAGAATCAGATTAAAAAAAGAAGTAGATGGAATAAAAAATCAAAATGAAAATGACTTTAATGTGTATATAATAAACATTTAAAATATGTTCATCTTTACGAAATTAATAAAAAATTAATATATATATATAATTGACAACTTACATATGAAACATAAATAACAAAACATATTCGTAGATTCTCACTTTTATCTGCTTTTTTTTATTTACCTTTCTCATAATTCTCATCAACTAAGAATAAGTGCATCACAAGTGTAATCTTCAGCTTTAATTTGTAAATGAGTATAATAAATGATTCCGAGGAATGCAGTATCTTCTTTCGGTATCCATCCCAAGAGGGTAGCAATTTGGATAAAATTACACCAACTTGAAGTGAATCAAGAATCAAAATTCCTGATTTACTTAATTCTAAAACTAGAATCTCTAACTCATGCACTTGGTCCACAATAGGTTTAGTGATTGTAATTTGTAAATTCAAATATTTTAATGCTAAAAACTTATTTGTGCCTTTCTTATCATTTCTATTTGAATTCTCGAATGTAGTCTAAATTTCCTTTGGAAAAGCTATGTTTATGTGATATGTGAGAGAATTCAATATATATATTCACGGCAATTGTACTTATCCTCTCGGTGTTTCTTTCTTTCTTTGATAATCTCTTCAGAATCTATAAGTGTTGCTTCTGGAAATTGTTGTAGGATTGGATCAAGGACGTAAAAAATCTTCATTGTAGTTAACATGAACATTATTTTATCTTTCCATCTTGTGTAGTTGGTTCCATTGAACCTATCCTCCATGATCATGTCTTGGTAGATCTTTAAATTTGAAGTTAATTCAGTCTCCATAATTATAGAAGGCGAAAGTAGGAAATAAAAGCCTTAAGATTGTTATAAAACAACATAAAAAAAAAAACAAAATAGTGAAAACAACATTATTGAGTTTTATATAGGTTGCTGGCAAATGAATCTCAAGGATACAATGAAGCCTAATGATTGTCTACGTTTTGCACTGATGGGCACTGAACAGAGCATAGCAATGATATCAATTTCTACAAAGAATTTCTGCAGTAATTCTTTATAGAACAATTTAAAAATATAAAAGATGGTGGGAGATCAGAAAGAAACTTTTTTCTATATTTTTAGGTTGTCATGCAAATGAAACTTCACTCCTATTTATAGGATATCTCATGTCTCTTCATAGGGATATAACTATCCAAATGGATAGTCATATATTTAGCAATAAACATAATTATTCAATAGATATCTACTTGAACAATTATGACTATTTGTTATTAATTAAGTGACATAACTTTTAATTTGCAACTATTGAAACACTTGCATTTTGTATGATGGAAGGTTTCAAGTAAACTATATACCAGCCAAACATCAAGTGGTTTGATCTGTTCACAAAACCTCTGTCATCAGCCTTCTTTGTTGATCTTCGTAGGAAGCTGTGTGTGTTTTCTCCAGATGAAGTTCTGATTTGAGGGAAAGGGCAAACATGGGAAATATTAGTCAATGACTATAACTACTAGCAATTGAGGTGAAAGCTTTCAAGGGTTATTGTGCACGTGTGTCTTGATGTGCAACAGTTAAGTATTTAGACCATTGAAAGTAGTTACCTGATAGCTAAGTTTGCTACATGTCTAGTATAAAAACGTACACAAAGAACAGTCTTCTAAAATTTCTTCTTCTTCTTTCATAGTGTTTAGTTTTGATCATTGTTTAGTAGAACCCAAGTTTTATTTTTTCTATATATTTGTGCTTTTTCAGATCTCCCCTTTGTTATATCTTTTGGATGTTATTCATGGAAACAATCATTTGCTAAGGAGGTGAAGCTGGACTTTATTTTAGGGAGACGGAATTGTGTTAGTAAATTCTTCTGTGTGCTCAATGTGTTATAATTTTATCGTTTTTTAAAAAATTAAATAAAAATTATTTAAATTTTAGATTTATAAAGGGATTAAGGGACATTTTTTCTAATTTGCTCTAGACTTGTTTCTTTCTTCAATCAAATTGTCAATGAAAATGAAAGTTGATTCTGAAGGTAAGACAAAAATTTATTTATGCTAAATAATATTTGAAATTTTATTATAATATATTAATAAAATGAAAATTTGTTTGGCAAAAATAAAATAAATAAATAAACTTGAAATATGCAAAAGTCATTATTCACGTGTAATTATGAGATCCAGTTTTGGTGAGGTGTTTCTATGAGCAAAATGTTGTTAGAAATGAGGAGCCCATTTCAGACATTGATGGTTAAGGGTGGGTTTGGATGGGCGATTGAGTGCGATGCGGTGCGTTTAGCTTACTTTTTGTCTCACGCTACGATGTCGATCGCATATCTAATCTCACCGCCACCGCTGTTTTTACACTAACCGCAGGTAAACGCACCGCCCATCCAAACCCACCCTAAGTAAGTAAAACATGTCAGTCAAACTTGGATCATGTTCCTGGAATTGTAAGAAACCAATGCCAAGTTTGTATCATTTTCTAGAGAACGCATTAATACGACCAAAAATGCATGCAATTAATATGTTTTAATTGAACTTTCTTTGGCTTTTGACAGCAAACTAATGGATTCAAAGCTATTAATAAAGTCGTACATGGCAGGCTAGCTGGATAATTTCCAGGTTAATTTATATATCAAACAAACATGAATAATTCATAAACATATCATGTTTGTTTAAAAACTTAAGATATTACTAAACAAGGACAGCAGCAGTGAAGAGGCCAACCTCCAAACTTGGACAATCCATTCTCCACAAAGATCATGAAAATAACATCAACCAACTATTGTAAACATAATCTTACAATCTCTAATTGGGACATAAACATTACCAATCCATATTATTTACTCAAACCATCCCACTTGTTTAACTAACAATGTCTTATGTAATGAATATAAAAAAAACACTAGAAACATGTTACGTGATTGTGTGATTTTTTTACCGGAAAATTCAAATTTTATTTTGTGTCTTCTTTTCCAAAGTCAATGTATTCAAATTATAGTTGCAAAGAAAAAAGCTCAAGGAGCACATTCTTCCTTTCCTATAAATTATTGAAATTTATGACCCAAAGATGAGAACATTCAGGGAAGAACTAAGAGCACATTAGAGAGAAAGAAAAAAGAAATGGGTTTACAGCAAGGTTTAGAGAAATGGTTTGTAGGGGTTTTATTTCTAGGCACTTTGTTGTTTCGTATGGATAATCTTAAACCCCTTATTAAACCGACTTAATTTACTGACATGATCATGACAGTTGCTTGGTTTTGTTTTCTGATGAGAGGTAATATTTTTCTACTAAACTTCTATAGAAATATCAAAGAGAATTACTGAAAGAAATCGTTGTATTGCTGTGAATGAATCTTGATCTTTCTGTTTGTCTATACACATGATTATATAGAGATTTAGTTGACTGTTAATACACAGCTCGTGTTAACTAATTTTGATAACAACCTGAACCATACTTAACAACTTTAGCAACTGACTAATTGAACAATATTACTAACTCTATCATGTACCCATCTTCGCACTCGGTAAGACCTGAAGAATTTGTCTAAACCGAGAAAACAAATTAACTGACAGCGGCTTAGTGAAGACATCAGCCACTTGATCACAAGCAGGAATCTCACCAACTTGCAGAGATCCATCCGCGACTTTCTCACGGACAAAGAAAAGATCGAGCTCCACATGTTTGAACTTAGAGTGTAAAACAGGATTGGCTGCAATGGCCACCGCACTAGAACTATCACACCAAATATTTGGGACATCAGTAGACTTAATTCGTAGTTCTTGGAGCAACGACATCAACCACGTAACCTCACTTGTGGCTGCTGCAAGACTCCTATATTCTGCCTCAGCCGTGGATCTAGACACTACCTGCTGCTTCTTGGAGCACCACGTCACCGGAGTTTGACCAAAATAAACACAATATCCAGACGTGGAACGCCGATCGTCAAAATCTAATCCCCAGTTGGCATCGGCATACCCAACCAGGGACAGCCGATCAGATGGACGAAAAACGATGACAAAATCAAGAGTGCCACATAGATATCGCAGAATACGTTTGAGTGCCACCATATGTACAGTGGTAGGGTTGTGCATGAACTGACAAATCCGGTTTACGGCATAGGCAATATCAGGCCTGGTCAACGCAACATATTGGAGTGCACCCGCAAGACTTCTGTACTCGGAAGGATCCGCCAAATAATCTCCATCACTTTTGGACATATAAGAAGAACTGACCATAGGAGTATGAACACTTTTTGCCGTGGTCATGGAACAGCGGGCAAGAATGTCACGAACATACTTCTTCTGACAAAGGTGTAGACAACCGGAGGATCGAGTCACTTCGATCCCGAGGAAATAGTGAAGATCACCCATATCCTTAAGCGAGAACTCGCTATGCAACAATTTAACAAACCAGTCGATAGACGCAGGCAAGTTGCCAGTAATTATAATATCATCGACGTATACAAGTACATAAAGAGTGGAGCCAGATATTACCCAAACAAACAGATATGCATCAGACTTGGAGGCAACAAACCCGACCGAGAGGAGGAACTGTTTCAGCTTCTCGAACCAGGCACGGGGAGCCTGTCGGAGACCATATAATGCTTTCTTCAGACGACAAACAAAGGGTTTTCCATCGGAATCATACTGTTCATATCCCGAGGGTTGATGCATAAAAATAGCAGTATCAAGATCCCCATTTAAAAAGGCATTGTTCACATCAACTTGTCGTAGTGACCACCCTCTGGAAACAGCAATGGCCAGAATAACACGTATAGTTGCAGGTTTGACTACAGGACTGAAGGTTTCCTTAAAATCACACCCAGGTACTTGAGAGCAACCTTTCGCAACTAATCGAGCCTTTCGTCGTACAATAGTACCATCCGAATTTTTCTTGACCTTGAAGAGCCATTTACACTCGATTACTTTACAAGAAGGATGTCGAGGTACAAGATCCCAGGTAGAGTTACGCATCAAGGCATCATATTCAGCCTGAGCTGCCTCACGCCACTCAGGAGTAGAAAGAGCTTCCTCAATTGAAGCTGGTTCCAAAGCTTCAACTGTCAACGCTTTGGGCTTAAAAATTCCAGCCTTTGACCGAGTCACCATTGGGTGACTGTTAACTACAGGCACAAGACTCGTTTGTTGATCGGAGGAGAATTCACGGACGTTAGTGGGACAGATCCTACCATCATCACTAGGCAAAGAGGAACTCTGTGATTTACGATCAGACCCAACTCCCGATTGTGCTGCAGTAGGGGTAGAAGTTTCTGAATAGTGTATTGGTAGAGAAGATGACGAAGATGATTGGACAACCGGGGGCTCCAAAAGCCGAGATGACATGTTTCTGACTAGAGGAACAAATGTGGAAACAGATTGACCATGACCCATTGACCTTTCTGCAGACGCAGACTCAGCTGACAGAAAATAATTATCATCGAACACAACATGACGAGAGACAACAATCTTGCCAGTCGGTAGAAGACACTGATACCCCTTGTGTTGAGTACTATAACCCAAGAAAGTAGACGGTTGGGAGCGAAACTCTAACTTATGTACCATAAATGGTCGTAAATAAGGATAGCAACAATAACCAAATACCCTCAAGTGATCGTATGTGGGTTCACATCCGTAGAGAGCCTGAAATGGAGTTAATCCTTTTAACACTGGAGTAGGCAGTCGATTAATGAGATGAACCGCATAGCAGAACGCATAGCCCCAGTACTCCATAGACAGATTCGCTTGAGCCAAAAGAGTGATGCCCATGTCAACAATGTGGCGATGCTTACGCTCAGCCACGCCGTTCTGTTCGGAAGTATGGGGACATGTCAATCGATGAATGATCCCTTGAGAAGCTAGAACAGACGTGAAAGCTCGATATTCTCCGCCCCAATCACTCTAAAATTGTTTAATACCCTTGCCAAACTGAGTTTTGACAAGTTGCTGGAACTGAACAAAACACTGCAAAGCTTGAGACTTTTGGCGAAGAAGATAGATCTATGTGAACTGTGTGCAAACATCAATAAATGACACATAATACCAATTACCTCCACATGAAACTGAAGCAGGACCCCAGAGATTAGTGACAACCAAGGTAAAAGGATCAGTATATTCCGTAGTGGAAACATGAAATGGCAATTTGTGAGTGTAGGAGCCCAAATCTGCTCGGGCCCATTAACCAAACTAAAAAACCACAAAAAAATAAAGTCTAATAAAACAGTCCAACATTACAGGCCTGATAAAAGTTTAAGCCTAGCCCAAAACCCGAATTAAACCCAATCAAAAAACCCAATTACATGGCCCAAGTGGCCCACAACAGAAAACAAACAGGAAACCCTAGAGCTTCTAAAAGGTTTTAGCGCCGTTTTGGCTTCCATTGCGCGTGTCCCCACGCGCGCCCAGCCAAGCGTTTGGACTGCCTCGGTCTTTCACGCTCATCACCACGCACCTCCGTACGCTACGTCCGCGCCATTCGTACCTGCAAAAGAGGCCAAATGACAAAGAACAACAATACAAAGACTGCAAAAAGAGAAAACGAAGACCAGCCAGCAAATAGGAAAAAAGAGAAAATATTGTTTTTTTTAATTTTATTTTGGATTTTCCGGTTATAAAACCGAAAGCAAGAATCCCTGTATTTTTACGACGATTTACGACGATTTTACAGGCATACAAAAAAAGGCAATAGAAAACAGAAAAAAGGTTGCTTTTGCAATTTCATCTCTTTCATTGTTTTATCTTTGAATTCATTTCGATATCTTTTCTTTTTCCTTCTTTTTCTATATGCGAAAATAAAAAAAAAAAGAGGGAGAGAGAGCTTACCAAATGGAACGTTTGATCTTTGTCTTCTCTGTCGCGATCGGAGTTAGATGAAGATCCCCAGATCAGACTCTCATGCACCACTTCTCGCCGATTTCAATGGCGTTTGAGTGGTGGAACGGAAGGTCTTGATAAACGGCGCGATTGAAAGGAGAAAGATAGGGTTTCGGCTGAAGGTTTAGAAAAAAGAGGGATTAGGGATTCTTTTAAATTTTTTCTTTCTTTTCTGTTTTAAGTGAGAAGGGATTAGGTTAGGTTTTCGTTTTAGGCTTATTTAAGACTTGTAAAACGTCACCGTTTAGGGTCGGTTTCGATGGCTCTAAAACGGTGTCGTATAAGCTGACCCGTCCGGACCCGATCCAGCACCCATAGGATCCTCGCGTTTTGGTCTTCGATGGTGGATTTGCGCACTTAGTCCTTCTGTTCCGCATTATTATTTAATTAGATCTGTTACGTATTTTCTTTGTTTTCTAAATCGATTTCTGTAATTGGCGCATTATTGCAATTCAGTCCAGCTTGTACGCTGCGTTTTGGGGTTACGAAGATATTTTCTGATTTAGTCCCTGATAGTTTATGCGCATTCCTGTTCGGTCCTTGCATATGTTAAAATGATTTTATTATTTATAAAATAGCCTTATAATTTTATTCCTATTTCGATTTAACCCTGTTAATATATTATTATTTTACACACGCGCATATACATTATTGATTTTATATAAATTTGTTTACATTTTTTAAGATTATCTATATATATAGTTTTTTCTGTTTCTTTTTATATATTTTAAATTTATTATACATAATTCATTTCTTTAAAAGATTATATTTTATCATAGCTTATTTCAAATCTTCTCATATATCTATACATATATATATATATATATATATTATTACTTGTATGTATTTCTATATATTATAGCTTGTATGTATTTCTATACATATATATATATTATACATTTATGCATTCTTTTGTATATTATAAAGTTACTTTTATTCTTTTAAATCATTAACATTTTATTGTATACACATTATGTGTTTTGGAATTTTATATGGATTCTAAATACTTTGCATGCATTATTATATACATACTTTTTATTATTATAATATATTTAAAATCGCTTTTGTTTATTTAGAATATGTTTTACATATGTTGTACTTGTATGTATTTAATTAATTTTCCTTATCATTGATCTAATGTTCGATAATTATTGCTATTATGTATGTTTTAATTCTCGTTTTCTATTTATTTGTTGCTTGAGATTCAATAGCATTATATTTCATTTGTAAATAATTGCTCCATATTGTATGTTATTATGCCATAGCATTATATTCACTCAAAAATGTCATGTTCTAACACTATTTGAGCTCTAAAATCTTTTTACTTAAAGTTTCAAAACAAGGTAATATTCGTGCGTTTGGAAATTCGAAGAAATCGTGCCCAATCGTGCTGGGTGTGGTTTTTTGTTTGACCAAATAAACGGATATCCTTTCAAATTTTGTCCATATTTTCAAAATAAGGTAATATTTGTGCGTTTGGGAATTCGAAGAAATCGTGCCCAATCATGCTGGGTGTGGTTTTTTTGTTTGTCCAAATAACCAAATACCCTTTCAAAATTTCAATAAGTGCTTGGATAATTTTGGGGATGATCTTGAATTCGCGGACTCAGATTGTCGTATCCAATCGTGCTGGATGTGATACTCTATTCCTTCGGAACGAGGGAATCTCAATATTCAATCAAGTTGTTTAAAATTAAAAAAATAGAATTTCAAAACCATTTCAAATTTTTCAACATTAGGACATCAATTAATCAATTTGGTACCAATTTTGGGCGTTGCGAGGGTGCTAATCCTTCCTCGCACGTAACCGACTCTCGAACCTGTTTTCTTCTGGAAATTCGTAGACCAAAATTTATTTTATAGGTGACCCGATCACACCTAAACAAAAAGGATTGGTGGCGACTCCATATTTTTCAAAGTCGATTCTCATTTTTAAAAAAAACTCGATAAAAAAATGGTTTCGACAGTGAGATTTTCCTTTTTGACAAGCAGTACATATAGCATCAGAGCCGGATTTATTTAATGAAATATGACATTTATCTAATACAGCCTTAACAACATTAGTAGAGGGATGACCTAAACTTTTATGCCACAATGAAAAGACATTACACTCTGTAGACTTATTCTGAGCAACAGGAAAAGTAGTAGCAGAAGTTTCGGCCGACTGAGTAGACATAACTAGTACCGGGAAATGGTATAGTCCATCACGAATGTGGCCCCTCAGCAAAGTTTTCCGGGTTATTATGTCCTTAATAAGACAGTAGGTCGGGTGAAATTAAAAAAAAAATCATTATCATTTGCAAATTGCGAAACTGATAAAAGATTCTTCCTGATGCTTGGAACACATAAAACATTAGATAGACGCAACAATTTAGACTGAGTAGGCAAGAAACTATTACCAATTGACATAATCAAGACGGGAGTGCCATCACCCATTAAGAGAGCAGAAGTACCTGAATACGAGGTAGTGTGATGCAGAGCTGACGGATCCCGACACACATGATTACTAGCACCCGAGTCTGGATACCAGGACGTGGTGCCGACCGGTACAGGAATGTAAGACTCTGAACCACCACGAGACCCGACTTGAGCAGTGTTGATATTCGAACCAGAGGATTCATAATAGTCAGACGGGTGAAGATCACCAAGCTGTGGTAGACCAATACATGGGTCAGATCCAGAGTAAACACGAGCACGTGGTTTAGTATACCACGAAACCTCCACACCATGATGTGTCCCTACACCAAAACACGGATCAAGTTGAACATTATTAGAATTGGGCCTGGGGGTAAAGCTGGAGCACTTGGCCTTGTAGGCCCAAGAACTGGCCCAAAAGCAGGTGGTCTATCGTCATTATAAAATTGGGATGGAGATGATTCGATTGGAGGTTGCGGCCCATGAGCAAATGGATCATCATAAGGCCTGCCAAGAGTTGGACGATAGACTGGCCCACCATTCGGATTATGACCGAACCCACCATTCAGCCTTTGACCGAATCCATTAAAATTTTGACCACCAAAGGTTGATACAAAACGTGGCCTTCGATGCAACTGACTGTCAAATTTATTTTGGTAAAACAAGGGGCGGGACTCATAACCAGAAGCCATGAAATGACCATCACGGGCCGACGACGGAACCACCACCGGAGCTGAGTCATCGCGATGATAACGGTAGTAGCACCGTTAATCGATGTGTCCGCAATGAGCACAGATTTGACACCGGAGTCGCGGCCAGAAACCCCTCCCACGGCCACGTGAATACGCCCGGCCACCACGAGCAGAAGAATCCGTCGACTGAGCAGGAGAATTTTCCACCAGATTTGCCGCAAGAACCACATCATTAACTGTTCGTTCATGCCGGCGTTCACATTCAAGGAGGGCATCAACAATCCGTTGAAGATGGAGGGGAGATGGAGAGAGCGACACCGTGGAAACAACAGGCTCAAACTCAGAGGGAAGGCCGGCGAGAAGAATTTCAATTTGCTCAGCCTCGGTTACGGGCGATCCCGACGCAAGCAAGAGGGAACATAAGCTTTTCATCTTCACAACAAATTCTGTTATTAAAAGGTTACCTTTGTGTAACGAGTGAAGTTCGTGCCGCAATCTTGATTGTTTCGCACTGGTATCCGCTGCAAAAAGAGCGCTCGTCGTTGTCCATACATCTGATGCGGTTTGTACGTCGGTAAACGAGGAAAGGAACGACAGGCTGGTTGTGGATAACAACCATGAAGTGAGGAGATTATCCTGTTGATTGAAGGCCAAGGCTGCCGGGTTGAGCACAAGAGCTCCTTCTGGAGATTCGACGAACCGCGGTGGTGCAACAGTGGTTCCATCGAGGAAGCCGGCCAAATCATAGCCAGCGACAATTAGACGAACCTGCTTCTGCCATTGAATAAAAGTATGACCATCTAACTTGATCACGTAATGGCGAGGGAATGAATTTACAATCCGATCACTGGAAAAAAGAGAACCAGTGGGCTCGACAAAGGCGGAATCGGAGGAGTGTGTGGTGGTCATGGCCAGGATCACCTAGGCGACTGATACCATGATGAGAGGTAATATTTTTCTACTAAACTTCTATAGAAATATCAAAGAGAATTACTTAAAGAAATCGTTGTATTGCTGTGAATGAATCTTGATCTTTCTGTTTGTCTATACACATGATTATATAGAGATTTAGTTGACTGTTAACACACAGCTCGTGTTAACTGATTTTGATAACAACCTGAACCATACTTAACAACTTTAGCAACTGACTAATTGAACAATATTACTAACTCTATCATTTTCAGACAGCAAAATGAGTATTGTTTTCTTTTATAGTTGTTGATTAATATATAATATTAGTGTTGAGATATCACTCGGTGGTGATTTTTTATTGCAGGTGCGAGAGTCAAATTTTACGAAGATGTGCAACACAACGACATTGTTGGTCGTAAATGACAGTTATCCAGGGCCTGAGATTCGGGTTCGCAGAGGAGACACTGTCTTCGTTAATGTCCACAATCAAGGAAACGATGGCTTCACCATTCACTGGTAATCATAACCTTTCTTTCATTCTTCCAGTGGCAATTTCCCCAAGAAATGAAATCATTAGTAATTAAGATAAATTGAACATGTTGCAGGCACGGCGTTAAACAACTAAGGAATCCATGGTTCGATGGTCCTGAGTTCATAACCCAGTGCCCGATTCAACCAGGAACCAACTTCACCTACGAAGTCGTATTATAGGAGGAAATAGGGACCCTGTGGGGGCACGCACACAGTGACTGGACTCGTGGTTCCGTACATGGTGCCATCGTCATTTTGCCAGCCCAGGACGAAACTTATCCATTCCCCACTCCGGACGCAGAGCAAACAATCATACTTGGTAAGCATATCTTTTGATTTCTCAATTGTGTTACTTGTGTATAATTATACGCATTTTAATTTGATTTCTTGTATGTATATACAGAATCATGGTACAATGGGGACTACAAGCAAATTATCGATCAAGCCCTTGCAACCGGTGACCCTCCTCGCCTACCAGATGCTTATGCTATCATGGACATTTAGAGGACACATATGGATGCCCCAATGGTACGTTCTCGCATTACCGAAACCGGATTGAGTTTGTATTCCTTCGAATACCTTATAGTCTATATTATAATTGGGTGTTGCAGATACAATATTCCATATGGAAGTTCAAACCTAATATGTGAGTCCATAGATCGAGTTAATGTAACACTAGGGGTTTTAATTAGAAAGAGATTTCAATTAATCAACCTAGGGTTAGACGTTAGTAGCCTCGAAAGAGGTATTAATATAAATTAGGGAATCCTACGGATCAAGTCAAGTGAATAAATCGTCTGGTTCAGAGTTAAATAACAAGTGAAGTTTAGGTGGATTCTTCCTCGGGTATTGTCTTAATCAACTGGTTTTCGCAAAAGTATTTTCCCAATTCACTCTCTGTGTCTTAGCATCCTTAGTAATTAGTTAATTAAACATCGATTCTCTTAATACTTAGGCTAGATAATAAAAAGATAGTAACTACTAGTACTCTTAGTCCTTGAGGATACGATATTTTCGGTCTTGCCATAGCTATACTACCGAACGATAGGTGCGCTTGCCTTATTCGTTGTCATAGTTAGTTTGGACACGATCAATTACCCAACTGATGGGCAACAGAATCTGCCATAAACCCAAGAGGGAAATCATATATAAGAACCCAAATATCCACCCAGTTTAATTGAACCACCAAAGGATCCTCTCCTAGCTTCAAACGATGGAGAATAAGAAGATGAGAATTAAAATTCCATGGCCCATTCTTCATTACCCTTTCGACATCCACTTCATAATAAAAACGAAATAAATATCGTTGTCTTCCCAGATCTGAGATTGAAACCCCCTTATTGGATGCCAAACACTCGCTAGAGTTGATCGCATTGCTTGAAAATGCACAACACTAGAAGTAAGAAATACTCCAACTAAGCAGTTTACATACGATATCTCTTTAGATGTCTCTTCCACCTCCAGTTGAATGACTTCTTCCTCTTCATCATCCAGTGAAAGTCCAGCAATTGAATCCTCCATTATCCTTCTACCAAAACAGACAGCTTACCCCGAAATAGGAATAAGAGAGAAAAAAAAAACAGGACCAAGTCCAGAAGAAAAAAAATGTGTCAAAAGACAGAGAAAAGCGTGTCAAAAGACAGAGAAAAAATTTGAACCTTGAACATATAATCTTTGATGATGCATATTTTGAATCAAAATCATGATGAATTGATTTTACCCTGAATAAATCATTGCATGTTGGTTAAAGAAAACTTGACATTACAACATTTAGAACTCCTCGTTTAAAACAACAAACATCAAATTATTTCCACGCCTATATTGTGATTGAGTAGTCTTCTTATTTGAACATCAACATTATTAATCTTTATCAACGCAAACAGCTTGACTAAATTAAAGAACTAGTGGTGGTATATCGTAGAATTCCATTGGTAATATGTGCACCGGAGGAAGGTCGAGCAGTGATGTAATAATGTCCGACATTTTGGTTTGCACACAACAAAACATCAACAACTTGGGCGGGCGCTAGGGTTAGAGAATTTGTAAAGGAACGTCTGCTATAAGCCCCGCTTTGTCCAACAATGGTGAAGCTGTGGGATGCTACGCCAAACACCATTGTTTCATTGGCAATAGCATTTATTACTCGAACAAGGTAAAGACCCTCGTAATCTACTTGCATCTCATACGTTGTATCTGCAATTATATCAAATTCATTGGATTAACGACAAAATATTACCACTCATATGGGTCTGCATAATATACTCATATGTATTTAAATACACTAGAATTTATTATTCTAAAAAACTATTATATTGAGAATAAGGGTCTAATTATAGTTTTAATGCTGAGCAACAAAGATTTTATACTTTTACTCTCTCTATTTTATTTTGTCATAATTTTGTCTTACTAAATCAATTAGTTGTTACCTTTAAAGTGATGACATGATTCTTTTACTGTTTTTTAGTCATTCAGTCAAAGCCATGTGAAAATCTAGTAAATTTTGTCGACTAATAATTAATTTGCATATCAATTGAATTCTTAAAGCAATTTAAAATTAGCCCAATGTCATCATTTTAGCAGAAATGACCCAAGGTAGTATCAATTGGGGACTTGCTAATAACATTATAAAAGCAAAAAGATTAAATTATATTAAATTAATGTAGAAGTATTAAATTTCAAATTTTAGCATAGTAGAAGGATTAAAAACAAAATAAGACAAAAAAATATATAAGTTAAAATCTAAATAGGAAAAATGACTTGAAAAAGGTAAATATCCCTATCATTTTGTCATAAGTTGAGAATGTTGAGAATATAAAGAATAGTGCATACATACCGTTGCTGCATCCATAAGTTTCTCCGGGATGGCCATTGATAGTGTAAGCATCTGCTGAGCCAGGAGCTATGGTTTGATTAGCTTCCGTTAACTCTTCCCTGAACCATTCCCCTGACGGAATAATAATCCAAAAGATTCATATAAGCAATTCATTTGCAAAATATATGAATCAAACATGTTAATCAGATGTACCAAGTATAATTGTTCGGTCAGAAGTAGGTGCAGGGAAAGGATAGTCTTCATTGGCTGCCGGCAAAATGACAAAGGCGCCGTGTACGGTTGCCGCAGCCCAAGCACTGGTAGCGTGCCACCACAGAGTTCCTATTTCATCCTCTAACTCTATCTCGTAAGTGAAGTTTCTCCCTGGCCGAATCAACTCATTCGAACCATCAATTGAATCCTTAACGCCCTCCCTAAAAACCCTCAAACATGTATCTATATATATGATTAATTGTTTCATTATAAACAAGGTGTGTAAGCATATACATGTATGTATATATTACCACTTGAGGGATACAGCATGGTTTCCTTGATTGTGGACGTTGACAAAAACTGTGTCCCCTCTGCGAACCCGAATCTCAGGCCCTGGAAAGCTGCCATTGACGGTCAAGATGCTCTTCGTGCTACACAGCTTAGTGAACTGGGATTCTTGCAACTAATTTAAACAGAGCAAAGAATCAAAACTCAGCACTGCTCTCTCTTAGTAACACAAACACAAACAGAGAAGGGGGAAAAGAAAGCAAGGAACTTACAAAAAACTCGTAATAAAGGACATCAGCTGTGGATAAGGCAAGGATATTTAGAAACAAAAGCCCTGATAACCATATAAACCCTTGCTTTTCAGAACCCATGTTTTTCTGTTTCTTGGTTCTATGTATCTGTGTTCTTCAGGTCTCCCCTTTCGTTCTTTCTAATGTTTTTGGTTTTTGTCCATTTCTTAATAATTTATAAAAGAAGAAGAAAACGCAGCCATTGGTCCAATTCATTTGATTAGGGGTGAGTTTAAGTTTCTGAAATCACTATACCCACCCTACCGAAACTTCAAAGTCAAAGTGTGTGCTATAGAAGATTAAAGGTTTAAAAACAGAACTTATCTAGACACATTATCTGAAAGACAAATCATAGTCAAAGTCAGACAAAAAATTTTGACGTGATCCTCTACCCAACCTAATTTGTCATTGTAAATGGACTTTTTCATGAAGCTAATTATGAAGGTAAGACAAGTTACATGCAAATGGACTCTTCCATTTCCCACATGGACGAAAGCTCATTGCTCACCCATGACGGATATTCGCATTAAGGTTCTAAGGGGTGTAACTAAAATTTTTAAAAGTTTTAATAAGTCTAATTAAAAATTTTAAAAATTTTAGAGATTTTATTAATTTTTTTTAATTTGAACGTTTAATAATAAATTTTAAAATTTTTTTGAAGGACTTTAAAAATTGAGCTAAAATCCTTATACCCTAATGAGGATCTGCCTCATATGGTTATAATTTTTCTTTTATTTAACCACCATAATTATTTAAAATACAATCAACAACTTGACAACCAGAGGACATATTGTAGGCTAAATGACCTAAATATACCATTTTTTAAAAAAATTTACGAAAAAAGACCAAAAAAATAATTATTTACCGGAAAGGGCCATTTCTCCCGAAAATGCGTCCACGTCAAGCGTTTTGAGGATAAATGTAAAAGCACGTCCACGAGGGAGCGCTTTGTGCCACATCAGCAAAAAACGCGTTCTTGAGGGCGCGCTTTGCTGATGTGGCAAAAGCGCTCCCTCGTGGACGTGCTTTTGCTCTTCACTCCCGATGGGCTTTTTAGTTGTTTTTAGTGTTAGGGTATGAGTTTTTAGGGTTTTAGGGCTACGGTTTAAGGATTTTTAAGGTCTTAGGGTTTAGGGTTTCTAGGGGAAAATTAATAGACTAGATTTTAGGATTAATTAATTAGAATAATTTTAAGTTTAGGATTTTGGGAAAAATATATCAGTAAAATAAAAATTATTTGAATTTTTTTTATAGTAGTATCTGGCAATATAATTTTGAGAAGACGTTTCTGAACAAATAGTGACCAAAACGCTTCAAGCAGGATGCACTATCAGCAAGAGTACTGATAAAAGCTCCCACGTGGACGCTCTTTTGCTACAGTAGTCTCTGGCAAAATAAATTTGAGAAGATGTTTCTGAACAAATAGTGGCCAAAACGCTTCAAGCAAGATGCCTTTGTCGGCAAAAGAGTATCAAAAAAGCTCCCACGTGGACGCTCTTTTGCTACAGTAGTCTCTAGCAATATAATTTTGAGAAGACGTTTCTGAACAAATAGTGACCAAAACGCTTCAAGCAGGATGCACTGTCAGCAAGAGTACTGATAAAAGCTCCCACGTGGACGCTCTTTTGCTACAGTAGTCTGGCAATCCTTAGACTATAAATCAGCCAAATTTCATTCTCAGGTTGCATAACAGAAATTGAGGCAAAAGTAAAATAGAAACTGAAGATGAGTGAACGTATTAATGCTGTTATTTACTACGATGGTGAGGTTTGTGACACCGAAAATGGTGTTATTTTTTTATCGAGAACACAATGCGATCGGGTTTTAACTTGAAACATAGATTTGATGAGAACTTCGCAAAAAGAATTAGGCGTAAAATCTTCGGAACAACGCCAATGAAAGTTCAGTCTATTTAGTATAGATTTTGCTCTTCGGTTGATCCCGTGAGATATGACTCATTCGACATCAAAGGTCCTCGGAGCTTGGAGGCAATGGTGGAGACTCATCTTGCCAGTGGATCACCCTATCTTGAGGTATATGTTTAATTTTCATCGCCAAGTGATCTTCCTTCAACTTCAACATCTACTGATGTTCGAGGGGAATACACGACCCCAAGCCGAGACTCTGTTAGTGGGAGGCAGAATACGGAAGCATCCGTGTTTGGTGGTATTATGGAAAACACAACCCCTACACGACACTCGATTGGTGGATGGGACATGCATATCCTTCCTTCGACGTTCGATGCTAGAAATACGTATTGGGGAACGTCATCAACTTCTAGTGGTTGGCAATCCACATATGATTGGGACCGTTACAAAAGTTGTTTAAGAAGTGATAATGTACTCCCCACGACATCCACTAGTGAGGGGCCCTCGTTCGTTGCAGATGATGGCGGGTAGGATGATGAGTCCGGTGTGGATCCACCTCGAGAGCCCGGCCCTGATGGTGCAGAAGTTGCATTATTTTCTGAACCGGAGCCTGTTCCAACCGATGTTGAAGGCGGTTCAGATGAAGAAGAAGATCTGCGATTCAGGGCGTACTCGCCTCCAGCCCACATGCATAATATCAATCTATCTCAAGACGATGCATTAGAGTTTCCTGAACTACCACCACGTATAGGCGTGACCGCACAAGTTCTTCGTTGGATTCGGCGAATTAGAAGTTGGTAAAGAGTTTTCCAACAAGGATAGTTTTCTTGGTGCATTGAAATAATATAGCATCAAGAATCAAGTTAACTACAACGTGGTTAAATCCAAACTCGATAAATCTGAGGCCAAGTGTGCGGTGCAAGACGATACATGTTCATGGAAAATCATGGCCTCGTTGAGGAAAAGGACAGGCTTGTGGGAGATCAAAAAGTACAACGGTCCACATACATGTCTTGCCGGTACAGTATCACTAGGTGTTCAAGGTTTTTGAATAATATTGATATTACATAATGTTGCATTATTTAACGTACTTCGTTGACAGGTGTTTCACAAGATCATCCGAAGATGGATTCAGAGATGTTGGCTGACTTAATAATACCAACGGTGAAGGCAGATCCTAAGACTACAGTGTCGGCCTTAATTGGCAATATTCGTAGCCAAATGGGGTACACGCCCTCTTACCGGAAGACTTGGATAGCCAAGCAGAAAGCGTTGGAAAAGTTGCATGGTCAGTGGGATGCTTCATATAATGAAGTGTGGCAGTGGTGTCAGGTGCTGGAGAGATATGTCCCAGGTAGCATAACAGACCTTGAAACGGAACCGGCGTACTACAACGATCGATTTCTCCGTGGATGCCAAGGGTTCAAGCGTCTGTTCTGGACATTTAAGCAATACCGAGACGCATTTATATACTGCAAGCCATTGGTACAAATTGACGGTACCTTTATGTATTGTAGATATACGCATCGGCTATTGCTAGTTGTGGCATAGGACGGCAGTGGGAAAATCCTTCCAATTGCGTTTGCAATAACACCGGGGGAGTCAGCTGATGACTGGGATTTCTTTCTATCTAGGTTAAAGAGGCATGTCTGCCCCCAACCTGATATATGCGTTATATCGGATCGGGGCCCTTGAATACTAGCCGCAATAGAGCGACAGGGAAGCCTATGGCATCACACACACCATCGATATTGCCTAAGGCATGTTGCGTCCAACTACCACGGGCAACATCGATCTACAAGTCAACGACGATAAGTGACCAATATGGGTATGTAATATATATTAATATAATTTCGTTTGTAATATTCAATTTATTCTTAATTGAAGAGTGGTATGTAATATTCGCTATCAACTTATATTGGCAGGGTACGAGATCAATAAGGACCGTTTTCACGAGATGTTGGCAAGTTTGCACTCAGTTAACGAAGAAAGTGCAAACTACCTATGCAATATTCCTTTCGAACAGTGGACACAAGCTGTAACACCCCAAACCCAGCCCATACGTCACGACTGGATCTGGTATGCTACGGGTTTAATGTTAAAAACTTTTACGTTGCAAGGCTTTGTAAAACTTAGTTCGTTTTTGTGGGTATTCGTTAAATAGGTGGCACTTGTAGAAAATCTTTGTAATTTATCTTTCCAAAATAGGTGTTATTTAAATAAGGTTTGAAAATCTCATTTTTATCTCTTTTAAACATAAGTCTTTGATCATTAAAAAAAACATAAACATTAACAAATATCAACTTATAACCTAAGCTATGGAGGCCTTATTACATCAAATAATCCCAAAATTGAAACTTAAAATAAAATGGAAATTTAATAAATAAAAGACTTGTTGGCCTCGAGTTCGCCTCGGCTCCCTTATCCACGATCTCTGCTCGCTCATCCGCAGTTAGGGAAAAATAATAGGGTGAGTCACCAAGACTCAATGTGTAAATCCCAAAACACACATCAAAGGTTTGGCCCACAAACACATTATGGCCTTGGCCCGTATACAAGGGTAACTATATATGCATCATAGCCCATCCCAGCCTAAAAATCCATCATCTACACACCAACCCGTACCAACCATCACACATTGGGGATTTCTACAATCAACCCTCCAACCGCTACACACTATATCGACAGCTGTGCTGCCTGTCTTAAAGACCGATCACTGTGTGACCTATGTGGCAAAGTCACCGATCGCCATGCGACCTTAATAATACATCGTAGTATTTCGACAGCTTAGCTACCTGTCATAAAGACCGATCACTATGTGACCTATGTGGCAAAGCCACCGATCGCTATGCGACCTTCTTCCCCTTCATCATATCAATCCCATCCCATGCATACATACATGCAGAATCAAAACAATATACTTCCTAAAAGTTCACAGTCTATCACATAATCAAAACAATATACTTCCTAAAAGTTCACAGTCTATCACATACATCGATACACATAGAGAAGTTTCTATGATTACGTACCTGGCATCCATTGCCTACCCTTTTTGGGTAATCCGACTGTCTATCTGACCTTTTTCCGCTTTTAGCCCATAACATATATTTAGTACTGATTACTATACTGACCTTTTCCTAGCTTTTAGCCCATAACATATATTTAGTACAGATTACTATACACCTTTTTCTCGCTTTTAGCCCATAACATAAACATATATATACATTCATACAGATTATTTGTGTGTTAGAGATCTACACACCTGATTACCGTTAGAACGAGACCCTCTAAGTCGACGCTATCCGTAGCCAACACCACCGCTATCTGCCTTGAAATCCCGAAAAGTGATATGAGATTCAGGAACTAGTGTTTCCGGCTTTTAGATCTAAGAGATCTTACTAGAGAAGATTCGACTACTCCCAGAGGATTCCGGCTTTTTGCGAAAAATCAAGAAGAGAAGATGATTCGAAGAAATCTATAGAGATTCGACTTTAAGAAGAAAGAAGAGAATAATGGAGTTTTCGACTTTTAGGAGAAAGAAGAGAAAAGAATAATGGAGTTTTCGGCTTTCAGAAGAAAGAAGAGAAAGAAAAGGTGGAAACCGTAAATGCCGAAAAATAAAGAAGAGAACCTTCCCTATTTATAGAAATTTCGGCACTTACCTATGAAAAACCGAAAGTGCCCTTCCTGATAACTAAAAATTAATCAAATAAAAAGGGAAAATTCGGCACCCCCTTTTCCATAAAGAAACCGATTTTTTCACTTCTCTAGGTGATGGAATTTCGGCCAACTCTTAGCCTTGTAGATAGCTCCTATCTTTTCTCCTTTTTTTTCTTCCATATTATCAACTATATTATCTACATTATCCTATTCACATAAATCCTCCTATTTTTGAGCCTTGTTGCCGTCCACTCTACCTAACCCTAATGCCGAAATTTAGCTAACTTAAATTAAAAGAGTTGGGCTCCATGTAACTTAAATTTGGGCCCCTTACTCCCTTGTGTGGCGTCACCTCCTTGCTCCCTAAGTGGCGCCACTGACCACTGGGCCACAAGCCTATTTTGATATTTTAAACTCAGATACCACCTTTTAAATCCTATAGTGCCCAAACAAAAATTTAACTAAGGTTTCAGCCCAATCCTGAGCCCAATTTGGACCCCTAATGCTCAAATTAACTCATTACACATATTCACCCATTAAATGCATAGGCCCAAAAATTCAGGATGTTACACAAGCATACGACGGCGGCCTACGATATGGTCATATGACCTCAAACCTGGCCGAATGCATAAATTCTGTTCTAAAAAGAACGCGTCATTTGCCGATAACATCAATTGTGCGAGAGACATATTTTCGTTTAGAGGCACTATTTCCAAGGCGAGCAGCGAGTTATAAAAGCCAAATGCAAGGAGGCCATGTATGGTGCGCGAAGGTATTGCGAGAAATTAACAATGGGAAGGCACGGGCCAACACCATGCACACAGTATGTCACGATCGTGACAACCTATTATTTCGTGTGACGGAGTTTGACAGACCGAACCAAGGTATTTTTGGCGGGTAATATCGTGTACACTTGAGAAATAGGACCTGCGACTGTGGGATATTTGATGCACTTCGTTACCCATGTGCTCATGTACTTGCGGCTTGTCAGAATCTCCGTCTGGATCCCATTAGCTATGTCGACGAAGTGTATAAAATAGAAAACATGTACAACATGTGGAGACCCGTATTCCCACCAGTCCCAGATGAACGTAAGTGGTCGTCTGTATCGTTTGCTCTGTATAAGATGTTACCGGATAGAGAACTGCGGCGTAGACCAAAAGGTCGACCTTGCTCGACTAGAATACGCAACAATATGGATATCCGAGAAACGGCCAACCAACGGAAGTTATGCGGATAGTGTAGGAACCCAGGCCATACATCTTGCTCGTGTCCAAATCGGAATAGTTGATAGTCTCCTTATCATTTTTGTCTCTTGGAAGAATGAAAAGTTATGTCTCATTTTCGTCTGTATCATTTTTGTTTAGATGTATTTAAAGACATGATAGAAGTAAAGTATGTGTTTTTTATTTCATTAAATATATAAAAATTAAATTACAATTAGGATATTCAAAAACAACTTTCATTTTATTAAAAATAAAAAAAATAAATTACAAAAAAAAAACAACTTTTATTTTATTAAAGATAAAAAAATCAATTAAAAAAAACAACTTTTATTTTATTAAAGATAAAAAAATCAATTACAAAAAAAAAAACAACTTTTATTTTATTAAAGATAAAAAAAATCAATTACAAAAAAAAAACAACTTTTATTTTATTAAAGATAAAAAAAATCAATTACAAAAAAAAATAAATTTTATTTTATTGAAGATAAAAAAATCAATTGAAAAAATAACTTTTATTTTATTAAAGATAAAAAAATCAATTACAAAAAAATAAAAAATAACTTTTATTTTATTAAATATATAAAAAATAAATTACAAAAAAAATAAAAAAAACAACTTTTATTTTATTTTAGCAAAGATATAAAAATTAAATTACAATAAAAAAATAAACAACTTTTATTTTATTAAAGATATAAAAATTAAATAAACAAATTTATTTTATTTTAGCAAAGATATAAAAATTAAATTAAAATAAAAAAATAAATAACTTTTATTTTATTAAAGATATAAAAAATAAATTATAATAAAAAAATAAACAACTTTTATTTTATTAAAGATATAAAAATTAAATTACAAAAAATAAAATAAACAACTTTTATTTTATTTTAGCAAAGATATAAAAATTAAATTACAATAAAAAAATAAACAACTTTTATTTTATTAAAGATATAACAATTAAATTACAATAAAAAAAATAAACAACTTTTATTTCATTAAAGATATAAAAATTAAATTACAAAAAAATAAAATAAAAAAACTTTTATTTTATTAAAGATATAAAAATTAAATTACAATAAAAAATAAAAAATAACTTTTATTTTATTAAAGATATAAAAATTAAATTACAATAAAAAATAAAAAAATGGCGGTCGGAATCAATGTTGGTGCAGTGGAATCGATGCCACATAGGGGTGGTCGACTGATTCTGTGGCTTCCTCTTTCTTCTAGCTTCCGGCGGGGGTTGGGGAACCTCTGGCGGGGATTCTGGTTTCTCCGGTAGGGGGTCTGGTTGTGGGTGTTGGGAGGATGACCCACCTTGATAAAATAATGACTGGGGAGGTGTTTGCATAAACCATGGCGGAGGTGTCTCAATCCCATAAGGCGAAGGAGACCGTAAAAAGAAGAGCTCCCGACGGCGCCTCGTGCGATCCTCATCGACGGCGGCCTCAAGATTAGGCTGGCCGATCGGAGTAGTCGGGAATGGACTCGAACCGCCATGCATTCCAACTGCTAGTGGGGTGGGAAAAGGAAACATATAAGGGTTATGATACATATAAGGGCTAGGGTACGCACCTGGCATAATCTGAAAAGGCTGTGATGTCGGTGTCGTCAGCTGAAGTGTTGGGCCCGGTGACTGTATGGGCGCTGTTGATGGGCCCGGTAACTGTGTCGCGCTGTTGATGGTCCCGTCTCATCACCCCTTTTCCTTGGATTTAAAGGACCCCGTCGTTCCCTTTGTTCACGAAGTTGCCGTCGCCTCTTGATCGGTGTTTCACAGTCTTAAAATTTATAATGAGAATGATCGAGCCTAAAAACTAACTATGACAACGATTGAGGCAAGTGTACCTATCGAACAGTAGTATAGCTTAGTGGCAAGACCGGATTGTCGAACCCAAAGGAACCGAAAGTACTAATACTAACTTTCTTTTTATTATTTAGCCTTAAAATTGAAGTGAATCGGTTTAATCTAGAAAATTAATTAACTACTAAGCTAAAGACGATGAGACAAAAAGAATGAAATTAGGGAAATACTTGTGGGAAAAACCAATTGATTAAAACAATACCCAAGGAAGAATCCACCTAGACTTAACTTGTTATCTAACTCTGAACCAGACGATTTATTCATTTGACTTGATCCGTAAGATTCCCTAATGTATATTAACCCCTCTCTCAAGGTGACTAACGTCTAACCCTAGGTTGATTAATTGAAATCTCTTTCTAATTAAAACCCCTAGAATCGCATTAACTCGATCTATGGACTCCCATATTAGGTTTCACTCTAATCCGGCAAAATCTCGTCACCCTATCTCTAGGCGTGCGATCAACTCCGCTTAATTATGCTAGATCTACTCTTAGGCAGGGACTTTTTCTCTTCCACCTAAGCACATCAAACTTGAATTAATATCCCGGAAATATCAACACAAGAATTAAAAACACATAATTAAGAACAAATCAAATATTTATCATATAGTTCAAATAAACGATAACAAGATTCATCTTAGGTTTCATCCCCTCGGTATTTGAGGGTTTAGTTCATAATGATAATAGAATACATCTCAAAAGAAAAGATAAAACAAAACATAAGAAAAACTCTAAAACCCACAAGGAATTGAAGAGAGATCCTCCGTCTTGAGTATAACTCTGGCTTCTTGAGATGAATCAACTGGTTTTCTTCAAGTAATTTCCACAATTCTGATCTTTCTGGCTCGGCTCCTTGGCCTAGCTGGACCCCTTGAAAGTTGGCCTCTAGGGTGTTTATATAGGCTTTTGGAATGTGTTTCTTTACCCCTAAGTATCCAAATCTGAGTGAAATTCCTCTTCTCCACGGCAGGGACACGCCCTTGGCACACGCCCGTGTGAATCGTGGCCAGGCCGTGTTCAGGTCTGATTAGGGAGGCACGGCCGTGTTGCTTGGGCCCAGGCCATGTCGATTTCGTGATTTGGCCTATTTGGTCCGTTTTAAGCCCGTTTCTCGTTCTTTTCATCCTCTGGTGCTTTCCTGAGTATAAAACATGAAAACAAAGGATTAAGAGCACCAAATTACACAATTCAAGGCTTAAATCCCCCAAAAGCATGCTAAATGTGGGTTTAAAATATGTTACTATTTTGGTTTATCAAATACCCCCACACTTAAGCTTTTGCTTGTCCTCAAGCAAATTTCTCAACTCATAATTAAAACAAACTTCCCTCAATTCATAATATTCATTAATAGTGTTTCATCATAATTCAAAGATAATTCATACATGGATAATTCAACTCTAAGAGTCCTAAAGATTCAAACAATCCAAGTCATACATTTTGTAGCATGAAAACATAGGTGTTTCCCCTCATCTAAATAATTACCTCTGATTTAAAACCTGACAAGTATTGACATCCACACTAAAGATTCACTCAAATCACTCAAAGTGTTTAAGGTTCAAAAATTAAGCACTCAAAAGTCTAACATGAAAAGTTATTACCATAGGCTTGCATGAAAATCAAATATCCACCACTATAATATGAGATGATACACAAATCAAAAGGTCTTTAACAGGGTTGTAACGGGGCTTGGGTTAAGGTGTGGATATAGGCTAAATTAGAAGGTTAGAATCGAGATTGACCTGACAAATTACCTAACCAGAAACAATGAACTGATAATAAACAATTACATCAATTGAGAACTTGTAATAATAATACTATTACTAATACGAGCTTCTTTTTCAACCATTGGGATTTAAACGTATAAGCTCACTTAATCACAGAACTAATAATGAATATACTTCGATTTTTTTTAAGAACAAATCAAATATATATAATAATTGATGAATTTACTATCGAAATCAATAGGCAATCGATCAAATCAAATCTCAATATAAGGGTAGTCAAAAGGAATGGCGATAACAAAAACAAAGGGTTTTGGGATAATATTAGTGGGTGAGTCAATAAAAAGGGTTGTTAGGATCAACGGGGTTCACTAGGGGTTAATAAAATGGGTAGGCTTTTTAGTGGAGTGAGTGGGTTAAAACCTAGGTGTCTTTATCATCTTAGTATATCAAATCAAAGGTGTGGTCTTGACATGTATAATCGATGCAAGTTCTAGAATAACAAATCAATGTTGACACACTCATAATCAATAAAGTGAGCAAGAAAAAGAATATATGCTCTATAAGGCTCAACATCTCAAAAAAATTATGGCTTTTTGATGTCAACCTAGCAAATTTCAAACTTCAAAGTAATATTCAAATTCAGGTAGACAACCTAAAAAAAAATTAATTTTGAAAAATAGACTTATCCTGCTTGATTCTCTAGTATCTTAAAGTTTAAATTATCAATGCACAATTATCAATGACTTAATCTCAAACATATCAACAAAAATCATAAATCATAGGAAATTTCATTCTAATCATAATATGAGAAACTTACTTTAAGACAAGGCATAATTCAGGATTTGAGAATAATGCAAAAAGTTTGGCACTTTTAAGATTCACCCCCCCCCCCACACTTAAGATGTACATTGCCCTCAATGTACAAAGATATATATATAGATATAGAAAATCAAAAGATAGGGTTAGAGGTGAAACTCCCTGAATTTTTTATGGGGTTACAATATGCGGGCTGCGTTGGAGGAAAACATTTCTGTAGGGGTGGATATTAGGGTCGTTGTGGCGTGATTCCCAAGCAACCTGAAGAACCTAAAACTAAGAAACTAAAATAAAATAATTTAAATTAAGCAGAAGAGAATTAAAGATAAGGAAAATAAAGGAGAAGAGAAAGGAAAAAGAAAAATAGAATGGTCTCAAAGACCCTTGGCTTGTCTAATAATTGAAGCCGCCGGCATGAACTTATATAGATCGATCTCCCATAGGGAGACTGTGCTTGGATCCTTCCGTTTCTTCGACATGGATGTGGTGTAGCTCAAGGGCTTTGTAGATGGAGGAATAGAGGAAATAATGGAGGGGTTGAGAGGGGAGGGTGAATGTGAGTAGGGAAAAAGGGATGGGGAGTGGGTGAGAAAAGGGGGCAAGGGGTGTTTTAAATAGAATTTTCAAAACTGGTACATCCCCACGCCCGTGTACCATGGGCGTGTTGGGTCACACGGCCGTATCGCATGGCCGTGTTGTGTTTGGTTCGTTTCTCCCACGCCCATTTCGTGGTCACCACGCCCATGTAGGATCAATCAGTGTCGACCACGGCCGCATCGCACGGCCGTGGCTAGTTAGTTGGAGCCCGTGTGTTTTCCCTCAGTGTCGGCCACGGCCATATCACACGGTCGTGGCAATTTATAGTCGTCCGTGATCTGGGAATCTTTCATCATTGGCTCGTACTACCTCTGCTATGTCAGTACGAAAGTCCGTAGTATCCACACGGCCACAGCCACGGCCGTGTGCAAGGCCGTGTGGTTTGAAAATCTGTACTTTGATTAGTTTAAAATTAAATGCTGAAAAGGAAAAATAAAAGTAAAAATAAAAAATGTAAAAATTAATGGAGTTAGTGCTCGGGTTGCCTCCCGAGAAGCGCTCGTTTAAAGTCTTAAGCTATACTTTCCTCTCATTCGCATAATCAGGGTGGTTTGAAAAGTTGAACATCTTTCCTCATGTTGTTTGTCCTATTATCCGTGTATAATTCAAGTCGAGTAGCATTTATTTTGAAAGTGCCAAATATAGGATTACTTATCTCGATTGTTCCGTATGGAAAAACCTTGATTACCTTAAAAAGAATTTCTTTGTTTGTATTAGGGTCAGGAGGAGATATTCGAGGGTCTGTTTTATCTAACAATACATGGTCTCCTATTTTGAAGTGATTTGTCATTCCTACGAGCTCGTCTAGTGGTTCCCTCGGTTTCTCTTCGTATATCCCTAGTGTTTCCTTAAAATGTGTCTTCCACTCGTCTAGTTCATCAACTTGATCCCTTCGATCTTCATGAGTTGTTTCTTTGTTGGCATTGGGTCTAGGATCGGGTTTAGTTGTGTTCTTTTGTGGTTCTTCCTGCAAAGAAGGGTTAACCGGATGGTTATCCATAGAATTTATTTTCTCACCTTGATTACTCGATGTTCTAGCCGAATCGAGAGCTTGGAGTGTGACTGTCTCATTACCTACACAAAGTATGAGTTCTCTTGCATCAATATCAATTTTAGCTCTGGCAGTTGCTAAAAATGGTCTTCCTAAGATTAAGGGGATACTATTGTCCTCATCCATGTCTAATATGACAAAGTCTACTGGGAATACGAATTTTTCAACTTTTACGAGTACATCTTCAATTATACCCCTAGGAATTCTAACAGTTTTATCAGCTAATTGAATGCTCATCCTAGTTTGTTTGGGTTTCCTTAGACCTAGTTGTTTAAACATTTTATAAGGCATGACATTTATGTTTGCCCCTAAATCAGCTAACGCATTATCAATAGATAAACTACCAATTAAGCATGGAATTGTAAAACTCCCTGGATCTTTTAATTTTTGTGGTAATTTATTTTGGAGAATTGCTGAGCATTTTGCGTTGAGTTCCACATGCGATTCCTCGTCTAGCTTTCGCTTGTTTGTCAAAAGCTTTTTTAAGAATTTCCTTGAATCTGGCATCTGCGAAAGAGCTTCAAGTAATGGTAAGTTAATATGTAATTTCTTTAAAAGTTTAAGAAACTTACCGAACTGTTCCTCTGTGTCGTCTTTCTTCATCGGCTTGGGGTATGGTATACGAGGTTGGTACTCTTTAATTATCGGTTTTGGCTTTTTACTTCCTTCCTCAACCTTACCTTCTTCTACCACATTCTCTTGCCTTAAATAAGGCTCATCTAACCCTACATTATCATGAGTTGATATGGCTTGAATCTGCTCCCTTGGGTTAGTTTCAGGTGTTGCTTGGCAATCTACCTTGTGGTCGTTCACAAGATCTTGGTGATTTGCCCAATTTGATCTTTGAGCTCTTGTGTCGATGCTTCTTGTTTTTCAAGTTTTGTTTCTATACTTTGGAAACGTGTTTACATTCTTTGCTATATATTTTGTCAACATCTCCTCAAGGTTCGGCTTCTTTTCACAGTGGGTACTAACTTCTTTGTTGGAAATTTAGAGGGTGTTGTTGTCTTTGATTTCCTTGACCACCCCATGAAAAATTGGGGTGGTTCTTCCAACCTAGATTGTAAGTATTGCTATAAGGGTTATTTTGATATCCAAAAATTATTACTTACATAGTTCATTTGTTCGCCTTCTATGCCATGTCCGTAGGATGGGTACTCGAGATTCGCCACATCTCCACTTGTTTTGCAATGCATAACGGGTTGTACACGCAAGGAATTACACAAACCATCAAATTTTTAGTTAACACATCTACCTGATTCGATAGCATGGTTATCTGCGTCGAGGTTGAAAACTCTTGGCGACTTTCGTGGGCTTTGTCCTCGTGACTTGCCAACGATAGTTATTTAGGGACATCTCCTCTATAAATTCGTAAGTTTGCTTGGTGTTTTATTATTTAGAGTTCCATCAATTCTTTGAATCGATCAATCGCCTAGTTGAGGGGTTCACACCGTTGTAAAAGTTTGGACTCAGAGCTGCCACAAGGATAATCCATGATGTGGGCACCTTCTCAATAGATCTTTGTATCTCTTCCATGCATCGTAAAGTGATTCTAAATCCATCTGCACAAAAGAAGAGATATCATTCCTTAATTTGGTCGTTTTGTCAGGTGGAAAATATTTTAATAAAAATTTTCGGTCATTTGTTCCCATGTAGTAATTGATCCTCGGGAGCAGTAATGCAACCACTGCTTAGCTTTATTCCTCAAAGAAAAGGGAAATAACCAAGTCGGATGGCATCATCGAAACACCATTAATTTTAAAAGTGTCGCAGAATTCCGAAAATTCGCGCTGTGTGTGTGTTAGGATCCTCATCCCGCAAACCATCAAACCGAACGAACTATTGTTTCATCTGTATAGTGTTAGGTTTCAATTCAAATTATTTGCGGCAATAGTAGGTCTAACAATACTAGATTCGATACCAACTAAACTAGGCTTAGCATAATCATACATAGTTCGAGGAGCACTGATTTTCCATCATCTCGGAGGTAGCAGATTATTTTCACCATCTCTTAGGTGGTATTGATGATGTTTTGTTGCTCTTCTTCTGTGTATTGTAAACTTCGCCTAATTTCTCTCCGGTTTCTGTGAGCGGTTGCTTCGATCTCACTATCGTAAATTAAAGGTCCTGTCGGGTTCCTTCTAGTCATAAACTAGAGGTACCTACAAGGAGCAAAGACTAAAATTTAGAAAGATAAAAATAGAAAACAAAATAAGAGTAAAATTGCAGAAAATAAAAATGGCTAAAGTAATAAAAATTGAGTGTTCTTAATATTTCAGTTCCCCGGCAACGGCGCCGAAAACTTAATCGGTGTGTCACAGTCTTAAAATTTATAATGAGAATGGTTGAGCCTAAAAACTAACTATGACAACGATTGAGGCAAGTGTACCTATCGAACAGTAGTATAGCTTAGTGGCAAGACCGGATTGTCGAACCTAAAGGAACCGAAAGTACTAATACTAACTTTCTTTTTATTATTTAGCCTTAAAATTGAAGTGAATCGGTTTAATCTATAAAATTAACTAACTACTAAGCTAAAGACGATGAGACAAAAAGAATTAAATTAGGGAAATACTTGTGGGAAAAACCAATTGATTAAAAAAATACCTAAGGAAGAATCCACCTAGACTTCACTTGTTATCTAACTCTGAACCAGACGATTTATTCATTTGACTTGATCCGTAAGATTCCCTAATGTATATTAACCCCTCTCTCGAGGCGACTAACGTCTAACCCTAGGTTGATTAATTGAAATCTCTTTCTAATTAAAACCCCTAGAATCGCATTAACTCGATCTATGGACTCCCATATTAGGTTTCACCCTAATCCAGCAAAATCTCATCACCCTATCTCTAGGCGCGCGATCAACTACGCTTAATTATGCTAGATCTACTCTTAGGCAGGGACTTTTGCTCCTCCACCTAAGCACATCAAACTTGAATTAATATCCCGGAAATATCAACACAAGAATTAAAAACACATAATTAAGAACAAATCAAATATTTATCATATAGTTCAATAAACGATAACAAGATTCATCTTAGGTTTCATCCCCTCGGGTATTTGAGGTTTAGTTCATAATGATAATAGAATACATCTCAAAAGAAAAGATAAAACAAAACATAAGAAAAACTCTAAAACCCCCTGAAGGAATTGAAGAGAGATCCTCCGTCTTGAGTATAACTCCGGCTTCTTGAGATGAATCAACTGGCTTTCTTCAAGTAATTTCTATAATTCTGGTCTTTCTGGCTCGGCTCCTTGGCCTAGCTGGACCCCTTGAAAGTTGGCCTCTAGGGTGTTTATATAGGCTTTTTGGAATGTGTTTCTTTACCCCTAAGTATCCAAATCCGAGTGAAATTCCTCTTCTCCACGGCAGGGACACGCCCTTGGCACACGCCCGTGTGAATCGTGGCCAGGCCGTGTTCAGGTCTGATTAGGGAGGCACGGCTGTGTTGCTTGGGCCCAGGCCGTGTCGATTTCGTGATTTGGCCCATTTGGTCCATTTTAAGCCCGTTTCTCATTCTTTTCATCCTCCGGTGCTTTCCTGAGTATAAAACATGAAAACAAAGGATTAAGAGCACCAAATTACACAATTCAAGGCTTAAATCACCCAAAAGCATGCTAAATGTGGGTTTAAAATATGTTACTATTTCGGTTTATCACCTCTCCTCTTCCGACAATAAATACGGCTTGCCATGGATCCGAAACCATGGCATGTATTCCGGCACGCACGCTAACTCAGGAACGATGATCGGTTTCCGAGTAGGTATATAATCATACCGGTTTTCCCACAATTCGATATACGCTAACCAAAATCTTGGCCAATCCGTATGCAACTGCCGTAAGTCAACTTTGTGCTCATCATCGAGCACCTCAGGTGCCACGGGAATCGTTTGTCGGAATCCAAATTGACGCAGAACCCAATCTGATTGGTGCATCTCCACGGTGGCATAGTTAATCAATGGGACCTTGACATGCCAAATGTTTGGATTTTGAAAGAACTCCTCCAGAATTACTGCCCGAATTGACGGGTCCTCGTATAGTGTCCACTCAAACTATATTAACATGATAAAAATATTAGTTATATACTAAATACTAAATACAAAATACTAAATACAAAATATGAAACGACTATTTTATTACGAAATTTAATTAAAATTTAATACTTACTTGTGCTTCCGACCGTTGCTCTAGTAGAAGCCGTCTTCAAGCGATGTAGGTATTCCAACATAACTCGCCGAATGGTTCTACCTAATTAAATAAATTTTTATCATACAATTATATTTTAAATCTACGTAATAATTGTAAAATCTAATATTAAATTTACCTCGTTATGAGTGGGAATGTATATGGGTGGTCGACTCGAGGACGTAAAAATTGAAATCGAAACCGTGCCCATGATTGCAGTAGTGATAGGAAACCTTTGATTTTCGCTTTATTCGGCCGCGTCACCCCGCACATCTCCCGATACAATTTTGCTAGCACGACAGACCCCCAACTCAATTCACCGGCTGCTCTAAAATTAACGAGTTTCAGCAGCCATTTCAGGTGTACGAGGTTTCGTGACAGGTCCGGCATCAGATACCCTCCAATCATCTCAAGAATGTATGCTCGAGCATACCGTATTCTTTCTATTTCTGTCGAATCATTATTCGGCTCCGGGAATGTGTCTCGTAAGCAGCCCATCTCGATCTGACCACCGTAAATGTTATCCGGAATAGCACCCAAAAGCTCGTAGCATACGGTGGCCCAATCGCCAGAAGTTGCGGACCCGGTGACTACGTACCCATCCACCGGCAATCCTAATTGCAATTGCACGTCTTCCACAGTGATGGTACACTCTCCGCATGGAAGATGGAAAGTGTGCGTCTCGGGTCTCCATCTCGCTATCAACGCACTGATTAACTTCGAGTCCAACTTGCACCCCCGGCCTATCGTGGCCACGTGCAAAAAACTCGCTTCTCGCAGGTAATTCTCGATAAACGGCGATGGCAGACCAGGCATATTGCGAATATAGCATTGCAACACACGATCTACAAACTGTTTAAAAAATTATAAAATAAAATTTAATTATATTACGAATATAGCATTGCAACACCCGATCTACAAATCAAGGACGCGTTTTTTGCTGATGTGGCACAAAGCGCTCCCTCGTGGACGCACTTTTCTGATTCATCCCCTGAAAACGCGCTGACGTGGAAGCGTTTTCGGGGGAAAAGGCCCTTTTCGGTAAATAATTATTTTTTCGGCCCTTTTCCGTAATTTTTTTTAAATTTTGGTATATTTTGGTCATTTACCCCATATTGTAGCCACCTTTTAATGAACAAAAAAAAAGATTGAAGCCACCTTTTTTTCTATTTCTTGGATTCCAAGTTTATTATTTTGGTAACTATATTTAAGGTTATTAAATTATTAATAAGTTTATATTTAGTTATTTAACTTTAAAATTTTACAAAATGGTCATCAAATTATCCGAAAGTTTTCACTTAAGTCACTAAGCTATTAAAATTGTTGTTGTATGGTTTTCTCTATTCGCATCGCTTGGATCAATCAAAAGTTCTCCTTCTTGTTCTCTTCTATAGTTCGATTTGTCATGAAACTGTTTTGAACGTCTCAAATTTGTGAACCAAAATCCAAATAGCTTTTTTCTCTATCTCTATGATGAATCACTAAACTAACTAAAATTACGACAAAGGCAAGCGCACCTATCGAATAGTAGTATAGCTATGGTGAGTCGGGAATATCGTATCCACGAGGACTAAAAGTACTAGTAATTACTATCTTTTTATTATCTAGCCGATAAATTGAGGAATTGTTTTTAATCTAAAATTAATTAAACTAATTACTAAGAACGCGATAGAGAATAGAATGAGGAAATACTCGAATATAACCAAAAAGAAAGACAATACCCAGGTAAGAATCCACCTAGACTTCACTTATTATTCTGAATCTGAATTAGATGATTTATTCACTTGTGTCTTAATCCGTAGAAATCCCTAAATTATGTTAATATCTCTTTCGAGAGTAAGAACAACTGACTCTAGGTTGATTAATTGAAATCTCTTCCTAATTAAAACCCCTATTGTCGCATTAACTCGATCTATGGATTCCCCTTTTAGATTTGGCTCTAATCTGGTAGATTTATGTCGTCCTATTTCTAGGATTGCATGCAACTCCACTCAATTATGCCAGATCTACTCTTAAACAGGGACTTTTGCTCCACTGAAATAAGCACATCACACTTGAATTAATATCCTGAAAATATTAAAGCAAGAAAAAAGCATACATAATTGAGAACAAGAATCAAGTATTTATCATATAATTCAGAAAATCAAATAATAAGATCCATCATAGGTTTCATCTTCCCTAGGTATCTAGGGAATTTAGTTCATAATCTGAGAGGAAAACATCTCAAAATTAGAATAACAACAAGACATAAGAAACCCAATAAAACTTCGAAGGAAATTTGACTGGAGATCTTCAATCTTGAAGGAGATCTGCTTTTGAGTTGATTCCGACGATGTTTTTCAAGTAATTTCTTCGTTCTACTCTGCGTGCCCCCTTTAGTCCTCTTCTAATATGTATTTATAAACTTTAGAATGTTCAGAAACCCTAAAAAATAGATTTTTTCGCGTAAAAGAGAAGCAGGGTTCGAAATCGACACGGGCTGTCATATGGGCGTATGGCCAGCTCGTGTGAAAGTGCCCAGGCCGTGTGGTTCCTGAAAATATCTCTTTTTGTTCGATTTTGGCCCCCTTTTCGCTCCTTTCACTTCCCTCTGCTCACCTAAGTATAGAAACATAAACTTAAAGGATTAGGAGCATCAAATTCACTAATTCACATAATAAATCATCCAAAAACATGCCAAGCATGGGATTAAAACATGTTACTTTTAAGGTTTATCACTCTAGCACTGATCGTCAGATAAACTTGAATCTAATATATGTTCTTCTACTTGTCGATGAGTACTGATTCACAGTTGTGATCATTGAATTGTCACTTTGAGCTCATTAGCCGACTTAAAAAAAAAATTAACAGCCCAGTGACTTCCACTGGCAAGCCCCATCTGAGGACCACTAACCACCTTAGAAATTCGACCCACAAATTTCTTTCCTTCCTCAACACTCCCAATAGACCTATAATCATTAGCAAATAAGCTACGACCTATACCTCCATTTGAATCCACCAAGCCCCCAACATCTTTCTTAAATCCTGAAGATTTTTTTCCCTAAATTCCTCAATTTGGAATTAGAACAACCCTTTAATTTTGTAGCAACTTCACCCGAAACTGCCATATCCATAGACAGCCCGCATTCATCCAGATTTTCAGAATCATTCAATACCATAAATCTCGACCCCAAACTTGCATTTTCTGAACCCCCTCCCTATGATTTCACAACTCTTTTTGACCCATCAAGGTTTACGCTCAACCATCATCCATGGTCTATACGCTGACCCCTCTCCACCGTTAGCTGATTCAGTTTACCCCAATTCCTCATTTTCTTGTACCTTTTCACTATTCGTTGTCATCATTGGTGATGAGCATATCTCTTTCGTGTGGCTATATTTTCCATAGGAAAAACATATTGTAGGCAAAACTTCATACTCCACCCGTTACAACTCTCCGTTCACCAATACTTGAGATACCAATGGGCTATCGAGATCCACAAAGACAGTCATTCTAGCAAAACCTCCCCTGGTCTTGCTATCTGTATTAAAGTCTTAACTTTGCCTCTTTACCCACTAAACTCCCAACTGCTTCCAAGATGCTCCTTTTGCACATAAATCTCGAGAGACCCGGGAGTCTAATCTATGCAAGAACCACACTCGAGTAAGGTTTCTTAGGATTAAAATATTTAGTCCATGGTTGAACAGTAAGGTATTGACCATAAATAATTCATGGACCTTGTGAAATAACATTGTTGAAATCCTCACTACGATGGAACTTAGCTAGGAAATACCCATTCTCGATATCCATTAAATGAAATGATTTTGACAGTCTCCACAAGCTACTGATCCGATTGTGAAGAGCGGCATATCCAATGTTTTGTCCCGGTAACTTCAACACTACCGTTGTCTTAATTTCCTTAAATAGGATCTGCTGAATATGATCAGAAAACTCTATAGTCAGGATTCCATTGCTTATTGATTTTTTGACATCTCTTTCCATAGGCTCTATCTTATCACCACTACCATTCCCAACACCTCTATTCTCCTCCCTTTGATCAGTATTCCCTTCCCCAATCAGCATATGTTTACAGGACACCTTTGGCCTCAATTCCAAGTCCACAAGCATATCATCACCAACATCACCCTCACCCCCTTTGAACCAGACTTTTTTCGTATCATGATCATCAGGCGAATGGGACTCGAAAACCATTTCACCACTCAGAAAATTTACCATCTTCAATTTTTTAAATTTAATTGCCATTATTTAAAACTAAATTTTTATATCAATAATTTTTATGTAATACATAGTAGGAAACAAAGTAAAATTTAATTACTTGTAAATCGGTTTCAATATACTTATATTTTACAAGGTAAGTGAATAAATGGTAAAAAGTTGTCAAAGCTACAAAGACTACGCGATTCAAAGATGAGGGCTTGAAAATAAAGCTATAGTGGAGGCTTTCGAAATTGAAGATAATCTTTGGAGGAATATTTACCAATGTTTCTTGTTTGGCTATTTAAATGTGTATGACTTGAGAGAAAAATATAGTAGTAAATTGTGAGAGCTATGTTTTGATATACAAAAATAAGAGTGTTTAAGGTTGTGTTAAATTATTATTGTGTATTCAAGTTATCCAATCTGTCTTAACAATTTTTGTGTTAGTAGTTTTTTTTTTTTTTTTTTTTTGTTGTGACCACTACTATTATAATAACATAATCATGACGTCAATTCAATATTTATATACCTATATGTTAACACATGCCACACACCCACTTGCTTTTATATATATATATATAAATGGTTAATTTTTAATTTGGTCCTTGTAATATAAACTTAAATTTATAATTTAATTTTTAACATAGTTTATATTTTTATAACGTTATTAATTAGTTCAATATTTTTATAATATTATTAATAAGTTCAAATAGTTAATATCGTTAATTTTTCAATTAAAATGTTACGTGATTATATATAATTTGAAAATAGATTTTTAAATCCAAAAAGTAGAGGGATTAAATTATTGAAAATAAAAGTAGGAAGACTAAATTCCGAAGTATAGAGACTTAAAGTCATGGTTGTTTGAACCAAATTGGTTGGTCAGACTGGAAACTGGTCATGGTATCTGACCAAGAACCGACAATATATCCATTTGGAGAGAAGCATCAAATCAATTGATCTGCGAATTGATATGGACCGGTTGAACCATGATAAAGAATTGATTGAACCAATTTTTTTTTTTATTTTTTTAAATATTTTATCTTTATGATCTTTTTAATGATTTATTTAATCCAATACTACGAACTAGTGGCTTGATCAATTCGACCGTTGATCTGGTTCTGAAAACCTTGCTTAGGGTATATTTTAATCTTCAAATTTTTACTTTATAATTTAACACAAAAAAATAATCGACGCGAGTAATAAATTTATATTAAAAAGTATACTAATAAAATAATTTAAAAAATCGAAACATGCAAAAGTCGATAACAAATGTATAAAGAGAGATGAAGATAAAAGTCATTGACAAAGTATTTGTGGATAGGTTTATCAGCAAAATGTAGTCAGAAATGGAGGGCCGTTCTTCTCCTATACTACATGAGACGAAATTTCTTTTTATTTTACCATTTAGAGGGAAAATATGTTTACAAAGTGTACTACATTATTTTGAAGGTTGTTGTTTTACATTTTTTTATATAAAATAAGAAATATATGCACATAAAAATTGAATTTAAACTTTCATTTATATTTTATGTTATTTATATCATTTTTTATAAATGTATTTATTATATAATTCTATTTTCACGTTCATCGTGCGTGTATCATAATCTAGTATAGATAATATTGTCAATTAAGTTAAAGCTACAAGTTAATTCAATATTGAATATTTTATAATACTATTTTTAATATTGAATTTTTCTTTCACCAACATGATGATATTTTGAAAACATGTTAACATGATAACATTTTGACGTGCTATAATATGAGTTGAAATGCAATTGGAATGTGTTTAATATTTTTAATTTTATTTATTTAAAGTTTTCTTTACTCACCCTTTAAACTAATTTTTTTTCATTTTAACTTGGTGCATATTACATTACGTTTCATTATTTACAATACATACGCATGTAAGAAAAATATGAATAGTGTTTAATATTATGATAGTGGCAAACATCTAGAACATAAAATTTGGACATGCATGTTTATATAAAACCAACAATAATAAGTAATGCATAGAAAATGTTGTCCTAAGTTAATCAAGGCGGCAATGGTGGTATAATGGCATACAAACACAAATGGAGAAAAATCTCATAGCATGAAATAAGTGAACAAGAATAAATATGTTACGTTACGTGTCCGTTATTTTCAGACATGGATGGCTAACTAACTAAAACATTTCAAACTGTGGATCATGTTCCTGGAGTTGTAAGAAACCAATGAAAAGTTTGCATGGTTTTGTATCGAAGGCGTTGACACGCAACTGTATGCAATATGTTGTAGTTTATTACTTTGATGCCCTTAAACCTCAAACTAATTATTTCAAAGTTAGCAATTAAGAAAGTCGTGAATGACAGGCTAGCTAGTTGGATAATCTCCAAGTCGTAACCATACATGATTGAATTCAGCTTTGTTTATTTCTACGTACATTAATTTTCTTTATTAATGAATAATGACCCTACCAAATTGGATCCATGCGACTAGTCATACAATTGCTTTTTTCGGTTTATGGATATCTTTGTTTGTTAATATAGGTCAAAGTACTTAAGGAAATTCATATTCTATATCAACTATAAAGATGCTTACTTAATCCTTCATTTTTTTTCCTTTAAATGTTCAAACTTATTAATATATCTCAAATGTTAACGTCACTATTAAATGATGATGTTCAATGAATATTTTATCAATTAATTTCTTTTAAATATTATGAATAATTATTTAATACATTGACCGTGGGAGGTTTTAACATTATAAATTGATTTGAGATTTTATCATATATCTTTTAAAAAATAAATAAAACATTCCAGTTGTAAATATATTATTAGTAGAATTTTAATAGTTTTACTTATTGCTTAAGTTTCAAATATTTAATTTTATCTATAAGTATTAGGTGCAATACTAAAACACTTTATATTTTTAAAAAATTGAAAAAATTCATTTTCATTCAAAAAATAAACTGATCATGTAAACAAATAATTTTAATTTCCTTATAAAATTATCAAAATTATATAAAACAATAACTTCATAATATTAAATAACACGAATCATAAAAATATTGCGGATTATAGAACAACATAAAAACTTCCCATCCAAAGTAAATAAAAAAAGTCAAAAATCTACAACAACTCAACTACAAGCTTATAGAAATGATTCAACGGTAGCTTAAAATATTATTAAAGGAAACAAGGACAGCAATGAACAAGCTGAATGAAAAGAACGTTAACTAAATATCATAAAGAGTTGACATGGTCTAATTGGAACATAAAAATTCATATTATGTATAAAAAAAATCCGACATGCTTAACTAGATAACATGTCATGTTCCGTGTAATCTTTGTTCCAAGTGAATCAATAACTAGCTTCCTTTCCTATAAATGGTTGAATTTTATTGCCCAAAGATAAGAAAATTCAGGGGAGAACTAAGAACACAGTAGAGAGAGAAAAAAAATGGGTTTACAGCAAGATACAGTGACATGGTTCGTAGGGGTTCTATTTCTAAGCACTTTGTTCCTGTGCAGTGCTGATGTACATCACTATGAATTCTTTGTGAGTATCCTTTTTCCTTTACATGTCACAGTTGTTTCGTATAGATTTTTTTGAATCTTACGTTGATTAATCTTAAACCTACTTAATTTACTGACTACTCATGGCGGTTGGCTTGGTTTTTTTCCAGACAGCAAAATGATTACTATCGTTTTTTTCTATACTTTTCGTTGATTAATAACAGTAATGAGATATCACTTGGTTGTTTTTTCTTTTTTATTGCAGGTGCGAGAGTCAAACTTTACGAAGCTGTGCAACACGACAACATTGCTGGTCGTAAACGACATTTATCCAGGGCCTGAGATTCGGGTTCGAAGAGGTGACACTGTCTTCGTTAATGTCCACAATCAAGGAAACTATGGCTTCACCATTCACTGGTAACTATAATTCATTCCTCCAATGATAATATCCGTAAGAATTGAATTCATCAGTGATTAAAATAAATTAAACATGTTGCAGGCACGGCGTGAAACAACCAAGGAATCCATGGTTCGACGGTCCCGAGTTCATAACGCAGTGCCCTATCCAACCAGGAACCAACTTTACGTACGAAGTCATTTTATCGGAGGAAATAGGAACCCTTTGGTGGCATGCACACAGTGACTGGACTCGCGGTTCCGTCCAGGGAGCCTTCATCATTTTACCGGCCGAGAACGAAACTTATCCGTTCCCCACGCCAGACGCGGATCAAACAATCATACTTCGTAAGCATATGTTTGGATTTTTTGGTTGTGTTACTCATATGACCATATGAATAATAATTTGGTTTCTTGTACGTATATACAGAATCATGGTACAATGGGGACTACAAGCAAATCATCGATCAAGCACTTGCAACCGGTATCCCTCCTCGCCAACCAGATGCTTATGCTATCAATGGAAATTTAGGAGACACATACGGATGCACTAATGGTACGTTCTAGAGTTACCAAGTCCTGATTGAGTTTATCGGCTTTCGAATCATTTTTTTTTTCTTCACTGTAAACTGACCTAACATTTTGTGAATTGGGTGTTGCAGATACAATATTCCGTATGCAAGTTGATTATGAGAAGATGTACCTTCTCCGCATAATCAATGCAGCAATGAACGAACAGCAATTCTTCGCCATCACGAACCACACCCTCACAGTCGTCGCCCAAGATGCCTCCTACGTTCAAAGGTTCACAAGCGACTACATATTGATAAGCCCTGGCCAAACCATGGATGTGTTGGTCTCCGCCAACCAAAACGTGGGCCAATATTACATGGCTACCAGGCCTTTCTCTGATGCCTCTGCTATGCCTCCTGACAACATCACAACCGGCATTTTCCAATATACGAACAGCGAGGGCGGATTGAATGCTTCCTTGATAACACTGCCCGCGAGAGACGATACGAATGCTACCAATAGCTTCATCAGCCGAATTAGAAACACCAACGTCACCCAGAATCCCCCATTGAATGTGCCAACGGGTATCGATAGACGAGTGTTCATTACAATCGCCACCAACACCGTGCCTTGCAACACCTCGCAATGTCTTCTACCTAATAGATTTGTTGCAAGTTTGAACAACGTCAGCTTTGTTTTCCCACGTATTGACATTCTCCAGGCATACTACAACAGGTATAGCAATTTTAACATCGCTAGGGAAAAAAATTGTTTCATTGTTGTATTCTTTTAACTTTTTCTATTATTGTAGTAGTACCGGTGGTGTTTTCACCGAAGATTTTCCCCTTAATCCACCAGTATTCTACGATTTTACTGGAAACTTGACTGGTTTCAACACGAGAGCTGAGTTAGGGACGAGGGCTGTTGTGCTAAACTATGGGGAAGCAGTTGAGATTGTGCTGCAAGCAACCCAATTGGGTGGTGGTGGAAGTCACCCAATCCATTTGCACGGTTTCAGCTTCTATCGGGTGGGAAGTGGTTCCGGAAATTTCAACAATGAGACAGACCCAAGCACCTACAACCTGGTTGATCCACCCCTCATTAACACTATCCACGTTCCTGGTAAAGGATGGGCTGCACTCAGATTTTTTGCAAACAATCCTGGTAAGTTTTCAATTAGAGAGAAGAAAGAAAAAAATCTCATCCTCTTCCATCCTCCTTTAAAATAAAGTTAGTATTAACAAATTTGATATATCATATTTTCAGGGGTATGGTTTATGCATTGCCATTTCGAAAGGCATAGTAGCTGGGGAATGGACACTGTTTTCATTGTGAGGAATGGTACCACCACGGAAACCAGCATCCGCCCACCACCGTCTACCATGCCTCGTTGTCCTGGAACCTAGAACCAGTAGAAGGCTATAGTTGTGGATTTATATTATTTTTGATAAACTAATGGATCAAATTTTATTCGAATTTCCGTTAATAAGATTCCCATATGGAAATGTAATTTTATAATGGAATTGTGATCGTTGTAAGGATGATTTTGTATTGGATTATTATTTCATCAAGGCTATTAAACTCTGTTTTATTTGTTAGAAATGATCTTTAAATAGTGACAGGGTTTGCCCCCAAAGTTAAAGCTTTGAAATGGAGTGGAGCCACGAAACCTTTTTAGTTGGAACCTCCTTTCTCTTTTGTCGCTATGGAAGTTACCCCACAAGACATACATGTGAACGTGACTGAAAATCTGCAATTTCTGAACCAACACACTAATAATAATGTGGAAACCAATGACCTTCCTTCTCGTGCTGAATAAGGAGAATGATAAAGATAGGATTATAGTTCAAAGGCCATTTTAGTCATTTGAAAGATAAGGTTATAGTTATGAATACAATGGAAAAAATTATTATCCTTCTTGGTTTGGTTAGTGGGTCCAATCTTCATTCATTATCTTAATAAATTCAAGAGTAATTTTTACATTCGTAAAGTTGAGATTATCGTCATGACCAACAAGTACAACAATCAAGACATCTTCAACAGGAACACCTTTTATCCCCCTCGCGTCTGATTTCTATATAAAGGACACGACGAGCATAAATACTTCTTTAACTTCTATTTTGATAGACTGAATATCTTTCATAAAGAATCTAAAAGAATGCTACCCCCAACGAAAAATACATACTATTCTCTCCTTTCTATTGAATCGGTCATAATCACTGCTTACATTCCAAAAAATCGTGCACCACAAATAGGAACTAATAAAGAGGCTTGTGATCCCATAGAAAGACATCACGATTCCTTGTGGAAAAAAACTATTTGCTGATATGGAAATAAATATATCAAATTCCTACCAAGATAACTAGAAGTTCCAACTAATAAAAACCCTAATGAACCAAAAAAAAAAAAAAGGATAAAGGCCCAACAAAAATTACTTGTTTTTCGAGATCCCACTATAAATTCTATCCATGTAGATTCTGATTGCCAACTCATACATACTAGATCCAGTTGCATTTTATTTGAATTGAGAGAATAACCAAAAAAATTCGACTTTTACTTTTTTTTTTTTGTCTCTGAAGTAACTCTCATCAACTAGTACTATTTTGATATGAACTTTTAGAAGGGATTCATCGAATTGCTTCGATCTAAAATCATTCCCTTTATATGATCGCCTATACGGATTGACTAGACATATAGACTTTAATTTCATACATCCGTTCAATACAGATCCACTTACTATAATTTATTTAACCCTATACCAACCTCTATCTCAATTCCAACTTTTGTCTCGACCATAATTATTTTACCTAACACCAACACTTTCATCCACCGGTACACCTATGTCACGACGCAAACATAGATTCCACCCTCCTCCGACTTGACTTCCAAGAGCATGTTGGAAACAAAACCACTTATTTATCTTATTTTAACTTTTACTCTTTCTATTTGAAACGCAAGGAAAGATACATTTCATTTAGAATTGTTAAGGGTCACAAAGTGATGACATCAACTTAGGAAAATATCACTTTATAAGATAAACAAACTTTGCAGTGTTTTCATAATCAAATCCAATTTGTGGATGAAATTAATATAATCAAGAATGTTTTGATATGTTCCCTTATTTAAAACTTTACCTTTGGCATGACATAATTTAAGTTTCTCCATATATGTTGACTCAAGTTTCAATTTTCACATGTTTTTCTCACTCGTGTTGGAGGTAAAACTTGATTGGTGCTGAGTGTGTAAGTTTACAATGTGATGTGTCTTCTAATTAGTAAAATAATAATTATTGTTACACAAATTGGTGGTCAATAATTTATATACATTATGGTAAAATCATTCTTCAAAGCAAGAAGAATACCCAAAAAATAAAAACTGAAAGTTCAATCCTTAGAAAGACGAAAAGTCAAAAAAGAAAAAAAGAAAAAGCTTGTTTTATGTCAACTTTGGCAGAGTTTCTAATATTTCAAACATGGATGAAGCTGTGGAAATTAAGCTTCTTTATTCAAGAATGCTGCCATTAAATTCCCAAGGAAATTGAAGATTTTGAAGATAAATACAATCAAAAGGAAAGGAAATTGAAAGCGTCCAGCATTATTGTTATATTATTTTTTTAATAATTTTAATTTTAATAGAAGTTAATAAAATTCATATTATAATTTATAGCATTAAGATTTTTTTTAAAAAATTATAGCATGAAGAATTTGAAACAATAAAATCCAATAACTTAATTTAATTACCGTTATATATTTTTATATATAATTATAAAATGGTCATAGAATTATTTTAAAATTTTTATTTAATTGGACTAATAAAATCGATGTTGTATGACTTTCTTTATTCGTATCACTTGCACCAATCAAAAGCTCTCATTTCTCTTCAATAGATTATTTTTTTTCATGAAATAGTTTTTAACGTCTTTAATCAATGAACCAAAATCTAAATAACTCTTATCTTCAGTCTACGATACCGATTTTTAGATCCACAGTTACGATCGTCGAATCATTGTTTGAAACTCGTTAGTTGGACTTAAAAAAAAAAGAAAAAGAAAAATTTAATAGCTCAGTAACTTAAATAAGCTCATTAGTTCGAATTCGGCGATCGAGTTGGATGTGGGTGTCACAATAATATCTTATAAGTATATTATATCACTTTTTATAACACTTTTATAACACACAAATGGTTTTTTATAATATATTTTTTGGTATAATTTAAAAAAAAATAAGATTTAAATAATATAATTTTTAGTTATAATTTTATAAAATCCACATAAATTATTTTTATAATATATAATTTTTAAATTTTTTATCATAATCTTGAATAAAAAATAATTTTTTAAAGTTAATTAATTTATGAAGTTATTTGAGTATAATTACTGCTATGTTTTAACAAAAAATGAGACATTCCCTCTCAAACCAATGGCACTTTAGTCATTCTGCATTGTCTTGCCTTTAAACCCTAACCTGTCTCCTCTCATTTGTCACTCCTCCTTTCCCTGTCTTACGTCTTCATTACTGTTTTTTTCCTCTTTTGTGCCGCCGCCACCAGCTACGGTAATATTGGAGATGGACTAGGACTTGTATCTTGATCATGTTATTTTCGGTTGAATGCATTCTTTGGGTAACGTATCATCATGCTATTTATGTTTTCTGTATATCATTTGTATCTCGATCATACACTTGCATGCCCATAGTTGAATGCATGATAATCTAATAGTTTTCTATAATGGGTTTTTTTAGGCTGTTCTTTTTTTCCTTTCTCGAGTACAATATGAACATCTAATGCTACTGATTAGTAGTACGGTCTCACTGGGATGGTTTGTACGAGTCTTTAGCTTCATTGATCTTCTGGATTTTGTCAATCTCACTGGATATATCTTATTTGCAATCATAGTTTGCAATGCAAGGTCTTTTGTTGCTAGATGAAATCATTCAAAGCCTCTCTAAGAGTTGTGCTAAAACTGAAATATTAGCTGTCTTTAATGTTATTATTAGTTTAAATGCTCAATGTATTTGCTTTGGGGCAGTTTTTGAACTTCAATCATCTCCTTTTTTTGATGAACTTCATATGCCATCAATTATAGTATCTCCCTCATCTTTACTCGATGCCTTTTATTCCACCATTTTCTTGTTTAACCTTAATGATTGCTTTTCTTGTTTGTTGTCTGGTGATACTTAAAAAAGTACGTCTAGTGAATCTTTCAATGCCTTCGATTGCGTCTGTGTAAAATTTGCTTGATGAATTTCAAAGGTTTTGATATGTGGCCAATGATGAGAAGCTGTCATGCAGGGTAGTTCTTTTGTTTGTTGCTTCTGTTTACTTTTATGTCTGAACTCCGAAGCTGTAGATTGGAACGAGAGAAATAGGTTCCTCTATCGTTTAATTATAACAACAAAGAAATCTGGGCGAATTTTACTTTCTTTGAATTACATCCTCCTTTTATATTGATTAGAGCCATTGTGGCCTTGTTGCCTTTTGCTTTCTCAATGTATACTCTTTCAAGGAGATCATAGTTTTTTTTCTCTCTGCGATGTTATGTAGGGTTTTAAACACTTATGTCTTAGTTTTCATTGTGATTCTACTGTTGCTGTTATTTTGCCAATGATGGAAAACTCATCTTTGATTGGATGGTTCTGTTTTTTGATTCATCTCTGGCTTTTGCACTCCACCTCCTTTCATTCTCTCTCTCTCTCTCTCTCCCCCTTCTTCCTCCTCCACCTCCTCCTCTTCTGTCTATGTACACACGTTTGTGTGTATGTGTATATATATACTAGGTTTTTCTTTAGTGGTAAGGTGGTGTGTGAAAAGCTATTGATGAATGCATTTACCGTGAACTGTACATGATCTTGACAAAGCTATGAGATCTGAGGGCTTTATTTAGTTGCACTTTTAAGAAAGAGGCCAATTTAGTCCAAAGTAAACCTTGTATGGTGCTTTTCCTTTGACTTCTGGCATTAATAAATGCTATATACAGTGCCAAACCATAAATATGTGTATCTATTTTTCACGATTCTTCTTCCTCTGAGTTTACTGTAAGTACACGTGTATCTTTTTTTTGCCGCCACCACCAGCTACTGTAATATTCGAGATGGACCAGGATTTGTATCTTGATCATACTATTTTCGTTTGAATCCTTTTGTTGGGTAATATAACATGTAACATGCTATTTATATTTTCTGCATATAATTTGTATCTCAATCATTTTCTTGCATACCCATAGTTGTATGCATGGTAATTTAGTAGTTTTCTATAATGGGGTTATTTTAGGCTGTCCATTTTGTCCTTTGTTGAGGATAATATGGAAATGTAATGCTACTGATTCGTAGTAGGGTCTCTCTGGGATGGTTTGTATGAGCCTTTAGCTTCATTAGCCTTAAGGATTTTGTCAATCTCACGGAATATATCTTATTTTTAATCACAGTTCACAATGCATGGTCTTTTGTTGTTAGATGAAATTATCAAAGGCCTCTCTAAGAATTGTGCTAAAGTTGAGATACAGCTCTGCCTTTTTTTAAAAATTATTTATTATTAATTTAAATGCTTGATTTATATGCTTGGGACAGTTTTGAACTTTTATCATCTCTCTTTTTGATGCACTTCATAGGCCATCAATCATGTTACCTCCCTCATTTTTAGTTGCTGCTTTGGAAGTGTTAAACATTTAGTTGTTGAAAAACTCTTGTCAACCTTTTTCCTGTTCAACACCTCAATGAGTAATTTTCATGTTTGTTATCTTGTGATACTTATCTAGTAAACCTTTCAGTGCTTTTTTTTCCATCTGCCTAACATATGCTCTATGAATTTCAAAGGCTTTGATATGTGGCCAATGATGAGTTGTTTTATGGCGTATTCTTTGTTTGTTGTTTCTGCTTACTTTTACCCCTGAACTCTGAAGCTGTAGATTGGAATGAATGTAGTGAATTGTTGGATTATGACAATGATGACATTGTATCGTCCTTTTATATTGTTGTTATAGGCTTTTATGGTATCTGAATCTGATTAGAGCCTTTGGGACCATTGTGCCTTTTGCTTTCTCCGTATATACCCTTATAAGGAGATCATAGTTTTTCTATGTACAGTGTTATGTAGGGCTGGAGACACTTATGTCTCGGATTTCATTGTGATTCTACTGTTGCTGTTATCTGCCCAATGATGGAAAACTCATTTTTGATTGGATGGTTCTGGTTCTCTATTCATCTCTGGCTTTTGCACTCCACCTACTTTCATTCTCTCTCTCTCTCTCTCTCTCTCTCTCTCTCTCTCTCTCTCTATGTTCACATGTTTTGTGTGTATGTATATATATATATTAGATATTTCTTTGGTGGTAAGGTGGTGTGTGAAAAGCTATTGATGAATGCGATTACTTTGAACTTTACATGATCTTGACAACGCTGTGAGATCTGAGGGTTCTTTTTAGTTGCACTTTTCCAAAAGAGGCCAATTTATTCCCCAAAAAGTTGTATATGGTGGTTATACTTTTGACTTCTGGCATTATTAAATGCCATAGAGAGTGCCAAACTATAAGTATATATGTGTATTTTATTCACTTCTCTTTTTCCTTTGAGCATACTTTTCTGGGCAGTCTTAGAAATATATCTTACTACTTGTGTTAAAGTATCTCTGTTATTTGCAATTTTAATTGGATTATTATTTGATACATTGGCGGTGGAGATTTTTAACTCCACAAGAGGGCTTAAGAAACCGCCACGTGTCTTGTTTATTTAGTTTTTATTTTTTAAAATATCAATTAAGGACACTTGGCAGTTTCTTAAGTCCGCTTGTGGAGTTAAAATACTGATAACTCTCGGATGGGGTATTAGAACAGAAGAATCCTTTGGATAATGAACTATTGGTTCTAAGCCATCTCTGGCGATGAATCAATAATTCGAAGTGCTTTTCTTGCGTATTCTTGATAAACCAATGTTTATATATAGATATAGGAGGATCTGTTTGGGAAGTAAGAAGCCCCTTTGACATCTCTTCATCTGCAAATAATTCTCAGTGTGAAAACACAGAGACAAAGGGCTGATCTTTGTATAGGAAAAAGAGTGGATCCGCAAGATCCCAAATGAATTGGCTTATTCGAAGAAAGCCTTGTTCTTTGGAAGATCTATCTCGTGCCTGGTACTGCATGGTTCCACTCTGCAAGAACGCTGAATCATTCTCTTGAAGCTCATCCTTTTCATCATAAATGATCTGTGTACGTTGAAATGACCCGGCCCAATAGGGAAATCCCAATTCATTGGGCCTTTCGGTACAATCAAATAGAAAGCCCCAAGGGCGCCATATCCTAGGAGTTAAAAAACTTCACAAGTGTATCAAATATTAACCCTTTGTAATTAATGCATCAAAGAAATGCAGACTTGGTATTTTTGGTTGATTAAATATGCATTTATACATCTATTTGATCTTTACCATTGTGTGAGGCTGAATTTTCCAGTTTTATATGATGACGTGTTTGTGTGTAGTTCTCACATGTTTTTCTTATATGAGAGTTCATTTTCAGGCAACCTTAGAGATATGTTTTTCTTGTTAAAGTTTGGTCTCGAGAATACTTTTACTTAGCAGTCTTTGATAATATTTTGCGTATCCACGAGCTCTGCCTGGTGATTGATACCTTAGCTTACGTGCATAGAGTTTGCTATGATATTGTTGTTGGCCTCCATCCTTTGAACTAATTTTGATCACTAATTTCTGTTCTTTTTCTTGATTATTACTATTTGTTAGTCTTGTTTACACTATTGATGGCATTGGTAGTAGAGGATGTATGAATGACATTCTTGATGAAATGCTTAGGACAATTGAGTCCTGACCCTTGAGGGCACTGCAGGTTGGCCCTGATATGGTGATCATATGACGAGAGATGGATGTTATCCCTACTAGGTTGAAAAGTTCTTTTAATTACTAGTCATTTTGGTTTTCTTTGAAAGTTTCTTCATTGATACTAGCCCAAGCCGTGTTTGAAGATACTTGTAAAGCTAAAAAAATGCCACGTCTTTAGTGTATTTTTAGGAAAAGAAAAAGAAAAAGACAGATTTTCATTAATTACTGGTAAAAGTATGTAATTACATATTTTTCAAAGCTATTAGCTTGGTTTAAGGAATTTTCAATTTTAATACTACATATTTTTTTAATAGATAAATTTAGTGTGATTAACAGCAAGGTTTGGCTTTAGCTTTAAATGGAAAATAGCGGAGTACAGAGAATGACTTAGATTGAATGAAATTTCTTTTCCAGGAGAGTTACTTGTATTTGAAATCAATATAAATAGAGGGAAGTCCTATCCTAGTTGTTTCTAAATTCTAACCTAATTATAGCCTGAATATCGTAATCTTCTAGATCTGCTTTCTCACTAATTATTGAAAGAAAAGTATGTTTTAGCCAAATCGGTCCCTTCATTTCTTGCTCTTTTTCTCGGCAATGCATCCACCTTCCATCACCTCATTTATGCCTAATTCCATACCTAATTTATCTCAACTACCCACTTTTCCCTACACATGAATCTATTTGTGTATCAAACAAATGTGGGGGTTTTTCTACCAAATTTATTTAGTTAATTAATTATTCAATCGAGTGTTAATAACTATTGAAATTGTAATAAAAGTGCTTTTTTAGCTTATTTTCTTGTTCATTTAAGTTTTTAGCTTTGCTCCGGTTATTCATTTTCAATTTAAGTTCCAAGTATAATGGTTATAAATATTGAGATATGATGATACAAAATCTATCACATTTACTCTTTAAATTGAGATGACATTCTATAATGAGTTCAAATTTTGGTTTTATATCTCTCTTGTAAATAAAAATAAGGGAGCTTTAAACAAATATTTCCATTAGCAGTATATTTTTTTTACGTGGCTAAAATCCACAACCAAGTTGGGTTTTTGGAGATTGACGTAAAGGCAGAAAAAAAAAAAAAAACATTAATTATCCCAAAATTTCAAATGAAATATTATTCTCTAGTTGAGCAATGTGTCATCTTTATCAAAAGATGATTGGAGATCTATGTTTTAGGGTTTCCAAATAGGCCGAAACGATGTTGATTACAGTGCCATTTATTTGTGGCACGTTCCTTCCAGTTTGGGCTAAAAACAACTTTTCGAGCAATAACAGTGTTTGCCTCAAAAGGTTGAAGCACATGGAAAGCTCAAAGCTCCACTTATGGTGATCATCTTTTGGTGTGTTAACCTTGTTGGTATAATCTCATCCATCAAGTAGTTCAATATTCCACTTATTCCAAACATCATAAATTTCAACAAACTCCTTTCTAATTAGATATTTCCTTTCACGTTTTAATGAATGAACAAATAATTCGAGATTTAATTTATTGTGGCAGTATATATTTAACCTATGAAATATTATTTATTTAAGAGAAAATGTGAATGTAAATTTTTACATATATTTCATAACGGATTCTCAAAGTTTTTCAAAGTGAAATTGAAGTGATGCATAATATATCTTGGCAATAATAGTTGTATGTAATAAACTAGTTAATATTAAGATTATGTGATGGCACAAATGGTTGAATTAATCCCTCACCACAGCATTCCCTTCATGACTCTTGAAGTAAATTTAGAAGGCAATGGTTTATGAAAGTAAAATGAGAAGTGATTAGATGGTGGGTCATTTTGAGTTTCTCTAACCCTAATTAATTCTAAGCAGGAACATAAAAGGTTAAATGCTGAAGGAAAGTAGTCTAAATCAAGTTCTTAAAAAATATACGATATTTGGATGCCTTTCTTCCTTTTTATCCTTCTTGGAGCAATCTAGCTTACCAACTTCTTGGACAGACATTAAAGTCTATCAGTTTCACCTATTTGATGCTCTTACTCTCTAACTTCATTATAAAATCCTTAGGAAATGCCTTTTTGCATTTATGGTGAAAAGGGTTCATGCCAAAGTTCTGCCACAAAAATGATTTTGCCTAAGAAAAGCTTAATCCTTATTCAATTACTTTGCTTCCTAGTACTCTACTTTCATCACCAACCTTGCTCCCTAGCAATAGATGAATATGAATTTGTAGTAAGTGCTAATTATAAAAGAGATTGTAATTTGGATATAACTCTTAACATGTTGGGTCTTAATTATTAAGAGTGGATACATAAACTAATTAACCCCACTAAACATAGTATATATACATCTTTTGTTAGGTTAATTGCTTTAGTAAACTGCCTTAGTTTCTAACATATATATATTCATGTATCTTTGCAGGTGAAAGAAGCTACATACACAAGATTGTGCAGTACAAAGAAGATTTTAACTGTAAATGGACAATTTCCAGGGCCGACTATAGAAGCTCAGCATGGAGATACAATTTATGTCAACGTTTATAACCAAGGCAAACAAAACATCACCATTCACTGGTATGTCTCCACTTGATCACCAATTCAATGAATATATATGTGTATATATATCCTTGTTGCTAGAGAATGTTGGAGCAAATCATTGAGTTTATGTAAATCCTGGGACAGGCATGGAGTTCTACAGCCGAGGTATCCATGGGCAGATGGACCGGAATACATCACACAATGCCCTATCAAACCTGGAGGAAGATTCAGGCAAAAGATTATATTTTCAACAGAGGAAGGGACCCTATGGTGGCATGCTCACAGTGACTGGTCAAGGGCTACTGTTTATGGAGCTATTATCATCCACCCAAAGGTTGGAACTAGGTACCCTTTTCCTAAACCCGATGCAGAAGTGCCCATAATATTAGGTGAATGGTGGAAAGAAGATATAACAAAGGTTCTCCAGCAAATGCATGACACTGGAGGGGACCCTAATATCTCTGATGCCTTTACTATCAATGGTCAGCCTGGTGATCTTTACCCTTGCTCTAAACAAGGTACCTTTTTTTCCTTTTCGGGTTTGTATTTAATGCATTTGTTAAAAGAGTATAAATCACAATGTCACCTCGCTTATTGCTGCAGGTACATTCAAGCTAACGGTGGATCGAGGCAAAACTTATCTACTTCGCTTGATAAATGCTGCAATGAACATCATTTTGTTCTTTGCCATAAAAAAACATAATCTCACAGTTGTGGGCGTAGATGCAGGCTACACCAAGCCACTCAGCAGTGAATATGTTACCATTTCTCCTGGACAGACCATAGATGCCTTGTTATCTGCCAACCAAAAACCCGACCGATATTACATGGTTGCTAGGGCTTATTCTACTGGTTCCAATCATCATTTCGATAACACTACGACCACTGCCATCGTTCAATACAAAGGAAAATACAGCAATCCAACTTCTTCTTCTTCTTCTTCTTCGTTGCCATCTCTTCCTTTCTACAATGATACAAATGCGGCCTTTTCTTTTCTTGGTGGTCTCAAGAGCTTAGCCGATAAAAAACATCCAATTGATGTCCCATTACACATCAGAAATCGAATTTTCACCACGATTTCCGTTAACTCTTTCCCTTGCCAAGACAATAACACTTGTGCTGGTCCTAATGGAACTAGGTTTGCTGCTAGCATGAACAACATAAGCTTTGTTAATCCATCGACTGCTTTGCTCCAAGCTTACTATCAGCACACCAATGGGGTGTATGGGGATAATTTTCCCGACATGCCACCATTTTTATTCAATTTCACTGACATATTTCTTCCCTTGAACTTAGAAACTCCGAAACGTGGGACCGAGGTGATGGTGTTGGACTATAACACCACGGTGGAGATTGTTCTTCAAGGGACGGCATTGATGGGCGGGATTGATCATCCTATTCACCTGCATGGTTACAACTTTTACATTGTTGGATTTGGGTTAGGGAATTTCGACATATACAAGGATCCTTTGAAGTACAACCTCAAAGATCCCCCGCTTCGAAACACGGTGAGTGTACCCATCAACGGCTGGGTCACCGTGAGATTCAAGGCAGACAACCCTGGTAAATTATTGCTCTAGCCTTTCTCCATTATCATAATTATAATAACTACATGTGATTGGTGTTACTAATTTGATTAAAGGGTGGATATTGTAGGAGTTTGGTTACTGCATTGCCATATAGACCGGCATATGACTTGGGGGATGAAGACTGTTTTCATAGTAAAAGACGGAGACCAGCCCGAAGAGAGGTTACTGCCTCCGCCACCGGATATGCCACGGTGCTGATAAATCTCTGCTGAAATTTCATCTTTATAATTGTTATAATTGTTTTTTTTTTTAAATTGTAATGCTTTTTGGGCTAGGTCATGGTTTAAATTCAAAATTGTTGTTCGAACTATGGTCATATACGCCGTTAAATAACTCTTGGTTGACTGGCACAGTTAAATTTAAATGAGCATTAATTCAGTTGATTAATTCAATGGACGAAGGTAAAAAAAATTTGATAATATAATTTTTTTTGTGTGTGTGAAAAATGAGTAAAATTAAATTTAAATTTTGAGAATATGTCACATCATTATTTAAAAATTAAAAAATTATATAAATTTTCAAGTAATGACATGGTACAATCTTAAAGTGTCGCATACAGTTTTCTAATAATCGAACTAGTAGTTGAATCGATCAAAACACTGGTTCTCAATTCAATCGATTTGATTGGTTAACAATAATTAAATAAATAATTTAAAACTATTAAGATTTAAAAAAAAAGAATTTTATTAAACTAGTCCAACCTTTTCAACTACTTATTTTTGTCCTAGTTTTCGATGTTTACCAATTTCATGCAGTTTCCAATTCAATTGGTTCAATCCATTTGTTTAGACTAGTATGCCAATTGATTCTTAGTTCAACCGGTCCGATCAATCAATCTAGTCATGCTCCAATAACACTGGTCACATTATCAAATCTTGACAAAATCAAAGTTAAAGGACCAAAATAAGTTTAGTTGCTAAGTTTAGGTACCAAACTGGACCTAGTTCCAAGTTCAAGGGCCAAAAATTATATTATCCCTAAAAATTACTAGATTATGATGGGAAGATATATATAAATATATTTATAAAAACTTATATTAAAATTAAATGAGATTTTGGTTGAAATTGGTAAAGTTGATTTTATAATAGTAATATTTTTATTAAAAAATATAAAAGATAAAATTACCCTTATATTAATATCGATTACTTTGTAAAAGTAAGGTGCTTTTAGGGTAATCTACAAAAATAGCCACTTTTGTTTGCCTCAGGTTACATTTTAGTCACTTATGTTTGAAATGTTACGTTTTAGTCACTTATGTTATTATTTTGTTACAAAGTGATCACTCTACCGTTAAGTTCCGTTATCTCTCTAACGGTAATCCTACGTGACAGTCTAACTAGATTTTAGGTCCCAACTTGGATTTCTAAATGGGATGAAAATAGATTTTTAATTAAAAAAAATTTAATTAATTAAAATTTTTAAACCTAAACCTTAACTTAAAAAACTGTTCATCTCCTCGTTTTAATTTTTCTTCCTCTCTTCTTTTTTTCAATTGTTTTTTTTTTCATTTGACTGGAAAAACTATTATTAAGATCAAAATAGTTGAAATCAAATTGACTGCTTCATAAAGATGGATTCAATGGTGGGTTCAGGTATGCCTTCTTTGCATTCCTCTATCTCTTTTATTCAATACTGAAAAACAAAAGATTGGATTTTTTATTGTTTAATGAAAACCCTAAATTAAAATTCTTGATATTTTCTTCTACTTTTTGAAATTGTTTGTGAACATGTATTTTATTTTGCGTCGGTAGACATCCCATAAAAAGCAATCAAAAACATGTTTTCATGAACCTGTTTCATTCAAGCTAATTTAAATTTTTCAGAAAAGGGTTGTTACTTTCACTGTTCTTGTTCCTAATCATTATATTTTCTAGTTCTTTCACAGTTCTTGAATAATTGGTTTCTCAATCAATTTTTTTCTGATCTGAATCAACTTGTATGTTCACAATCTCTTTGTGGGTATTCCAGATTATTCTTTCTTACTGTTGATTTTGTGCTGAATTACCTTGCAATCTTTTTTTTTTGTTGGACTTGGATAAGTTTTGGTTCAGAGCTAATTGGTTAGTAGCTTTTGTTTTCTTTAAATTATATTTCTATGTTATTAGTTTTATCTGCTTAGTACTTGGATTATCTTCTTTCATTCGACTTGAAGTTGGTGATATATGAAAATACTTGGGTTGCATGTTGTTTTGGTGTTTAACTTATCTTTTTCATTTATTTACCTACATATTTTTGCTTAATTAGTTAAATTGCAGTCCGTGGCATTGATGGTCTTGTAACTAGAATCACTTTTTCTGCCGATTTTGTGAAGAAAAAGATCATTCTAAAACCAAAAGACGGAAATGCTCCTCATGTAAGATGTTTGCCTTTTGTTTGTCTCCTTTCCACACTCATCCATTGTTAACTATATTCAAGTTTTATTCTACTTCATTGTTATGTGTTTTATATGTGCTAGTGCTGCTGGTTTTTGAATTGCCCCCTTTTTCAAATTATTGAATGCAAATTATGATTCTTGTTTTAAATTTCCTAGGTCTCAGAGGGTGAATCGGAATAGCAAGGTGCATCATCTTCTGTAGCAAATTCACCTGGTTCAATTGCTGCGAGACAACGTCAACAACAGGAGGCTGGTGTCAGTCTTCAGCAACTGTCCAGGCTCGGCAGAAAACTGAAACTATGAGTTTGGACAATGTTAAGAGACCTTTACGACCTACGAATTCACGATTGGGTTTGAATGGTCGTGTCTCTAATGATATTGCTGCTTTGGAATATGATGTTGATACAAATAAGTGTTTCAGATGACAAGTTCATAAAAAAGGCACTGCATGGTTCAGGTTCTGGAAGTGAGAAGCATGAAAAACGTACAAGAAATAAGGATAGACCTGATCATGGAGTATGGTCCCCTCTTCATTGTTCTGATGTTCTAAAAGTTAGTGAGAAGCGTTTGACTCCCTCTGTGTTACAATCTGCACAGGCCTCCCGTAATCCTAGCGAAGGTATTAATGCTTCTGCACATGAATATCTGGTACTTGGAAGTATTTATAGGTTTGGGATATAGTTGTTATGATTGAATTTTCAAGAAATAAGGAAGTTAATGTATATCACTTCTGTATATGATATTTAGTTAACCCAAGGAGAAATGAAAAGTAGCATACCTAGTGGAAGCAGTGGACATAATATTCCATTAGAAAACTGTTAGTGTATCTGTAACGGATTGATTTAGTCAATGCATTGCCTGAAGAAAATGTAAATTACAATGATGCAAGTGTATAACAACTTTTCTCTCTACTGCAAGAAAAAAAAATTACAGAAAGGTAGCTGTACATAAAAGAACGGCATATGACAATTTAAGAGCCGCACAATGAACAAATAGTCGTGTTCTGTGAGATAAATAGAAATAAAAGTTAAAGAATATGGTCCTTTTCTTTTCTCTTATTTATTGAAATTAGGCTAAGGAATCTGAATATTTTCTATTAAAATTTTGTGAAGTGACTGAGGCTTTGAAAAGAATGGGCAATGATCACTTCTTTTAATATGATTCCATAAATGCACACAACATTTAGACTCGAGTATAGTATTAACATGTTAAAATGCAACGTAATATTCACTAATAAAATCAACACGAATCATCAGAAACTACGGTATCTTGAGTCTTGACATATATCATATTCGTAGCCTCTTGTACAAAAAGTCTAATGATATAACTCCTTTCCTGTTACGTTATCCTTGGAACTCTATTATGGTAGTAACATATATATGTAAAATTGTTTACTTATCTCATGGATATGCAATCATTTCTCAAGTAATTGTTCAATAGTTTAACATTTCAAAAAAAAAAAAAATTGTTTGCAAACCCTAAATTAAGACAAAATGTATAATCTAACTATTGTTAACATGATTAAACAACCCTTCCAAAAAGATATAATATTTGTCCACAAAACAGATTTCCCCAAAAAAAATATATTCCTAACTGTGCAAAAAAATGAAATCCAATTCAGTGAAAGTAATTGAAAAATCCTTGGGCATTTTTCATATTGTGATAGCTGTGTTGGAGTGGAGTCATTGATCTGTTGAGTTGGCATCAGTCTAAATATTGTTCGTTGACCAAGTGGATTATTCCTTTTGAAAGGTAATTTGGCCCTAAAATTTACTAGAAGGTTTGAGCTTTGTTGGCTTCAGGGTGGTTGGCTTGATGTGTTATCCATTGAAGTGGCTTGGTTCAAAATTTGTAGGCTCAATGATTGGTTTGCCATTTGGTTTCCTCCAACAATACCTTTGCAAGTCCTTGTATTATGGCCTGGTTTGCCACATTTGGTGCAGTTAGCTTGCTGTCCTGTCTTGTTTAATTGTGGTCCATTTTTTCTTGCTTCATCAACTTCCTTTCTCCTTGTTTTTTTTTTGGGTCTTCCTGGGGGCCTTCTAATCTTGGGAGGAAGAATGGGTTCCATGTCCCTCACATGTTCCCATTGCATAGGACCTATACGTAAAAATTTAAAGATGTCAAATACATTTTACAAATAAGTAATATTTCATAAAGGTTTAGGGTTTTAGGGCTATTACCTTTTACAGGCTTAATCAAGTGGCTGTAAATATTCAACTGGGTAGTGACAGTATAACATGTATTGACATAAGTTTCAAGGCTCACAGCCAGTAGTTGCATGCAAGAAATAGCATGCTTACATGGGATTCCTGACAAGTCCCATTTTCTGCATGAACAAGAGGAGTTAAGAAGGTCAACCACATGCTTGTTGCCTAATTCACAATCTACCTCATACTTCTTGTTTCCAGCATATATTGGCCATACACTACAAACAAAGTAACATTTTAAAGTTAAAACTTTTGCATCCAAGTAATAGAATTCAAGTTAAGTAAAAAAGAGTTAGCAAAACTTACTCATTGGATTGACTAACAATTTCAGACAACTTCTTCTGTATCCTTGGACATAAAGGTCCAAGATACTTCTCAACAGCCTCCCTCATGGAAACCAACCTAGTCATGACTTTTCTTCTAATTATTTCCAACATCGTTAAGATTGGTTTATCTCTAGCTTCTAAAATGATCTACAATGAGAGCAAGTCCTTAAATAACTCCAACAACAATTATACAACATGAAGTGATAAATAGTTAGATTAAAAAACTAATTTTAACCTTGTTGAAACATTCACAGTTATTGTTCAGTAGCAGATCAGATTTGTATCTGGTTGAGAAGTGGGCTCTTAACAAAGTCCTTGGATCCTTGCCACGCAACCAAGCCTCAGCAGATTCTGATAGTGACCTCATTTCAGACATTGCTTCTTCAAATTATCTTGGAAAAGTTGCTTTAGCACCTTTCCAGTAAGTGAGACGCATAGCTTGGCCTCTAAATCCTTTCATGTTTTTGAAATTATTGTAAAGATGTTTGGCACAGTTTCTTACTTTAGCATTAGGGAACAACACATAAATCACTTCTATTAGACCCTACAAAACAATTAAAACAACATGATAAACAACCGTATTTATATAAACAATTTAGCATATAATATGACTTTATAGTACCTTTTGTTTGTCAGACATGAAGCATATATTATAGGAGTTGTCGATCTTCAAATCCCTTTGTAAGAGCTCAATGAACCAAAACCATGAATGTTTGTTTTCACTCTCAACTACAACAAAGACCACTGGATATATACAATCATTGGCATCAACCCCAACAGTAGCAAGCAAATGTCCACTATAATATCCCTTCAGCCAACACCCATCTAACCCTATAATTCTACTACAACTAGTTAACCAACCTAATTTGCATGCTTCAATACATATATAAAGCCTCTGAAATAGCCTGTAGTCTAATTTACATATGGTTGTTGTACCAGGGTTGCTTCTCTTTAACTTAAGTAAATAATCGTATATATTGGCATATTGGGCTTTGTGATTCCCTTGAACTAGTTCTAGAGCCCTAATCTTAGCCCTCATACATTTAGTCCGAGACACAATTGTTCCAAAATCCACCCTAATATCATTTTGTAAAGATGTTAAGGAATAATTGGAATCAACTTGAAATTTGTGTAAATAATGCCTAGCCATCCACTTTGAAGTAATATTCTTATTTTTAATTACCTTGCCACACTTATGGTGGTTGATTAAGGTCTTAATTTGCCAACTCCCATCCATTGGATCATTGGTATTAATTTGGATGCCCACAACGTCCATGGACAACTAGGTACGCAGACTGCTTTCACCCTAAGCTTGTCATTCCTAATTAGTTTGGTTACTACCCTATTTATCCTCCCATATTGTTTAACTGCATCTTTTAAAATATCTCTACTAGGGAAAACCAAACCCTTTATCAATATAGGGTTCCTCATATCAGTTTGAGGATTGAACAGAGGGTACTTTTTATTCCCATCTTCATCATAACCCACGTTATTATTCAATTCCTCATCACTGTTACTATCAAAATCATCTCCTAAACCCCAAAAATCTAAGCCCGGTAAGTGGTCTAACTCATTCTGTATCATTTCACCTATCAGTTCAACCTCTGGTTCATCTACCCTATCACTATCAGATTTAAAAGAATCAGAATAAGAAGTATCTAACTCATAAGCTTTATATGAACTATCATCTGAGTCAGACGCTTCTCCTCCAAAATCTCCCCCTAAATTATTTTGTTCAACATCAAACCCTAAACCAAAAAAGGAAAATAAAACAATATATTAGTGATGTGTCTCTAACTAACTACGATCACAATAAAGGCAAGCGCACCTATCGTTTAATAGTATAGTTATGGTAAGACCGGAAATATCGTATCCACAAGGACCAAGAGTACTAGTAATTACTATCTTTCTATTATCTAGCCTAAGAATTGGAGTGATTTCTTTTAAACTAAAATTAATTAAAGGCATGACAAAGAATGAATTGGGAAAATACTTTTTAGACAACTTTATGAGATGGACAATACCCAAGGAAGAATCCACCTAGACTTCACTTATTACTTTTGATTCATACGATTTATTCACTTGACTTAATCCGTAGAAATCCCTGATTTGTGTTAATATCTCTTTCAAGACTAAAAAAAACTGACTCTAGGTTGATTAATTGAAATCTCTTTCTAATTAAAACCCCTATTGTCGCATTAACTCGATCTATGGATTCCCTTATTAGATTTGACTCTAATCCGGCAGATTTTCGTCGCCCTATTTCTAGGGTTGCAATAAACTCCGCTTAATTGTGTTGATCTACTCTTAAACAGGGACTTTTGCTCCTCTGAATAAGCACATTCGACTTGAATCAATAACTTGAATTATCAAAACAAGAATAAGAACTCACAATTAAGAATAAAAACAAGTATTTATCTTATAAATCAAATAGTAATAAGATTCGTCTAGGTTTCATCCCCTCAGGTATTTAAGGGATTTAGTTCATACTGATAGAGGGAAACATCTTGAAATAGGAAAACAACAAAACATAAGAAAACCCAAAAACTTCAAGAGAAATTGATAGGAGATCTTCAGTCTTGATGGAGATCCTTCTTCCGAGCTGCTCCCGATGGCTGTCTTCGAGTATTTTTTGCCTTCTACTCTGCGTGTCTCTTTAGGTCATCCCCTAGGGTGTTTATATAGGCTTTGGAACGCCTTTCTTGGCCCACAAGTAGCCTATTCTGAATAGAATTAAACTTAGGTTCGGCAGGGACACGCCCGTGTGACACGCTCGTGCACAAGAGCTTAGGTCGTGCTTGACTCTGCTTGCCACACACGGCCGTGTGATCTGCCCGTGTGTGACAGTCCAGGCCGTGTTCGATTCTACTCGTAAAACACAACTGTGTGGTCTGACAGTCCAGGCTGTGTTGATTTCTGAGGTAGGCCCATTTTGTCCCTTTTGGCCCATTTCTCGTTCTTTTCGACTTCCTAAGCTCTCCTGACTGTAAAACATGAAATTATCAGATTAGGAGCATCGAATTCATCAAATCTAATGAAAATTCATCCAAAAATAAGCCAAGCATGGGGTTAAAATATGTATAAATTATGGTTTATCAAATATCCCCACACTTAAGCCTTTGCTTGTCCTCAAGCAAAATCCTCAACTCACAATTAAAATTAACTTCCTCGATTCATAATTCTTATCAATAATATCTTATCATAATTCACAGATAATTCATACATTGATAATTTAACTAAAAGAGTCCTAAAGATTCAGACAATATAAGTCATAAATTTTTATAGCACGAAAACATAGGTGTTTCCCCTTACCTAAATAATCACCTTTAATTCAAAATTGACAAGAATTGACATCCTCACTAAAGATTCACTCAAATCACTCAAAGTGTTTAAGATTCAGATTAAGCACTCAAAAGTCAAACATGAAAAGTTAATCCCATAGGTTGCATGAAAATCAAATCTCAACACTATAGAATGAGATGATACACAAATCAAAAGGTCTTAAAAAGGGTTGTAACGGGGCTTGGGTTAAAGGTGTGGATAAAGGCTGAATTAGAGGGTTAAAATCGAGATTGAATTGAAAAATTACCTAACTGGAAAAATAAACTAACAATGAATACTAACATGAGCTTCTTCTCAAAATGTGAAATTAATCGCTTAAGCTCAAACAACATAGAACTAATATGAATAACTTTCCAACGCATTTTTTTTAAGAATAAGAAAGTAAGAAATTAACAACTAAAATAGAAAACATAGTCAGGCAACTGTTCAAGGCAAATCTCGACAAAAAGGGGTTAATTCAATAGGGAAAATTCTTAATGAATCAAAAAGAGTGAGTCTTGGGTTAATATTAAGGGTAAATCAAGAAACGGTTTATTAGGATTCAAAGGGGTTCACTAGGGGTTAATTATGAAGGTAGGCTTTTTATGGAGTAAGTGGGTTAAATCCTAGGTGCCTTTATCATCTCGGTATATCAAATCAAAAGTGTGGTCTCGACATGCATAATCGAAGCAAGTTCTAGAATAACAAATCAATGTTGACACACTCATAATCAATAAAGTGAGCAAGAAAAATATATGCTCTTAAAGGCTCAAAATCTCACAAAAATTATGGTTTTTGATGTCAACCTTGCAAATTTCAAACTTCAAAGTAATATTTAAATTTAGGGAAACAACCTATTAATATTTTTGATTATGAAAATAGACTTATCATGCTTGATTCTCTAATATCTTAAAGTTTAAACCATCGATGCACAATTACCTATGACTTAATCCAAAACATATCAATAAAAATCATAAATCAATAAAAGTTTCATTTTAATAGTAATATGAGAAAATTACTTAAGAACAAGACATAATTCAGGGATTTTCTGATAATCAATTAAATAACCTCTCCACACTTAAGATGTACATTGTCCTCAAAGTACAAAGATAGATAATAGCAATATAGTAAGAAAATCATAAGATAGGGAGAGAAGTTGATGCGTCGTTGAAAGCACCAAATATATCCTATTCCCTGCAAAATAATGAAAATAACAGTAAAGGGCAATAGGGTCGAATCCACAGGGATCGGATTATACAAATGCCTATTTCTCGAAATCCTGGGCAAAATCGTGCCCAAGAAAACATGCGTTCCTGGAAAAATAAAAAAAACAGAATTAATAATTTCGAAAAAAATAGAATATAAAGTGAATTGAAATCGTGAAAGTAAATTGCGAAAACTAAAAGGGAAATAAAAGAGTTTAAAGAAGAGTGAGTTTCTTATTTGGCGAGATTCTAGCCTCCAGTTGTCTCGTTCCTCCTTGGGTTCAATCTTCGGCTTTTAGATGACCCTTCTCTACCCAAGTAAGCCAGTTTATAGTGGAAGAGGATGCCTACAATCACCAGTCCAAGAATTTGGACTTACGAATTTAGGGAACCTGACTCTAGCCTGCAATCGCTTCTGTGGAGTCATTTATGCTAGATCAACGCTTCTCAATGGAGAATCCCACGCCATTTTGTCTCTTGGGCTCGCCAACCTCTGACGCAGTAAGCTAACAAACCGACGGTGCAATCATTCCAAATCATACAAAGCGGCCGCCTTTGCATACGTTGAAAAGTTTACTTTTAAAGGGACATGGACGGAAGCGTCAACCCCGTAATACGGAGAAACGATGAATACTTGGGTGAGAAAGTTAAGTGCGGATCCTAAGCCTCAAGAACCTTTTTGGGGAATTCGACAACCTTCAGCTAGATGGATTTTAGTGGCTCATAGTTGAGGTAGAAAAGTAAATAAATATATAAGAATGGAGAAGAGAATTTTTATTGAAAGAAAATATAGGAAGCACAAAAGACTTATGGGGGAAGAGTGTACAGAAAAAATGAACAACACCAAAATGATTCACTTCATCCCCTATTTATAGTGCTAAGATAGATGGACTAGTCCTACTCAAACTCCCAACGATAATTACAATTAATCAAAGATAAATAGAGATAAATAAAGAAATTAAATAATCCTCAATAATTATCCTAATATAATTAAAATAGAGTTTGATAAAGCAAAGTCTCTTCTTTTTGCATTTCAATCCTTCTGTCCTCCATGTTTGCACTTTTGGCACCATCTTTTCCCTTTGTTGCATATTGGTCCATTTTATCTTTAATTTCACAGTTTTGGCCCTCAATTTCGCTTTTGTCTCCAATTTAGTCCCTACAAGATAAAAGACCATAAATAGCCCAAATTAGTAGAATCATGCTCAAAATAAATATGCAATTAGCACCTAAAAACATGACATTCTAGAGTGTTATCAAATTCCCCCTACTTAGCCCATGCTTGTCCTCAAGTATGGTTCCTATCCACTATGAAAATTAGATCCTGAAAGAAATTCTACTCCAAAGTTTTATAAAGATTAGTCAAAAATGCATATGAAAAATAAAGAGAACTTCTAAGCTTGCTTTAAGTAAAACAGAAAAAGTTTTCTAATTAACATACACAAAAATTAAAATCGTCTTGAATTATTTCATGCTAATTAGGTAAATTACCCAACCTACTAAGACACTCTATTTATTTACTCGCTTTAGTCCTCAATTTGAAATTTTATTAGTACTATTTTTTTCTTCTTTTCTTTTTTTGTAATTATTTATTCACTTAGGAATATATTGAACCTTTTGACGCGAAGAGAGATGACAACCCAAGCACCCCACCCCGGTTACTCAAATTAACATACTCCTAAAAATATTTATTTCCTGTTAGCGGAGTTTTACCCAATCACGTCACACAACCTTTTGACGCCAGCGAATGACAACCCAAGCACCCTACCCGGTTACTCAATCGTCACGTTCGAGCCATACTCATAACCTTGGCTAGCGGAGTTTTACCTATCACGTCACACAACCTTTTGACGCTAAGTAGAATGACAACCCAAGCACCCTACCCCTACATTTACTCGATCGATCACGTTCTAAGCTGCACTCATAACCTTGGAAATATTTATTAAACACAATTTACACGAAATATTAATTTTAAGAGGACCTAAGAGAAATAATCAAGTGTCAAGAATAAGTTTTAGTAACCACCTAATAGTCATGAACATAATTTAGGCATGCAAATGTATTAAGTGTCCACTTGATATTAAACTTGATCAATTTTACGAAAAGCAAGATAGAGTTAACTTATTAATCATAATTATTATTAGCCTAATAAAAATAAAACAGTGGAGATAAAACCAAACAGACAGAATCAGAATTAACTCAGTGGCCAAGAATCATGCATGTGGGTCAAACAATGGTAAGTCATGGTCAAATTCTTGGGCATGAAAAGCGCCAGAATATTCTAAAAAAAATATGGACAACAAAAGAGCCTCAAGCAGCAAACACAAATCACAGTAGAAGACAACAATAATATGAAGAGTACCTCCCCTCTACTTAAAACACATTGTCCTCAATGTGGATGCAAAAGAAATAAATAGGAAGAAAAGTTTAGAAAAACTCCCCGTGAGGCTACTGTACTACTGTCGACTGCGGAGGAAAGCGATGAGTTCGGTGAGCTGCTGGCTAAAAGTGTCGAGTCGAGCCCCAATGCGCTCTAAACATTGCTCAACAGTTGATGGGGGTTGGGCTGGAGCGGTTGCTGGTGCGTCAAGTTGATTTCGCTGTCGGAAGACGCGTTCGGATAGTGTAGAATGAACACCAGGAGGGACAAAGTGGAAGGAGGACGGAGTGCCAAGTAGTAGCCCCATTGAGTCGAGGCATCGAGCATCTAAAGGATCGGCCTGACAAGCAGCATGTAAATCTGAAATAGGAGCATTAGAACCATGTAGAGAAAACAACAGTTGTGTGATAAGGGAACCTAAAATTAGAGGGCGCTTAGCTTTGATAACATGCTCGAATTGAAGTGCAAACCAATAACCCAAATTAACCGGATGACCGGTATACATACACCATAAAAAGAATAATTTCATCTTTGAGACGTTTGCAGGAGCATCTCGACGGCCTTAGAAATTGTAAGCTAAATAACGGTGTATGTAACATAAGGCTGGGTCGCGAAACCATAAATCCTTCGATGTTTTTGGGCTATATATAGTCTCGACATTATTAGTTAACAAAGAAAAGGCCTCAACAGCCTTAAAAGCAGTAGGAAATACACACAAACTGTTCTGAAAATCCTGAGACATAGCATACTCTTCAGCTCCAAAAGATAAAGCAATATTAAATTCAATAAGAGATAAGCTATGCATGGTACCTAATAACCGGAATTTGACAACATCAGGTGTGTCAATCGAAATAGGATTGTGCCGATTAAATTGAAAAGTAGAATAGAATTCAAAAACAAGTTCATAATAGGTAGAATAAGGCACATCAAAATTTCCAATCCAGCCAATATTCTTGAAATAATCTGTAACAGCAGTTTCAATGTGCAAGGCAGACAAAACAGGTATCGATAGACATTTACAAGGTACTATCGCTTTATGGCGAAGAAAATCATACCTGTCGCGAGCAATAGCGGAAGTGAAAGTAAGGTTACCATGCAAATGGCCCTCCGGGGGTAAGATATTGATGCGAGAACGGTATGTTCGGGGTCGAGTTGGCATGGGCTGGTTCTCATCAGTCGGTGTCGAGGGGTCGACAGAGTCGTTCGAGGAGGAGTCCGACGTGGCGTTGACTGTTCGGGCCGCATGTTGGGGTTGACGATGATGAGGCCTATGCGACGGTTCGGGCGACGCGTGGCGTGACGGCGGTGAAGAATGCTCCGTCGGTAGAGGTGGTGGGAGAGTTGGCGGTCGGTCGTCTTGTAAAAGGGTGGAAGTGGAGGTTTAGTGGCCATTGGGCGGAGGAGAGACCGAACGGTGCAGGGCAGACGTTGGCGCGATGGTCGGTGGCCTTGCGTGTGAGGGTGATGATGGTGAGGCCACGGTGGCTCGGGCGGCGGTCATGGAAGGGGGAAGAAGAGGATGGTGAAGGAGAGTTGGTCGAGGTTGGGGCGTCGGCCGGTGGCGATGAGGAAGAAGAAGGGGAGGGAACGTCGATTAAATTGACGGCTTGGGGCACGGATAGGCGATGGCGGCGTGAGTTGACGGTGAACGCAGGTTCGGCGGCGGCGCAATTCTGTGTTCGTACCATCGTGAACGATCGGCGGCGATCGTTGGAGGGAAAACGACGAACGACGATTGGAATGGAGGGAGGGGTGAGTTCGGCGGCCATGGAAATGGGGGAAATGGAAATGGGAAAAGTTTTTAGGTTTTGGGGGTTTTAAGTGGCTGACAAGGGGTGTTTGGTTGCAGGGATATGGGGTTCTAGGGCTGGAATAAAACCTGGAATAGAAGTTGTTTGGTACCTTGGATAAGGCTGTTTGGCTCTGTTTTGTCTCCCTTTTTCTTAGATTTTTTTTCCGTCTGACCTAATCAAAGAAGAGAATTTTATTAATATTTAAACAAGAATAAAGGATACGAGAAAAATAAATTAAAAGGAAAAGAAAAGAAAATAATAAATAGTAAATAATAACAAAGGCGAAAATAAATAAAAGAAAAATAAATATTGGGTTGCCTCCCAACAAGCGCTTGTTTTACGTCATTAGCTCGACAATTCAAACGGTTCTATGGAGGCTCCAAATAAATTTTTTCAATCGAGTGAGCTCAAAAATTCTCGTAAAACGGCTTCAACCGCTGGCCATTGACTATGAACAGCTTCCCTGATTCTTCACTTTCTATTTCAACTGCACCATGAGAGAATACTTTGGTAACAACGAAAGGTCCTTGCCATCGTGACCGAAGCTTACCTGGAAACAATTTCAACATGGAGCTATAAAGTAAAACTCTTTGTCCTATCGAAAAATACTTCTGAGCGACTCTCTGATCATGAAGCAATTTGGTCTTGTCTTTATAAATACAAGCATTCTCATAAGCATTGTTACGGATTTCTTCCAACTCTTGGATGTCTAACTTTCTCGCCTTTCCCGTCGAGTCTAACTCCATATTACATTGTCGAACCGCCCAATAGGCTTTATGCTCTAATTCGACCGGAAGATGGCAAGCCTTGCCAAAAACAAGTTTATATGGGGTCATTCCAATTGGTCTTTTATATGCCGTCCGATAAGCCCACAGTGCATCGTTAAGCCGAAGACTCTAATCTTTTCGGTTGGGCCGAACTGTCTTCTCCAAAATAGTTTTTATCTATCTATTTGAGACTTCGGCTTGTCCATTCGTTTGGGGATGGTATGCCGTAGCTATACGGTGATGAACTCCATATTTCGACAATAGTGCCTCCATGATTTTATTGCAAAAGTGGGTGCCACGATCACTGATTAGGGCTCGAGGTGTGCCAAACCTGGAAAAAATAGTTCGTTTTAGAAATTCCACAACGGTCTTGGCATTATCATTACGAGTAGGCTTTGGTTCTATCCATTTAGAAACATAGTCTACCGCGAGAATTATATAAACATTGCTAAATGAAGAAATAAATGGGCCCATGAAATCGATGCCCCAAACATCAAAGATTTCGTATACATGAATCGGGGATAGGGGCATCTGATTTTGTTTAGTGATGTTACCTGTACGTTGGCATCTATCGCAAGACTTACAAAAGTTATAAGCGTCTCGAAAAATTGTGGGCTAATATAGCCCATATTCTAACACCTTATGAGCAGTTCTTTTAGGGCCAAAGTGTCCTCCGCAAGCTTCAGCATGACAAAAATTAAGGATAGAAGTTACCTCAGTTTCTGGGACACATCGTCGAATTATCTGGTCCGAACAATGTTTCCACAAGTATGGGTCGTCCCATATGTAGTATCGAGCTTCTCGTCTAAGCTTATCCTTCATGGAACGTGTTAACTCAGTGGGTAATGAGCCTGTGGTTAGAAAGTTTACCATATCTGCGTACCATGGGAGACGTGCTTCGGTCGAGAATAGGCTTTCGTCAGGGAATTCTTCCTTAATAGGGACGTCGTCAAAAGGCACTTTTATTCTGCTTAAGTGGTCAGCCACTAAATTCTCGCATCCCCTTTTGTCTCGAATTTCGACGTCAAACTCTTGGAGCAACAAATCCACCTAATGAGCCTCGGTTTTGCATCCTTCTTTGCAATCAAGTACCTGAGTGCTGCATGATCAGAAAAAAATAATTACTTTAGATCCCAATAAATAAGGTCAAAATTTATCTAAAGCAAATACAACGGCTTAAAGTTCTTTTTCTATAGTGGTGTAGTTGCTCTGTGCTGCATCTAGGGTTTTCGAAGCATAGCAAATGACATGGGGTTCCTTGTCTATCCTTTGCCCTAATACAGCCCCTATACTGTGTTCGCTTGCATCGTACATAATTTCAAACGGGTACTTCCAATTTGGCGGTTGCACTATAGGAGCGGAGATCAACTTCTGCTTAAGTGTATCAAAAGCCTCCTTACACTTTTGGCCAAACTCAAACTTCTTATCTTTTTGTAACAACTCACAAAGTGGTTCCGCTATTTTCGAGAAATTCTTTATAAAGCGCCTGTAGAACCCTACATTGCCAAGAAAAGAACAAATTTCCCTTACAGTAGAGGGATAAGGTAGAGAATTTATAATGTCAATTTTGGCCTTATCGACCTCAATTCCCCTAGAAGAAACTATGTGCCCTAGAATTAAACCCTTGTCTACCATAAAATGACACTTTTCATAATTTAAGACAAGATTGAATTCTATACACCTGCTCAAAATTATCGTTAAGTTTTTAAGGCATTCATCAAAACAATTTCCATAAACAGTAAAATCATCCATAAAGCTTCGATAATTTTTTCCACATATTCAGAAAATATACTCATCATGCATCTCTGAAAAGTAGCCGGCGCATTGCAAAGACCAAACGGCATCCTCATATACGTAAATGTACCAAATGGGCACGTAAAAGTGGTCTTCTCTTGGCCCTCTAGCGCGACCGGTATTTGAAAAAAACCTGAATATCCATCAAGACAGCAAAAGTGACTTTTTTCAGCTAACCTTTCAAGCATTTGATCAATAAAGGGAAGGGGAAAATGATCTTTTCTAGTGTAGGAGTTCAACTTCCTGTAATCAATGCAAACATGCCGCCCATTTTGTACTCGGGTTGGCACCAAGTCACCTTCAGCATTTCTCTTTACTGTCACGCCCATTTTCTTGGGCACGACTTGTACCGGACTTACCCATCTACTATCCGAAATGGGGTAGATTACGTCAGCATCTAAAAGCTTGATGCTTTTAGTCATCTTTATGCCTCTCACCTCAGTTTTGTGTCCTCCTCCACATAGATCTTGTGTGTGCACGTCAACAGGCTTATTCCTTTTAAGTCTGCAATGCTCTAGCCAATCGCCTCCTTATGACTTTTTAATACACGAACCAAACTTTCCTCTTCATGGGGGGAGAGTCGATTGGAGACTATGACTGGTAGGGTATCATCATTACTCAAAAACACATACTTCAGATGCTCAGGCAGCGGTTTCAATTCCAATTCTGGTGCCTGTATAACGGAAGGTAAAAGTTTAGTACCTGGAGATAACAACTCATTAACGGATTCAAATTTATCAAGGTCAAATTTAAAATCATAAATGGACTCAAAATTTTCTTCCACTAATGAGTCAATTATGTCGACACGATTTACGCTCAAGATTTCACTGGGATGGCTAATGGCGTCGTAGATGTTAAATTTCACGATCTCCCCATCAAACTCCATCGTGAGAGTTCCACTTCGAACGTCAATTTTAGTACTAGCCGTACTAAGGAAGGGTCGTCCCAACAATAGATCTGAAGATCCAGGAGTGCTATCCTCCTCCATTTTTATCACATAAAAATCTACAGGAAAAATAAGTTCTTTAACTTTCACTAACACGTCCTCGAGGACTCCTTCAGGATGCACAACGGACCTATCTGCCAATTGAATGATAACACCTGTTTTTGTCAAAAAACCTGTGTTAAGTGATTCATAAATAGAATATGGCATTACATTTATGGAGGCTTCTAGATCACACATAGCCTTTTTAATTCCCAAATGTCCTATTTTGCATGGTATTGCAAACATGCCCCTGTCCTTACATTTTGCCGGCATCTTCCGCTGTAACACTGCGGACACGTTCTCACCAACATTCACCCTTTCATTACCTGTTAATTCCGCTTGTTGGTGCAAAGCTCTTTAAGAAATTTAGCATACCTCGGTATTTGCTTGATAGCATCCAACAGCGGTATGTTGATTTCGACATTCCTAAATGTTTTGAGGATTTCCTTATCCTCCTTACCTTTTCGACACTGGTTGAATCGTTCTGGAAATAGAGGTTGAATTTTGGGCAATGGAGGTTTTGATTGGACCTGTTCGTCTTTCTCAGGTTTTTCCTGGGCGATTTCTTGGGCACGATTTCTGTCGAAAATCAATTCCAGTACCTTTCCACTTCGCAGCGTCACTGCATTTGCGTTTTGTCTTGGGTTTGGCTCTATTTGTAACGGCAACTTCCCTTGAGAACTTATTCTCTCAATCGATGTGGTCAACTCCCTTATAGACGCCTCGGTTTTCTGTTGAAACTTAAGAACATTAGCTGCTAATTTATTGACAAGAGCCTCTAGAGAGTTACCTAGATTTTTTGGCTGCTGTAGAGGTCAGTTTTGGTATGGCTAATTATACCGTGGATTAGCTCCATAACTTAAGTTAGGATGATCCTTCCACCTTGGGTTGTAGGTATTAGCATAGGGATCATAACGCCTTTGTGGTGGGCTAGGAAAGTTTCCCACGGCATCCAAATGAGCCATAGTGTCGTCATTCAAACTGGGACATGCATCTGTTGTGTGCTTCGGTGTAGCACATATTCCACATAACCGAGCTGGTTTAGCTTTTTCTGCAACAAGAGAACTCACAATATTAGTAAGTCTATCAAGTCTATCTTCTATGGAAGAATTACTTAGCTGGTGAACCCTTCTGGGGGTTCAGGATTGGCTCGGAATTGCTGAGAATTTGCAGCCATTGTGAAGATTAAGTCCCTTGCTTGTTGGGGGGTCATGTTGACCAACGCTCCTCCACTAGCGGTGTCTACCATATTCATCTCCATCGGTTTCAAACCTTCATAAAAGTATTGGGGGAGAGATTGTTCTGTTATACCGTGTTGTGGGCAGCTCACACACAACTTTTTAAATCGCTCCCAATAATCATAAAGAGTCTCTGCTTCTTTCTGCCTTATTCCCACGATCTCTCTTCTTAGCTTAGCTGCTCTGGATGCTGGAAAAAACCTGTTGAGGAATAAACGAGATAAATCAGCCCAAGTAGTAATAGATCCAGGAGGTAAATAAAATAACCATTCCCTAGCCGAATCTGCTAGGGAAAAAGGAAAAGCGTGCAATTTAATTTGATCCTCAGTTACGCCTTGAGGTTTCATACTCAGACAAACCATATGAAACTCCTTCAAGTGTTTATGGGGGTTTTCATTTTGTAACCCTCGAAAAGTTGGCAGCAACTGAATTAACCCTGATTTCAGTTCAAAATCGGTATCCATAGTAGGATATGCGATGCACAGTGGCGGTTGTTCTGTCGGAGCTTCGGCTAGTTGCCGAATCGTTTGGGCCATTGGTTGTCGTACCAAATTAGGGTTTTCGTCAACCCTAGCATTGAGCACTTCTTCAAGTGGATCGACTTCTTCTGCTTTACTTTCAAGTGTTTGAGTAGGGTTTTCGTTAACCCTAGACTCTGCTTCGTCGTCGATTCTGATTTTTGGCGGTGGATTGCTTTGAGTCCCTACCACCGCTGACTTTTTTTCCTTAGCTTTGTTTCTTTTCGATTAGCTCTCGCAGTCTTTTCAATTTCTGAGTCAAATGCAAGAATGCCTGGAGCAGATCTGGTCATAGAAAACAAAAAACAAGACTAGTATGTTACCGATTCCCCGGCAACGGCGCCAAAATTTGATGCGTCGTTGAAAGCACCAAATATCTCCTATTCCCTGCAAAATAATGAAAATAACAGTAAAGGGCAAATAGGGTCGAACCCACAGGGATCGGATTATACAAATGCCTGTTTCTCAAAATCCTGGGCAGAATCGTGCCCAAGAAAACGTGCGTTCCTGGAAAAATAAAAAAAACAGAATTAATAATTTTGAAAAAAACAGAATATAAAGTGAATTGAAATCGTGAAAGTAAATTGCGAAAACTAAAAGGGAAATAAAAGATTTTAAAGAAGAGTGAGTTTCTTATTTGGCGAGATTCTAGCCTCCAGTTGTCTCGTTCCTCTTTAGGTTCAATCTTCGGCTTTTAGATGACCCTTCTCTACCCAAGTAAGCCAGTTATAGTGGAAGAGGACGCTCATGACCACCACTCAAAATTTGGACTTACGAATTTAGGAACCTGACTCTAGCCTGCAATCGCTTCTGTGGAGTCATTAATGTAGATCAACGCTTCTCAATGGCGAATCCCACGCCATTTTGTCTCTTGGGCTCGCCAACCTCTGACGCAGTAAGCTAACGAACCGACGTTGCAATCCTTCCAAATCATACAAAGCGGCCGCCTTTGCATACGTTGAAAAGTTTACTTTTAAAGGGACATGGACGGAAGCGTCAGCCCCGTAATGCGGAGAAACGATGAATACTTGGGTGAGAAAGTTAAGTGCGGATCCTAAGCCTCAAGAACCTTTTTGGGGAATTCGACAACCTTCAGCTAGATGGATTTTAGTGGCTCATAATTGGGGTAGAAAAGTAAATAAATATATAAGAATGGAGAAGAGAATTTTTATTGAAAGAAAATATAAGAAGCACAAAAGACTTATGGGGGAAGAGTGTACAGAAAAAATGAACAACACCAAAATGATTCACTTCATCCCTTATTTATAGTGCTAAGATAGATGGACTAGTCCTACTCAAACTCCCAACGATAATTACAATTAATCAAAGATAAATAGAGATAAATAAAGAAATTAAATAATCCTCAATAATTATCCTAATATAATTAAAATAGAGTTTGATAAAGCAAAGTCTCTTCTTTTTGCATTTCAATCCTTCTGTCCTCCATGTTTGCACTTTTGGCACCATCTTTTCCCTTTGTTGCACATTGGTCCATTTTATCTTTAATTTCGCAGTTTTGGCCCTCAATTTTGCTTTTGTCTCCAATTTAGTCCCTACAAGATAAAAGACCATAAATAGCCCAAATTAGTAGAATCATACTCAAAATAAATATGCAATTAGCACCTAAAAACATGACATTCTAGAGTGTTATCAGAAGTGAAACTTTCTGAATTATGGATGAAATCCTTAGGGAAGTGATAATCCTTAAGAAATAGATCCAATGATAAGCATGATGAACTAGGCAGAGGTGAAGGTGGGGGAGAATACTCCGGTAGTTTGTTCGTTCCTTAGTAGCACCTTGAACCTTTTGAAACTGCGGAGTCATCAGTAAAATTTTAGGGAGTTTTATTAGTAGACGTTATTATGGTTACTTGATGATAGACAGCCAGAGATATAAATAAATCAAAATATACTAATAAAAATTAAAGACAAGAAAGATAAAGAGAAAGAGTTTAAAAATTAAAATGAAAGGAAAAGAAAAAATAAATGGACTCAAAGGTCCTCATCAGCAGATGGATCGCGAGGTGGGGGTGGCGGCGACATGTGGAAGTGCTGACAAATCTGGTGCAGTGTCACCTCGATGCCGTCGAATCATCGAGCGTTGTCGTTAAATTGTTGTGTGCAGTACTGCTTGAAATGAGTAAGGCGCTTAGAGATGTCAGTCAGTGAAGCAGCCGCATGAACTGGTCCGTGAGGTGGTGGTGGCGCAGACGTTGGCTCCTCATGCTGTGGAGGGACATCATCAGTAATGTCCTCTGGGTCGTCCTGCTCGGTGGCTCGTGATAACTGGTACTGAGGAGGATCAAACCCACGGCGACGCTCAATCATCCTCATATGAAGCATCGTCTGGATGCCTTGTGGGGACATCTACCCGATAAGTGTGAGAGAGAAGGACTGGGCTGCGGTGTTGAGGAGGCCAAAGTGGCGAGCCTGTAACACCCCTAACCCGTATCCGTCGCCGGATTAGAGTTACATGCATTATTTTACCAACCACAAGTCAATGCACCTTATAAAAACTACTTCATTAATTTATATTTACCAAACTATACTTTCACGATTAAACATGTACGTCCCTTCTAATATTAAAACATTAACGAACATATCACAAATGATATCATTATCATCAATTAAAAACTACTTACATTCAAATAACTAAACACTATTCATTCGGTCAATTCTTATACTATGGCCGAATATAAATATTTCTCTTATCCAACATGTACCAATTAAATACTATAATAATTTGATCACATACATACCATAATTAATTATTCACTACAAAATTTCCCATTTCAAACCTCATAACCGACTATATATATATCATCTAATGAACATTATAATCTCCAAATTAAGTCAATACCTTAACCGAGTATTAGCAAGTGAGCATACTTCAACTTATTCATTAATATAACTCACATAACATAAATTGAAATATCTTTTAAATTAAGATTAAGATTTAGCCGAACATACCCAAAGAGAAAAAGACCATGACTGATCGTGACTAAACTATATTCAAGTACCTACTTTAACATCATTTAACATATACTTCATTCATGAACATTCATTCAAAATGTATAGATAAAGTACCCTCCATGAATTCACAAAACATACATACCAAAACATGCCTATATCAAGACCTATAATGCACAAACATATACATCACTTCATGCATAAACAAATCAACCCAAACATAGAAATATAGCCATTTTCGCATGGCATCTTTATAAAATCACATTTACACCATTTAAGACATTTTAACAAGTAATTCAGCCTATACATGCCATAGACCTTAGGTTTAAATACAAAAAGGTACCAAATATAGATGATAATGTAATTGACTTCGACGATGATCCCCGAGCTCGAGCTTCGACTTCAAAATCTATGGAACAATGCAACAACACACCAAGTAAGCTATTATAGCTTAGTAAGTTTTAAGCAATCTAATGCAAATTATCAATATTACTCAAATTGATTTAAACCAAAAATGGTAAACAATGATTTATCACTACTCAATTATTAATACAATCATGAACCACCCATTAACTCCCAAATTTAGATTCGACTATATATATATAAAAATTTCATCCTCAATCGTATTCATCTACTCAATTTCAAGACATTAACACATACTCATGATACATTATCTCATATAGCCGAATCACATTGGTGAAATAAACAACATTTCATTTACTCTAATAAGGTCTATTTCATACCAACTCATTCATTCAAAATTATACCTAAAATAAATATAACATTCCATCCGAATCACACTTCACTCATATACTTGAATTCGAATAGTAAAATTTCATAGTATCAACTTACCGAATTCAACCTTTTGAGATTTAAGTTGGTCGCACACTTAGTGCCCTTCAGCCGATTCCGCACACATAGTGCTCGGACATTTTATTCGCACACTTAGTGCCCTTCAGCCGATTTCGCACACATAGTGCTCGGACATTTTATTCGTACACTTAGTGCCCTTCAGCCGATTTCGCACACATAGTGCTCGGACATTTTAAATCCGCACACTTAGTGCCCTTAACCGATCTTTTCCTCAATCATATAAACACATATAATTTTATTTTCATTCACATCTATACACAATTAAATGCACATGTTAAAAACAACTCATTCCTCCATCTCAATACCATTACATTCGGCAATCTTCAATACACATATATACATTTAACCACCTATTCGAATATAATCACTTCCCTTATCCTTTTCACATATAAATTCATCCAACTCAATGATCAAGGCTTATAGTTATACATATAAATACCAACTTTACATTCGATCAATACATCTTAAATTCAATAACACATTCGGCAAATTGAAATTAAACACACTTACTAGCATATAACATGTGCACATTAATATAAGCTAAAATTCAATTCTTTCCATTTGCTTAAAAACTTACCTCGAAAATCGACGGATTAGGGTTTCCCGGCTATTCGTTCAACTTCGCCTTTCCCCGATCCAATCTCGTTTCTTTTTGTTCTTGATCTAATAAATTCCAAATTAAGCTCATTCAAATATATTTTCATTCAATTTAATTCAAAAACACATAATTATGCAAATTACTATTTTACCCCTGACATTTACAATTTTTACAATTTAGTCCCTATTGCACAAAATGCTAAATACACAAAATTTGGACATACTCCTTTAGGGCCGAATACTACCCATGCCCATACAAGACCATAAAATTCATTTATTTCACAATTTGACCCTTCAAGTTACAATTTTCGCAATTTAATCCTAATTACTCAAAATCATCAAAATTTCCAATACAAAACATGTTAATCTACAACAACACTTTAATATTTAATCATCAAACATCACAAAACACAAGTTCTTATCCATGGTCGAACATCACACATGCATTAATATCAAAAATTCTAACATGGGCCGGATAGTATTTGAAGCAACGATCTCAAAATTGTAAAAATTAACAAAAACCGAACTCAATTACATACCTAATCAAGCTTACAAATGGGCCGAATGTCTCAAGCTCAAACTTCCTCTCCTTTCTTTAAGTTTCGGTCAAAGATGAATAAAGATGAACATGCAATTGCCTTTTTCTTTTTATGTTTTTATTATAATATGTTTATAATATAATATATGTATTATTATTATTACTTAAATCATAAAACTAAAAATAAAATACATAGTGGATGCATGTTGCCGTCCCATTACATACCAAATGGCCAATTTGCAACTAAAGTACTCATACAAAAGAAGACAATTCAATTTAGCCACTTAATTTAATAAATGGCTACTTTTCTCACTTACGCGATTTAGTCCTTTCACTTAAATTAAACACCCAAACAAACAAATTAACCTACGATATTTTAACACATGCTCAAACATATATCATAGATATCAAATATAATATTAAAATATTTTTCTAACTCAGAATTGTGGTCCCGAAACCATCGTTCCGATTAGGGTCAAAATCGGGCTGTTACAACTCTCCCCCCTTAAGGGATTTTCGTCCCTAAAAATCTTACCGATAAATAAATGTGGGTAGCGTTCTCTCATCGAAACTTCGAGTTCCCAGGTTGCTTCCTCAACCCCGTGTTTATGCCACATAACTTTAACCAACGAAATTTTCTTATTTCGTAACTCTTTTACTTCACGAGCTAAGATGCGGATCAGTTCTTCCTCATACGTCAAGTCAGGCTGAATCTCAATCTCTGCCAGGCTAATCACATGAGAAGGATCGGATCTATATCGTCGAAGAATCGATACATGAAAAACATTGTGAATCTTGTCTAGCTCAGATGGTAACATAAGTCTATACGCAACCGGCCCAATACGCTCAATAACTTCGTACGACCCACTAAATCTCGGACTTAACTTTCCTTTACGACCAAATCTAAGTATCTTTTTCCACGGCGAGATTTTTAAAAATACTCGATCACCCACTTGAAATTCTATATCTTTACGTTTCAAGTCCGCATATGACTTCTGACGATCTGAGGCGGCTTTCAAACTTTCTCGGATCACTTTTACTTTCTGCTCAGTCTCTTTGATTAAATCAACCCCGTGTATCTTGTTTTCATTTAGCTCGGTCCAATATAGAGGTGTACGACATTTATGACTGTACAAAGCTTCATAAGGTGCCATTTTGATACTCGATTGAAAGCTGTTATTGTACGCAAATTCAATTAAAGGTAAGTATCGTTCCCACGTACCCTCAAACTCAAGAATGCAACATCTCAACATATCCTCTAGTACTTGAATAACACGCTCGGATTAACCATCCGACTGAGGGTGAAAAGCAGTATTGAAGTGCAATTTAGTACCTAGAGCATCTTGCAGTTTCTTCCAAAACCGCGATGTAAACCTCGGATCTCTATCCGAAACAATAGAAATAGGTACTCCGTGTAATCATACGATCTGAGATATGTACAAATCAGCTAACTTATCAAGTGAAAAATCCGTACGTACCGGAATAAAATGGGCCGATTTCGTCAATCTATCAACAATAACTCAGATTGAGTCTTTCTTGCTCGGTGTCAACGGCAACCCAGATACGAAATCTATCGTGACTCGATCCTATTTCCACTCAGGTATCATAATTGGTTGAAGTAATCCCGATGGTACCTGATGCTCGACTTTTACTTGTTGACATATTAAACATTTTGACACATAGTCTGAAATATCCCGTTTCATACCATGCCACCAATAATGCTATTTCAGGTCGTTATACATCTTCGTACTACCCGGGTGGATTGACAATCTACTATTATGAGCTTCATCACAAATCATTCGAAGCAACTCAGGGTTCTTAGGCACACATATTCGATTCTTAAACCGTAGACATCCCTCAGCATCTAACTGAAAATCTGAATAAGTATTCGAGCCACATAAACTCCTTTTTGTTATTAAGTCATTATCAACCTCTTGAGCTTCGCGAATCTGTTGAACGAATAGTGGTCTTGCTTTCAATTCTGCAATAATCACACCATCATCAATCATAGCTACATCCGCATTCATTGCACGAAGAGTAAATAGTGATTTCCGGCTAAGTGCATCAGCAACTACATTAGCCTTCCCCGGGTGATAATCAATCACAAGCTTGTAGTCTTTTAACAGTTCCAACCATCGTCGTTTTCTTAAATTCAGATCCTTCTGAGTCATTAAATACTTTAGACTCTTGTGATCCGAATAGACATGACATTTTTCATCGAATAGGTAGTGACGCCATATTTTCAAAGCGAAAACTATAGCAGCCAATTCAAGATCGTGAGTCGGATAATTCTTTTCGTGCGGCTTTAACTGTCTCGAGGCGTAAGCTAAAACCTTACCCTCCTGCATCAAAACACAGCCTAAACCATTCAAGGATGCATCACTGAAGACAACGAACTCCTTACCCGACTCTGGCTAAACTAGCACTGGAGCTTCCGTTAACAAGGTTTTTAGCTGATCAAAACTCTTCTGGTACCTTTCTGACCACTCGAATTTAATGTCTTTCTACAACAACTTTGTTATCGGAGCTGCAATTATAGAAAACCCTTTCACGAAGCGTCTATAGTACCCGGCAAGTCCCAAAAAACTACGAACTTCAGAAACATTCCGCGGAGGTTTCCAATCAGGTATAGTCGAAACTTTACTCGGGTTAACCCGAATGCCCGATGCTGAAACAACATGCCCCAGAAAACTAGCTTCATTCAACCAAAACTCACATTTGCTGAATTTCACGTACAACTACTTACCACGCAAAATCTGTAACACAAGTCTCAAGTGTTCGGCATGTTCAATTTCGTCACGCGAATAGATTAAAATGTCATCTATGAATACAACCACAAACCGATCTAGATACGGTCTGAATACCCGATTCATCAGATCCATGAAAATAGCAGGGGCATTAGTGAGTCCGAACGGCATCACTAAAAACTCGTAATGGCCGTATCTCGTCCGAAAAGCAGTCTTTGGTACATCCGAGTCTCTAACTCGCAGCTGATAATAACCTGACCTCAGATCGATTTTTGAGAATACCGAAGCTCCCTTAAGCTGATCAAATAAATCGTCGATACGTGGCAACGGATATTTATTCTTTATAGTCACTTTATTAAGTTGTCGGTAATCGATGCACATTCTCAAAGTTCCGTCTTTCTTTTTCACAAATAAGACTGGCCCACCCCAGGGAGAAAAACTCGGTCGAGCAAAACCTCTATCTGTCAATTCTTGCAACTGAGTTTTCAATTCTTTTAATTTAGTCAGTGCCATTCTATACAGAGCTATCGAGATCGGAGTCATCCCTGGCACTAGCTCAATCCCAAACTCCACTTCCTGAACAGGTGGCAATCCTGGTAATTCCTTCGGGAACACATCCGGGTACTCACAAACAACTGGTACCGATTCAATCTTCTTTTCACTTACTTTACTATCAATCACATAAGCAAAGTAAGCTTCGTAACCCTTTCTCAAATACTGTCGAGCCAACATCGAAGATATCACTGCTGGTAATCCATTCAAATTCGCAGATTCAATTCGAATTATCTCGTTATTCTGACACCGCAAATCAATAGTCTTTCGTCTGCAATACACTACTGTATCGTGCACTGTTAGCTAATCCATACCGAGGATAATATCGAACTCATCAAATGGTAACAACATCAAATCAGCCGGAAAACACGAGTCTCGAATCATTAAAGGGCAATTCTTGCACACTCTATCAACTATCACACACCGGCCTAGGGGGTTCGAAACCCGAATCACAAACTCAGTAGACTCAACAGGTAGAGTTTTGCTGGATACTAATGTTTCACATACATAAGAATGGGTTGAACCAGGATCAATCAGAGCAATTATGCTAGTATAAAAGAGAGTGAATATACCGGTGATGACATCAGGAGATGAAGCCTCCTCTCTGGCACGAATGGCATAGGCTCTAGCCGGTACACGTGCCTCTGATCGAATAGTCAAATCCAAAGTCCCTCTCTTAGTGCCGCTCCTACCTCCCACATTACGAGATGGTCTACCTCTAGCTTCAGTGCTGCTCGGTCTCGTACTCTGAGCAATATCTTTTTCAGTTACCTCCGGGTAATCCCGAATAAAATGATCCTGCGAACCACACTTGTAACAAGTGCGATTATTAGATTTGCCCCAATATTCACCAAAATGCCGTCTGCCACAATGTTGACACTCGGGCTTATTCGGTCGAGTATTGCCAACACTAGTAATCGAGGTCACCCGTGAACTCACTGGTGGTCGTTCTCGTATAGAGATCCTTATGTTAGCTTTGGATCGGCTACTATCATTCTTGAACTTCTTGGTTGACGTTTGAGGAAATTTACCCGCTGATCTCTTTCGGAAGTCTCTAGCTTCAAACTCGGCTTTCCATTTTTCTTTCCCCAGCTCTTCGGCTTTACAAGCTCGCTCAACAAGTATCATGAACTCATTTATTTCAAGTATGCCAACCAGTAATTTTATATCTTCGTTTAGCCCTTCTTCGAATCTTCGACACATAGCAGCCTCAGATGAAACACACTCACGAGCATAGCGACTAAGTCTCACAAACTTGCGCTCAGACTCGATCTGATCATACGACCTGCTTAAGCTCGAGAAATTCCTTGCATTTCGAATCTATGAATCGCTGGCTGATGTATTTCTTTCGAAACTCCGTCTGAAAGAAGTCCCAAGTAACTCGTTCATTAGGAACAACCGATACAAGAGTATTCCACCAATAGTAGGCAGAATCCCGTAACAAAGATATGGCGCACTTCAGGCACTCATCAGGTGTGCAAGATAGTACATCGAAAACACGAATAGTATTATCGAGCCAAAATTCAGCTCGCTCAGTATCATCATCATCTTCGGCTCTGAACTCTTGAGCCCTGTGTTTTCTAATTCTGTCAACTGGAGGCTTGCTTACTCTTTCAAGATTAACGATCGAGGGTACCACCGGTACTACAGGGGGAGTATTTGGATTCAGGGGTTGTTGAACAGCCGGATTGGTCCGAATATATTGGTTGAACCAATCATTCATCATGCTATAGAAGGCTTGTTTAGCCCCCTCATCAGGATTACTCGCAGCTGGTCGAGATTCATCCGGCGTGGTCCCTTGCGCGGGAACGGGTGCCACACTCTCGACATCGTCAGCTATAGCTCGCTCGGGATCAGGATCCATTTACTTTACGAAAGAAGAAAACACATTTCACTGTCAGAAGTCATCACACTATCACATTATAAAATATGGCATGTATAGCTAGACCCGACACGCGCTACCTTAGTCCGAGAACTGACTAAACCGTAGCTCCGATACCAATCAAATGTAACACCCCTAACCCGTATCCGTCGTCGGATTAGAGTTACGGGCATTATTTTACCAACCACAAGTCAATGCACCTTATAAAAACTATTTCATTAATTTATATTTACCAAACTATACTTTCACGATTAAACATGTACGTCCCTTCTAATATTAAAAAATTAACGAACATATCACAAATGATATCATTATCATCAATTAAAAACTACTTACATTCAAATAACTAAACACTATTCATTCAGTCAATTTGTATACTATGGCCGAATATAAATATTTCTCTTATCCAACATGTACCAATTAAATACTATAATAATTTGATCACATACATACCATAATTAATTGTTCACTACAAAATTTCCCATTTCAAACCTCATAAACAAATATATATATCATCTAATGAACATTATAATCTCCAAATTCAGTCAATACCTTAACCGAGTATTAGCAAGTGAGCATATGATCGCTGTGAAGTCAGAGTTTTAAAATTTATAAAGATAATGATCGAACCTGGAAACTAACTATGACAACGATTGAGGCAAGTGCACCTATCGAACAGTAGTATAGCTTAGGCAAGACCGGATTGTCGAACCCAAAGGAACTAAAAGTACTAATACTAACTTTCTTTTTATTATCTAGCCTAAAATAAGTGAAGTTGTTGTTTAATCTAAATTTAACTAATTACTAAGCTAAAGACGCAAAGACAAAAAGAATGAATTGGGGAAATACTTGGGAAAAACTCAGTTGATTAAGACGATACCCTTAGGAAGAATCCACCTAGACTTCACTTGTTATCTAACACTGAACCAGACGATTTATTCACTTGACTTGATCCGTAGGATTCCCTAATGTACATTAGACCCTCTCTCGAAGCGGATAACGACTAACCCTAGGTTGATTAATTGAAATCTCTTTCTAATTAAAACCCCTAGAATCGCATTAACTCAATCTATGGATTCTCATATTAGGTTTCACCCTAATCCGGCAACGCTTCGTCACCCTATCTCTAGGCGCGTGAACAACTCCGCTGTAATTATGCTAGATCGATGAATAGGCAGGGACTTTTGCTCAACCACCTAAGCACATCATACTTGAATCAATATCCGCGAAATATTAACACAAGAATTAAGAACACATAATTAAGAACAAATCAAATATTTATCATATAGTTCAGAAAACAATAACAAGATTCATCTAGGTTTCATCCCCTCAGGTATCTTAAGGGTTTAGTTCATAACAATAAAGAAAGACATCTCAGAAGAAAAGATAAAACAAAACATAAGAAATCCCTAAAACTCCCTGAAGGAATTGAAGAGGAGATCCTCCGTCTTGAGTAGAATTCCGGCTTCTAGAGATGGATCAACTGGCTATCCTTTGAGAGTTTCCCACAAATCTGACCTTTTCGGCTCGGCTCCTTGGCCTAGCTAACCGCCCTGACAAAAGCCCTGGCAGAAGGCTTCTGCCGAACTCCCCCCTTAAGTTTCCCCCTAGGATGTTTATATAGGTTTTGAGATGTGTTACTTGGCCTCCAAGTATCCTAATTTGAGTGCAATTCCTATTTGGGGGTTTAATTAGACTTTGGAGTGTGTTTCTTTGCCTCCAAGCATCCAAATCCGAGTAAAACTCCTCTTGGACGTGGCAGGGACACACCCATGGCACACGCCCGTGTGAATCGTGGCCAGGCCGTGTGGACTCCTTTCATGAGGCACGGCTGTATGGTCTTGGGCCCAGGCCGTGTCAATTTCGTGCTTTGGCCCATTTGGCCCGTTTTAAGCCCGTTTCTTATTTTTTTCATCCTCCGGTGCTTCTCTGAGTATAAAACATGAAAATAAAGGATTAAGAGCACCAAATTACATAAAATAAGGAATAATTCATCCAAAAGCATGCTAAATGTGGGCTTAAAATATGTTACTTTTACGGTTTATCAGCATACTTCAACTTATTCATTAATATAACTCACATAACATAAATTGAAATATCTTTTAAATTAAGATTAAGATTTAGCCGAACATACCCAAAGAGAAAAAGACTATGACTGATCGTGACTAAACCATATTCAAGTACCTACTTTAACATCATTTAACATATACTTCATTCATGAACATTCATTCGAAATGTATAGATAAAGTACCCTCCATGAATTCACAAAACATACATACCAAAACATGCCTATATCAAGACCTATAATGCACAAACATATACATCACTTCATGCATAAACAAATCAACCCAAACATAGAAATATAGCCATTTTCGCATGGCATCTTTATAAAATCACATTTACACCATTTAAGACATTTTAACAAGTAATTCAGCCTATACATGCCATAGACCTTAGGTTTAAATACAAAAAGGTACCAAAAATAGATGATAATGTGATTGAATTCGACGATGATCCCCGAGCTTGAGCTTCGACTTCAAAATCTATGGAACAATGCAACAACACACCAAGTAAGCTATCATAGCTTAGTAAGTTTTAAGCAATCTAATGCAAATTATCAATATTACTCAAAGTGATTTAAACCAAAAATGGTGAACAAGGATTTATCACTACTCAATTAATAATACAATCATGAACCACCCATTAACTCCCAAATTTAGATTCGACTATATATATATAAAAATTTCATCCTCAATCGTATTCATCTACTCAATTTCAAGACATTAACACATACTCATGATACATTATCTCATATAGCCGAATCACATTGGTGAAATAAACAACATTTCATTTACTCTAATAAGGTCTATTTCATACCAACTCATTCATTCAAAATTACACCTAAAATAAATATAACATTCCATCCGAATCACACTTCACTCATATACTTGAATTCGAATAGTAAAATTTCATAGTATCAACTTACCGAATTCAACCTTTTGAGATTTAAGTTGGTCGCACACTTAGTGCCCTTCAGCCGATTCCGCACATATAGTGCTCAGACATTTTATTCGCACACTTAGTGCCCTTCAGCCGATTACACATACATAGTGCTCGGACATTTTATTCGCACACTTAGTGCCCTTCAGCCGATTTCGCACACATAGTGCTCGGACATTTTAAATTCGCACACTTAGTGCCCTTAACCGATCTTTTCCTCAATCATATAAACACATATAATTTTATTTTCATTCACATCTATACACAATTAAATGCACATGTTAAAAACAACTCATTCCTCCATCTCAATACCATCACATTCGGCAATCTTCAATACACATATATACATTTAACCACCTATTCGAGTATAATCACTTCCTTTATCCTTTTCACATATAAATTCATCCAACTCAATGATCAAGGCTTATAGTTATACATATAAATACCAACTTTACATTCGATCAATACATCTTAAATTCAATAACACATTCGGCAAATTGAAATTAAACACACTTACTAGCATATAACATATGCACATTAATATAAGCTAAAATTCAATTCTTTCCATTTGCTTAAAAACTTACCTCGAAAATCGACGGATTAGGGTTTCCCAACTATTCGTTCAACTTCGCTTTTCCTCGATCCAATCTCGTTTCTTTTTGTTCTTGATCTAATCAATTCCAAATTAAGCTCATTCAAATATATTTTCATTCAATTTAATCCAAAAACACATAATTATGCAAATTACCATTTTACCCCTGACATTTACAATTTTTACAATTCAGTCCCTATTGCACAAAACGCTAAATACACAAAATTTGGACATACTCCTTTAGGGCCGAATGCTACCCATGCCCATAAAAGACCATAAAATTCATTTATTTCACAATTTGACCCTTCAAGTTACAATTTTCACAATTTAATCCTAATTACTCAAAATTATCAAAATTTCCAATACAAAACATGTTAATCTACAACAACACTTTAATATTTAATCATCAAACATCACAAAACACAAGTTCTTATCCATGGCCGAACATCACACATGCATTAATCTAAAAAATTCTAACATGGGTCGGATAGTATTTGAAGCAATGATCTCAAAAATGTAAAAATTAACAAAAACCGAACTCAATTACATACCTAATCAAGCTTACAAAAGGGCCGAATGTCTCAAGCTCAAACTTCCTCTCCTTTCTTTAAGTTTCGGTCAAAGGTGAATAAAGATGAACATGCAATTGCCTTTTTCTTTTTATGTTTTTATTATAATATGTTTGTAATATAATATATGTATTATTATTATTACTTAACTCATAAAACTAATAATAAAATACATAGTGGATGCATGTTGCCGTCCCATTACATACCAAATGGCCAATTTGCAACTAAAGTACTCATACAAAAGAAGAAAATTCAATTTAGCCACTTAATTTAATAAATGGCTACTTTTCTCACTTACGCGATTTAGTCCTTTCACTTAAATGAAACACCCAAACAAACAAATTAACCTACTATATTTTAACACATGCTCAAACATATATCATAGATATCAAATATAATATTAAAATATTTTTCTAACTCGGATTTGTGGTCCCAAAACCACCGTTCCGATTAGGGTCAAAATCGGGCTATTACAGAGCCAGGCGCGTCACGTAGGGGCCAATGGAGATGACTCCTCTACTATGTCGCTCCGTCTGATGCCGAATGGCGAGGGCAATGAAGTAAGCTAGATCAAACACGTGCCCGTGTGCCATGCACCATAAAAAGTAGGCGTCGTGGGTTTTGACGACGCCGACGCTCTCTCGCCTCCCTATTAGAGTGTGACCTAGGATGGCGTGTAGATACCTCAAGGATGGGGCGAGAGCTGATGCCTTGGAGCGACTAGGATCGTAAGTAGCCGAGGCGGGAACCAAGTCTCTCCAATAGGACGACAAGGAGTAATGGATGTGGTGGTGGAGGTCCTCGAAGTCGTTGTCCTCCATGAAATCCTCGGTATAAAGTCCCAAAGCGGCCCCAAACTCTAGGATACTCAGCTCACGTACGAGACCTCCAAGGCAGAATTGGACTGTACTGGTGTAACACCCCTAACCCGTATCCGTCGCCGGATTAGGGTTACGGGCATTACGAGACGAATCCAAATCGATGCACCCAAAAACAATTATTACATATTAAAAATACACATCAATAGGCAAATCACTATTATAAAAATATGCATAACTAACTAATCGAATTGTTATTAGTCATTTACGCATCCCATGAACACATGAACTAATCACCCAATATAAATCAAATGTAACACATTATTGAACATGCATTTCATCCCATATTCATTCAAATCATAGATAACCCTTCATTTTAGCACATGCTCAAATCAAAAATATAATTTCCCTATGTCACCAACATATTCGGCCATGGACAATAAACATGCACTCTCACCCATTCATTCAATCATCATTCATTTCAATTCCAATTTTAATTATATCTTTACCACGCGTAACCATTATACTCAATTTGATCAAAACTAAAACAATATCAACCTTATACTCGGATAACACTTTTTAACAATCGAAAGTCACATATCTCATTAGGTAGCATAACATACTTATTTAACATTTGAACTCCTAACAGAAATTATTTAATCAATCAAGGAGATAATCAAAAAATCCATACACAAAAATCAACACCAATCCGAATTTCCTATGGATAATCAATATGAATATGCTCCTTACTAACTCACCTAATGTATATGCATACATTATGTACCATATATATATATATATATATAGTAAAATATTTCTATGTTATAAACAAACCATTTCTAGAATCCCAACTAACACTTACACATCATTAAAACTACTATAGATCTTACAATCATACACATACAAATAAGTATATTACTAATGAAAGTTTATTGACCCAAACCATATTATACACTACATAATATATTAAATTCATGCATTCCATAACCGCATATTACTTAGTATATAATAATCTTGTAAGATAAGATGGTATTTAACAGTTCAAACATTCATACCAAGGGCACCAAAATTCAAAAGAGCTATACCGCATTTAATCGTAAAAGTATAGCCATATTCGCATGGCTTATATACAATTTCATAACGATAAAAGTATACAAAAGAGACCTAGCCTATACATGCCTTAATTTCAAAAGAAGTATAACTTATAAAATACCCAATTTTGGTGATAGTGTAATTGACTTCGACGAGGATTCCCGAGCTCGAGCTTTGACTTTAAAGATCTATAAAACAATATAACAACACACTATGTAAGCTTCAATAGCTTAGTAAGTTATAAGCAAGAAGATGAAATGTGCAACAATTGCCTTTCATCATTTTTTCTTTTCAATTTCAATCTAACTATCAATTAATTAGTAACATTAACATTTATTCTAGGTTAACATTCATCAATCTCATGCTCATTCAATCACAAAACAAAATAATTAACTTTTCATATGCTACATACTCTTATTGAAATAACTTACTTAATTATACCCCAAGGTAGTAATCCATTTGTCCAATAGGAACATACCTGACACCTTTATTTACCCTTCTAAGTGTCTTTGATCTTAAGAAAATACGATAACCGCACACAGAGTACCTTTCGACAGATCCTGCACACACATTACTCGATGATTAAGTCCACACACACAGTGCTATTCAACTGATCTCGCACACACAGTGCTCGGTGAATAAATCCACACACACAGTGCTACTCAACCGATCTCGCACACACAGTGCTCGGTGAATAAATCCGAACACACAGTGCTACTCAACCGATCTCGCACACACAGTGCTACTCAACCGATCTCGCACACACAGTGCTCGGTGAATAAATCTGCACACACAGTGCTACTCAACCGATCTCGCACACACAGTGCTCGGTGAATAAATCTTCCTCTTCTTGCACATATCACATACTTTTATATCAAATTTGTATATACGTAACATACCTATATACGCAAATCAAACAACTTTTCTTCCAAGTCCTACTCTCCTTATCGACTATGTCCCATATATGCACATAACTAATTATTCAATGATCATTATACTATACCTCAAGATTCGCTTTAACTTATACTCAATTCACTTCAAATTATTTAATCTTAACACATTAATTGGATACATGCTTCAATTTACATTCGGCTTTCACATAATTTAAATCCCACACCATGTTACATTCGGCAATTTATACGTATTTACATCAATGATTACATGCATATATAATTATACAAATCTCAAGTAATCAAAGAATTATATAATCCAACACATATACATGATAGTATATTATTCGGCATCTACCATTAAAATATCATGGTGCATTCGGCATTTGTATTTGTTACATCAAATTTAATCAAAAATGTATATCAAAATTTAGTACTAATTATTTAAAACCAATCACTTATAACTTACTTCAGAAATCAACGACTTAAACCTTTCCGGCTACTCGTTTACTTTGGCCTTCCCCCGATCCAAATCCTTCCCTTTTTGTTCTTGATCTAAAATAATGTCAAATTAATCCTATTTAAAAGCATTTTCGTGAAATTTGATCCAAAGTACATCCTTATAAAATTTTACCATTTTCACCCTTAACATTTACAATGTTACAAACAAGTCCTTACAACTCAAAACATAAAATATCCAAAATTTAATCACATCTATGAAGGGCCGAATGCTCATAGCCCTTCTTTCAACTCCTTTCTTCTATCTATTTGCTATTTAGTACATTCATAAATTTTCTTTCTATTCCTATGTCCTTATACTAAGCTCTATTCAACAAATTCTAAAGAAAAATATAGTTAATCTTACATGCTTATAACGTATTCTACCATAAATCTTACAAACTAAATTTTCACCCATGGCAACTTTCGGCTTTCACCACCAACTCAAGGATTTGAGTATGAGCTAGTTAGTATACAAGACAATAACCTCAAAATTGTTAAAATTAACAAAAACTAAGTGAAATTACTCACCTTAAAGAGACATGCAATGACCGAAACTATGGAAGCTTAAAATTCCCTTTCTTTTCTCTTTGTGTTCGTGAAGAAGATGAAGCAAGTGAGAGAAATAAAAATGTTTTCTTTCTTTTATTATTATCATCAAATAATAATAGTTTATTATGCATCATTCCACTATCTAATAATAATAACATATAAAAAAATACAAGTTAATCATGATGCATGGTCAATGCCATCCACTAGCATGGAACTAAAGGCTAAATTGCAACTTAACTCTCATGTAAAAAGAAAACCATTTAAATTTGGCCCTAAATTCCATAATAGCTATTTTTATCCTTACTCAATTTAATCCTTCTCTTAAATTAGCCACTCAAACTTACAAATAATTCTACGATATTTTAACACATGCTCAAACATGTAACATAGATATTTGTTAAAGTATTAAAATATTTTCTTCTAACTCGAATTCGTGGTTCTGAAACCACTGTTCCGATTAGGGTCAAAATCGGGTTGTTACAACTCCCCTCCCCTTAAGGAATTTTCGTCCCCGAAAATCTTACCAACGAATAAGTGCGGATAACGTTCTTTCATTGATTCCTCTGTCTCCCAAGTTGCTTCCTCTAACCCGTGTTTATGCCACATCACTTTAACTAGCGATATCTTCTTATTTCGCAACTCTTTCACTTCATGAGCTAAGATGCGCATCGGTTCTTCCTCATAAGTCAAATCGGGCTGGATTTCAATCTCTGATGGACTGATCACATGAGAAGGATAGGATCTATAACGATGAAGCATCGACACGTGGAAAACATTATGAATCTTGTCTAACTCAGATGGTAACCTCAATCTGTATGCAACCGACCCAATACGCTCGATAACTTCATACGACCCAATAAATCTTGGGCTTAACTTTCCCTTACAGCCGAATCTGAGTATTTTCTTCCACGGTGAAACTTTCAAAAATACTCGATCTCTAATCTGGAATTCAATGTCCTTACGTTTCAAATCTGCGTAAGACTTTTGACGATCCGATGCCGCTTTCAAGCTATCACGAATTACTGCCACTTTCTGTTCGGTTTCCTTAATCAAATCAACCCCGTGCATCTTGTTTTCCCCGAGTTCGGTCAAGTACAATGGTGTACGACATTTACGACCGTACAAAGCTTCGTAGGGTGCCATTTTGATACTAGATTGAAAGCTATTATTATACACAAATTCAATCAAAGGCAAGTATCGTTCCCACGTACCCTCAAACTCAAGAACGCAACATCTCAACATATCCTCGAGTATTTGGATAACACGCTCGGATTGACCATCCAACTGAGGGTGGAAAGCTGTACTAAAGTGTAACTTGGTACCTAAAGCATCTTGCAGTTTCTTCCAAAATCGCGATGTGAACCTCGGATCTCTATCCGAAACAATAGAATTAGGTACTCCATGTAACCGTACAATCTGTGATACGTACAACTCAGCCAACTTATCAAGTGAGAAATCCGTACGTACCGGTATAAAATGAGCCGATTTCGTCAATCTATCTACGATAACCCAAATTGAATCTTTCTTACTTAACGTCAAAGGCAATCCTGATACAAAGTCCATAGTGACTCGATCCCACTTCCATTCAGGTATCATAATCGGTTGAAGAAGTCCCGATGGTACTTGATGTTCAGCTTTAACTTGTTGGCACACTAAACACTTTGACACATAGTCTGAGATGTCTCGTTTCATACCATGCCACCAATAATGCTGTTTCAGATCGTTATACATTTTCGTGCTACCCGGATGAATCGACAATTTACTACTATGAGCTTCATTACAAATCTTTCTAATTAACTCAGGGTTCTTCGGTACACAAATCTGATTCTTGAACCGTAAACATCCTTCAGCATCTATCTGAAAGTTTGAATCCGCACTTGAACCACAATGACCTTTCTTTGTTTTTAAAACATCATCAACCTCTTGAGGCTCTCGAATCTGCTGCTCAAACAATGGTCTCACCTTCAACTCAGCAATGATTGCACCATCCTCAGTAATAGCTATATCCGTATTCATCGGTCTTAAAGCAAATAGCGACTTTCGGCTAAGTGCATCTGCAACCACGTTAGCCTTTCCCGGGTGATAATCAATTACAAGATCGTAATCTTTTAACAGTTCCAACCATCGTCGCTGTCTCAAATTCAAATCCTTCTGAGTCATTAAGTACTTTAGACTTTTATGGTCCGAATAGTTGTGGCATTCTCATCGAAAAGATAGTGACGCCATATCTTCAAAGCAAAAACTATTGCGGTCAACTCGAGGTCATGAGTCGGATAGTTCCTCTCGTGCGATTTCAACTGCCGCGAAGCATAGGCTACAACTTTACCCTCCTGCAGCAATACACAACCGAATCTATTCAACGATGCATCACTAAAAACAACAAATTCTTTACCCGACTCTGGTCGCACAAGTACCAGGGCTTCCGTCAACAAAGTTTTCAGCTGATCAAAACTCTTCTGACACCTTTCTGACCACTCGAATTTAACGTCTTTTTGCAACAGTTTTGTCATCAGAGCTGCTATCATAGAAAACCCTTTCACGAAGCGTCTATAATATCCGGCAAGTCCCAGGAAACTACGAATCTCAGATATATTCCGCGGGGGTTTCCACTCAAGTATAGCTGAAACTTTACTCGGGTCAACCCGAACACCCGATGCTGAAATAACATGTCCCAGGAAGCTAACTTCATTCAACCAAAACTCACATTTGCTGAATTTCGCGTATAATTACTTTTCACGCAAAATCTGTAGCACTAATCTCAAATGCTCTGCATGCTCAGATTCGTCTCGGGAATAGATCAGTATATCATCTATGAATACCACTACAAACCGATCTAGATTCGGTCTGAATACTCGATTCATCAAATCCATAAAAATCGCAGGGGCATTAGTGAGCCCAAACGACATCACCAAAAATTCATAATGACCGTATCTTGTCCGAAAGGCAGTCTTCGGTACATCTGATTCTCTAACTCGTAACTGATAATATCCGGATCTCAGATCAATTTTTGAAAACACAAAGGCTCCTTTCAGCTGATCGAATAAATCATCAATACATGGTAATGGATATTTGTTCTTAACTGTCACCTTATTGAGTTGCCGATAATCTATGCACATTCTTAATGTTCCGTCTTTCTTCTTTACAAATAGAACGGACGCACCCCAGGGAGAAAAACTCGGTCGGGCAAAACCTCTATCCGTCAATTCTTGCAACTGAGCCTTCAATTCTTTTAATTCTGTAGGTGCCATTCTATACGGAGCTATCGAAATCGGGGTGGTCCCTGACACTAACTCAATACTAAACTCTACATCACGAATAGGTGGCAATCCCGACAATTCTTTCGGAAACACATCCGGGTATTCACAAACAACAGGCACAGATTCAATCTTCTTTTCTGTTACTTTGCTGTCAATCACATACGCAAGATAAGCTTCGCAACCCTTTCTCAATTGCTGCCGAGCCAATATCGATGATATCACAGTTGGTAACCCATTCAAATCTGCAGATTCAATCTGAAGTATTTCGTTATTCTGACACCTCAAATCAATAGTCTTTCGTCTGTAATTCACTACTACATCGTGTGCGGTTAACCAATCTATACCGAGGATGATGTCGAACTCATCGAAAGGTAATAACATCAGATCAGCCGGAAAACACATATCTCGAATCATCAAAGGGCAGTTCTTGCACACTTTATCTACCAATACACATCGACCCAGGGGGTTTGAAACCCGAATCACAAATTCAGTAGACTCAACAGGTAGAGTCTTACTAGCTACTAATGCTTCACACACATACGAATAAGTTGAGCTGGGATCAATCAAAGCAGTTACATTAGTATCGAAAAGAATGAAATTACCGGTAATAATGTCTGAAGATGAGGCCTCCTCTCTCGTACGGATGGCATAAGCTCTAGCCGGTACATGGGTATCTGATCGGATAACCATATCTGTAGTTCCCCTCTGTGCACCACCCCTACCTCCCCCACTACGAGCTGGTCTGCCTCTAGTTGCAGTGCCGCTCGGTCTCGCGCTCTGAGTAGTACCCTTCTCAATAGTCTCCGGGCAATCCCGAACGAAATGATTTTTCAAACCACACTGATAACAAGTGCAATTAAAAGAGTTACCCCAGCACTCACCGAAATATCGTCTGCCGCACTGCTGACACTCAGGTTTGCTCAATCGAGCTTTGCCGACACTAGCCACTGATGTAGCTCGAGAACTCACTGGTGGCCGTTCTCGAATAGAAATCCCAGTATTGGTTTTGGATCGAGTACCATTGTTCTTGAATTTTTTTGTTGCCATCTGTGAAAATCTACCCGCGGATCTCTTCCGGAAATCTTTAGATTCAACTTCAGCTTTCTGTTTTTCTTTCCCCAGTTCTTCAGCTTTACTAGCTCTTTCGACTAGCACAATGAACTTATTAATCTCAAGAATGCCCACCAGAAGCTTTATGTCTTCATTTAGACCATCTTCAAATCTCTGGCACATAGTAGCATCAGAAGATACACATTCGCGAGCATAGCGGCTAAGTCGCACAAACTTGTGTTCATATTCGGATATAGACATACGACCCTGTTTGAGCTCGAGAAATTCTTTACGCTTGGAGTCTATGAAGCGCTGACTTATGTACTTTTTACGAAATTCCGTCTGAAAGAAGTCCCAGGTAACTCTCTCCTTCGAAACAACTGACACGAGAGTATTCCACCAGTAGTAGGCAGAATCCCGTAATAATGATATGGCATACTTCAAACACTCATCGGGTGTGCAAGACAGCTCATCGAAGACACAGACAGTATTATCGAGCCAAAATTCAGCTCTCTCGGCATCATCGCCATCCTCGGCTCTAAATTCTTGAGCTCCGTGCTTTCGTATACGATCAACAGGAGGTTTAGTTACTCTTTCAGGATTGGCAACTGGGTGTACAGTTGGTATTACCGGGGGAACATTCAGATTCAAGGGTGGTTGAACAGTCGGATTGGTTCGTATGTAATGACTGAACCAATCGTTCATCATGCTATAAAAGGCATGTCTAGCCCCCTCATCAGGATTACTCGTAGCCGGTCGAGATTCCTCTGGCGCGGTCCCCTATGCGGGAATAGGCGCCACACTCTCGACTTCCTCAGCTACAGCTCGCTCAGAATCGGGATCCATACTATATAAGAAATAAACACATTTCACCGTCAGAAGTCATCATACTATCACATTATGAAATATGGCATGTATAGCTAGACTCACACGCGCCACGTTAGTCCGAGAATCGACTAAACTGTAGCTCTGATACCAATAAAATATAACACCCCTAACCCGTATCCGTCGTCGGATTAGGGTTACGGGCATTACGGGACCAATCCAAATCGATGCACCCAAAAAGAATTATTACATATTAAAAATACATATCAATAGGCAAATCACTATTATAAAAATATGCATAACTAAATAATCAAATTGTTATTAGTCATTTACGCATCCCATGAACACATGAACTAATCACCCAATATAAATCAAATGTAACACATTATTGAACATACATTTCATCCCATATTCATTCAAATCATAGATAACCTTTCATTTTAGCACATGCTCGAATCAAAAATATAATTTCCCTATGTCACCAACATATTCGGCCATGGACAATAAACATGCACTCTCACCCATTCATTCAATCATCATTCATTTCAGTTCCAATTTTAATTATATCTTTACCACGCGTAACCATTATACTCAATTTGATCAAAACTAAAACAATATCAACCTTATACTCGGATAACACTTTTTAACAATCGAAAGTCACATATCTCATTAGGTAGCATAACATACTTATTTAACATTTGAACTCCTAACAAAACTTATTTAATCAATCAAGGAGATAATAAAAAAATCCATACACAAAAATCAACACCAATCCGAATTTCCTATGGATAATCAATATGAATATGCTCCTTACTAACTCACCTAATGTATACGCATACATTATGTACCATATATATATATATATAGTAAAATATTTCTATGTTATAAACAAACCATTTCTAGAATCCCAACTAACACTCACACATTATTAAAACTACTATAGATCTTTCAATCATACACATACAAATAAGTATATTACTAATGAAAGTTTATTGACCTAAACCATATTATACACTACATAATATATTAAATTCATGCATTCCATAACCGCATATTACTTAGTATATAATAATCTTGTAAGATAAGATGGTATTTAACAGTTCAAACATTTATACCAAGGGCACCAAAATTCAAAAGAGCTATACTGCATTTAATCGTAAAAGTATAGCCATATTCGCATGGCTTATATACAATTTCATAACGATAAAAGTATACAAAAGAGACCTAGCCTATACATGCCTTAATTTCAAAAGAAGTATAACTTATAAAATACCCAATTTTGGTGATAGTGTAATTGACTTCGACGAGGATTCTCGAGCTCGAGCTTTGACTTTAAAGATCTATAAAAAACTATAACAACACACTATGTAAGCTTCAATAGCTTAGTAAGTTATAAGCAAGAAGATGAAATGTGCAACTATTGCCTTTCATCATTTTTTCTTTTCAATTTCAATCTAACTATCAATTAATTAGTAACATTAACATTTATTCTAGGTTAACATTCATCAATCTCATGCTCATTCAATCACAAAACAAAATAATTAACTTTTCATATGCTACATACTCTTATTGAAATAACTTACTTAATTATACAACAAGGTAGTAATCCATTTGTCCAATAGGAACATACCTGACACCTTTATTTACCCTTCTAGGTGTCTTTGTTCTTAAGAAAATCCGATAACCGTACACACAGTACCTTTCGACAGATCCCGCACACACATTACTCGGTGATTAAGTCCGCACACATAGTGCTATTTAACCGATCTCGCACACACAGTGCTCGGTGAATAAATCCGCACACACAGTGCTACTCAACTGATCTCGCACACATAGTGCTTGGTGAATAAATCCGAACACACAGTGCTACTCAACCGATCTCGCACACACAGTGCTCGGTGAATAAATTCGCACACACAGTGCTACTCAACCGATCTCGTACACACAGTGCTCGGTGAGTAAATCTGCACACACAGTGTTACTCAACCGATCTCGCACACACAGTGCTCGGTGAATAAATCTTCCTCTTCTTGCACATATCACATACTTTTATATCAAATTTGTATATACGTAACATACCGATATACGTAAATCAAACAACTTTTCTTCTAAGTCCTACTCTCCCTATCGACTATGTCCCATAAATGCACATAACTAATTATTCAATGATCATTATACTATACCTCAAGATTCGCTTTAACTTATACTCAATTCACTTCAAATCATTTAATCTTAACACATTAATTAGATACATGCTTCAATTTACATTTGGCTTTCACATAATTTAAATCCCACACCATGTTACATTCGGCAATTTATACGTATTTACATCAATGATTACATGCATATACAATTATACAATCTCAAGTAATCAAAGAATTATATAATCCAACACATATACATGATAGTATATTATTCGGCATCTACCATTAAAATATCATGGTGCATTCGGCATTTGTATTTGTTTCATCAAATTTAATCGAAAATGTATATCAAAATTTAGTACTAATTATTTAAAACCAATCACTTATGACTTACTTCGGAAATCGACGACTTAAACCTCTCCGGCTACTCGTTTACTTTGGTCTTCCCCCGATCCAAATCCTTCCCTTTTTGTTCTTGATCTAAAATAATGTCAAATTAATCCCATTTAAAAGCATTTTCGTGAAATTTGATCCAAAGTACATCCTTATAAAATTTTACCATTTTCACCCTTAACATTTACAATGTTACAAACAAGTCCTTACAACTCAAAACATAAAATATCCAAAATTTAATCACATCTATGAAGGGCCGAATGCTCATAGCCCTTCTTTCAACTCCTTTCTTCTATCTATTTGCTATTTAGTACATTCATAAATTTTCTTTCTATTCCTATGTCCTTATACTAAGCTCTATTCAACAAATTCTAAAGAAAAATATAGTTAATCTTACATGCTTATAACATATTCTACCATAAATCTTACAAACTAAATTTTCACCCATGGCAACTTTCGGCTTTCACCACCAACTCAAGGATTTGAGTATGAGCTAGTTAGTATACAAGACAATAACCTCAAAATTGTTAAAATTAACAAAAACTAAGTGAAATTACTCACCTTAAAGAGACATGCAATGACCGAAACTATGGAAGCTTAAAATTCCCTTTCTTTTCTCTTTGTGTTCGTGAAGAAGATGAAGCAAGTGAGAGACATAAAAATGTTTTCTTTCTTTTATTATTATCATCAAATAATAATAGTTTATTATGCATCATTCCACTATCTAATAATAATAACATATAAAAAAATACAAGTTAATCATGATGCATGGTCAATGCCATCCACTAGCATGGAATTAAAGGCTAAATTGCAACTTAACTCTCATGTAAAAAGAAAACCATTTAAATTTGGCCCTAAATTCCATAATAGCTATTTTTATCCTTACTTAATTTAATCTTTCTCTTAAATTAGCCACTCAAACTTACAAATAATTCTACGATATTTTAACGCATGCTCAAACATGTAACATAGATATCTGTTAAAGTATTAAAATATTTTCTTCTAACTCGGATTCGTGGTTCCAAAACCACTGTTCCGATTAGGGTCAAAATTGGGTTGTTACAATCGGGGTTGTCAAAGTTCGTCATGACCGTCTGGAGGTGAAATATGGAACAGAGCTTCAAAGTGAGCTCTAAGTATGTTGGCTCAACAATCTCAAAAAATTGTCCCCATGGATCAGTCATCATGAGGGCTCGAACGGCGTCAGCTAGTTGGACCTGCTCTAGGGCGGCCCAATCGATACATCTCCCTACGCTGAGGGGTCGTGCACGAAGTATCTGGAAAAGCTCCTCCTGGGGACCTGGGGGAAACTGTAAGAATGGATGGCGTACTTCGGTAGAGGCACTCGAGGAGGTCGCATCGGAACCCTTTCACTTTCTTGAAGCGGGGACGACAGTCTTTTTCCCTCGTGGGGGTGTCATTACGTAGCTGAAAAAGCCAAAGATTTTTACTAAATCAAGTGTCATTGCCAGCCAAAAATGCTATAATCCTAAATAGTAAAATCCTATTAGATAGTACGAATTTATGGTAGGCTTAATATAATAGTATTGGGAATGGAATTTTTAAAAAGAATAAACTAAAAATATCATTAAGTAATTTAACAAGATTACTAAGAATAATTATCAAGCTTACTAATTGAATGGGATAAACTATCAAAAGAACTAAGGAATAGAAATTTAAATTTTAATAAACATGGAAATGATAAAAACAGAGAATAAAATCAAATAAATAATTAAAGATGAAAGAAATTAGCAACAATGGTGGATGAAGGTGAACCGATGGGGGTGTTGAAGCGGTGGCACGGACGTGGTGGTGAAGGATGGGCGTGGTGGTCGTACACGGGCATGGACTGCGGGCTGGTGTACGTAGAAGAGAAAGGGGAAATGAGGAAGGGAAAGGAAAATGAGGGAAAGGGGAGAAAGGGGAAGTCAAGGGAGGAGGAGGAGGGGTCGATGGTGGCCGGAATAGGGGAGAAGGAGAGGTTGTTTGGTGAGAGTAGCTAGGGTTTTTGGGGGGGAATTTTGGGAGAAAATGAATAGTGGTCGGGATTTAAATAGAGATTGGGGCACACGGTCAGGGGCCACGCCTGTGTGCCCTTTTATTTAGCCCATGTGTTTCAAAATTTTGATTTAGAGTGCGTCTAAGTCGTGGCCCACGCCCGTGTTTCCTGGGCGTGTTGGGTCACACGGCTGTGTGATGCTTCTTTCACTTCTCCCAAGCCCGTGTAGAGGTTCACACGTCCGTGTTAATTAGTCGGTGTCGACCATGGTCCATAGGCACGGGCGTGTCACACGCCCGTGTCACTTACTCAGTTTCAACCACAGCTTCTGGGCACGGGCGTGTCTCACGCCCGTGTCACTTACTCAGTATTGCCCACAGTTTTAAGGCACGCCCGTGTGGGTTTATCGCAGCCCGTGTTCTTTAGGCAGGTTTGACCACGGCCCCATCGCACGGCCGTGGCATTTTATTGCAGCCCGTGGTTTGGGAAAAAATTTTGTCCTTGGCCCGCACGGTCTCCGCCACGCCATTGTGCCTACTCGTGGTGTCCACACGGCCACGGCCACGCCCATGTGCAAGGCCGTGTGGGTAGGGAAACCTGTGCTCATTAATCTGGTTAGTTTTTAGTTAGGTGCTAAAAATAAAAAATATGAATATTAATGGGGTTAGTGCTCGGGTTGCCTCTCGAGAAGCGCTTGTTTAAAGTCTTAAGCTAGACTTACCTTTCATCCGCATGATCATGGTGGTTCGAGGAGTTAAGATTCCTCATTCATGCTATCAATTTTCTAAAAATAAGGTTTTAGACGAGTACTATTTACCTTGAAGGTGCCAAATTTGGAATGAGTTACCTCGACTATACCGTATGGGAAGATATTAAGTACCGTGAAAGGGGTTGTTCCTTTAGGTTCAGAAGTGGCAACACGAGGATCTGTATTATCGATTAGAACTCGGTCTCCAACCTTAATTTGACTCGTTTTATCTTTAGGCTTGTCATGGCTCTGCTTTGGTTGATCCTGTACTTTCAATTTCTCCTTAAGCTGTGTTTGCCATTCATCTAGTTCCTCGATCTGAAGCCTTCACTCCTCATGAGCTATTTCTTTGTTGGCACGAGAACTAGGACGTTTCTCATTTGTATATTTTCGAGGTGCTTCCTGAAAAGAGGGTTGAACCGAATGGTTATTAATAGAATTTATGTACTTACCTTTATTACTCGATGTCCTAACCGAGTCACGAGCCTGAAGAGTGATAATTTCATCACCTACACGAAGTGTGAGCTCACCTGTACCAACATCAATTCTAGTATTAGCAGTTGCTAAAAAGGGTCGTCCTAAGATTAACGGTGCGTCACTATCCTCATCCATATCTAAAACAACAAAGTCAATTTGGAATATAAATTTATCAATTTTTACAAGCACATCCTCAATAATTCCCCTAGGAAATCTAATAGTTTTATCTGCAAGTTGAATACTCATCCTAGTTTGTTTAGGTTTCCCAAGACCTTGTTGCTTAAACATTTTGTAGGGCATGACGTTAATACTCGCCCCTAAATCAGCTAAAGCATGTTTAACATTTAAACTACCAATTAAACAAGGAATGGTAAAACTCCCTGGATCCTTTAATTTATCGGGTAGTTTATTCTATAAAATGGCTAAGCAAACTGCATTTAACTCCACGTGCGACGCATCATCTAACTTCCGCTTGTTTGCTAGAAGCTCCTTCAAAAATTTGACTGATTTGGGCATCTGCGAAAGAGCTTCAATAAACGGTAAGTTAATATGTAGTTTTTTTAAAAGTTTAAGAAATTTACTGAATTGTTCATCTGTGCGGTCTTTCTTCGTCGCGTTAGGGTACGGTACACGAGGTACATACTCTTTACTTACCAGTTTTTGTGTATTGTGGCTTTTTTCACCCTTACCTTTACTTACCACAGGTTCTTGCCTCGATTCTGGTGTGTCTAACCCTTCACTATCGTGAGCAGTAATGGCATGAAGTTTCTCCTTTGGGTTAGTTTCAGTGTTGCTTGGTAGGCTGCCTTGTGGTTGTTCAGAGATCAGCTTAGCAAGCTGACCTATTTGGTTTTCGAGCCCTTGAATCGATGCCTGTTGGTTTTTAAGTGCTATTTTGGTGTTTTGAAAGCGGGCTTCTGACACCAAGATGAATTTTGTTAGCATCCCTTCAAGGTTCGGCTTCTTCTCCTGGGGGTAGAGTTGTTGTTGAAAGCCTGGAGGGGGTTGTTGTCTCTGATTTCCTTGTCCACCCCATGAGAAGTTTGGGTGGTTCCTCCAACCTGGATTATAAGTGTTACTATAGGGATTATTCCGAGGTCTAGAATTATTACCCATATAGTTCATCTGTTCGCTTTCTATGCCAGGGTTGTGGGATGGATATTCTGTATTGCCCATTCCTCCTCCATTCGTATCGCACTGCATTACTGGATGTACCTGCGAAGAACCACACAAACCATCAATCTTTTTATTTAAAAGCTGATAACATGTTAATTTGCATGGTTTCTTGTGTTTAATTTGGTTTATTTCTGAATTAATCCCTGCTAAATTAGTATTTTTATGATTTAAATCTTGTCAGGGAAGCAATTGGTCAAAAGCAAGCTGAAAAGGGCCAAATTGAAAGAAAATCATTGAAATGGGGCCAAATCAAAAAAATGGAGGAAGCAAAGGACACATAAAATATTTTGACTTTGTAAAAAGCCAAAAATAGAAAATCTTAATTTAGTTTATTTTATTTATTTTTATTTTTTATATTTATTATTTTAGATTTTATATTAAATTAGTTTAGGCTATTTTTAGTAAACCTTATGTATATAAATAGGGGTTTTTTGTTCTTAGGAAATCATCAATCAATTAATTCTTCTCCTACTTCAATTTGGAGTTGTATTATCCTCTTTGTCTTTTCCTAGTCCAATTTAGAATTGAATTTCTTTTTCTCCTTCAAATTGGCGTGAAACATTCTGCCAATTTCAATTGCAATTGTTTTGCTTTTACTAAATTGGTTCAATTGCCTTCCAAGCCCCTTTTCCTTTCCAAATTCCATCATCCTTTACACAAAGCCAAATCACATTCCACAACCTTTAAGCATGATTAAATTCATGCCACACTAAACCCCTTTAAGCTTTAAGTCGGTGTTAACCCCGTCAAAGACCCGTGAGTTACGAACCCGAGCTATTTAACTCCTACTTTTCAATATTTATTATTTCTCCGGATTAAGAGTATGACTTTGTCAACTCACAAAGTCAAATCTACACTAAGTCAAAAAGGACGTCGTTTGAGTTAGTGTGGCTAGACGTACTGATGTGTCTCTAACTAACTACGATCACAATAAAGGCAAACGCACCTATCGAACAGTAGTATAGTTATGGTAAGACCGAAAATATCGTATCCACAAGGACCAAGAGTACTAGTAATTACTATTTTTATATTATCTAGCCTAAGAATTGGAGTGATTTCTTTTTAAACTAAAACTAATTAATTAAAACACGACAACGAAAGAATTGGGAAAATATTTTTAGACAACTTATGTGATAGGCAATACCTAAGGAAGAATTCACCTAGACTTCACTTATTACTTTTGATTCATATGATTTATTCACTTGACTTAATCCATAGAAATCCCTGATTTATGTTAATATCTCTCTCGAGACTAAAAACAACTGACTCTAGGTTGATTAATTGAAATCTCTTTCTAATTAAAACCCTATTGTCGCATTAATTCGATCTATGGATTCCCTTATTAGATTTGACTCTAATCCGACAGATTTTCGTCACCCTATCTCTAGGGTTGCAATCAACTCCGCTTAATTGTGTTGATCTACTCTTAAACATGGACTTTTGCTCTACTGAATAAGCACATTCGACTTGGATCAATAACCTGAATTATCAAAACAAGAATAAGAACAAGTATTTATCTTATAAATCAAATAATAATAAGATCCGTCTTAGGTTTCATCCGCTTAGGTATCTAAGGGATTTAGTTCATACTGATAGAAGGAAACATCTCAAAATAAGGAAAACAACAAAACATAGGAAAACCCAAAAACTTCTAAAGAACTTGATGGGAGATCTTCAGTCTTGATGGAGATCCTTCCTCCGAGCTACTTTCGACGGCTGTCTTCGAGTATTTTCTGCGTTCTATTCAGCGTCCTCTTTTAGGTCACCCCTAGGGTGTTTATATAGGCTTTGGGACGTCTTTCTTTGCCCACAAGTAACCTTTTTCGGATAGAATTAATTTTTGAAACGGCAGGGACACGCCCGTGTGACACACCCGTGCTCGATAGCCTTAGGCCGTGCTCGCTCCTGCTCACCACACACGGCCGTGTGGTCTGCCCATGGATGATAGTCCAGGCCGAGGTTGATTCTGCTTGTAACATACTGCCGTGTCCAATGGCCCAGGCTGTGTTGAATTCTAAGATAGGCCCATTTTGTCCCTTTTTGGCCCGTTTCTCGTTCTTTTCGACTCCCTAAGCTCTCCTAAGTGTAAAACATGAAATTAAGAGATTAGGAGCATTGAATTCATCAAATCTAATGAAAATTCATCCAAAAATAAACCAAGCATGGGGGTTAAAATATGTGTAAATTATGGTTTATCAAATATCCCCACACTTAAACATTTGCTTGTCCTCAAGCAAAATCCTCAACTCACAATTAAAACTAACTTCCTCGACTCATAATTCTCATCAATAATGTCTCATCATAATTCACAGATAATTCATACATTGATAATTTAACTAAAATAGTCCTAGAGGTTCAAACATTTTAAGTCATAAATTTTTATAGCATGAAAACATAGGTGTTTCCCCTTACCAAAATAATTACCTTTGATTCAAAACCGACAAGTATTGACATCCTCACTAAAGATTCACTCAAATCACTCAAAGTGTTTAAGGTTCAAATTAAGCACTCAAAAGTCAAACATGAAAAGTTATTACCATAGGCTTGCATGAAAATCAAATCTCCGCCACTATAAAATGAGATGATACACAAATCAAAAGGTCTTTTAAGGGGTTGTAATGGGGCTTGGGTTAAAGGTGTGGATAAAGGTTGAAAAGGAGGGTTAAAATCGAGATTGAATTGACAATTTAACTAACTAGAAAAATAAACTTAATACTGAATAATTACAACTTATCACTAATAACGCGAGCTTCTTCTCAAAATGTAAAAAATGAATCGTTTAAGCTCAAATACATAGAACTAATAATGAATATATTTCCAACTTTTTTTTAAGAATAAGAACATACAATAATAAGATGGAATTTAACAACTGAAATAAAGAAAATAGTTAGGCAACTGATCAAATCAATTCTCAACATAAGGGGGTCAAAAAAATGGGGATAACAAATCAAATAACTGGGTTTTGGGTTAATAATAGTGGTATATCAAGAAATGGTTGATTAGGCTTCAAAGGGGTTCACTAGGGGTTAATTATGAAGGTAGGCTTTTAATGGAGTAAGTGGGTTAAATCATATGTGCCTTCATCATTTTAGTATACCAAATCAAAAGTGTGGTCTCGACATGTATAATCGAAGTAAGTTCTAGAATAACAAATCAATGTTGACACACTCATAATCAATAAAGTGAGAAAGAAAGGAATATGCTCTAAAAGGCTCAAAAATCTCACAAAAATTATTGTTTTTGATGTCAACCTTGCAAATTTTAAACTTCGAAGTAATATTTAAATTTAGGGAAACAACCTAGAAAAATTTTAATTCTGAAAATAGACTTATCATGCTTGATTCTCTAATGTCTTAAAGTTTAAACCATTAATGTACAATTACCTATGACTTAATCCAAAACATATCAATGAAAATCATAAATCAATAGAAGTTTCATTCTAATAGTAATATGAGCAAATTACTTAAGAACAAGACATAATTCAAGGATTTTCTGATAATCAATTAAATAGCCTCCCCACACTTAAGATGTACATTGTCCTCAATGTACAAAGATATATAATGACAATATAATAAGAATATCATAAGAGAGGAAGAGAAGTGAAACTTCCTGAATTTTGGATGAAATCCATGGAGTAGTTGACGTGGAATTGTAGATATAGCGAAGTGAAGTGCATAATTCTGAGCAACTTTTAAGAACATAAACACAACTGTGGAAGAAGGTTACAGGATTACTCGATTAGGAATAATTATAAAAACTAAAATAAAGTTCAAAATATAAAAGATAAGTCTTTTGGAATTATAATAAAAAATATAAAGGGAAATGGACTAGAAATAGAAATAAAAATAAAAGAAAAATAAAAATAAAAATAAAAAATAAAATAATTGGACTCAAAGGTCCTCATCGTCGGATGCGTCGCGAGGTGGAGGTGGCGGGGATATGTGAAAATGCTGACAAATCTGTTGCAGCGTCGCCTCGATGCCCTCGAATCGTCGAGCATTGTCATTAAATTGCTGCGTACAATACTGCTCGAACCTAATGAGGCGCTCAGAAATGTCAGTCAGTGAAGCTGCCGCATGAGCTGGTCGGCGTGGCGGTGGTGGTGCAGATGGTGGCTCCTCGTGCTGTGGGGGGACATCATCAGTAATGTCCTCTAGGTCATCCTGCTCGGTGGGTTGCGAGAGCCAGTATTAGGGAGGATCAAACCCACGTTTGCGCTCAATCATCCTCATGTGAAGCATTGTCTGAATGCCCTATGGGGACATCTGTCCGATAAGGGTGAGCGAGGAGGATTGAGCTACGGTGTTGAGGAGCCCAAAAAGTCGAGCCAGGCATGTGATGTATGGGCCCATGGAGATGACTCATCTCCTATGCCGTTCCGTCTAATGCTGAATGGCGCGGGCGATGAAGTAAGCTAAGTCAAAAATGTGCCTGTTCACCATGCACCACAAAAAGTAGGCGTCATGGGTGTTGACAATGCCGGTGCTCTCTCGCCTACCTGTCAGAGTATGTGCCAGGATGGCATGTAAGTATCTCAATGATGGGGCGAGAGCAGAGGGCTTAGAGTGACTGGGATCATATGTCGCTGAGACAGGGACCAAATCTTTCCAACATGGCAAGGGGGAACGGTGGATGTGGCGATGGAGATCTTCAAAGTCGTCATCCTCCATGAACTCCTCGGTGTAAAGTCCTAAAGCGACCCCGAACTCTGGGACACTCAGCTCACGAACAAGGCCTCTAAGACGGAATTGGATTGTGCCGGGGTTATCAAAGTTCGTCATGACCTTCTGGAGGTGGAAAGTAGAACAGAACTCCAAAGTGAGCTCTAGGTATGTAGGCTCGATGATATCAAGGAAGTGTCCCCACGGGTCGGTGGATAAAAGGGCTCGAACCGCATCGGCTAGCTGGACCTGCTCTAGGGTGGCCCAATCAATACACCTCCCCACACCGAGGGGTCGTGCGCGAAGTAACCGAAAGAGCTCCTCTTGGGGTTCCGAAGGAAACTGTAGGAATGGGTGGCGTACTTCGGCGGAAGCGCTTGAGGAGGTCGCACCGACACCTTTTCACTTTTTTGAAGTGGGAACGGCGGTCTTCTTCTCACGTGGTAGAGTCATTATGTACCTGTAAAAGACGTACAATAACCAAGTATCATTAACCAACCAAGGATGTAGGATCTTACTAATCATTATATTCTTGTGATAATCTTAATACTGAAAACTAAGAACAAATAAGTCTATTAAATAATGAGAAAGCAATATTGATGAAGAGAAGAGAAATCAGTTAATTAATAATAAGATGACTCGTCTAACAATGAGAAATATCAGAATATTTAGCATTAAGAATTCGAGAAAATAAATATAAAATAAGAGAATAGAAATTAACATAGTCTATGAAAGAAAATCTAATAATGCTAAAAATAATGATAAAGAGAATGATAATTAAGAAGATAGAAAAATAATAAAAGAAATGGAGGGTAAAACAATGGTGACTGACGGTGAGGTGGTGGGAGGAGGCGCACGATCGTGGTGGTGGCGCGCAGGCGTGTCGTCCTTACACGGGCGTGGACTGTGTGCTGTATGCGTGGGTAAGAAAGGGAAGGAGAAAGGAGGAGGGGGTGTCGATGGTGGTAGCCAGACTGAGTAGGGAGAGTGGAGAACGACTAGGGTTTGTAAGGAGGGGAAAATTTTTGGGGAGAAAATGAATAGTGGTGTGGTTTAAATAGAAATTGGGGCACACAGTCAAGGGCTGCGGCCGTGTGCCTACTGTTTAGCCCATGTGTTTCGTAAATTTTAAAATTGGGCGCGTCTGGGTTGTGCCCCACGCCCGTGTTCCCTGGGTATGTTAGGTCACATGACCGAATCGCACGGCCGTGTAATACTTTGTTCGTTTCTCCCATGCCCGTGTAGAGGTTAGCACGCCCATGTTAATTTAGTCAGTGTCGACCACGGCCTATAGGCACGGGCGTGTCGCATGGCCGTGTGACTTACTCAGTTTCACCCACGGCGTTTTGGCACGGACGTGTTACTTGCTCGTGCCACTTACTCAGTATCGACCATGGCCGTATCGCACGGCCGTGGCCTTTTATCACAGCCCGTGTTTTTGAGTCAGTTTCGACCACGGCTGTGTCACACGGCCGTAGCATTTTATCGTAGCCCGTGTTTTGGGGAAAATTTCCGTCCTTGGCCCGCATGATCTCCGCCACGTCGATGTGCCTACCCGTGGTGTCTACACGGCCATGACCACGCCCGTGTGGTATGGAAACCTGCGCTTATTAATCTGGTTAGTTTTTAGTTAGGTGCTAAAAATCGAAAATATGAATCTTAATGGGGTTAGTGTTCGGGTTGCCTCCTGAGAAGAGCTTGTTTAGAGTCCTAAGCTAGACTTACCTTGTATTCACTCTTTATGGAGGTTCACGGAGCTGAATCTCCTCTCTAATATCTCTAAAATCCTCACCGTTATATAATTTAAGTTGTTGACTGTTTACCTTGAATATGCCATGAGTCGGATGAGTTACCTCGATTGTGCCATAGGAAAAAATGGTTTTGATTACGAATGGGCCTGACCATCTTGATTTCAGCTTTCTAGGGAACAATTTGAGCTTCGAATTGTATAGTAGAACAAGATCTCCAACTTTAAACTGCTTAGGTTGCTTCAAACGAGCATCATGGCGTCGCTTTGTTGCTTCTTTGTATAAACGCGAATTCTCGTAGGCATTCGTTCGCCACTCATCTAGCTCGTTCAACTGCATCAATCTTTTCTCACCTGCAAGTTTAAGATCGTAATTTAAGAATTTTATAGCCCAAAATGCTTTTTGCTCTAATTCAAATGGTAAATGACAACTCTTTCCGTAGACAAGTCTGTATGGGGATGTTCCTATGGGAGTTTTAAAAGCTGTTCTATAGGCCCATAAAGCATCGTCTACTTTTAATGCCCAATCTTTCCTGTTTGATTCTACTGTTTTCTCTAGAATACGCTTAAGCTCTCGATTTGCCACTTCCACTTGTCCACTGGTTTGAGGGTGATAAGGGGTAGTTGTTCTGTGGTGTACTCCATATTTCTTTAAGACTTTATCAAATTGAGTATTACAAAAATGAGTACCCCTATCACTAATAATTGCTCTAAGTGTTCCAAATCAAGAGAAGAGTTTCTTAAGAAATCTCACTACCATTCTAGCATTGTTAGTAGGTAAAGCTTGAGCTTCCACCCATTGTGACATATAATCAACTGCTACTAAGATGTATTTATTCCCAAATGAGCTAGGGAATGGACCCATAAAATCAATACCCCATACATCAAATATTTCACATGATAGCATTTATGTTTGAGGCATTTCATTGTGTTTAGAGATATTACCTGTTCTCTGACATCTATCACACGAAGCAACATACCTGTTAGCGTCCTTGAACAGAGTGGGCCATTAAAAACCTGATTCGAGCATTTTATGTGCTTTCCTAATCCCATTAGAATGTCCTTTTGATGGTCCTAAATGGCAATGATCTAGTATTTTGCTTGCTTCTGCCTTTATAACACATCTCCGAATTACTTGATCTGCACATATACGAAAAAGAAAAGGGTCCTCCCAAAAATAGTTTTTCGCATCAGCAAAGAATCGCTTCTTTTGATGATGTGTTAACCCTTTTGGCAAGATGTTAGCAGCTAAATAATTCACAATATCTGCAAACCAAGGTACCTCGGAGTCGGAAATAGCAAAGAGTTGTTTTTTAGGAAACGGGTCATTTATCTCACTTTCATCGAGTTCTTTGATATGTGGATTTTTAGGTCTAGAAAGATGGTCTGCCGCGAGATTTTTAGCTCCTTTCTTATCCTGAATTTCCAAATCAAATTCCTGTAAGAGTAAAATCCATCTTATGAGTCGAGGTTTTGTATCAGATTTAGTTAAAAGATAACAAAGAGCTGAATGGTCAGTGTAAATGACAACTTTAGATAATATCAAATACTGTCTAAATTTATCAAATGCAAAAACCACAGCTAGCAACTCTTTTTCTGTGGTGGTGTAATTTTCTTGCGCGGCCGTCAATGTTTTGCTAGCATAATAAATTGGCTGAAAATGCTTGTCTCTTCGCTGTCCCAAAACCGCACCTATTGCAAAATCACTCGCATCACACATTAGTTCAAAGGGTAAATTCCAATCAGGTGCTATTATAATCAGAGCATTTATTAATTTATTTTTGAGGGTATTAAATGCATCTAAACATTCCTGATTAAAATTGAAAGGCACATCTTTTTCTAGTAATTTAGTTAAGGGCTTAGCTATTTTAGAAAAATCATTGATAAATCTTCTATAAAATCCAGTGTGTCCTAAAAAGCTTCTAATAGCCTTAACTGAACTAGGAGGAGGTAATTTTTCTATGGTTTCAATTTTTGCTTTATCAACCTCAATCCCTTTACTAGAAATTTTGTGACCTAACACAATCCCTTCTCGAACCATAAAGTGACACTTTTCCCAATTAAGCACAAGGTTCGTTTCCTCACATCTCATTAGAACTCTTTTTAAATTTTTAAGGCAAAGGTGGAAAGAATTACCAAATACTGAAAAGTCATCCATAAATACCTCCATAATATCTTCCACAAGTTCATCAAAGATGGCTAGCATGCATCGCTGAAAAGTAGCAGGAGCATTACATAAACTGAAAGACATTCTACGATAAGCAAACATACCATATGGACATGTAAATGTTGTCTTTTCTTGATCCTCAGGAGCTATTGGGATTTGGAAGTAGCCAGAGAGTCCGTCCAAGAAGCAATAGTACATATGCCCAGATAATCTTTCTAACATCTGATCAATGAATGGTAAGGGAAAGTGATCTTTTCTCGTGGCATCATTTAATTTCCTATAATCAATGCAAACTCTCCAACCTGTGACTGTCCTTGTTGGAATCAATTCATTCTTCTCGTTGGCTATAACAGTCATACCTCCCTTCTTTAGAACAACCTGCACAGGGCTTACCCAAGTACTATCAGAAATAGGATAAATAATTCCTGCATATAGAAGTTTAATTACCTCAGCTTTAACAACTTCTTTCATGTTGGGATTTAATCGTCTTTGAGGTTGCACACATGGTTTATATTCATCTTCCTTTAAAATTTTGTGGGTGCAAAACGATGGGCTTATCCCTTTAATGTCAGAAATTTTCCAAGCTATGGCTCTTTTATGCTCCTTTAGTACCTGTATTAACTCGTCTTTCTCATTGGGTTCCAATTCTGAAGAAATAATTACCGGTAGTGTAGAATTATCTCTGAGGAATGCATACTCTAAGTGATTTGGTAACTGTTTCAATTCCAATTTGGGGGGCTCTTCAATAGAGGGTTTTTGTTTTAGTTCGTCGTCTATTTCAATGCCCTCGTACTTCTTTTGTCTTGGGGAAGAAATTTTTACCTCTCCCATCTCATTGGTATCGTCATCGGCCTCCTCTCCTTGGGCAAGACACAGTTCCACCGTGTCTTTATGTATGATTTCCTGAAAAGAATCTTGAATAGAATGATAAATAGCATCGATAAAATAATTGGAATCATCTTGCTCTCTAGAGTATCGCATAGCATCATAAATTTTAAAAATAATTTCCTCGTCACCTATTACGAGCACAAGTTTACCATCACCTACATCAATAATGACCACAGCGATAGCTAAAAATGGGCGTCCTAAAATTAAAGGTACCTCAACGTCCTCATCCATGTCAAGCACAACAAAATCAATAGGGAATATGAATTTATCAACTTTTACCAAAACATCTTCAATAATTCCCCTAGGATATTTAATAGATCTATCAGTTAATTGGATACTCATCCTAGTGGGATTTGGTTCCCCAAGACCAAGTCGCTTGAACATTTTATAAGGCATTAAATTAATCTCGCACCTAAATCACTAATGCTTTCTCAATATTTAAACTACCAATTAAACAGGAATAGTGAAACTTCCTGGATCTTTCAATTTGGTTGGTAGCTTATTTTGGAGAATAGCTGAACATTCCTTGTTAAGCTCCACGATTGATAGCTCTTCAAACTTCCTTTTATTTGTTAAAATATCTTTTAAGAATTTTGCGTATGTAGGCATCTGCGAAATAGCTTCAACAAAAGGTAAGTTAATATGTAATTGTTTAAAAAGTTCAAGAAATTTACCGAATTATGCGTCCATGCGGTCTTTCTTCAACTTTTTCGGATATGGGATCGGTGGTATATACTCTTTAAGTACCAGTGTTATATTCTCGTTTACTTCCTCACCCTTTTGCCTTATCAGTTTCTTGTGGCATCTTCTTTTCAGTTTCAACCAGCGTAACTGCCTTCACATGCTCTTTTGGTTTGGGTTCGGTGTTACTAGGTAAACTACCTGATTGTCTTTCGGAAACTAACTTAACCAGTTGTCCAATTTGATTCTCAAGCCCTTGAATCGACGCTTGCTGATTTTTCAATGCTGTTTCGGTATTTTGAAAATGAGTCTCTGACACCGAAATAAACTTTGCTAGCATATCTTCAAGTTTCGGATTTCTCTCTTGCTGGTAGGATGGTTGGAAAACTGGAGGAATTTGCGGTCTTTGATTCCTTTCATTATCCCATGAGAAATTTGGGTAGTTCCTCCATCCTGAATTATATGTATTATTGTAAGGATATTTGGAGGTTTAAAGTTATTACCCATATAATTCAGCTGCTCATTCCCCATGCTAGAATTGTAGGATGGATATTCTGTATTGCTCATTCCTCCATTCGTGTCGTATTGCATTACTGGATGTACCTACAAAGAACCACACAAACCATCAATCTTTTTATTTAATAGTTCTACCTGGTTTGATAGCATGTTCACTGCGTCGAGGTTGAAAACTCCGGCGGCTTTTGTTGGATTTGTCCTCATAACTTGCCACTGATAGTTATTCAGTGCCATCTCCTCTATAAACTCATAAGCCACTTCAGGGGTCTTGTTATTTAGGGTTCCACCGGCGGCTGAATCAATCAACTACCTAGTTGAGGGGTTCACACCGCTGTAAAAGGTTTGAACCTGTAGCCACAAAGGTAACCCATGGTGTGGGCACCTTCTTAGTAAATTCTTGTATCTTTCCCATGCATCATAAAGTGTCTCTAAATCCATCTGCACAAAAGAAGAAATATCATTCTTCAACTTAGCCGTTTTAGCCGGCGGAAAATATTTAAGTAAAATTTTATCTGTCATTTGGTCCCATGTAGTGATTGATCCTCGTGGTAACGAGTTCGACCACTGTTTAGCTTTGTTCCTCAACGAGAAGGGAAACAACCGAAGGCGAATGGCATCATCAGAAATGCCATTAATTTTGAAAGTGTCGCAAAACTCTAGAAAATTTGCCAAGTGATTGTTTGGATCCTCATCCTGCAAACTATCAAACTGAACAAATTGCTGAATCATCTGTATAGTGTTAGGTTTCAATTCAAAATTATTTGCAGCAATAGCAGGTCTAACAATACTCGATTCGGTTCCTGTTAAATTAGGCTTAGCATAATCATACATAGTTCAAGGAGCAGGATTCTGATTTACTGGATTTGTGGCAACCACAGGAGGTAGCGGATTATTATCAGCCATCTCTTCGGTAGTATTAGTTTCGTCTTCTTGCTCTTCTTCTATGTATTGTAGACTTCGCCTTATTTTTCTTCGGTTTCTGCAAGCTGTACCTTCTATATCACTGTCAAAAAGTAATGGTCCTGACGGGTTCCTTCTAGTCATAAACTAAAAGTTCCTGCCAGAAGCAAAGAAAGAAAATTAGAAAAGTAGAAAAGAAATTAAATTGCAATAAAATAAAAATAATGGCTAAAGTAATAAAAATTTAGTGTTCCTAATATCTTAGTCCCTGGCAACGGCGTCAAAAACTTGATGTGTCTCTAACTAACTACGATCACAATAAAGGCAACCGCACCTATCGTTTAATAGTATAGTTATGGTAAGACCGAAAATATCGTATCCACAAGGACCAAGAGTACTAGTAATTACTATCTTTCTATTATCTAGCCTAAGAATTGGAGTGATTTCTTTTTAAACTAAAACTAATTAATTAAAACACGACAACGAAAGAATTAGGAAAATATTTTTAGACAACTTATGTGATAGGCAATACCTAAGGAAGAATCCACCTAGACTTCACTTATTACTTTTGATTCATATGATTTATTCACTTGACTTAATCCGTAGAAATCCCTGATTTATGTTAATATCTCTCTCGAGACTAAAAACAACTGACTCTAGGTTGATTAATTGAAATCTCTTTCTAATTAAAACCCCTATTGTCGCATTAATTCGATCTATGGATTCCCTTATTAGATTTGACTCTAATCCGGTAGATTTTTGTCGCCCTATCTCTAGGGTTGCAATCAACTCCGCTTAATTGTATTGATCTACTCTTAAATAGGGACTTTTACTCCACTGAATAAGCACATTCGACTTGGATCAATAACCTGAATTATCAAAACAAGAATAAGAACTCACAATTAAGAATAAGAACAAGTATTTATCTTATAAATCAAATAATAATAAAATCCGTCTTAGGTTTCATCCCCTTAGGTATCTAAGGGATTTAGTTCATACTGATAGAAGGAAACATCTCAAAATAAGGAAAATAACAAAACATAGGAAAACCCAAAAACTTCTAAAGAACTTGATGGGAGATCTTCAGTCTTGATGGAGATCCTTCCTCCGAGCTGCTTCTGACGGCTGTCTTCGAGTATTTTCTGCGTTCTATTTAGCGTCCTCTTTTAGGTCACCCCCTAAGGTGTTTATATAGGCTTTGGAACGTCTTTCTTTTCCCACAAGTAACCTTTTTCGGATAGAATTAACCTTTAAAACGGTAGGGACATGCCCGTGCTCGATAGCCTTAGGCCGTGCTCGCTCTTGCTCACCACACATGCCTGTGTGGTCTGCCCGTGGATGATATTCCAGGCCGTGGTTGATCCTACTCATAACACACGGCTGTGTCCAATGGCCCAGGCTGTGTTGAATTCTAAGATAGGCCCATTTTGTCCCTTTTTGGCCCGTTTCTCGTTCTTTTTGACTCCCTAAGCTCTCCTGAGTGTAAAACATGAAATTAAGAGATTAGGAGCATTGAATTCATCAAATCTAATGAAAATTCATCCAAAAATAAACCAAGCATAGGGTTAAAATATGTGTAAATTATGGTTTATCACGTACAGTTGGGATTCCGAAAGGATCGATTGTCTAATCGATTTTTCGTGAACACATTGGCGTGCCAAGTGGGGATTGTTGTTTGGTTCCATCGAGGGATGTAGTAACCGGATTTAAATGTCCCACGCGCTTGAGGGCATTGGTTTGAGCTAGGATCTTCTAGAACGCAAAGCTGCCGGAGTTCTAAATCATGAATGTTTCGTAGGTTGTTCGATCGGTAAGGGTTAGTTATAGGACGTTCCATAACTAATTTACACAAGGAAGAGTTGGTGTCCGAGGCGTCCTTGGTAGCTATAACTAGCTTATTGGAAAAGAGGAGTTCATCTCATTTCGAGGATCTGTTCAAAGACGGAAAAACCCGTGGCTAAAGCTGAGCTAAATTTAATTGATTTTTCTTCAGATTTACTTCACTTTTTTTATTTAATTGTCTTCAGCTTTTACTTTTTACATTTTTCCTCTGTTTATTTCAGGTTTCATATTTTATCCCCCATACTTTTTGGGCACGATAATTGCCCAGACATAAATCTGGTCGAGAGAGAAATAATTTTCAGTAAACCCAGTCTCTGTGGGATCGACCCTACTCCCTATACTTCTTAAATTTGCAAATTAGGTGTAGGATTATATTTGTGGAATCGACAACCACCAGTTTTGGCGCTGTTGCTGGGGACTGGCAACACTTACAATTGTTTAAATCGTCTTCATGACCAGATCTTCATCTGGAGATATCGAATACGACCCAGAGATCAAGAAATCGACGCGAGTGCAACGAAAAGAGACGGAAGCTCTTTTTGAAGTAATTCGTCAGAGGTAATTCAACGTGGGAAACAAGTCGAAGTGGTTGAACCTGAGACCGAACCACTTTTTGAAACAAAAGAAGCGAAAAGAAACCTCGGTGAACCAGAAAGGATGGCAAACTGAACTATTCGTCAACTAGCCGCTGCTCCCAACGAGCAAACACCGTTATGCATAAACTATCCAACCGGAGGAACCCCTTTCGAGTTGAAATCAGGCTTGATTCACCTTTTGCCCACTTTTCGAGGCTTGAAGAACAAAAATCCACACACCCACTTGAGAGAGTTCCACATGGTCTGCTCAAGCATGAAACCTCAGGGAGTAACCGAAGATGAAATCAAACTTCGGGCCTTTCCTTTTTCTTTAGTTAATACAGCAAGAGAATTGTCATTTTACTTACCCCCCGATTCTATCACAATGTGGGATGACTTATCTCGTGTATTTCTTGACAGATTCTTTCCAGCATCGCGAGTAGCTGAACTTAGGAGGGACATAGTGGGAATTCGCCAAATGGAGAGTGAATCGCTCTACGACTATTGGGAGTGGTACAAAAAATTGTGTGCAAGTTGTCCTCAACACGGGTTGACCGAACAATCACTTCTTCAATATTTCTACGAGGGTTTGCTCCCTATGGAAATGAAGATGATTGATGCTGCTAGTGGAGGGGCACCTGTCAATATGACTCCTCAAAGGGTAAGAGAACTGATGTGTACCATGGTGGCAAATTCTCAACAGTATCGGTCGAATTAAAAACCCACAAGACGGGTTAATGGGGTAAACGTTTCATCCTTAGAAGATAAATTGGATAAGCTTACTAATGTTGTTCAATCTTTGCTTACAGAAAAGAAGAATCTGACCCAACTATGTGGAATTTGTACTACGTCTGAACATCCGACGGATTCGTGCCTAATCTTTAACAACAATTCAACATCACATGTTGATGCTGTCGGAAGTTTTTCGGGACCTTCGCAAAGACGCTATGATCCTTTCTCCAACACCTACAATCCCGGGTGGAAGGATCATCCCAACATGAATTACGGAGCTAATCCCCGATATAATCCATCATACAACCCGAGACCTCTGCAACCACCACAACAACAACCCAAGCTGAACACATCTCTAGAAGCTGTTATAGAAAGACTTACCGCCGATGCTGCAAAATATCAACAGAGGACAGATACATCAATACAAGAGTTAACTAATCAAGTTAGTAAACTCTCGATGGCAGTTAATCGTTTGGAGTCTCAAGGTAAATTACCTTCCCAGACAGAGCTGAATCCTCGACAGAATGCAAGTGCAATAACTCTTCGTAGTGGAAGGGTTCTGGAAATAGTTCCAGACAAAAGTCATGGGCAAGACAAGGAATGGGAAAAGTAGATCTCTGATCCAACAGCCAGGCCGAAATTAGAAATTAAGAGACCAGTTGTGATGCCACCTCCTTTTCCAAGGAGGCTTGCAAAGGATAAGAAAGAGAAGGAGGAAAAAGAAATCCTCGAGACATTCAAGAAGGTGGAGGTAAATATCCCTTTGCTTGACGCTATCAAACAAATCCCTCGCTATGCAAAATTCCTCAAGGAATTGTGTTCTAGCAAAAGGAGGTTAATAGGTAATGAAAGAGTAAATATAGGAGAAAATGTCTCCGCAGTACTGCAAAAGAAAGTTCCGCCCAAATACAAGGACCAATGTATGTTTGCTATTTCCTGTGAGATAGGTAATGTAGGAATTAAGAAAGCCATGTGTGATTTAGGGGCTTCCATTAATGTTATGCCTTATTCTATTTATAAGTTGATTAACGCAGGTCCTTTAAAAGAATCAGGAGTAATAATTCAGTTGGCAGACAGGTCAGTTGTCTATCCCAAAGGGTTGCTTGAAGACGTCCTTGTTAAAGTTAATGAATTAGTTTTCCCTGTAGATTTCTACATTATTAATATGGAAGACGATAACTCAACTAATTCGTCTGACATTTTGCTTGGAAGGCCGTTCCTAAGTACCGCAAGCGCAAAAATTGATGTTCGGAACGGATCACTGACAATGGAGGTTGATGGCGGAATCGTGAAATTCAATGTCTACGAAGCTATGGGTCATCCTAACTCACTATTAAATATTTCTAGTATCGATATTATAGATTGTTTAACTCAATCTTATTCCAAATATCATGACTTCGATGAATTGGAAACTGTCCTTTACAGAAGCATTGACATGGATGTTTTACATCATCTCGAGGAATTAGCAATCATAGAAGATCCGTTGCGAGAAATTGTCAAACACTTGGAAACGCAACCATCGTTGATGAACCAAGGTAACCGATTTGAACTATTACCTTCCCAAACTAAAATGTTGCCTTCGGTTTTGCAGCCACCAACCTTGGAGCTTAAAGCATTACCGGACCACCTTAAATACGTCTTTTTGGGAGAGAAAGACACCTTACCGGTGATAGTGTCAAAGAAACTAACCAAAGACGAGGAGGAAAGTCTAGTTCAAGTTCTGAGAGATTATAAGGAAGCTATTAGTTGGACGATAGCCGACATAAAAGGGCTAAGTCCATCCACTTGCATGCACAAAATCTCCATCGAAGATAACACGAAACCAAAGAGAGATTCTCAAAGACGTCTTAACCCACCCATGATGGAGGTAGTAAAGAAGGAGATCCAGAAACTGTTAGATGCTGGAATGATATACCCGATTTCTGACAGTGATTGGGTTGGCCCGGTTCATGTCGTGCCCAAGAAAACTGGCGTGACAGTGGTGAAAAACTCGTTAGGAGAGCTGGTCCCTACCCGAGTCCAGAATGGATGGAGGGTTTGCATCGATTACAGGAAGTTGAATGCGCTACCCGAAAAAACCATTTTCCATTTCCCTTCATCGATCAAATGCTCGAGCGATTAGCTGGTAAGACCCATTATTGTTGTCTCGATGGGTACTCGAGATTTTTCCAAATTTCAGTGGCTCCGGAGGATCAAGACAAAACAACTTTCACGTGCCCCTTCGGAACGTTTGCGTATAGACGAATGCCGTTTGGACTCTGTAATGCTCTGGCCACTTTCCAAAGATGCATGGTGAGCATATTCTCCGATTATGTCGAGAAAATCATTGAATTCTTTATGGATAACTTCACGGTATACGGTAGCTCTTTTAACGAATGTCTCGATAATCTTGCTAAGATATTACAAAGATGCCTAGAATTTAATCTTGTTTTAAATTATGAGAAATGCCATTTCATGGTTGACAAAGGATTAATTTTGGGTCATATAGTTTCCTCGGAAGGAATTGAGGTCGATAAGGAAAAAACGAATATTATTAACTCGTTACCTTACCCCACATCCATGAGGGAAGTTCGTTCGTTTCTTGGCCATGCAGGATTTTACAGACGATTCATGAAAGATTTCTCGAAAATTACGTGACCGCTTTGCAGTCTGTTACAAAAGGATAAAGAATTTGAATTTGACCAGACTTGTAAAGACGCATTTGACGTGCTGAAGCAGAAATTGGTCTCCACTCCCATAGTGCAGCCACAAATTGGAACTTCCCATTCGAAATCATGTGTGATGCAAGTGACCAAAGTGTGGGAGCTGTTCTTGGCCAAAGAATAGGGAAAGAGCCTCATGTTATCTACTATGCTTCAAAGATTTTGGATGCTGCCCAAAGTAATTACACAACCACTGAGAAAGAATTATTAGATGTTGTGTTTGCTTTAGACAAATTTAGATCTTACCTATTGGGAACTAAGGTGATTATCTTTTTTGATCATGCAGCTTTGAAATATTTAATAGGGAAGGAGGTAAAACCGCGACTGATTAGGTGGATTCTGCTGCTACAGAGTTCGATTTTGAAATTTGGGATAAAAAGGGATGCAAAAACCTAGTAGCTGACCATCTGAGTCGATTACCGATTCCAGTAGACGACACACTATTGAAAGACAACTTTCCAGATGAAAACCTGTTTTCAGCAAATGCGATTCATCCTTGGTACGTAGACATAGTAAATTACCTCGTTATAGGTACTATTCCTTTGGAATTACCAAGGTCTAAAAAAGATAAGATAAAAAAATATGCGCGATTTTACATTTGGGACGATCCTTACCTTTGGAAGCATTGCTCCCATCAGGTAATTCGACGGTGTGTAGCAGAAACAGAGGTACAGTCTATCTTAACTTTTTTTCATTCTTATGCATGTGGAGGGCACTTTGGACCTAAACGCACCGCACATAAAATTCTCGAATATGGACTATTTTGGCCAAACATATTTCGTGATGCCTTTTTATTCTGCAAAACCTATGAAAGATGCCAAAAAGTTGGCAACCTTGGTCATCGAAATGAGATGCCCCTTACTCCTATTCATATTTGTGAAATTTTCGATGTGTGGGGCATCAATTTTATGGGTCCCTTCGTTTCTTCTTTTGGTAATTTTTATATACTCTTAGCTGTTGATTACGTCTCTAAGTGGATAGAGGCGAAGGCCACTCGCAATGATAATGCTAAGACCGTAGTTGACTTTCTTAAAAGTTCTATCTTTTCCAGGTATGGCACTCCACGAGTATTAATCAGTGACAGAGGAACTCATTTTTGCAATAAGCTCGTAAGTGCACTTATGGAGAGATATGGGGTGACTCAACGAATTGCCACTGCTTACCATCCACAAACAAACGGGCAAGCTGAAGTGTCGAATCGAGAAATCAAGTCTATTTTGGAAAAGACTGTTAAACCTAACAGGAAGGATTGGAGTTTGAGACTAAATGACGCACTTTGGGCTTATAGGAAAGCTTACAAGGGACCAATAGGCATGTCACCTTACCGACTCATTTTTGGTAAACCGTGCCATCTTTCGGTCGAGTTAGAGCACAAGGCGTTTTGGGCGGTTAAGCAGTGTAATATGGAGATGGAGTCTGCAGGAAGGTCTCAGAAATTGGACATCTAGGAACTCGAGGAAATTGGAAATGATGCATATGAAAATGGTCGAGTTTATAAAGAAAAGACGAAGGCGTTTCATGATAAGTTAATCACTAGGAAGAAGTTTTCAATAGGACAAAAAGTTCTCCTATACGACTCCACCTTAAAAATTTTCGCTGGTAAGCTTCGATCCAAATGGATAGGACCATTTGCTATTACTAATTTATTCTTGAATGGTGCAGTGGAAATTCAAAGCGACGAAACCCGAAAGTGCTTTAAGGTGAATGGTCAATGACTAAAACCCTTTTTTGAGAATTTTCAAACGCACACAGTTGAGGAGATTGTTCTCGATGAGCCCAGAATTTGAATAACAGGTCATCGAGCTAACGGTGTTAAACAAATGCGCTTTTTGGGAGGCAACCCAAATTTCTTTTCATTTATTTAATTTTAAGTTTTAGTAAGATATGGGTGTAAATAAATAAATTTTTATTTAATTCAATTAATTTGATGTTTTCAGGAACATAATAGAGATCATGAATTTTTTTGAAAGTCGGATAATAGTGGTGGCGCGGGCACGACATGCTAATTTGGTGGAAATATTTACCTAAAAAAGCAAAAAAACCCAAACCACTTAACCTTCATAAAACACCCAAACCCAAACCCAATACCTATCCATTTAACCCACCTACACATTCCCCAAATACCAACCCAACAAAATTAACCCAATAATTTAGCCCATTTACCCGTCCACCCATTCAACCCACCTACACTTACCCAAAAACACCCACAAACATAACCCATACCCAAATACCAACCCAACAACACAAACCCAATAAACCCAACACCCAATAAACCCAACCAAAACTCAAATAAATAAATAAAAATAAAAATAATTTAAACACCCAAATCCCTAAATCCCCAAAACATTTTCATCCATCTTCTTCCTCTTCACAACAAACATAAAACCCTAACCTCACAACTCACCCCATGCCGCCGCCGCCGTCACCCCATGCCGCCGCCGTCATCACCCCTCACTGTTGCCATTACACCATCGTCGTTGTTCCCGTCGTCACCTCCTTTCATCGTCATCGCCGAACGCAACCACCACCCCTCCCTCCATTTTTCTTCCCTCCACCACTTGCAACCCCCATTCCTCAACCTCCTCCACCGCCGTTCCGCTCTCTATCGAAGCCCCTACCCTCTCCCACCACCACGCTCTCGCCGATCAGAGCCCACAACCCAACCACCACCTCTTTCTTTTTCTTTCTTTTCTCTCCACCACTAAACCACCCTCTTCACCACCTTAACCAACGCCACAATCGAAACCCCCACCATCACCCCTTTCAAAATCGACCTGAAATGCGCCGTCGTCACTCACCGCTACCGATCGCTGGCAACGCCACCACCGACTTCACCGTCATCATAGAAAATAGAACCGATTCTTTGTAACGTTCGCACAGAAGCGATGGTCTGAACTCGAAACCAAACGGCCGACAATGTTTCAGTTTCCCTCAATCAAAATCGACACCATTTTTTAGTGCCTCCCATCATCGATTTAGCCTACGATGACTCTTCTCCACCTCCTCCAAGACAAAACGCCACCCCAACGAGAGCCCGTCATCGATGGAGTCTGACCCCGGTCGAAACAGAACGTTCGGATAGCAGCCCCGCTACTTCCGAAAGGTTAATCCCTAATACCCAACCTATCTTTCCTTTACTGACATATAATACAGGTAATCCAGAAGAGGTTGGGCCTTCTGACGACAATGTCAAAGCTCCCCCCACCGTGAACGAACGTGTCTCTCAATGCCAAACACGGTCTACTCAAAGTCGTCGACAACCGACACGTGAGTCAACGACACCCACAAACAGTAGTACTGACGCTGGTGAAAATGCCAGTCCACTTATAAACCGTAAAAGTAACATATTCTAAGCCCACATTTAGTATGCTTTTGGATGATTTAAGCCCAAATTTATGTAAAAAGGTGCTCTTAATCCTTTCTTTTCATGTCTTATACTCAGGAAAGCACCTGATGACGGACAGAACAAGAAACGGGCTTAAAACGGACCAAAATTAGGCTAAGCCACGAAATCAGCACGGCTTGGACTTCAAGCCACACAGTCGTGCCACCGTTCCTACTAGAACACTGCCTTACCACGACTTACACGGTCGTGCCTCATTCAACAGTGTCAAACACGGCCGGGCCATGATTTACACGGGCGTGTGCCATGGCCGTGCCTCTGCCGTGGAGAAGAGCAATTCCATTCGGGAAAGGATACTTAGGGAGAAAGAAACGTGTTTCAAAAGCCTGTAAATACACCCTAGGTACCAGCTGAAAGGGGGTGGTGAGCTAGGCCAAGAAGCCAAGCCGAAAAGGTCAGATTTGTGGGAATCACTCGAAGATAGCCAGTTGATCCATCTCAAAAAGCCGAAATTTTACTCAAGACGGAGGATCTCCTCTTCAATTCCTTCAGGGGGTTTTAGGGATTTCTTATGTTTTGTTTTATCTTTTCTCTTGAGATGTTTCCCTTTATTGTTATGAACTAAACCTTCAGATACCCGAAGGGGATGAAACCTATGATGAATCTTGTTATTTGATTTTTTGAATTATATGATAATAACTTAGTTTGTTCTTAATTGTGTGGAATTAATCCAAATCTAATGTGCTTAGGTGGAGGAGGAATAGACCCTGCCTAAGAGTAGATCCAACATAATTAAGCAGAATTGATCGCACGCCTAGAGATAGGGTGATGAGATTTTACCGGATTAGGGTGAAACCTAACATGGGAATCCACAGATTGATTTACTGCTATTCTAGAGGGTTATTATAAGCGAACGAGAGTTCCACTAATTAACCTAGGTTTAGACGTTATTTACCTCGAGAGAGGGTTTAATATATGTTAGGGAGTCTCACGGATCAAACTAAGTAAATAAATCATATGGTTCAAGGTTAAATAACAAGTGAAGTCTAGGTGGATTTTTCCTAAGGGTATCGCTTGAGTCAACTGAGTTTTCCCAAAAGTTATTTCCCGAATTCATTCTTTTTTACTTTGCATCTTAGCTTAGTAAGTAGATTAGTTTTAGTTTAAACCACCCTCACTTTATATTAAGGCTAAATAATAAGAAGACGGTGAGTATTAGTACTTTTAGTTCCTTTGGGTTCGATAATCCGGTCTTGCCTAAGCTATACTACTGTTTGATAGGTGCACTTACCTCAATCGTTGTCAGAGTTAGTTCCAGGTTTGATTATTCTTTTATAAATTTTTAAAACTCTGATTTACAGCGATCAAGTTTTTGGCGCCGTTGCCGGGGAACTAAAATATTAAGAAAACTCTATTTTTATTACTTTAGCCTTTTTTTCGCAATTTATTTTTTTATTTTTAGTTTTAATTTTAAATTTGCTAAATTTTCTTTCTTTCTTTCCCTAGCAGGTACCTCTAGTTTATGACTAGAAGGAACCCGTGAGGACCTTTAGAATACGACAGTGATATTGAAGCTACCGCTCGAAGAAATCGCAGAAAAATTAGGCAAGCCCTAAATTACCAAGGAGAGCGAGAAGACAGATCCAATTCTACTGAAGGGATGGGCGAAAATAATTCGCCGCCACAAAACGATGTGGCGATCAGAATGCTCCTCGTACTATGTATGATTATGCTAAACCTCATTTAACAGGGGCAGAATCGAGTATTGTTAGGCCTACTATAGCTGCTAATAATTTTGAATTAAAGCCTAACACTATTCAAATGATTCAACAGTTTGTTCAATTTGATGGTTTGCAGGATGAAGATCCAAACACTCATATAGCTAACTTTTTAGAATTCTGCGATACCTTCAAAATAAATGGCATTTCTAATGATGCCATACGTCTTCGATTATTTCCCTTTTCACTAAGAAATAAAGCTAAACAGTGGTTAAACTCGTTACCATGAGGGTCAATCACTACATGGGAACAAATGACCGAAAAATTTCTATTGAAATATTTTCCACCGGCCAAAATGGCCAAGTTACGTAATGATATATCTTCTTTTGTGTAGATGGATTTAGAGACATTATACGACGCATGGGAGAGATACAAAGATCTCTTGAGGAGATGCCCACACCACGGATTACCATTGTGGCTCCAAGTCCAAACTTTTACAACGGTGTGAATCCTTCAACGAGGCAATTAATTGATTCATCATGCGGTGGAACCTGAATAATAAAACTCCCGAGGCGACCTACGAGTTTATTGAAGAGATGTCATCGAACAACTACCAGTGGCAAGTTACAAGAACAAGGCCAACAAAAATAGTCGGAGTTTACAACCTCGACGCAGTAACCATGCTATCAAATCAGGTAGAGTTGATGAATAAAAAGATTGATAGTTTGTGTTCTTCGCAGGTAAATCCAGTAATACAGTACGACATAGGTGGAACCGTGGCGAATCTTGAGTACCCACCCTACTAACCGAGCACAGAGAGCGAACAAATGAACTATATAGGTAACAATTTCAGATCCAATAATAACCCATATAGTAATAATTATAATCTAGGTTGGAGGAACCACCCAAATTTTTCGTGGGGAGGACAAGGAAATCAAGGGAATCAAAAACAATAACCTCCTCAGAACTTCCAAAATTAGCCCTATCCACAGGAAAAGAAGCCGAGTCTTGAAGAGACGTTGAACAAATTCATAGCATCCACAGAAGCCCGTCTCCGAAAGACTGAGGTAACGCTCGACACCCAACAAACATCGATCAAAACGATCGAGAACCAAGTTGGAGGACTTACAAAGGCAATCAGGGAAATTACTGAGTCAATCGAACAAATTGCGAAGCTATTATCCGAACGACCGTAAGGGCGTCTACCAAGCAACACGGAGATCAATCCAAAGTAGCAAATCCAAGCCATAACAGCTCAAGAAAGCGAAGAAGTAGAAAACCTAGTCCAACACAAAACGAGGTTGAAAAAAGTAAAGCTGAGGTAATCCAAGAAAAGCCAAAATCGATAATCAAAGCATACCAACCTCACATACCTTATCCCGAAGCATTGAAAAGAGACGACACAGAGGAACAGTTCGATAAGTTTCTTAAAATTTTAAAGAAATTACACATTAACTTACCACTCCTCGAAGCTCTTTCACAGATGCCTGATTCCAGGAAATTCTTAAAGAAGCTTCTGACGAACAAACGGAAACTAGATGAAGATTCGCATGTGGAACTCAACGCAAAGTGATCAGCAATCTTGCAAAATAAGCTACCACAGAAACTAAAAGATCCAGGGAGTTTTACAATTCCATGTTTAATTGATAGACTAACTGTTGATAATGCGTTAGCTGATTTAGGGGAAAGCATAAATGTCATGCCTTATAAATTGTTTAAACAATTAGGTCTAGGGAAACCCAAACAAACTAGGATGAGTATTCAATTAGCTGATAAAACTGTTAGAATTCCTAGGGGTATTATCGAAGATGTTCTTGTAAAAATTGACAAATTCATTTTACCAGTAGATTTTGTTTTCTTAGACATGGATGAGGATAATTCGATCCCCCTAATTTTAGGAAGACCCTTTTAGCAACCGCCAGACTAAAATTGATGTTGATGCAGGGAGAACTCATACTTTGTGTAGGTAATGAGACAGTCACCATCAAGGCTCTCGATTCGGCTAGAACATCGAGTAATCAAGGTGAGAACGTAAATTCTACTGATAACCATTCGATTAACCCTTATTTTCAGAAAGCACCACCAAAGAATACAACTGAACTCGATCCTAAACCCCATGTCAATAAAGAAATAACTCATGATGATCGAGGGATTCAATTCGATGATCTAGACGAGTGGAAGACACACTTCAAGGAGAAATTAGGGATACACAACGAAGAACCGGAACCACACGAGATAAAACCGAAGGAGCCCCCAAAAGAGCTAATAGGAACAAAAAATCACTTCAAAATAGGGGACCAAGTACTGCTAGATCAGGTAAATCCTCGAATATCCCCTCCGGACCCTAGCACAAACAAAGAAATATCTTTTAGGGTAACCAATGTTTTTCCACATGGAGCAGTCGAGGTAAGTAATCCTATTTTTGATACTTTTACTATAAACACATCTCGACTTAAATTTTTTCACGAAGACACAAATGATAGCATGAGGAAGGACTTCCAACTCCTCAAACCACCCTGACAAAGCAAACGGGAGGAGAGTCTAGCTTAAGACTATAAACGAGCGCTGCTCGGGAGGCAACCCGAGCACTAACATAATTTATTCTCATATTTTGCTTTAAATTTATTTTTCTTTTCTTTCTGAACACGTAGTTATAAACTAACAAGGGGTGCAAAACTCCAGGACACACGGCCTTGCACACGGCTGTGGCCATGGCCGTGTGTACCTCAAGAATCTTGGTACTAACATGGCAGGGCGGTACAAGTCAGAATGAACTAATTTCTGGCAATCACGGACTCAACCACTCTCCCATGGGCACCGACAAAGTGGCACGGCCGTGCGTTACGGCCGTGTGAGGCTACTGACTTGCCAACCACGGGCGAAACACGCCCGTGCCGGATAACCGTGCCAATATACTGACTTGTCGAACACAGGCTAGACACGAGCGTGTGGAACCAACACGCCCTAGAGCACGGCCGTGCGAGGCGACCGTGTGAATCGACACACCCTCAACCCACGGGCGTGGGAAACCGTCAGACCTGAAATTCTATTTAAACATCATACCCTTTTCTTTTCTCTTCTTAACCCACTTCTTTCTTCTTTCCTTCTTCCATTCTTTCCTCTCTTTTTCCTTTTTCCTTTTCCTAATAAATCCTTAGACTCTTGAGCTACAACAAAATCATATCAATGGCAAAGAAGCGAAAGAGGCCAAACTCCTCAAAGGAGACCGATTCACATAAGTTCATGCCGGCAGCTTCATCTAAACAACAAGCCAAGGGTCTTTGAGACCAATTATCTGTTCTTTTATTTTTATCTTCTCCTTTATTTTCCTTATCTTTACTTCTCTTCTACTGAATTTAGCTTATTTTATCTTAATTTCTTAATTTTAGGTTCTAAAGGCTGCTTGGGAATCACGCCACCACCACCACCATAACCTCAGCCTTAGAAATCACACCAAACAATAAGGATTCTACGGTCCATCCATCTTTTCTTTTAATTTTAGTTTTCTTCTTAGTCTCCTTCTCTTTATCTTCCTTGTCCTTAATTTCATATTTAGTTTACTTTAATTATGTCTTAAGGATCCTCAAGCTAATTCTCTACGAAAGCGTCCCAATTTCTTCATCTAGCGCAGGTTCGTCATCCAGACGGCCCATCACCACCACCAAAGGCACAATCTCCTCTCAAGGAATCATCTGAAAATTCAGGAATTTTTCACTTACCCCCATATCTGATGATTTTATTACAAGGTTATTATATATCTTTGTACATTGAGGGTAATGTACATCTTAAGTGTGGGGGGTGAATCTTAGATATTCCAAACTTTTTTGCAAAATCCCTGAATTTAGTCTTGTTTGAAAGTAAATTACTTATATTACTAATTAGGATAAAATTTCTGATGATTTATGATTTTTATTGATATGTTTTAGATTAAGTCATTGATAATTGTGCATTGATAATTAAATTCTAAGAATACTAGAGAATCAAACATGATAAGTCTATTTTTCAGGAAAAAAAAAATTTTAGGTTGTCAAACTGAGTTTAAATATTATCTTGAAGTTTGAAATTTACGAGGTTGACATCAAAATACCCATAATTTTTGTGAGATTTTGAGCCTTATAGAGCATATATTCTTTTTCTTGCTCACTTTATTGATTATGAGTATGTCAACACTGATTTGTTATTCTAGAACTTGCATTGATTATACATGTCAAGACCACATTTTTTTGATTTGATACACAGAGATGATAAAGGCACCTAGGATCTATGTAACAGCCTGATTTAGACCTTAGTCAGAACGGTGGTTTCAGGACCACGAATCCGAGTCGGAAAAATATTTAAATATTATTTTCTATGCTTGTTATGTATGAATTAGTGTGTGTGAAATTTTCGTATTAAAATTTGATCGTTTTAATGCTTAATTTTGAAATAAGGGCTTGATCGCGTAAATTGAAAATTCGATGGTTAGATGAGATAGTGCTTAATTGTTGATGTTTTAATAAATTTGAGGCTTAAAGTAGCAATTTGGCCATAAAGGAAGGTTAGTGGCTGGTTGGTATGCATGGAATAGTGATCTAAATTGTTTATTATTTCTTTAGGTGAAAATGGTACATTATTTTAATATGTTAGTGGTTATAATAGAATAAAATAAACAAAATGAAAGAGAAATGTGCATAGTGGCCGGCCATGATGTGCATGAAATAGTGAGTGGAATTTTTATTATATTTTATGTTAAAATATATTAGTTTAATATATGTTATAATAATATAATTGATAAAAGATGAAAGTGCTCATCTTTTCTCATTGTTCATAGCCGAAACTTAGAGAAAATAAAAGAGAGAAAGCTTTGTGATGTTCGGTCCTTTGGAAGCTCAATAGGTAAGTGATTTGAGTTCGGTTTTTAATAATTTTTACGTTTTTGATATCGTTGTTATGTGATTTAGCTAACCCATGCTTGAATTTTTGAATTGGTTGTGTATTTTGTGAATTGCCATTGAAGACAGCTTGTTGCTTTTGTGGTTTGATGATGAAATATTGATTATGAGTGTTAGATTAACAAGTTTTGTTCTTGAATTTTGATGAAATTGAGTAGTTAGGATTAAATTGCAAAAATAAATATTTGAGGGACTAAAATGCAAAATAAATGGATTGTATGGATTTGTATAGGCATGGGTAACATTCGGCCCTAAAGGAGTATTTTCAAATTTGGTGTATTTTGTGTTTTGTGCAATAGGGACTAAATAGCTAAAAATGTAAAATGTATGGGGTAAAAGTGCAAATTACTTATTCATGTGTTTTTGAGTGAATTTAATTGAATATTTATTAAATAAGTTTAATTTATATCAAATTAGATTAAGAAAAGAGAAAGTCGAATTTGAATCGGGGAAAGACAAAAATAGCCAAATAGTTGATTTTACGTTCGCCGATATCCGAGGTAAGTCTATAAGCAAATGGTTGTTCGTAATTTTAATTAAATGTAAATTATTCATGCTGAATTGAAATGTTTACAATTATATTTTCTATTGCCGAATGTGAGGGATGGTATTTGATATGTTCAAGGAACTATTTGAGTAAGTTTATAAGCAATTGGATTCAATCGAGTAGTTATTATAATGAAAGGTACATTTTCAATTGAATTTATGGATTATATTTTCAATTGCCGAATGAGATATGAAAATTTTTTTATGTGTTAGCCGAATGTGATTTAGTATGTACATGATTATACATATATCTCTTGATTAGTTGAAATAAGCATATTAATATCCATTTTTGCCGAATATGATATGGAATGGATTAAATATATGTACTAGCCGAATGTGTGGATGATTTATGCCTGGAATTTATATATTTAAGTTGAATGAATACTTATGAGTTTAATAAAGGTTAAATGTGGACCATGGAATAGGTGATGGTTGTGATTGAATAATTAACTATGTGTATATATATAAGCGTGGCTGAATGTGAAGGTAAGTCATGGGAAGAAAGTTTTGGTTTGAATATGTGTATATAAGTATGATATATGAACAAAAATGTAAATTGTATATGTGATGTGTAATAGGAGGAAATCAGATAATAGGCACTATGTGTGCGAATTTATACACCGAGCACTATGTGTGCGATATCGGTCGAATGGCACTATGTGTGCGAATTTATACACCAAGCACTATGTGTACAATATCGGTCGAATGGCACTATGTGTGCGAATTTATACACCGAGCACTGTGTGTGCGATATCAGTCGAATGGCACTATGTGTGCGAATTTATACACCGAGCACTGTGTGTGCGATATCGGTCGAATGGCACTATGTGTGCTAATTTATACACCGAGCACTATGTGTGCGATATCGGTCGAATGGCACTATGTGTGCGAATTTATACACCGAGCACTGTGTGTGCGATATCGGTCGAATGGCACTGTGTGTGCGGAAAATTAAGTAATGGCACTAAGTGTGCGATACATTACAAGTAATTGGCATCAAGTGTGCTCTTTTACAAGTAACGGCACTAAGTGTGAGATACGTTACATGAGTTGCACTGTGTGTGCGAGTTATCGATTTTTCTCAAGGATGGGAAACATTGAATGAAGGTAATCGAAAGTGACAGTATGCAAGTAATGCATGATAGTTGAGTATCTTGTTGCAAATTAGGTAATTTGTTTCGATATAAATTAAAGTTTGAAATGTGATGTATTTGTTAATCTTTGAGTTATTTAAGTGATAGACATAGAGTATGGGAATATTCGGTGTTGGAGATCTAATGTGTATGATATTGTTGAATGGTAACATATTATATGTATTGTAGTTACCACTTTATCAATAATTAAGTTGAAATAAAAATAAAAAAAAATAAGGTAAGTGAAGTTACTTAAAGAGGAACATGGATTATATGAGAAAAGTGATTATATATGTGTATGTGATTAACCAATTTTGGCCTATTTGAATTGAATTATATATGTTTCTATGGTGAATTATTTGCTTATGGCTTACTAAGCTTTTAAAGCTTACTTTGTGTAATTTTCCTATGTTTATAGAGTTTCGAGGACTTGCTCGGGTTGGAAGTCGAAGGAGATCTCATCACACTATCCACTTTTCGCCCGGTAAATAAATGCTTGGAGATTTGGTTACGTGGCATGTATAGACTAGTTTTGATATTCTTGGTTTCAAATTGTGTATATATATAGCCATGCAAAAATGGCTTGATTATGATGTTTGGTCGTGGTTTTGGCTGATTTGGTTTTGGTATTTATAAGTATGGTTAATATATAGAGTTTAAATGAAATGGAGTAAAGATGTTATAAACTAGTTAACCATAATTTTGCAACTAAACAGTTTTTTGGTTAGCAATGTGTGACGTGATTTTTAAAAATCACCAAAAATAGGAGAAATGGAATTAGAAAGTGAATAAGATATAATTAAAGCTTATTGTGTCTATTTTTATATGAAAGAAATAGAGTAGGAAAAGGAATTTTATATTCTGTGATATTTAAATTTTAGTGAGACTAGTTCTGAATGACTTTGTGATCCCCTATTCTGTCTTGGAAAAATTATTAAAAATTGTACAAAATGAATTATGAGTTATATTTTATATTTATAGATTCCTTAGTGAGTCTATTTTCAATAGAAACAAGTGGGAACATCATATGAAAACTGTAAAATGAGATATTTGAATTTAGGTTAAGAGAGATCAGAACCGTTGGTCAGTGAAACAGGGGAAACTTTAATGAATAAACTGTACTAAATGGCCACATGAAAAATTCTGGAAAAATTATAGTAAGAAGATATATGAGTCTAGTTTCAAGGAAAATTTACGGATCTAAATCTTGAGTTTTTTAACTCGAGTTATAGTCATTTTAGACAACATGACGCAGATGGACAGTTTCAATTTTTATGCCCCGAATTAGTAGTTAAGTCTAGTAACGCCTCATGCTCGACTCCGGCAACGATCTCGGGTAAGGGGTGTTACATTTGATTGGTATCAGAGCTGTGGTTTAGTCAGTTCTAGGACTACCATAGTGTATGCGAGTCTAGCTATACATGCCATATTTAACCCGCGATAGTGTGATATCTCCCGACTCTGACGAAAATTGTTTTAATTAGACAGATATGCTTTCCAACCGAGCTAAATTCCGATAGTATGGAATGTGTACTCAAATGTTTGAGTGAAAATATATTGGTGATGAGTTGACACTCGTAAAGGTATGAATCAAAGTGTATGACATTTTTGTTATTGATAAATGTTATAATTATATGAGCATATGAGTTATGACATTTGAGTTATGATGCTATATGAGAATTTCGATTGTGAATTAGTGATTTGAGTTGGCTTATGAAATATGTGTTAAGAACAAACGTGATTATAAGCAAATGTTTATTAAATGTTTAGAGAATGTGAAATTAGAAATAAACTGGCTATTTGTGATAGTATGTGTTATGTGCATTTATGTGTGAGTTAAATTTGAGGCTTTACTACCCTCACCCCTTTATCAGTAAAATGTTACAATGAAATCTGTAAGATTTTGGGTTGAATAAGCTCACGAGTGTGGAGTTACAGAGATCCGTGTTTGAAAGATTACTAATGTAGTCGAAAAGAGAACAAATCAAAGCAAATGAAGACAAGATAAAAGAGATATTGGATAGTTAGAAGACTATTCAGATTATACAAAGTTACTATTATAGAAGAAGTTAACTCCGATTAAATGACCTATTCGGTATGTTATTTAAAGAAAGTATTAATCAAAGCTTTTACGAATTGATTTCATTAGTGAAGGGATAATGTGAAAATTTCTCATGACGAATTAGACGGATGAATAATGATTGAATTGTATTAATGGTTGAATGAAATGGTTATAATCGGGTAGTTACTATGATTCCTTCTGGGTATTCTGTGTGTACATTTTTCCTCAGAAGTATATGTGACTATTTAATTTCAAAAGGAAGTCTTATCGTATGAGAACATTAGCTAAACATATTAATAGGCGAAATCATCGTTGATCTGTTTGGGTTATGTTCGACATTGTTATGTCTTTCTCTTATAATTTATTCCATTATGTGGATATAAAAGTCGACGGTAAAATCTGTATGAAGTTAATATTCTGCATTTTACTTGGTTATTGTTCTGCATTGAATATACGTGAAGATTATATTTCTTACATTCTTGGGGATTTTAGTATTTATGAGTGACATTGTTCTTCCCGACATTTTCTCGGGATAGCATCGAATTGATATCATTCTATACGAGTTGTAATTTTCGGATATCTGTATAGCTCCATATGCTTTGAAATTTCACTATTTCAGCTTTTCTTATGATTCCATGTGATTATCTCGCAAGAGATCTCTATATGACGAGAGATGACTATGTTTATTATGATTATAACTTCCGGCTTGAAATGTGAGAGTGCAGTGATACTTTGTCCTCGAGTTATAGAAGTTATGTCTCTGCAATGGTTGCTACTAAAATCATATTTGATTCTTTTTGTGATCAAATGCTTCCTTAATGTAGGGATAATAATTATTATAGGGTTGGGACATCGTTCCTAGTAAGGCCCAATAATTTCTATTTGGTTAAGGTGATTTCAGTAGAATTCAAAGTTTCGATGATTAATATAAGAGACAGCTTCATTATAAACTCTTTTCTAGTTCTTATGAAGGTTCGACATTGATAAAAGTGAAAATGATAGAAGATCAAGTTAAATTTGTATAATGATATGTTTGGGGTTATCCTTTTAACGAGAAGAAAGGATTTCTTCGAAAAGACCAATTCAGTGGTTTAGTATGATCTGAATTATTTGATTGAAATGTTAATTGGGTTATATGTGTTTGAATCTATCTACGAACTGGAAATAAATTTTGAACCGTTGGTCAGTGAAACAGGGGAAACTTTAATGAATAAACTGTACTAAATGGTCACATGAAAAATTCTGGAAAAATTATAGTAAGAATATATATGAGTCTAGTTTCAAGGAAAATTTACGGATCTAAATATCGAGTTTTGTAACTCGAGTTATAGCCAATTTAGACAACATGACGCAGATGGACAGTTTTAATTTTTATGCCCCGAATTAGTAGTTAAGTCTTGTAACGCCTCATGCTCGACTCCGGCAACGGTCTCGGGTAAGGGGTGTTACAATCTAACCCACTTACTCCATAAAAAGCCTACCTTCACAATTAACCCCTAGTGAACCCCTTTTAATCCTAACAACCCTATTTATTGACTCACCCACTAATATTAACCCAGAACCCCTTTGTTTTTGTTATCACCATTCCTTTTGACTACCCTTATATCGAGATTTGATTTGATTAATAGCCTAACTATGTTTTCTATGTATTTATAGTTTGTTCTTAAAAAAAATTCAAAAGTATATTCATTATTCATTATTAGTTGTGATTAAATGAGCTTATATGCTTGAATCCCAGATATCGAAGAAGAAGCTCGTAGTGTTAGCATTATTAATTTTCAATTGATGTAATTATTATTAGTCATTAGTTCTTAGTTAGGTAATTTGTCAATTCAATCTCGATTCTAACCCTCTAATTCAGCCTTACTCCACACCTTAACCCTAGCCCTGTTATAACCCTAACAAAGACCTTTTGATTTGTGTTTCATCTCATATTTCAGTGGTGGAGATTTGATTTTCATGCAAGCCTATGGGATTAACTCTTCATGTTTGGCTTTTGAGTACATAAATTTTGAACCTTAAACACTTTGAGTGATTTGAGTGAATCTTTTGTGAGGATGTCAATCCTTGTCGATTTCGAATCAGAGGTAATTATCTAGATAAGGGGAGACGCCTATGTTTTCGAGCTACAAAATCTATGACTTATACTGTTTGAATTTTTAGGACACTTTGAATTGAATTATCCATGTATAAATTATCTATGAATTATGATGAGACACTATCAATGACTATTATGAATTGAGGAAAGTTCGTTTTAATTGTAAGTTGAGAATTTTGCTTGAGGACAAGCAAAAGCTTAAGTGTGGGGGTATTTGATAAACTGTAAAAGTAGAATATTCTAAGCCCACATTTAGTATGCTTTTGGATGATTTAAGCCCCAATTTATGTAAAAAGGTGCTCTTAATCCTTTCTTTTCATGTCTTATACTCAGGAAAGCACCCGATGACGGAAAGAACGAGAAACGGGCTTAAAACGGACCAAAATTGGGCCAAGCCACGAAATCAGCACGGCCTGGACTTCAAGCCACACGACCGTGCCATCGTTCCTACTAGAACACGGCCTTACCACGACTTACACGGCCGTGCCTTATTCAACAGTGTTGAACACGGCCTGGCCACGATTTACACGGGCATGTGCCATGGCCGTGCCTCTGCCGTGGAGAAGAGCAATTCCATTCGGGAAAGGATACTTAGGGAGAAAGAAACGTGTTTCAAAAGCCTATAAATACACCCTAGGTACCAGGTGAAAGGGGTAGCGAGCTAGGCTAAGCCAGCCAAGCCGAAAGGTCGATTTGTGGGAATCACTCGAAGATAGCCGTTGATCCATCTCAAGAAGCCGGAATTCTACTCAAGACGGAGGATCTCCTCTTCAATTCCTTCAGGGGGTTTTAGGGATTTCTTATGTTTTGTTTTATCTTTTCTCTTGAGATGTTTTCCTTTATTGTTATAAACTAAACCTTCGGATACCCGAAGGGGATGAAACCTATGATGAATCTTGTTATTTGATTTTTTTAATTATATGATAATAACTTAGTTTGTTCTTAATTGTGTGAACTTAATCCAAATCTAATGTGCTTAGGTGGAGGAGGAATAGACCCTGCCTAAGAGTAGATCCAACATAATTAAGCGGAGTTGATCGTACGCCTAGAGATAGGGTGACGAGATTTTGCCGGATTAGGGTGAAACCTAATATGGGAATCCACAGATTGATTTACTGCTATTATAGGGGGTTATTATAAGCGAACGAGAGTTCCACTAATTAACCTAGGGTTAGACGTTATTCGCCTCGAGAGAGGGTTTAATATACGTTAGGGAGTCTCACGGATCAAACTAAGTAAATAAATCATATGGTTCAAGGTTAAATAACAAGTGAAGTCTAGGTGGATTTTTCCTAAGGGTATCGCTTGAGTCAACTGAGTTTTCCCAAAAGTTATTTCCCGAATTTATTCTTTTTGTCTTTGCATCTTAGCTTAGTAAGTAGATTAGTTTTAGTTTAAACAACCCTCACTTTATATTAAGGCTAAATAATAATAAGACGGTGAGTATTAGTACTTTTAGTTCCTTTGGGTTCGATAATCCGGTCTTGCCTAAGCTATACTACTGTTCGATAGGTGCACTTGCCTCAATCGTTGTCAGAGTTAGTTCCAGGTTCGATCATTCTTTTATAAATTTTTAAAACTCTGATTTACAGCGATCATCCACCGGCTCGCCTAACGAATGTGTTCAACCATCCCGAAATAGTCAACGCAATAGACGAAGTCGTGCAAATACTATTCCTACCGAAGGTCGATTACGAAGATTTCTAGACTTTTCAACCTTGGAACATCGAACACAATACGACGACATCCAACAATGTTCACTCCCGGTCTGTAAGCAAATCGATTTCACCACTCTTGATCTTTTAAATATTCGTGATGTTGTGCTTCATTATTTTGATGCTATTGGTTGGAACTCATTTGCTAATATTTTCTTTAATGCATATTATGAGTTGGTATACGAATTCTACACCACATTTAGCTTCGATATAAATGCATTGTGAACTGTTGAAACACAAAATGTCGTATGTTTTCGTTTGATTGGGAGGGACTTTCAAATGTCAATTTCTGAATTTAACACTGGCATGGGTTTCGTCGACCCTGATAATATTCAATCTGATTCCTATCATTCTGCTCTGTTAGATATTCCGAGCAACTTTGATGCTCAATATGTTTATCGTGTTTTAACTCATTCTAATCATCTTTATAATCCGAAGACCACAAAAGACTTATTGGTGCATGAACCTGCTTTAAGATATATTCACCAATTTTTGGCATTTAGTTTTTTAGGTAGAAATGACTCTTCATCTGTTCTAACTAAGACTGAACTGTTCTTTTTGTGGTGTATGCATTCGGGTTTTAAAGTTAATTTCGGATATTGGTTTGCACGAAATTTTCATGCCGTTTTGCGTTACAATCGTCCACTAATACTTGGGTCATATATTACGAATTTAACATCTCAACTTTTTCACTCTGAAATTGATTTCTCGGCCTTAACATGTGCATATAGTATGGACAGCTTAGATAAATATTGTTTGGACTCTATGGGATTGCTTGCCGGCACCCCTACTTCGTGTTATTTTGTTCCTCCAGGTACACAGACTACTCGCGGAAATATGGTTTTTCGCCAACGCCCACACATCAATACTAGAGAGCAAGAGGAACAACCTCTATCTGTGGAGGCACGTTTAGGCCGAATCGAGGCAAGACTTGGAACAATGGAAAATCAAGTCTCCACAATCCTTGATATCCTGCAAAGTCATTACCCCCAACACCGACAAAATCATTGAGGACACATGGGGAGTACTCTGAACTTTTCATTTTACTTGTTATTGGAGCTATTGTTTTTCTTTTCTATAATATGACACATGCTTGAGGACAAGCATAGATTAAGTGGGGGCGATGAAAATGGTAGTTTGCATAGATGGTTGATTGATTTTGGCTGCATGTTTCTCTTTTGCATATGTTCAATCTTACGTTGAATACATTCGATAATTTATTTGACATTGAGCCTTTAATCTAATACTTACTCAATTTGGAAAATTGGGCAATTTTTTTAATTTAAATGTTCAAGTATATAGATTAGTCGACATTTTAGATTTTTATTTTTTTAATTGAATGTTTGAAAAAAAAAATTGATTGTGCATGAATAAATGTAAAAAAAGAAAATAAATAAATAAAGGCTCAAGTTATGAGTGAAAGTTTCAAAAACGTGACCGGATTGAGTAACCGGGGTGAGGTGCTTGGGTTGCCATCTCATCTCGCGTAAAAAGGTTCCAGTGACAAGTCGATAACTTAATAACATTCCGCTAACAGAGCCTAATAATAATAAAGATTGTTTGAACTGAGTAACCGGGATAGGGTGCTTGGGTTGTCATCCTAGTTCACGTAAAAAGGTTTGACCATGTCTAAATTTTTTCTAAAGTATAGTTAATTAATAATGCCTTGCAAATTATTGGATTCAAACTCAATTTAATGAAATTATCTAGTTCGCGTATTTCAAATTTTATAACACTTGTTGATTAAACTATATGTTCTGAGCATTTATTTATTTTTGCCTATGTTGTTTACATTGAATATGGATGCAGAAAAGAGGCTCGATTTTCAATAAATTGTAGAATCAATTCTAATGTTTGAAAGAACAACATGCTTGAAGGCAAGCATGAGCTAAGTAGGGGGATTTGATAACATGTTAATTTGCATGGTTTCTTGTGTTTAATTCGGTTTATTTCTGAATCAATCCCTGCTAAATTAGTATTTTTATGATTTAAATCTTTTCAGGGATGCAATTGGTCAAAAGCAAGCTGAAAAGGGCCAAATTGAAAGAAAATCATTGAAATGGGGCCAAATCAAAAAAAAATGGAGGAAGCCAAGGACACATCAAATATTTTGACTTTGTAAAAAGCCAAAAATAGAAAATCTTAATTTAGTTTATTTTATTTATTTTTATTTTTATTTTTATTATTTTAGATTTTATATTAAATTAGTTTAGGCTATTTTTAGTAAACCCCATGTATATAAATAGGGGCTTTTTGTTCTTAGGAAATCATCAATCAATTAATTCTTCTCCTACTTAAATTTGGAGTTGTATTATCCTCTTTGTCTTTTCCTAGTCCAATTTAGAATTGAATTTCTTTTTCTCCTTCAAATTGGCGTGAAGTAATCTGCCAATTTCAATTGCAATTGTTTTGCTTTTACTAGATTGGTTCAATTGCCTTCCAAGCCCCTTTTCCTTTCCAAATTCCATCATCCTTTGCACAAAGCCAAATCATATTCCACAACCTTCAAGCATGATTAAATTCATGCCACACTAAACCCTTTTCAGCTTTAAGTCGGTGTTAACCCCGTCAAAGAACCGTGAGTTACGAACCTGAGCAATTTAACTCCTACTTTTCAATATTTATTATTTCTCCGGATTAAGAGTATGACTTCGTCAACTCACAAAGTCAAATCTACACTAAGTAAAAAAGGACGTCGTTTGAGTTAGTGTGACTAGACGTACAGTTGGGATTCCGAAAGGATCGATTGTCTAATCGGTTTTCCGTGAACACATTGCGTGCCAAGTGGGGATTGCTGTTTTGTTCCGTCAAGGGAAGTAGTAACCGGATTTAAATGTCCCACGCGCTTGAGGGCATTGGTTCGAGCTAGGCTCTTCTAGAACGCAAAGCTGCCGGAGTTCTAAATCACGAACGTTTCTTAGGTTGTTCGATCGGTAAGGGTTAGTTATAGGATGTTCCATAACTAATTTACACAAGGAAGAGTTGGTGTCTGAGGCGTCCTTGGTAGCTATAACTAGCTTATTGGAAAAGAAGAGTTCATCTAATTTCGAGGATCAATTCAAAGACGGAAAAACCCGTGCATACCGATGCTCAAAATCAGTCTTAATACACGGTTAAATCAGAACCCAAAATCGACTATAACTCAAATCAAGCACTACCGCTTACCCCAAACACTCTGGTCGATTAACTACTATTCCGTGGGAGTAGAATCTCAAACTTCTTGATTCGTTGCTTCCCAAAAACAACAGTAACCCCAATCAATCATTGGAAAAACACAAGTTACCGAAAAGCAAAGCTCCACTTACCAGAACGTGTGACAAAAATAGGAATAACAAAAACAGAGGTGTGACGGCCAAAAAATAGGAATCGAAACCAAAAAGAAGAAAAGGAAAGGGAAACGACAGAGGAACAGTATACCAACGTCAGTTTTCTTAGGGAGAGGGAGAAAATTTTGCAAAAAGAAAAGATACCCCTTTCTGATAACCCTCAAATCCCATATTTTTCTCCCACTAACCCCCATTCTCAGTCTTTCAATACAATCAGAACTCTTTCAGCCAAACAAGCAAAAATAAACTCCCTCGCTCGTGCAAGGATTTAAACACAGGACCTCCAACACACTAACACCCTTACCACTCGAACCAACAGGCTCATTCTGATATGAATTTATAGATAAATTAATATAAGCCCACTTAACAAAGATAGGGCTTAGATCCAAAAATAACATAATTTGCTAAAGGTAAGGCTTGAACCCAAGACCTCACACACACACCCAGAACACTGAACCACTGAAGCAGATACACAATTGTGTTAAATAATCTCAGAAACAAAAACTAAAAGTCGGGGCGTTACAACTCTACCCCCTAAACGAAATTTTAACCTCAAAATTTACCTGATCAGAAAATATGAGGATACTACTGACGCATCGAGTCTTCAGGTTCCCACGTGGCCTCATCGGTACCATGATTCTGCCACAGAACCTTCACTAACGGGATAGACTTCCTCCTCAGAACCTTAATGTCATGATCCAAAATCTAAACTGACTCCTCCTCGAAGGTCAAGTTCGGCCTAACCTCGATCTCCTCAACCGAGACAACGTGAGATGGGTCTGACTGATACCGCCTCAGCATCGAGACGTGAAAAACATCGTGGCCAACTCTGGAGGTAGCTCTAACTGATAAGCAACCGGCCCTATTCGCTTCAAAATTCGATACGACCCGATGAAACCTAGGGCTCAACTTGCACTTACGACCAAATCTCAGAACATTCTTCCACGGTGAAACCTTAAGGAAGACGAAGTCCCTTACAGCATACTCAACATCACGCCTCTTCAGATCTGCATACAATTTCTATCTATCCGAAGCCGCTTTCAGACGATCCCGAATCAGTCTAACCTTATCCTCGGTCTCAGAAACCAACTAAGGACCCAAAACCCGACGTTCACCCAACTCAGTCCAACATAGCGAGGTACGACACGTACGACCATACAGAGCCTCGTAATGTGCCATCTAAATGCTAGACAGAAAGCTGTTATTATAGGCGAACTCAGCTAACGGCAGATAATCCTCCAAACTACCTCAAAAATCAATCACATAGCTCCGAAGCATCTCAATGGATGCATTGATAGCATCCAAAACCAATTGTGTCTTCCTGCTGATCGTAGGCCACTTCATATCCGGCTTCGCGCCCTTCTTTTTAATATTTTGAACCAAGATAGCAAACTCCCTCACCATGCATACTTTTTGGGGCAGATCGACGGTAACCGTATGCTCGCTCAAAAGTGACTCCCATCCTGTTACGAGTTCATTGAATCCAGGTTTCGTGGATGCAGTATAAGAGGCCTCCTGCTCTTGGTAAGGAATGACGAAATCTATGAGGTGCAAGGTTCCGTGTGTTCCTATAGCAATGATATTCATTGTCAAACTAGTTAAGAAAGAGCAATAGAATGTTGCTTTTTTTCCATCCTCCTATTGCAGTGAAGCCCCACAATCTAGTATCACCCCTACTTCATTAAGAACAGCTCCTCGCAAGGCTGTTACAGTCTTGGGCAGCTCGTAGTCGGCTGCCCACAGGATCAACCTGATCCCGTACCACCCCGCATCACCGATTGCACCAAGTGCGTCGAGATCAGGCTTCACACGGATGTCGTTCTTGAGAAAATCAGGGTCGGTAAAGAATGTGAAGCAGCTGTTCACCTGAGGAAGGCCAAGGTTATTAAAATAACATTGTCATTCCATCATCATAAGATAAGTCATACACTGCAGAAAAATGGAATTAGATGTCAACCTGAGTAAACTTAAGTTATGAACAGAAATGGTAAATGCATAACAAAAAAGAAGGTTATGAAAGAGAAGTTTACAGTTTTAAGTTGACCAAAGCGCTGCTTATCTTGTAAAAACTCCTCCATTTTGTGGGTCCTAGAATGATGCATCCACATGGTCCCATCCATAATCTGAACCCCGTTTTCCTCACAAGCCCTTACTATCTCATCAAACTCTGCTACATTTAGAGCCACGGGCTTCTCCGTTAGCAAATGCTTCTTCTTCTGAGCTATCAATACAGCCCACTTGAGGTGAAGGGTTGTGGGTGAGAGCATATAGACGGCGTCGATGTCAAGATCATCCAAAAGGGATTCGTAAGAGCCGTAGATCTTGGCTTCAGAAGGGAAGCCATTGGACTTGGCAAAATCGGCGGCTTTGTGGAGGGAGCGGCTGGCGACGGCAAAGGGAGTGGGAGTGGCGTTGGGTGCAAGTAGGATGGCTCGAGAGACTTTGCAGGCTATCTCGGTGCAGCCAATGATTCCAAACCTGATTGGAGTGTGAGTCATTGTCGGGGGAGGAAGAGAGAAACAAGAGGAGATAAGTGATAAAATCGATGAACGGACACTATTGCTTTGCTTTGTTTGATGTAATCAGACAGAAGAGTGATGTAAATGAATCAGATAAGACTCCATCTTTTACTTAACTTTTTACGGGGCATTTCATTTCTATTTTTTACAGATAATTTTACACTTTGCTATAGATATATTTTGGGTAAACTCCCCAAATAATGTAACAGTCCGGTTTAGACCCTAGTTGGAATAGTGATTTTGGGACCACAAATTTGAGTCTAAAAAATATTTTAATATTATTTCCGTGCCTGTGGTATGTGAATTAGTATGTGTGAAATTTCTGTGATTTAATTTGGTTATTTGTGTGCTTAATTTAATAAAAGGACTAAATCGCATGAAATGTAAAAGTAGCTTTCTATTTGAATAATAGCTGAATTGATGTGTCTTTATAAAGAGGAAGTCCTTAAGATGAAAATTAGCCATTATATTGGTTAGTGGACGGTAAGGCCATTGAATATACATGTTATATATGTTAATAATTAAAGGATAAAATTGTAAATTAGTTAATAAGTTAATAAAATAAAAACAAAGTTAAAAACGGTGGACATTTAAGTGTTCATCCACCGAAAATGCAAAGAAAAGAAAAAGAAAAACCAAGCTAGGAATTCGGCCCTTGTTCAAGCAAATTAAGGTATGTAATTAGTTCGGTTTTTGATAATTTCTACATTTTTGTAATCGTTGCTTCGTGTTCTTCAAAACCCATGCTTCAATTTTGTGAATCGATGAAGATTTTGAAAAGTGCCACGGATGAATTCATTAGTTTTGTGATGTTTGATGATGAAATATGAAATATATGTGTTAGATTAACATGTTTTGTCTTTGATTTTTGGTGATTTTGAGTAATTTGGACTTAATTGAGAAAATAATATTTTGAGGGACTAAATTTTGAAATAAATGAAATATATGGACTTGTATGAGCATGGTTAATATTCGACCTAAGCATGGTGTATACAAATTTGGTGTATTTTGTGATTTTATGAAATAGGAACTAAAATGTCAAAATGTTAAAATATGAGGGCTAAATTGTAAATTGCCCTAAATATGTGTTTTTGGATTGAATTGAATGATTTGGTGAATAAATGGATTAAATTTAAATGGGTATAGATCAAGAACCAAAGAAAACGGATTTAGATCGAGGAAAGTCGAAAATAGTTGAATAGCCGTTCGTTTCCGTTTACACAAATCCGAGGTAAGTCTATATACAAATAAATGTATTTGTATTGATTTATGTATGTTCATATGAAATTTCATTGTGATGAATGAGTACGAGATGATAACTATATGAAATCCAATGAAGTATCGACAATGTATCAATGTCCGAGAAGTCCCGTACGAACCTAGGAATAGATAGGATTACATATGTCATGACATAGGTTTCCTATGTGTGATATCGTGTAAGACCACGTCTGGACGTTGGCATCGATTTGAGATTGTAACATCCTGGAAAGGGCCTGTGCATTTTTGGTTTAATTGTACGAAATGACATATCTTATGTGTTATGAATATATTTTGAACACTTTAGGAAACCTGGAAATGTATGGAAATGTTAAGTTTAAAAGAGGAAAGTGAACATTTTTAGAACCTTGGAAATGTAAGGAAATGTCTTCTAAGGAAATGTCATGGAAATGTAAGGAAATGTCTTGGAAATGTAAGGAAATGTCTTGTAAGGAAATGTCATGGAAATGTAAGGAAATGTCAAGTTTATAGAGCCGATCAAAAATTTTTGGAAACTTAGAAATGACCTAGAAATGACGAGTTTTAAGGTTTAAAAGGGGAAATTAAGGCAAGGTGGCCTTAAAAGAAAAAGTTTGTGAAATTTGACACACAAACAGGCTTAGAAAAGTGGCCTGGAGATGCCACTTAGGGCCTATGGATATGGCGCCACATGCAAGGTGTTGGGCCTGAGTTCGAGTCACTTGGAAAGCAAATGAAAAGGAGTTTTATTTTGCTTCCAGAAGACTGAGGAGTGGACGGCAAGGCTTCTAGAAAAAGGGAGGTTTATCCTCTTTAAAATTCGGCTATTAAGGATAAATAAAGGTTTTTTTATTGGAGAGATAAATGATGATTTATCTTAAGTATTTTCAAAAAGGAATTTATTTATCATAATTTCCATGAGATAAAGGCTGGATTAAACTCTTTTATTTTATGATAATTAAAGGATAAAGCTATCAAATTGAAGAGTGGTGGCCAAGTAAGGGACTCCTTAGCTGATAATTTCGTCTATAAAAGGAAGGAAGGAAGGAGGGATACTCATCAGTTTTCTTTTTTCTCTGCTCTGCTAAAATTCTTAGGGTTCTCTCCTCTTCTTTTCTCTTTTCCTTTGTCTAGCCGAATTCCCTAGCCTCCTCTCTCTTTTATTCAAAACCAAAAACACAATCCAACCTAGCCGAATTCTTCATACCACCAAAAGCGAAATTACGCTTAAAGCCGAATCTTTGTTGTGACAGAAGGATGTTGCCGATTTCATCCAAAAGGTTTTCTTGAGATCTAGTAGTTGTCGACTACAAGGAGAAGTACAACGAAGCTTCGAGATTTCTAAGACTCAAGGTAAGTCATATGAATATTCGGCCATAGGCCATTTAAAGATGATTAAGTGTTAGAAATCAATCTAACATGTGCTCATAGGATTTTCGACAAAGATGAAGGAAGCAAGGATTTATTCCGGATTTGAATAATCATCAAATCAACATCAAAGGTAAGAATACAAATCCTACTAGGATTTGGTATTATAGCCGAATAGGATTTATGTTAAGTAATAAGTGATAAATCAAATGTAGGGATTAAGGATCTAAGCATTAGATCAAGCTTTTCAGGATCTCAAGGAAATTTTAAGCGAATCAGGTGTGTACCCCACACTAACTTTTAATAAGATTGATGGTAATATGTAAAATATGCATGTTTATAAGAATGTGGCTAAGGTACCATAATATGGTACAAAGTACTCAGGTACGTTTTCTACTCCTATTAGGATTACGAAATATGTTATATTCAACATGTGGAATATGATAAGAATGTGAATTTAAGTATGATATGCATGATATGAATAATATGGGTCATTCGGGATATATGAAAAAGGGGAAGTGAATGTGATGACTACGGTCTCACTATCTGAATGTGGGGACTTCGGTCACATTATCTGAATGTGGTAACTTCGGTTACATTATCCGAATCTGGTGTCTTTTGACACAACTATATCTGGTGGCTATGCCACAAAATTTTATATGGGCGATGAGCACGCCGATCGCAGCGGATCGCCTTGAAGGTGTGTAGCGGATGGAGGGTCGACTTAGTAGTCCCCACGGTGTGCAGGTTGGTACGGGGATGTGTAGCGGATGGCATCTAGGTTTTGGGTTCGGGTTGCATCATTATTGATATCTGCTGTATGAATAAGTGTTTGATATGAACATGTATGCTGATCTATTGAATGTTAGTGTTGGTTACACATTGAGTCATTGACTCACCCGTTGTGGGAATATTTTTCAGTGATGAGCATTAATGGACCGGGTCGGCAGGAGCTGAAGGTGACCATGCATCGCAAGGAGAAATTTAAAGATTCGGACTTTTATTTTTACTAAGTACTTTAATTTTATTTTTGGGTTTTGATTGATGTAATAAGGCCATAAGGCCCAAGTTGGATTTCTTTACTTACATTTATTTTAATTTATTATGTTAAGAATTATTTTTGATTAAAGTTTAATTAAAATTATTTCTTTCAAAATAAACCCTAAAATTGTTTTGTCACCATAATTAAATGATTTCTAAGTAAAATAAATGGGTTTCCAACTTAAGCCAACCCAAAACGATAATTTTCTAAAATTACACAAATTTTCTCTAAGTAACAAAGAACTTTGAAACCGGTTTACTTAAGGAGCATACGAGATCCGGTCCAGCTTGTGGGCGGGTGTGGGTGTTTCAATTTGGTATCGAGCCCGCTTTTAAACTCTCGGCTGTGGGCTAAGGCCCAAAACGTTTTCAAATCGAGCCCAAATGAGTTTTATGAAAGTATTTTTGAAAATGAGCGGGTTTTACGGCATGGCACCTAAGTCTCAGACCATGATCCACGGTAAGTACCCTAACCATTTGTGTGATTATGTGGTTTATGTTATGAATTATGGAAGGGTAGAAGAGGAATGGAACGTAGAATAGCATGATAGGAACTTGAACCCTAGGACTAATTTACTCAAACACAAACACATAAGACTTAATTCCATTAAACAAACCTATGACTAAGACGCCAGTTAGGGGTGTGGTAACCATTGTGCGCATGTCTAGGATTGGATCCTAAGAGCACAGTACTTAAGCGGTCCTAGTGACTCACCTTCTCTTCACTGGAATCCTACCTGGTGCGTAGCTTCGGTTCACCCTAACCAAGAGGACTCGGTCATAGGCTAAACACAATGACTAAAACCCGAAAGGGAACTAGCCGTCTTTTTATAAACCCTAGTTTTAAAACTCTTAAAATTACCTTTTTAATTTGTGAGAACTATTTTTACAAAATTCTTTCGAAAAATTTTTGATTTATAAAATTACAAAAATAACCCTAGTGGTAAATTACAAAAATACCTTTGGTTTATGAAATTTCCAAAATACCCATAGTTCTTATCAAAATTTTCATTACTTTATAAAATGTTCAAAAACCCTAATTTGCAAATTATTAAAAATACCTTGATTTGGAGAAAAATTACGAAATTGCCTTTAACTCACAAAATTACCAAAATGACCCTGATTTTCAAAATTTTTGCAACATCACCGTTTTGGAAAGTAAAATTCTCAAAAAGAACCCTCAAAGTTTTAAAAATTTTGAAATATCCCTGATTTATTAAAATTTACAAATTTACCCTGGTTATTTACCAAAATACCCCCGGATTTCAAAATTTTTCCAAAATACCCCGGGAATTTAAAAATACCAAAATACTTTGTGACGAAATCACCAAGGAACTCTTTCTTTTGGAAAAATTTACGGAAAATACCCTCTGTAGGACACATTACGAAAATACCCTTGGGTAGTGGAAAAACAACAACAATGAAAACTACCACATTTCTCTGAATGAACGAAAGTTCATAATTGGTTGATGAATGTGAACGTGACTTTCTGAATAGTGAATTTGAGTTGAGAACTTTGTTTGATCGAAAGAACCACTTTTAAACATCTCTTTTCATAAAACTGTTCGCGGTTAATAAGTGGAACAAAAAAATCTGATGCATAAAACTCTTTAATCGGATTAAATCGCGACGTTAGAAATGAGTTCTAGGGGCGTGAACTTAGAGATTGTGCCTAGAAAGTATGATGGTTCTATTAAGATCGAGTCAGCGCACATAAGCGTAGTCGCGGTGAGTTAAGATGTACGATTATTCGTTAATAAGTAATTTCGAGGACGAAATTATTTTAAGGGGGGTAGAACTGTAACATCCTGGAAGGGGCCTGTGCATTTTTGGTTTAATTGTACGAAATGACATATCTTATGTGTTATGAATATATTTTGAACACTTTAGGAAACCTGGAAATGTATGGAAATGTTAAGTTTAAAAGAGGAAAGTGAACATTTTTAGAACCTTAGAAATGTAAGGAAATGTCTTCTAAGGAAATGTCATGGAAATGTAAAGAAATGTCTTGGAAATGTAAGGAAATGTCTTGTAAGGAAATGTCATGGAAATGTAAGGAAATGTCAAGTTTACAGAGCCGATCGAAAATTTTTGGAAACTTAGAAATGACCTAGAAATGACGAGTTTTAAGGTTTAAAAGGGGAAATTAAGGCAATGTGGCCTTAAAAGAAAAAGTTTGTGAAATTTGACACACAAACAGGCTTGGAAAAGTGGCCTGGAGATGCCACTTAGGGCCTATGGATATGGCGCCACATGCAAGGTGTTGGGCCTGAGTTCGAGTCACTTGGGAAGCAAATGAAAAGGAGTTTTATTTTGCTTCCAGAAGACTGAGGAGTGGACGGCAAGGCTTCTAGAAAAAGGGAGGTTTATCCTCTTTAAAATTCGGCTATTAAGGATAAATAAAGGTTTTTTTTTATTGGAGAGATAAATGATGATTTATCTTAAGTATTTTCAAGAAGGAATTTATTTATCATAATTTCTATGAGATAAAGGGTGGATTAAACTCTTTTATTTTATGATAATTAAATGATAAAGCTATCAAATTGAAGAGTGGTGGCCAAGTAAGGGACTCCTTAGCTGATAATTTCGTCTATAAAAGGAAGGAAGGAAGGAGGGATACTCATCAGTTTTCTTTTTTTCTCTGCTCACAAATTCTTAGGGTTCTCTCTCTTCTTTTCTCTTTTCCTTTGTCTAGCCGAATTCCCTAGCCTCCTCTCTCTTTTATTCAAAACCAAAAACACAATCCAACCTAGCCGAATTCTTCATACCACCAAAAGCCGAAATTCTGCCAAAGCCGAATCTTTGTTGTGACAGAAGGGTGTTGCCGATTTCATCCAAAAGGTTTTCTTCGAGATCTAGTAGTTGTCGACTACAAGGAGAAGTACAACGAAGCTTCGAGATTTCTAAGACTCAAGGTAAGTCATATGAATATTCGGCCATAGGCCATTTAAAGATGATTAAGTGTTAGAAATCAATCTAACATGTGCTCATAGGATTTTCGACAGCAGTAAGGAAGCAAGGATTTATTCCGGGATTTGAATAATCATCAAATCGGCATCAAAGGTAAGAATACAAATCCTACTAGGATTTGGTATTATAGCCGAATAGGATTTATGTTAAGTAATAAGTGATAAATCAAATGTAGGGATTAAGGATCTAAGCATTAGATCAAGCTTTTCGGGATCTCAAGGAAATTTTAAGCGAACCAGGTGTGTACCCCACACTAACTTTTAATAAGATTGATGGTAATATGTAAAATATGCATGTTTATAAGAATGTGGCTAAGGTACCATAATATGGTACAAAGTACTCAGGTACGTTTCCTACTCCTATTAGGATTACGAAATATGTTATATTCAACATGTGAAATATGATAAGAATGTGAATTTAAGTATGATATGCATGATATGAATAATATGGGCCATTCGGGATATATGAAAAAGGGGAAGTGAATGTGATGACTACGGTCTCACTATCTGAATGTGGTGACTTCGGTCACATTATCTGAATGTGGTAACTTCGGTTACATTATCCGAATCTGGTGTCTTTTGACACAACTATATCTGGTGGCTATGCCACAAAATTTTATATGGGCGATGAGCACGTCGACTGCAGCGATTGCCTTCGAAGGTGTGTAGCGGATGGAGGGTCGACTTAGTAGTCCCCACGGTGTGCAGGTTGGTACGGGGATGTGTAGCGGATGGCATCTAGGTTTTGGGTTCGGGTTGCATCATCATTGATATCTCATTGTATGAATAAGTGTTTGATATGAACATGTATGCTCGATCTATTGAATGTTAGTGTTGGTTACACATTGAGTCTGTTGACTCACCCGCTTGTGGGAATATTTTTGGTGATGAGCATTAATGGACCGGGTCGGCGGGAGTCGAAGGTGACCATGCATCGCAAGGAGAAATTTAAAGATTCGGACTTTTATTTTTACTAAGTACTTTAATTTTATTTTTTGTTTTTGATTGATGTAATAAGGCCATAAGGCCCAAGTTGGATTTCTTTACTTCTGTTTATTTTAATTTATTATGTTAAGAATTATTTTTGATTAAAGTTTAATTAAAATTATTTCTTTCAAAATAAACCCTAAAATTGTTTTGTCACCATAATTAAATGATTTCTAAGTAAAATAAATGGGTTTCCAACTTAAGCCAACCCAAAACGATAATTTTCTAAAATTACACAAATTTTCTCTAAGTAACAAAGAACTTTGAAACCGGTTTACTTAAGGAGCATACCAGATCCGGTCCAGGCTCGTGGGCCGGGTGTGGGGTGTTTCAGAGATTTACGTGTAAGACTATGTCTGGGACATTGGCATCGTATTTGATTCATGTAAGACCCTGTCTGGGACAGTGGCATCAATATTTGGTTACATGTAAGACCACTGATAAACCGTAATTTATACATATTTTAATCCCACATTTAGCATGCTTTTTGGATGATTTATCCTTTGAATTGTGGAAATTTGATGCTCCTAATCCATTAATTTCATGTTTTATACTTAGGAGAGCATCAGAGGTCGAAAGGAATGAGAAACGGGCTAAAAATTGACCAAATGGGCCAAAGTAGGAAATCAACACGGCCGGGGCCCAAGCCACACAGTCGTGCCCCTTTAGCAGGCTCGACCACGGCCTGAATTCGATTCACACGGGCGTGTTGCACGGGCGTGTCCCTGCCGTGACAAAGAGGAATTTCACTCGGAATAGGGTACTTAGAGGCAAAGAAAGACATTCCAAAAGCCTATATAAACACCCTAAAGGCCAACCTTGAGGGGGGCGTCCAGCTAGGCCTAGGAGCCAAGCCAGAGAGGTCAGAATTGTGGGATTTACTCGAAGAAAGCCAGTTGATTCATCTCAAGAAGATGAAATCATACTCAAGACGGAGGATCTCTCCTTCAATTCCTTCAGGGGGTTTTAGGGTTTTCTTATGTTTTGTTTTATATTTTCTTCTGAGATGTATTCTTTTATGATTATGAACTAAACCCCTTAGATACACGAGGGGATGAAACCTAAGACGGATCTTGTTATTGTTTTCTGAACTATATGATAAATACTTGATTTGTTCTTAACTATGTGTTCTTAATTCTTGTTTTGATATTTCAGGATATTGATTCAAGTATTGATGTGCTTAGACAGTGGAGGAATATTCCCGGTTTAAGAGTAGATCTAGCATAGTTAAGCGGAGTTGATCGCAACCCTAGAGATAGGATGATGAAAATCTACCGGATTAGGGTCAAACCTAATATGGGAGTCCATAGATCGAGTTAATGCAATCCTAGGGTTTTAATTAGAAAGAGATTTCAATTAATAAACCTAGGGTTAGACGTTAGTAGCCTCGAGAGAGGTATTAATATAAATTAGGGAATCCTACGGATCAAGTCAAGTGAATAAATCGTGCAGTTCGAGTTAAATAACAAGTGAAGTCTAGGTGGATTCTTCCTCGGGTATTGTCTTAATCAATTGGTTTTTCCCACAAGTATTTCCCCAATTCATTCTCTGTGTCTTAGCGTCTTTAGCTTAGTAGTTAGTTAACTTTAGATTAAACAACAATTCCTTTAATTCTTAGGCTAAATAATAAAAAGAAAGTCAGTATTAGTACTTTTGATTCCTTTGGGTTCGATATTCCGGTCTTGCCACTAAGCTATAATATTGTTCTATAGGTGCGCTTGCCTCAATCGTGGTGATAGTTAGTTTTTAGGCTAGATCATTCGTTATATAAATATTAATACTCTCGACACACGATCAAGTTTTTGGTGCCGTTGCCAGGGAACTAAAATATTAAGAACGCTCAATTTTTATTACTTTAGCCATTTTTATTTTTGCGATTTACTTTTATTTTGTTTTTAACATTGCTAATTTTTTTTATTTTATTTGTTCCTTGTAGGTACCCCTAGTTTATGACTAGAAGGAACCCGACAGGACCCTTAATTTACGACAGTGATATTGAAGGTACCGTTCGCAGAAATCTTAGAGAAATAAGGCAAAGCTTAAATTACATAGAAGAAGAGCAAGAAGACGAAACCAATACTACCGAAGAGATGGCTGAAAATAATCCGCTACCTACAGAGGTGGCCAAAAATCATGCTCTTCGAACTATGTATGATTATGCTAAACCTAATTTAATAGGAACTGAGCCAAGTATTGTTAGACCTGCTATTGCTGCAAATAATTTTGAACTGAAACCTAACACAATTCAGATGATACAGCAGTTTGTTAAGTTTGATGGTTTGCAGGATGAAGATCCAAATAATCACTTGGTGAATTTCCTAGAATTTTACGATACTATCAAAATAAATGGCGTTTCTAATGATGCCATCCGTCTTCAGTTGTTTCCCTTTTCTTTGAGGAATAAAGCCAAACAGTGGTTGAATTCTCTTCCACGAGGGTCAATCACTACATGGGATCAAATGACCAAAAAATTCTTATTAAAATATTTTCCACCGGCCAAAATAGCCAAGTTGAGGAATGATATCTCTTCTTTTGTGCAGATGGATCTAGAAACACTATATGATGCATGGGAGAGATACAAGGATTTGTTGAGAAGGTGCCCTCACTATGGGCTACCTTTGTGGCTTCAGGTTCAAACCTTCTACAACGGTGTGAACCCTTCAACAAGGCAACTAATCGATTCAGCCGCTGGCGGAATGCTGAATAACAAAACTCCTAAAGCGGCCTACGAGTTTATAGAGGAGATGTCACCGAATAACTATCAGTGGCAAGTTACAAGGACAAGGCCAACAAAAGCATCCGGAGTTTTCAACCTCGACGTAGTAACCATGCTATCAAATCAGGTAGAGATGTTAAACAAAAAGATTGATGGTTTGTGTTCTTCGCAGGTACATCCGGTAATGCAGCGCGAAACAAGTGGAGGTGTGGCGAATATTGAGTACCCACCCTACGGACATGGCATGGAAAATGAACAGATGAACTATATGGGTAACAATTTCAGATCTCAAAATAAACCTTATAGTAATACTTATAATCCAGGTTGGAGGAACCACCCCAATTTTTCATGGGGTGGTCAAGGAAATCAGAGACAACAACCCCCTCTAAACTTCCAACAACAGCCCTACCCACAGGAAAAGAAGCCGAACCTTGAGGAGATGCTGACAAAATTCATAGCGGTGTCAAAAACACGTTTCCAAAACACCGAGACAACACTTAAAAATCAACAAGCATCGATTCAAGGGATCGAGAACCGGTTAGGGCAACTTGCTAAGCTGATCTCCGAACGACCGCAAGGAAGCCTACCAAGCAACACTGAGACTAACCCAAAGGAGCAAATTCAAGCCATAATAGCTCATGATAGTGTAGGGTTAGATGATCCCAATTTAAGGCAAGAGAATGTGGTAGAGGAAAGTCATGATAAGCCAAAACCGGTAATTAAAGAGTACCAACCTCGTGTACCATATCCCGGTGCGATGAAGAAAGACAACACAGATGAAAAATTCGGTAAATTTCTTAAACATTTAAAGAAATTACATATTAACTTACCGTTCCTTGAAGCTCTTTCGCAGATGCCAGATTCAAAGAAATTTTTAAAAGAGCTTTTGACAAACAAACGAAAGTTAGACGAAGAGTCGCATGTGGAACTAAACGCAGTGTGCTCAGCAATGTTGCAAAATAGACTACCACGAAAATTAAAAGATCAAGGGAGTTTTACAATTCCATGCTTAATTGGTAGTTTATCTATTGATAATGCTTTAGCTGATTTAGGGGCAAGTATAAATGTTATGCCTTATAAAATGTTTAAACAGCTAGGTCTAGGGAAACCCAAACAAACTAGGATGACCATTCAATTAGCTGATAAAACTATTAGAATTCCTAGGGGTATAATTGAAGATGTACTAGTGAAAATTGATAAATTCGTATTCCCAGTAGACTTTGTCATTTTAGACATGGATGAGGACAACACGATCCCTTTAATTTTAGGAAGACCATTTTTAGCAACTGCTAGAACTAAAATTGATTTTGGTACAGGTGAACTCATACTCCGTGTAGGTAACGAATCAATCTGTCTTCAGGCTCTTGACTCGGCTAGGTCATCAAGTAATCAAGGTGAGAAAATTAATTTTATTAATGATCATTCAGTTAAACCTTCTTTTCAGGAAGCACCACAGAACCACACAACTGAGCCAGATCCTAGACATCGTGACAACAAAGAAGTAATTCATGAGGATCGAAGGCTTCATATTGATGAAATAGACGAGCGGAAAACACATTTCAAGGAGAAACTAGGAACACACGAAGCAAAACCGAGGGAACCCCCAAACGAGCTTAAAGGAACAGTGAATCACTTTAAAATAGGAGATCAGGTATTGTTGGATGAGAAAGACCCTCGAGTCGCTATCTCAAACCGTAATACAAACGAAGAAATCCTTTTTACGGTATTGAATGTCTTCCCATATGGAACAGTCAAGGTAACTAATCCTAAATTCGGAACTCTTAAAGTAAACACCGCTCGACTCAACCCATATAATATTAGAATTGATAGCAGGGAAGAGGAGTTTCAACTCCTCAAACCACCATGATCGTGCGAATGAAAGGTAAGTCTAGCTTAGGACTTTAAACAAGCGCTTCTCGGGAGGCAACCCGAGCACTAACCCCCTTTATTTTCATATCTTCGATTTTTAGTACCTAACTAAAGACTAACCAAAGTAAATAAAGCATAGGTTTCCGTGCTACACGACCTTGCACATGGGCTTGGCCGTGGCCATGTGGGCATCACAGATTTACACACTGGCATGGCAGAGGTTGTACGAGCCAAGGACGAAAAATCCCCATATCATGGACGGCAATAAATTACCACGACTGTGCGATATGGTCGTGGCCGACACTGAGGAAGTCACACGGGTATGAGACACGCTCGTGCTTTGAGGCCGTGGCTGACACTGAGAAAGAGACATGGGTGTAGAGACCTCTACACAGGCATGGGAGAAACGAACAAGCCACCACTCGATCGTGCGATACGGTCGTGTGACCGAACACGCTCACAACATACGGGCGTGGGCAGCACCAGGTCCTTGTTTCTTATTTAAGACCCCCTTCTTCTTACCTTCTCCCCAAATCCTTCTTCCACCAACTCTCAGCCACCAACCCCTTTCCCTTCTCACTATCCTCTCCCTTCATTTTCTCCTTCCCCTCATTCCTTTTCTTTCACCATCCTCACCACCATCCCCATGCCGAAGAAGCGAAAGGACCCTAGCACAGTCTCCCCGTGCGAAACCGAGCCACATAAGTTCATGTCTGCCGCTTCATTTACTCGCCAAGCCAAGGAAATTTGAGTCCATTTATTTTACCTATGTCTTTTCTCTTCTCATTTATTTTCCTTCTCTTTATCTTCCTTGTCCTTAAATACATATTTAGTATACTTTGAATTATTCTTCTTATTTCTTGGCTATTTCTTCACAAGTTACCCAATTTATTCATCTAGCGCAGTAATTACTGGCGGCCACCATACCACCGCTAGAGACGCCTCCTCCAACTTATCTTTCACCTCCGAATCAAGTTTCCACACTCCCAACTCAAGATATCCATCCAAAATCCAGGAAGTTTCACCTCTCTTCCTCTCTTATGATCTGTTATTACATGGTTATTATCTTTCTTTGTACATTGAGGGCAATGTACATCTTAAGTGTGGGGGGTGAACTTTATTTTGAAAAAGTTCCTAACATTTTTTCATTATTCTCAAATCCCTGAATTGTGTCTTGTTCTTAAGTAAATTTTCTCATATTACTATTAGAATGAAATTTCTTTTGATTTATTATTTTCATTAATATGTTTTGGATTAAGTCATAGTTAATTGTGCAGTGATGATTTAAACTTTAGGGGACTAGAGAATCAAGCATGATGAGTCTATTTTCAAAAAATTTGTTAGGTTGTCTACCTGAATCTAACTATTACTTTGAAGTTTGAAATTTACAAGGTTGATATCAAAAACCCATAATTTTTGTGAGATTTTGAGCCTGTTAGAGCATATTCTTTTTCTTGCTCACTTTATTGATTATGAGTGTGCAACAGTCCGGTTTATACTCTAGTCAGAACAGTAGTTTTAGGACCACAAAACCGAGTCATTAAAATATTTTAATATTATTTTCTGTGTCGTTGTTATGTGATTAAGCATGTGGTAAATTTTCGTGAGCTAATTTGTCTGTCTGTGTGTTTAATTTAACAAAAGGATGAAGTTGCATTGAATGAGAAAGTTGCTTGCTATTTGTTAAAGCACCTATGTGTTGTGGCTTTATAAATGTGAGGACTTATGTGGCAATTAAGCCAATTTTATGGTTAGTGGACGGCATGGAGTGATGAAATACTTATATTACAAGTTTTATATGTTATTTTTATAAGTTAAAGTTATATTATATATTAAATAGATATATTATAATAAATGAAACATGATAGTGGATGGACAAAGGTCAATTATGTCCTTGATTTATTTATGTGTTTCTTATTATTATGAAAGGTTAATATAGTAAATAGATTAATATTATGTTTATAACATAATAAAACATGAAAAATGAGCAAAAATCATTCATCTTTCTACTGAATGCATAAAAAGAAAGAAATAAGAATAGCTTGCTACATTCGGCTAGTTTGAAGCACAAATTCAAGGTATGCTTTGATCAGTTTTCGATAATTTTTACGTTTTAAATAATCGTTGCTTTGAGAGCTACAAAACCCATGTATTAATTTGGTGAATTGATGATGTTTGTGTGAGATGCCATTGTTGATATATTGAGTTTTGAGATGAGTTTAGTTGTTAAATGAAAGATTTGAGCTAGATAAACATGTTTTGTTCTTGAAGTTTCGATGAATTTAGCTAAATAGGGCTAAATTGTGAAAATAGCAAATTGAGGGACTAAATTGCTAATTTGATGGAAAATATGGGCTTTTATGTGATGTATGAATATTCGGTTATGCATGAGCATGGGTAGATTTTGTGAATTTGATGTTTTGAGAAAAATAGACTAAATTGATAAAATGTGCAAATGTGAGGGCTAAATTGCAAATAGCCCTAAATGTGTGTCTTTGGATAGAATTGAAAGAACTAGTGAATAAAAGGGTTAATTTTGAATATGTTTAGATCAAGAACTGAGGAAGACGGATTTAGATCGCGGGAAAGCGAAAGTAAACGAGTAGCCGTTTTCATTTCCGATAAACCGAATTCGAGGTAAGTTAATATGCAAATAAACGTACTTGTCTGAATTTATACTTGTTTATATGATTAATGTTGATGATAGATGCTTACGAGGGTTTATGGATATGAATTCCAAGATAAGTTTGATATAGTAATTAAGTCCGAGAAGTCCCGTATGAACCTAAGAATAGCTATCTGTTCTGCTTTATCATGTAAGACCACGTCTGGGACGTTGGAATCGTTATTAGATTACGTGTAAGACCCTTTCTGGGATAGTGGCATCGATATCCGATTACGTGTAAGACCCTATCTGGGACAGTGGCATCGATATCCGATTACGTGTAAGACCCTATCTGGGACAGTGGCATCGATATCCGATTACGTGTAAGACCTTGTCTAGGACAGTGGCATCGATATCCGACTACGTGTAAGACCACATGCGGGACGGTGGGCATCGATATCCGATTACGTGTAAGACCTTATCTGGGACAGTGGCATCGATATTCGATTATGTGTAAGACCCTATCTGGGACAGTGGCATCGATATCTGATTTCATGTAAGACCTCGTCTGGGACGTTGGCATTGTATGATTATTCTGAGTTTCTGAGTATCCTATTAGTTTCCAAACGGTTCAATGAGCAAATCTGAGCTATGAACAATTATGTGAATGTATATTTGTTTCAGGTACGTTTGGTATGTACACTAGTGTGTATAAAAAGGTGAGTATTCATATGACTTTGATAGGAAGAGAAGTATGATTGAATATAAGAACGAGAATGAGATGCAAGAATGATTATGAAAGAGTTATGTATATACAATTGATTTTTGAATGGATGAATGTGGCAATTGTGGCTAAGTATATGAATCGAAGCAATTATGTGATTGTTTGTTAAGTAAATGTTATGTGCCAATGTACCTTATGCATATATGCCTTTTTATGCTAAGTTTGTTTGTATTATGATTTACTAAGCTTTGGAAAGCTTACTCTGTGTGTGTGTTTTCTCTATTTTATAGGTCGTCAAGCTACTGAAGGCTCGGGACCTTTAAGGATCATCATCACACTACTAAACTTATTTTGGTACCTTTTTAAGAATGAATATAGCTAAATATGGCATGTATAGGCTAGATATGTGTAAATGTTTATGAAGTGAACTTAGCCATGTGTTTTGGCAAGAATTGAGTTGGTAATATGCTTGAATGTATGAGTTATATGATGCAAATTTTGATATGTTTTGATGCTTATGAAATTGTTAATTTTGGATAAGCAAATGGATGATATATGCTTGAGATGATGTGGGTTTTAGTTTGTAATTTGGTAGGAAGGGAATTAGTATTGAATGTGTTGATGGAATGTTCATGTTGGTATGTTTTTGGTTGCCATATATGCATGAAATGAGATGAATAATGATGCTTGTAGGCATGACCCTTTTTGGGTGGCATTTTGGCCTTGTAAATGGCCTATAATGTCACACAGCTTGTGTTTTCTACTGGCGTGCCTAAGACCGTGGTTGTATTGGAAGAATGTAGCTTAAATATCACACGGCCTCGACATGGGCGTATCATCTGGCCGAGGTGTACAAGTCAGTAGCTAGCTAAGAGCACACGGCCATGGCACACGGGCGTGTGATAAACCGTAAAAGTAACATATTCTAATACCACATTTAGTATGCTTTTAGATTATTTAAGCCCCAATTTATGTAAAAAGGTGCTCTTAATCCTTTCTTTTCATTTCTTATACTCAGGAAAGCACCCGATGACGAAAAGAACGAGAAACGGGCTTAAAACGGACCAAATTGGGCCAAGCCACGAAATTAGCATAGCCTGGACTTCAAGCCACACGGTCATGCCACCATTCCTACTAGAACACGGCCTTACCACGACTTACACGGCCGTGCCTCATTCAACAGTGTCAAACACAGCCTGGCCACGATTTACACGGGCATGTGCCATGGCCGTGCCTCTGCCGTGGAGAAGAGCAATTTCATTCGAGAAAGGATACTTAGGGAGAAAGAAACGTGTTTCAAAAGCCTATAAATACACCCTAGGTACCAAATTTGAAAGGGGCGCGGAGAGCTAGGCCAAGAAGCTGCCGAGAAGGTCGATTTGTGGGAATCACTCGAGGATAGCCAGTTGATCCATCTCAAGAAGCGAATTCTACTCAAGACGGAGGATCTCCTCTTCAATTCCTTGAGAGGGTTTTAGGGATTTCTTATGTTTTGTTTTATCTTTTCTCTTGAGATGTTTTCCTTTATTGTTATGAACTAAACCTTCTGGATACAGAAGTGGATGAAACCTATGATGAATCTTGTTATTTGATTATTTGATAATAACTTAGTTTGTTCTTAATGGTGTGAACTTAATCCAAATCTAATGTGCTTAGGTGGAGGAGGAATAGACCCTGCCTAAGAGTAGATCCAACATAATTAAGCGGAGTTGACCGCACGCCTAGAGATAGGGTGACGAGATTTTTGCCGGATTAGGGTGAAACCTTGGGAGTCCACGGATCGATTTCTCGCTATTCTAGGGGGTTATTATAAGCGAACGAGAGTTCCACTAATTAACCTAGGGTTAGACGTTATTCGCCTCGAGAGAGGGTTTAATATACGTTAGGGAGTCTCACGGATCAAACTAAGTAAATAAATCATATGGTTCAAGGTTAAATAACAAGTGAAGTCTAGGTGGATTTTTCCTAAGGGTATCGTTTGAGTCAACTGAGTTTTCCCAAAAGTTATTTCCCGAATTCATTCTTTTTGTCTTTGCGTCTTAGCTTAGTTAGTAGATTATTTTTAGTTTAAACAATCATCACTTTATATTAAGGCTAAATAATAAAAAGACGGTGAGTATTAGTACTTTTAGTTCCTTTGGGTTCGACAATCCGGTCTTGCCTAAACTATACTACTGTTCGATAGGTGCACTTGCCTTTAATCGTTGTCAGAGTTAGTTTCCAGGTTCGATCATTCTTTTATAAATTTTAAAACTCTGATTTACAGCGATCAAGTTTTTGGCGCCGTTGCCGGGGAACTAAAATATTAAGAAAACTCTATTTTTATTACTTTAGCCATTATTTTTATTTTTCGTAATTTATTTTTATTTTTAAATTTGCTAAACTTTCTTTCTTTCTTTTCCTAGAAGGTACCTCTAGTTTATGACTAGAAGGAACCCGAGAGGACCTTTAGAATACGACAGTGATATTGAAGCTACCGTCAAGAAATCGCAGAGAAATTAGGCGAGCCATAAATTACCAAGGAGAGCGAGAAGACAGATCCAATCCTATCAAGAGATGGACGAAAATAATCTTCCACCACAAGATGTGGGAGAAAATAATGCTCCTCGTACTATGTTTGATTATGCTAAACCTCATTTAACAGAGCCGAATCTAGTATTGTTAGGCTGCGCTATAGTCTGCTAATAATTTTGAATTAAAGCCTAACACTATACAAATGATTCAACAAAGATGTTCAATTTGATGGTTTACGGGACGAAGATCCAAATGCTCATATAGCTAATTTTTAGAGTTACGTGATACCTTCAAAATAAATGGCATTTCGATGATGCCATACGTCTTGATTGTTTCCCTTTTCATTAAAGAATAAAGCTAAACAAGGGTTAAACTCGTTATCACGAGGGTCAATCACTACATGGGAACAAATGACCGAAAAAATTTTATTAAAATATTTCCCACCGGCCAAAACGGCCAAATTACGTAATGATATCTCTTCTTTTGTGCAGATGGATTTAGAGACATTATACGATGCATGGGAGAGATATAAGGATCTCTTGAGAAGGTGTCCACACCATGGTTTACCCTTGTGGCTCCAAGTCCAAACTTTCTATAACGGTGTAAACCCCTCAACGAGGCAACTAATCGACTCAGCCGCCGGTGGAACCTTGAATAATAGAACTCCTGAGGCAGCCTACGAGTTTATTGAAGAGATGTCGCTGAATAACTATCAGTGGTAGGTTACAAGGACCAAACCAACAAAATTGGCCGGAGTTTTCAACATTGATGCAGTGACCATGCTATCAACACAGGTAGAGATGATGAATAAAAAGCTTGATAGTTTGTGTTCTTCGCAGGTACATCCAGTCATGCAGTGTGGCGCAAGTGGAACTGTATGCGAGTGCAGTACCCACCCTACCAACCAGTCACAGAGAGCGAACAAATGAACTATATAGGTAACAATTTCAGATCTAATAATAACCCATATAGTAATAACTATAATCCAGGTTGGAGGAACCACCCAAATTTTTCGTGGGGAGGACAATGAAATCAAGAAAATCAGAGACAACAATCTCCTCAAAATTTCCAAAATCAGCCCTATCCACAAGAAAAGAAGCTGAGTCTTGAACAGACGTTGAACAAATTCATAGCATCCATAGAAGCCCGTCTCCAAAAAAATGAGGTAACACTCGACACCCAACAAACATCGATCAAAAAGATCGAGAACCAAGTTGGAGGACTTACAAAGGCAATCGGGAAATTACCCAATCGATCGAGAAAATTGCAAAGCTATTATTCGAACGACCACAAGGGCGTCTACCGAGTAATACTGAAATTAATCCAAAAGAGCAAATCCAAGCCATAACAGCTCAAGAAACCGAAGAAGTAGATGAACCCAGTCCAACACAAGGAAACGAGGTAGAAAAAGACAAGCCAAAATCGGTAATCAAGGAGTACCAACCTCGCGTCACGTTACCACGAGGCATTAAGAAGAGACGACACGGAAGAAACGATTCGGTAAGTTTCTTAAACTCTTAAAGAAATTACATATTAACTTACCATTACTTGAAGCTCATCGCGGATGCGATTCTAGGAAATTTTTAAAAGAGCTTCTGACAAACAAACGGAAGTTAGACGAGTCGTCACATGTGGAACTTAACGCAAAGTGCTCAACAATTCTCCAAAATAGGCTACCACAAAAGCTAAAAGATCCAGGGAGTTTTACAATTCCATGTTTAATTGGTAGACTAACTGTTGATAATGCGTTAGGTGATTTAGGGGCAAGCATAAATGTCATGCCTTATAAATTTTTAAACAATTAGGTCTAGGAAACCCCAAACAAACTAGGATGAGCATTCAATTAGTGATAAAAGCATTTAGAATTCCTAGGGTATTATCGAAGATGTTTTTGTGGAAATTGATGATTCGTTTTCCCAAAGAGACTTTGTTTTCTTAGACATGGATGAGGATAATTCGATCCCCTAATCTTAGGAAGACCCTTTTAGCGATCGGCGGGACTAAAATTGATGTTGATGCAGGAGAACTCATACTTTGTGTAGGTAACGAGACAGACACCATCAAGGCTCTCGACTCGGCTAGAACATCGAGTAATCAAGGTGAGAACATAAATTCTACTAATAACTATTCGGTTAACCCTTATTTTCAGAAGCACCACCAAAGAATACAATCAACCCGATCCTAAACCCCATGCCAACAAAGAAATAACTCATGAAGATCGAGGGATTCAGTTCGATGATCTAGACGAGTGGAAGACACACTTCAAAGAGAAATTAGGGATACATGAAGAAGAACCGGAACCACACGAGATAAAACCGAAGGAGCCCCCAAAAAAACTAATAGGAACAACAAGTCACTTCAAAATAGGGGACCAAGTCTTTGTTAGATCGGAAAATCCTCGAATATCTCATCTCGGACCTCGCACAAACAAAGAAATATCTTTTAGGGTAACCAAGTGTTTTCCCACACGAATAATCGAGGTAAGTAATCCTACTTTTGGTACTTTTACTATAAACGATCTCGACTTAAATTTTTCACACGAGGATACAGATAATAACATGAGGAAGGACTTCCAACTCCTCAAACCACCTCAAAGATGCAAACGAGAAGAGTCTAGCTTAAGACTATAACGAGCGTTTCTCGGGAGGTAACCCGAGCACTAATACTAGTATTTTTTTTATATATTCAGTTTATCTTAATTTTCCTTGTTATCTTCCTTTTTAGCAACTAACAACCAACTAACCAAGTACAGAATTCCAGGCCATACGGCCTTACACACGGCCGTGGCTGTGGCCATGTGGGTACTCCGACGCTTTGAACTAACAGAGCAGAGAAGGTACATGTCAGGGCAAAATAGATTTTCAGAATCACGGACCCAACTACTACCCCACGGGCACCGACAAAGTGGCACAGCCGTGCTTTACGACCGTGTGAGGCTACTGACTTGCCAACCACGGGCTAAACACGCCCGTGCCGGATAACCGTGCCAATATACTGACTTGTCGAACACAGGCTAGACACGAGCGTGAGGAACCAACACGCCCTAGAGCACGGCCGTGCGAGGCGGTCATGTGAATCGACACACCCTCAACCCACGGGCGTGGGAAACTGCCAGATCTGAAAGTTTATTTAAACACCATACCCTTCTCCTTTCTCTTCTTAACCCACTTTCTTTCTTTCTTCTCCTTTCTTTTTCTTTCTTTCTTTATTTCTTTCTTTTCTCCCTCTTTCTTTTTCCTTTTTCCTAATAAATCCTTAGACTCTTGAGCCACAACAATATCATATCCATGGCAAGGAAGCGTAAAAGGCCAATCACAGTCTCCTCAAAGGAGACCAATTCACATGAGTTCATGCCGGTAGCTTCATCCAAACAACAAGCCAAGGGTCTTTGAGACCAATTATCTGTTCTTTTATTTTTATCTTCTCCTTTATTTTCCTTATCTTTACTTCTCTTCTACTTAATTTAGCTTATTTTATCTTAATTTCTTAATTTTAGGTTCTAAAGGCTGCTTGGGAATCACGCCACCACCACCACCATAACCTCAGCCTTAGAAATCACACCCAACAATAAGGACCTCCCAGTCCATTCATCTTTTCTTTTAATTTTAGTTTTCTTCTTAGTCTCCTTCTCTTTATCTTCCTTGTCCTTAATTTTATATTTATTTTACTTTAATTATATCTTAATGATCCCTGGCTAATTCTCCACGAGCCTCCCAATTTTTTCATCTAGCGCAGGTTCATCATCCAGACAGCCTATCACCACCACCAAAGGCACAATCTCCTCTCAAGGAATCATCCAAAAATTCAGAAAGTTTTCACTTATCCCCATATCTGATGATTTCATTACAAGGTTATTATATCTTTTTGTACATTGAGGGCAATGTACATCTTAAGTGTGGGGGGTGAACAACCTAAAAAGATACCTAACTTAAATCCCTAAATTTAGTCTTGTTTGAAAGTAAATTACTCATATTACTAATTAGGATGAAATTTCTGATGATTTATGATTTTTATTGATATGTTTTAGATTAAGTCATTGATAATTGTGCATTGATAATTAAATTCTAAGAATACTAGAGAATCAAGCATGATAAGTCTATTTTTCAGAAATTAAAAATTTGCTAGGTTGTCAAATTGAGTTTAAAAATTACCTTGAAGTTTGAAATTTACGAGGTTGACATCAAAACACCCATAATTTTTGTGATTTTTTGAGCCTTATAGAGCATATATTCTTTTTCTTGCTCACTTTATTGATTATGAGTATGTCAACACTGATTTGTTATTCTAGAACTTGCATCGATTATACATGTCGAGACCACATCTTTTTGATTTGATATACAGAGATGATAAAGGCACCTAGGATTTAGCCCACTTACTCCATAAAAAGCCTACCTTCATAATTAACCCCTAGTGAACCCCTTTTAATCCTAACAACCCTTTTTATTGACATAACCGCTAATATTAACCCAGAAACCCCTTATTTTTGCTATCACCATTCCTTTTGACTACCCTTTTATCGAGATTTGATTTGATTAGTTGCCTCATTATGAATTTTAGTAGTTTATCCTTTATTATGTATTTAGTTGTTCTTATATAAAAAAAAAAGAAGAAGAACGAAGTATATCCATTATTCATTATTAGTTATGTGATTAAATGAGTTTATACATAAATTCCAAATATCGAAGAAGAAGATCGTATTATCAAGTACTATTAGTTTTTAATTGATGTAATTATTATTAGTTCATTACTTCTTAGTTAGGTAATTTGTCAATTCAATCTCGATTCTAACCCTCTAATTTAGCCTTATTCCACACCTTAACCCTAGCCCCGTTACAACCTTAACAAAGACCTTTTGATTTTTGTTTCATCTCATATTTCAGTGGTGGAGATTTGATTTTCTTGCAAGCCTATGGGATTAACTCTTCATGTTTGACTTTTGAGTGCCTAATCGTGAACCTTAAACACTTTGAGTGATTTGAGTGAATCTTTTGTGAGGATGTCAATCCTTGCCGATTTCAAATTAAAGGTAATTATTTAGGTAAGGGGAGACACCAATATTTTCGTACTACAAAATCTATGACTTATATTGTTTGAATTTTTAGGACTCTTTGAGTTGAATTATCCATGCATAAATTATCTCTGAATTATGATGAGACACTATTAATGACTATTATGAATTGAGGAAAGTTCGTTTTAATTGTAAGTTGAGAATTTTGCTTGAGGACAAGCAAAGGCTTAAGTGTGGGGGAATTTGATAAACCGTAAAAGTAACATATTCTAAGCCCACATTTAGTATGCTTTTGGATGATTTAAGCCCCAATTTATGTAAAAAGGTGCTCTTAATCCTTTCTTTTCATGTCTTATACTCAGGAAAGCACCCGATGATGAAAAGAATGAGAAACGGGCTTAAAACGGACCAAATTGGGCCAAGCCACGAAATCAACATAGCCTGGACTTCAAGAAACACGGCCGTGCCACCGTTCCTACTAGAACACGGCCTTACCACGACTTACACGGTCGTGCCTCATTCAACAGTGTCGAATACGGCCTGGCCACGATTTACAAGGGCGTGTGCCATAGCCGTGTCTCTGCCGTGGAGAAGAGCAATTTTATTCGGGAAAGGATACTTAGGGAGAAAGAAACGTGTTTCAAAAGCCTATAAATACACCCTAGGTACCAGCTGAAAGGGGGGCGGAGAGCTAGGCCAAGAAGCCAAGCCGAGAAGGTCAGATTTGTGGGAATCACTCGAGGATAGCCAGTTGATCCATCTCAAGAAGCCAAATTCTACTCAAGACGGAGGATCTCCTCTTCAATTCCTTCAGAGGGTTTTAGGGATTTCTTATGTTTTGTTTTATCTTTTCTCTTGAGATGTTTTCCTTTATTGTTATGAACTAAACCTTCGGATACCCGAAGTGGATGAAACCTATGATGAATCTTGTTATTTGATTATTTGATAATAACTTAGTTTGTTCTTAATGGTGTGAACTTAATCCAAATCTAATGTGCTTAGGTGGAGGAGGAATAGACCCTGCCTAAGAGTAGATCCAACATAATTAAGCGGAGTTGACCGCACGCCTAGAGATAGGGTGACGAGATTTTGCCGGATTAGGGTGAAACCTAATATGGGAGTCCACAGATCGATTTACTGCTATTCTAGGGGGTTATTATAAGCGAACGAGAGTTCCACTAATTAACCTAGGGTTAGACGTTATTCGCCTCGAGAGAGGGTTTAATATACGTTAGGGAGTCTCACGGATCAAACTAAGTAAATAAATCATATGGTTCAAGGTTAAATAACAAGTGAAGTCTAGGTGGATTTTTCCTAAGGGTATCGTTTGAGTCAACTGAGTTTTCCCAAAAGTTATTTCCCGAATTCATTCTTTTTGTCTTTGCGTCTTAGCTTAGTTAGTAGATTATTTTTAGTTTAAACAATCATCACTTTATATTAAGGCTAAATAATAAAAAGACGGTGAGTATTAGTACTTTTAGTTCCTTTGAGTTCGATAATCCGGTCTTGCCTAAACTATACTACCGTTCGATAGGTGCACTTGCCTTTAATCGTTGTCAGAGTTAGTTTCCAGGTTCGATCATTCTTTTATAAATTTCAAAACTCTGATTTGCAGCGATTAGCGTGCTTGGTGGTCGTGTTGGGAAAGTTAGTATATGGCCTAGTAGTACACGGTCATGGCACACGGGCGTGCCTAGTGACCGTGTTGATATAGTCAGTATATGGACACGGATGGACATACGGGGGTGTCTAGAAGCCGTGGAGGGCACACGATCTCCTCCCACGGGCGTGTCTCTCCTGTATTTTGGAAAAGTTTTTAATTTTCATGAAATATTATATGTGTTTCAATTTAGTCCCAACTCAGTTTATATGCATGCTTTGGGTCTCGATGACTCATCTAAGGGACACTATGTTTATTAATGATGAATGTAATGTATGAAATGTTATGTAAGTTTCTGATCTATTTGGTAATGCTCCTAACCCTAGTCCGGCGTCGGTTACGGGTTAGGGGTGTTACAGAGTGTGTCAACATTGATTTGTTATTCTAGAACTTGCTTCGATTATACATGTTGAGACCACACCGATGATTTGATATACTAAGATGATAAAGGCACCTAGGTTTTAACCCACTTACTCCATAAAAGCCTACCTTCATAATTAACCCCTAGTGAACCCCTTTGAATCTTAACAAACCATTTCTTGACTCACCCATTAATATTAACCCAAAACCCACTTTGTATTTGTTATCACCATTTCTCTTGACTACCCTTATATCGAGATTTGATTTGATCGGTTACTTAAATATTTTCTTTATTTCAGTTATTAAATTCTATATTATTATTGTAATGATTTGTTCTTAAAAAAAACAAAGTATATTCATTATTAGTTCTATGTTATTTAAGCTTAAACAGTTAAATTCACATCTTTAGAAGATGCTCGTGTTATTAGTATTAGGTTTTCAATTGATGTAATTATTCAATATTAGTCCAACTTTCTAGTTAGGTAATTTATCAATTCAATCTCGATTCTAACCCTCTAATTCAGCCTCTATCCATACCTTTAACCCAATCCCCATTACAACCCTTTTTAAAGACCTTTTGATTTGTGTATCATCTCAGATTATAGTGGTGGAGATTTGATTTTCATGCAAGCCTATGGGATTAACTTTTCATGTTTGACTTATGAGTGCTTATTTTTGAACCTTAAACACTTTGAGTGATTTGAGTGAACCTTTAGTGAGAATGTCAATTTTTGTCGATTTTGAATTGAAGGTAATTATTTAGATGAGGGGAAACACCTATGTTTTCATGCTACAAAAATATATGACTTGGATTGTTTGAATCTTTAGGACTCTTTGAGTTGGATTATCCATGTATGAATTATCTATGAATTATGATGAGACATTGTTGATGAAGATTATGAATTAATGGGAGTTAGTTCTTAATTGTGAATTGAGAATTTTGCTTAAGGACAAGCAAATGCTTAAGTGTGGGGGTATTTGATAAACCGTAATTTATACATATTTTAATCCCACATTTAGCATGCTTTTTGGATGATTTATCCTTTGAATTGTGGAAATTTGATGCTCCTAATCCTTTAATTTCATGTTTTATACTTAGGAGAGCATCGGAGGTCGAAAGGAACGAGAAACGGGCTAAAAACAGACCAAATGGGCCAAAGTAGGAAATCAACACGGCCTGGGCCCAAGCCACACGGCCGTGCCCCTTTAGCAGGCTCGACCACGGCCTGAATTTGATTCACACGGGTGTGTTGCACGGGCGTGTCCCTGCCGTGACAAAGAGGAATTTCACTCGGAATAGGGTACTTAGAGGCAAAGAAATACATTCCAAAAGCCTATAAAAACACCCTAAAGGCCAACCTTGATGGCGGCGCCCAGCTAAGCCAAAGAGCCAAGCCGGAGAGGTCAAAATTGTGGGATTTACTCGAACAAAGCCAGTTGATTCATCTCAAGAAGCCGAAATCATACTCAAGACGGATGATCTCTCCTTCAATTCCTTCAGGGGGTTTTAGGGTTTTCTTATGTTTTGTTTTATATTTTCTTCTAAGATGTATTCTTTTATGATTATGAACTAAACCCCTCAGATACCTGAGGGGGTTGAAACCTAAGACGAATCTTGTTATTTTTTTCTGAACAATATGATAAATACTTGATTTGTTCTTAACTATGTGTTCTTAATTCTTGTTTTGATATTTCAGGATATTGATTCAAGTATTGATGTGCTTAGGCAGTGGAGGAATATTCCATGTTTAAGAGTAGATCTAGCATAGTTAAGCGGAGTTGATCGCAACCCTAGAGATAGGATGACGAAAATTTGCCGGATTAGGGTCAAACCTAATATGGGAGTCCATAGATCGAGTTAATGCAATCCTAGGGGTTTTAATTAGAAAGAGATTTCAATTAATAAACCTAGGGTTAGACGTTAGTAGCCTCGAGAGAGGTATTAATATAAATTAGGGAATCCTACGGATCAAGTCAAGTGAATAAATCGTCTGGTTCAGAGTTAAATAACAAGTGAAGTCTAGGTGGATTCTTCCTCGGGTATTATCTTAATCAATTGGTTTTTCCCACAAGTATTTCCCCAATTCATTTTATGTGTCTTAGCGTCTTTAGCTTAGTAGTTAGTTAACTTTAGATTAAACAACAATTCCTTTAATTCTTAGGCTAAATAATAAAAAGAAAGTCAGTATTAGTACTTTTGATTCCTTTGGGTTCGACATTCCGGTCTTGCCACTAAGCTATAATATTGTTCTATAGGTGCGCTTGCCTCAATCGTGGTGATAGTTAGTTTCTAGGCTAGATCATTCATTATATAAATATTAAGACTCTCGAAACACGATCAAGTTTTTGGCACCGTTGTCGGGGAACTAAAATATTAAGAACGCTCAATTTTTATTACTTTAGCCATTTTTATTTTTGCGATTTACTTTTATTTTGTTTTTAACTTTGCTAATTTTTTTCTTTTATTTGTTCCTTGTAGGTACCCCTAGTTTATGACTAGAAGGACCCCGATAGGACCCTTAATTTACGACAGTGATATTGAAGGTACCGTTCGCAGAAATCGTAGAGAAATAAGGCGAAGCTTAAATTACATAGAAGAAGAGCAAGAAGACTAAACCAATACTACCGAAGAGATGGCTGAAAATAATTCGCTACCTGCAGAGGTGGCCGAAAATCATGCTCTTCGAACTATGTATGATTATGCTAAACCTAATTTAATAGGAACTGAGTCAAGTATTGTTAGACCTGCTATTGCTGCAAATAATTTTGAACTGAAACCTAACACAATTCAAATGATACAGCAGTTTGTTCAATTTGATGGTTTGCAGGATGAAGATCCAAATAATCACTTGGCGAATTTCCTAGAATTTTGCAATACTTTCAAAATAAATGGCGTTTTTGATGATGCAATCATCTTCGGTTGTTTCCCTTTTCTTTGAGGAATAAAGCCAAACAGTGGTTGAATTCTCTTCCACGAGGGTCAATCACTACATGGGATCAAATGACCGAAAAATTCTTGTTAAAATATTTTCCACCGCCAAAATGGCCAAGTTGAGGAATGATATCTCTTCTTTTGTGCCAGATGGATCTAGAAACACTATATGATGCATGGGAGAGATACAAGGATTTGTTGAGAAGGTGCCCTCACTATGGGCTACCTTTGTGGCTTCAGGTTCAAACCTTCTACAACGGTGTGAACCCTTCAACAAGGCAACTAATCGATTCAGCCGCTGGCGAAACACTGAATAACAAAACTCCTGAAGCGACCTATGAGTTTATAGAGGAGATGTCACTAAATAACTATAAGTAGCAAGTTACAAGGACAAGGCCAACAAAAGCAGCCGGAGTTTTCAACCTCGACGCAGTAACCATGCTATCAAATTAGGTAGAGATGTTAAACAAAAAGATTAATGGTTTGTGTTCTTCGCAGGTACATCCGGTAATGCAGTGCGAAACAAGTGGAGGTGTGGCGAATATTGAGTACCCACCCTACGGACATGGCATGGAAAACGAACAGATGAACTATATGGGTAACAATTTCAGATCTCAAAATAACCCTTATAGTAATACTTATAATCCAGGTTGGATGAACCACCCCAATTTTTCATGGGGTGGTCAAGGAAATCGAGACAACAACCCCTCCAAACTTCCAACAACAACCTACCCACGGGAAAAAGAAGCTGAACCTTGAGGAGATTCTGACAAAATTCATAGCGGTGTCAAAAACACGTTTCCAAAACACCGAGACAACACTTAAAAATCAACAAGCATCGATTCAAGGGATCGAGAACTGGTTAGGGCAACTTGCTAAGCTGATCTCCGAATGACCACAAGGAAGCCTACCAAGTAACACTGAGACTAACCCAAAGGAGCAAATTCAAGCCATAACAGCTCATGATAGTGTAGGGTTAGATGAGCCCAATTTAAGGCAAGAGAATATGGTAGAGGAAAGTCATGATAAGCCAAAATCGGTAATTAAAGAGTACCAACCTCGTGTACCATATCCTGGTGCGATGAAGAAAGACAACACAGATGAACGATTCAGTAAATTTCTTAAACTTTTAAAGAAATTACATATTAACTTACTGTTCCTTGAAGCTCTTTCGCAGATGCCAGTTTCAAGAAAATTTTTAAAAGAGCTTTTGACAAACAAACGAAAGTTAGACGAAGAGTCGTATGTGGAACTAAACGCAGTGTGCTCAGCAATGTTGCAAAATAGACTACCACTAAGCTATAATATTGTTCGATAGGTGCGCTTTCCTCAATCATGGTGATATTTAGTTTCTAGGCTAGATCATTCATTATAAAAATATTAAGACTCTCGACACACGATCAACCACGTCTGGGACGTTGGCATTATATGACTATTTCGAGTATTCTGAGTGTCCCATTTAGTTCCGAATGGTTCAACGGGCAATTCTGAGAAACGAAAGACTGTGTGGAATGTATAATCGAATCAGGTATGTTTGAAATGTACACATTGTATGTGTACCAAAGGTAAGTGTATATATGAACTTACCAAGGTGAATTATGTGCATAGATTTGATGAAATAAAATGTGATATATGCATGATTTATGTTATGAGCAAAAGTGATACTTTGAGCTATGAATTATGGGTAAGAAACGGTTAAACAAATGAGCCAAAGAAAATGTTATGAATTTGCAATTGAGAAACATCAATAATCTTGTATTAATATGATTATGTGCATTATATGTTAAGTTTATTTGTATATGGCTTACTAAGCTTTTGAAAGCTTACTTTGTGTGTGTTTACTATGTTTTATAGATCGTTAAAGCTACGAAAGGCTCGGGGATCATCGAGGATCATCATCACACTACTCAATCCTGTTTTGGTACCTTTTGAAAGTGTATATACTAAAGTATGGCATGTATAGGCTAGTTACTTTGAATTATGTTTGAGATAGGTACATAGCCATGTGATAAGGCTAGATAAATGGTTGTGATATGAATGAATAGTCATTTTATATGATATTTTGTTTGGTATAGTTTTATGACTAATGAAATGGTCAAAGAAATGGTAAGTTTATTGATGCAAAGTTGGTATATTATTGATGAGAAGATGTTATATTGTAGTGGTAAGTTGTGGATGATTTATGCTTAGAAATGCTTGTGAATAGGTTGAGCTAAAGAGCATATAAGTTGGTATGTTTGAAATGTACTTGAATGGGTTGAAAAGGATGACCATTTGGTATGTTTTTGGTTGCCAATTGTGTTTGGTATATTGCTTCTATGTGCTTGTAGGGTTAAACCAAGGTGTGGGTGGCATTTTGGCCTTGCAAATGGCCTATAATTGCCCACATGGTTGAGCACACGGGCGTGTGGCTCGACCGTGTCTGTCGTGGCTGTATTTCAAAACAAGTCAGACTCGACAACGGGCTGGACACACGGGCATGTGACTGGCCGTGTGTTGCAAGTCAGGCTCGACCACGGGTGAGGCACATGGACGTGTCTCAGGCCGTGTGGTCAAGTCAGTATGTATGCCCTATTTTGACACGGCTCAGGCACATGGGTGTGTCTGAGGCCGTGGGAGGCACACGGGCGTGTGACCTCTGTAACTTTGAAAAATTTCTAAATTTCTAAAAATTTCTGTATGTGTTCGGTTTAGTCTCGATCCCTTTCTAATGCATATTTAAGGTCTCGTTGACCTCATTAAGGGACTTTATACTTGTATTCTACAATGATATGATTATGATATACATATTGATGTGTAATGTTCGTAAAAGTTTCCAATTGCCCGGTAATGCCTCTTAACCCTAGACCGGCGATGGTTACGGGTTAGGGGTGTTACATTTGATTGGTACCAGAGCTACGGTTTAGTCGATTCTCGGACTAACGTTGCGTATGAGAGTCTAGCTATACATGCCATATATATGAAATGTGATAGTGTGATGAATCCTGACGTGTAAAATATGTTCTTCGTATAGTGATAGATCCCGAAAGAGCTGTAGCTGACGATGTTGAAAGTAATACGCCTGCTTCCGCTCAAGGGACAGCGCCATCTGATTCAAGACCGGCAACTAGTGGTTAGGAAGGTGAGGCTAAACAAGCCTTCTTCCAAATGATGAATGAGTGGTTCACTCAATATGTAAGAACGAATCCGGCTGTTTCACAAACTCCGCCCCCACCCAATCCTGCTCAGACTTCTACTGTACCTTCGGTTATGAACTTGAATTTGTTGAACAAGCCTCCGGTCGAGAAAATCCGTAACTATAGGGCCGAAGAGTTCAGGGCCACTAGTGATGACGATGCCGAGAAAGCTGAGTTTTGGCTTGAGAACACAATTCGAGTATTTAATGAAATGTCATTGACTCCTGATGAATGCATAAAGTGTGTTGTTTCTTTGCTGCGAGACGCAGCTTATCAATGGTGGAAGACCTTGATTTTTGTTGTTTCGAAAGAACGGGTTACATGGGATTTCTTTCAGTCTGAGTTCCGGCAGAAATACATCAGTCATAGATTTATTGATCAGAAACGGAAAGAGTTTCTGGAACTGAAATAGGGTCGTATGACTATCACTGAATATGAACGGGATTTCGTGAGACTAAGTCAATATACTCGGGAGTGTGTCTCAACTAAAGCGATAATGTGCAAAAGGTTTGAAGATGGTTTGAACGAAGATATTCGTTTGCTTGTTGGAATTCTGGAAATAAAAGAGTTTGTTGTGCTTGTTGATCGAGCATGTAAAGCTGAGGCACTCGGGAAAGATAAAAGAAAAGCTGAGTCTGAAGCTAGAGATGTGAGAAAGAGATTCTCAAACAAATCATTCCAGTCTGTATCAAAGAAATTCAGATATGAGCATAGCCGTTCAAAGGCTAATGTGGGACATTTGAACAGAGATCGAGCTAGATCGCAGTCGAACTCCAAAGCTCCAGCAATTTCCGTAGCTAGTGTTGGAAATGTCTGATCCAATCGACCTGAATGTAAACATTATGGAAAAAGACATCCGGGTAGTTGTAGATTAAATGATCGAGCCTGTTTCAGATGCGGATCATTAGACCATTTCATTTAAGATTGCCCGGAACCTGTTGAGCAAGAGATTGTTCAGAATCCGAGATCTGATAATGTTTCAGCTAGAGGTAGACCTTCTAGAAATGCAAGAAATGTCATTGGTAGCCAGAGAACTGCTAAAGACTTAGTTGTGAGATCTGAAGCTAGAGCACCTGCTAAAGCTTATGCCATTCGAGCCCGGGAGGAAGCTTCATCTCCAGATGTTATTACGAGTACATTTACTCTTTATGATACTTCTGTGATTGCATTGATAGACGCTGGATCTACACATTCTTATGTATGCATGAACTTAGTATCTAGTAAGACTTTGCTTGTAGAGTCTACTGAATTTGTTATTAGAGTATCAAACCCATTAGGTAAATGTGTTTTGGTTGACAAGGTATGCAAGAATTGTCCGTTGATGTTTAGAGATGTTTGTTTTCTGGCTGATCTGATGTTATTACCATTTGATGAGTTTGATATAATTTTGGGTATGGACTGGTTAACATTGCACGATGCTGTTGTGAATTGCAAAAGAAAGACTATTGATTTGAGATGTCAGAATGATAAAATAGTTCGAATTGAATCTAATGAATTGAATGGGTTACCGGCTGTGATATCAGTGTTGAAAGCTCAGAATTATGTGAAAAAGGGTTGTGAAGCTTATTTTGCTTATGTGATTGACTCGAAAGTAACTGAAAAGAAAGTTGAATCTGTGCCAGTGGTTTGCGAATTCCCTGACGTGTTTCCTGAAGAGTTACCAGGATTACCTTCGATACGGGAAGTTGAATTTGGTATTGATTTGTTACCGGGAACAACTCCTATTTTGATAGCTCCGTACAGAATGGCACCAACAGAAATGAAAGAGTTGAAGTCACAATTGCAAGAGTTGACCGATAGAGGATTTGCTCAACCGAGTTTTTCACCTTGGGGTGTTCCTGTTCTGTTTGTGAAAAAGAAAGATGGCACGATGAGAATGTGCATTGACTACCGTCAGTTGAACAAAGTGACAATAAAGAATAAATATCCTTTGCCCAGAATTGATGATTTATTTGATCAGCTTAAATGAGCCACTGTGTTTTCAAAGATAGATCTGAGATCGGGATATTATCAGTTGCGAGTAAAAGATTCAGACATTCCGAAAACTGCTTTCAGAACGAGGTACGAGCATTATGAGTTTCTAGTTATGCCTTTCGGACTAACTAATGCTCCTGCTATTTTTATGGATTTAATGAACAGAATTTTCAGACCGTATTTAGATCGATTTGTTGTTGTATTCATTGATGACATTTTGATTTATTCGCGTGATGAAATTTAGCATGCTGAACATCTGAGAATTGTGTTGCAAACTCTGCGAGATAAGCAATTGTATGTGAAGTTCAGTAAATGTGAATTCTGGTTGCGTGAAGTTGGTTTTCTGGGACATATTGTGTCAGTATCTAGTATACGGGTTGATCCGAGCAAGATTTCAGCTATTTTAGAGTGGAAGCCTCCGAAATATGTGTCCGAAGTCTGTAGTTTTCTGGGACTTGCTGGTTATTATCGAAGATTTGTAAAAGGCTTTTCGATGATTGCTACTCCGTTGAATAGATTGATTCAGAAAGATGTGAGATTTGAATGGTCTGATAAATGTCAGAAAAGCTTTGATCAGTTGAAAGCTCTTTTGACCGAAGCTCCAGTTTTAGTACAGCCAGAATCGGGTAAAGAGTTCGTGATTTATAGTGATGCTTCGTTGAATGGTCTAGGATGCGTTTTGATGCAGGAAGGTAAAGTTATAGCTTATGCCTCAAGACAACTAAAGTCGCATGAAAAGAATTATCCAACATACGACCTCGAGTTAGCTGCGACTGTGTTTGCTTTAAAGATTTGGCGTCACTATCTCTTCGGTGAAAAATGCCATGTGTTTTTGGATCATAAAAGTCTAAAATATCTGATGACTCAGAAAGACCTGAATTTGCAACAAAGGCGATGGTTAGAACTGTTGAAAGACTACGAGCTTGTGATAGATTATCATCCGGTTAAGGTAAATGTTGTTGCTGATGCATTGAGTCGAAAATCGTTGTTTGCATTACGTGCGATGAATGCTCATTTAGACTTGTCTGATGATGGTTTAGTTTTAGCTGAATTGAAAGCGAAACCGTTGTTCTTACAACAAATATGTAATGCTCAGAAAGTTGATAATGAAATGTTAGCTAAACGAGCTCAGTGTGATTCGAACTGTGATTCTGAATTTTGAGTTGATGATGATGATTGCTTAAGATTTCGAGATCGAATTTGTGTTCCGAGGAATCCAGAGTTATTATAGTTAATTTTGAATGAAGCTCATAACAGTCGCCTATCTGTTCATCCAGGAAGTACAAAGATGTACCATGATCTGAAACAACATTACTGGTGGTTTGGTATGAAACGAGACATATCTGACTTTGTTTCGAAATGTTTAGTCTGTCAGCAAGTTAAAGCTGAACATCAAGTGCCATCTGGTTTGTTACAACCGATATTGATTCTTGAATGGAAATGGGATAGAGTGACGATGGATTTTGTTTCTGGGTTGCCTTTTACTCCGAGAAAGAGAGATGCAATTTGGGTTGTTGTTGACAGATTAACGAAATCAACCCATTTCATTTCGGTACGATCTGATTACTCACTTGATAAACTAGCAGAGCTTTATATTTCCGATATTGTGAGATTGCACGGGGTACCATTATCTATTGTGTCTGACAGAGATCCGAGATTCACATCACGATTCTGGAAGAAATTGCAAGAAGCTCTAGGTACAAAATTTCATTTCAGTACAGCTTTTCACCCACAGACTGATAGTCAATCCGAGCGGATTATTCAGATACTCGAGGATATGTTGAGATGTTGCATTCTTGAGTTTGATGGTACGTGGGAACAATATTTGCCATTGATTGAATTTGCGTATAATAATAGCTTTCAGTCGAGTATCAAAATGGCACCTTATGAGGCTTTGTACGGACGCAAATGTAGGACACCTCTGTATTGGACAGAACTCAGTGAAAGTAAGATACACGGGGTCGATTTGATCAAAGAAACTGAGCAGAAAGTGAAAGTGATCCGTGATAGTCTAAAAGCAGCGTCTGATCGTCAGAAATCTTACGCGAATTTGAAACAGAAAAATATCGAGTTTGAGATCGGAGACAAAGTGTTCTTGAAAGTATCTCCGTGGAAGAAAATACTCAGATTTGGACGAAAAGGCAAATTGAGTCCAAGGTTCATCGGGCCGTATGAGATCATTGAACGAATCGGACCTGTTTCATATCGATTGTTGTTAGCACTGGAATTAGAAAAGATACATAATGTATTTCACGTGTCAATGCTTCGAAGATACAGATCCGATCCATCACATGTGATCCCTCCGTCTGAGATTGAAATCTGATCCGATATGACTTACGAGGAAGAACCGGTAAGTATCTTGGCTCGTGAGATTAAAGAGTTGAGAAATAAGAAAATTCCCTTAGTGAAAGTACTGTGGCATCAACACGGAGTGGAAGAGGCTACGTGGGAGCCTGAAGATGCAATGAGACAACAATATCCAAATCTATTTAACATTAAGATTTTCGGGGACGAAAATCCCTAAGGGGGGAGAATTGAAACAGTCTGGTTTAGACCCTAGTTGGAATAGTGGTTTTCGGACCACAAATCCGAGTCTGAAAAATATTTTATTATTATTTTTTGTGCCTGTGGTATGTGAATTAGTATGTGTGAAATTTCTGTGATTTAATTTGGTTATTTGTATGCTTAATTTAATAAAAGGACTAAATCACATGAAATGTAAAAGTAGCTTTCTATTTGAATAATGGCCGAATTGATGTGTCTTTATAAAGAGGAAGTCCTTAAGATGAAAATTAGCCATTATATTGGTTAGTGGACGGTAAGGCCATTGAATATACATGTTATATATGTTAATAATTAAAGGTTAAAATTGTAAATTAGTTAATAAGTTAATAAAATAAAAACAAAGTAAAAAATGGTGGACATTTAAGTGTTCATCCACCGAAAATGCAAAGAAAAGAAAAAGAAAAACCAAGCTAGGAATTCGGCCCTTGTTCAAGCAAATTAAGGTATGTAATTAATTCGGTTTTTGATAATTTCTACATTTTTGTAATCGTTGCTTCGTCTTCTTCAAAACCCATGCTTCAATTTTGTGAATTGATGAAGATTTTGAAAAGTGCCACGGATGAATTCATTAGTTTTGTGATGTTTGATGATGAAATATGAAATATATGTGTTAGATTAACATGTTTTGTCTTTGATTTTTGGTGATTTTGAGTAATTTGGACTTAATTGAGAAAATAATATTTTGAGGGACTAAATTTTGAAATAAATGAAATATATGGACTTGTATGAGCATGGTTAATATTCGACCTAAGCATGGTGTATACAAATTTGGTGTATTTTGTGATTTTATGAAATAGGGACTAAAATGTCAAAATGTTAAAATATGAGGGCTAAATTGTAAATTGCCCTAAATATGTGTTTTTGGATTGAATTGAATGATTTGATGAATAAATGGATTAAATTTAAATGTGTATAGATCAAGAACCAAAGAAAACGGATTTAGATCGAGGAAAGTCGAAAATAGTTGAATAGCCGTTCGTTTCCGTTTACACAAATCCGAGGTAAGTCTATATACAAATAAATGTATTTGTATTGATTTATGTATGTTCATATGAAATTTCATTGTGATGAATGAGTACGAGATGATAACTATATGAAATCCAATGAAGTATCGACAATGTATCAATGTCCGAGAAGTCCCGTACGAACCTAGGAATAGATAAGATTACATATGTCATGACATAGGTTGCCGATGCGTGATATCGTGTAAGACCACGTCTGGGACGTTCGCATCGATTTGAGATTTACGTGTAAGACCATGTCTGGGACATTGGCATCGTATTTGATTCGTGTAAGACCCTGCCTGGGATAGTGGCATCGATATTTGGTTACATGTAAGACCACGTCAGGGACGTTGGCATTGTATGACTATTACGAGTATTCCGAGTGTCCTATCTAGTTCCGAATGGTTCAACGGGCAATTCCGAGAAACGAAAGACTATGTGGAATGTACAATCGAATCAGGTATGTTTGAAATGTACACATTGTATGTGTATCAAAGGTAAGTGCATATATGAACTTACCAAGGTGAATTATGTGCATAGATTTGATGAAATAAAATATGATATATGCATGATTTGTGTTATGAGCAAAAGTGATACTTTGAGCTATGAATTGTGGGTAAGAAACGGCTAAACAAATGAGCCAAAGAAAATGTTATGAATTTGCAATTGAGAAACATCAATAATCTTGTATTAATATGATTATGTGCATTATATGTTAAGTTTATTTGTATATGGCTTACTAAGCTTTTAAAATCTTGTGTTTACTATGTTTTATAGATCGTTAAAGCTACGGAAGGCTCGGGGATCGTCGAGGATCATCATCACACTACTCAATCCCGTTTTGGTACCTTTTGAAAGTGTATATACTAAAGTATGGCATGTATAGGCTAGTTACTTTGAATTATGTTTGAGATAGGTACATAGCCATGTGATAAGGCTAGATAAATGGTTGTGATATGAATGAATAGTCATTTTATATGATATTTTGTTTGGTATAGTTTTATGACTAATGAAATGGTTAAAGAAATGGTAAGTTTATTGATGCAAAGTTGGTATATTATTGATGAGAAGATGTTATATTGTAGTGGTAAGTTGTGGATGATTTATGCTTAGAAATGCTTGTGAATAGGTTGAGCTAAATAGCATATAAGTTGGTATGTTTGAAATGTACTTGAATGAGTTGAAAAGGATGACCATTTGGTATGTTTTTGGTTGCCAATTGTGTTTGGTGTATTTCTTGTATGTGCTTGTAGGGTTAACCCAATGTGTGGGTGGCATTTTGGCCTTGCAAATGGCCTATAATTGCCCACACGGTTGAGCACACGGGCGTGTGCTCGACCGTGTCTTTCGTGGTTGTATTTCAAAACAAGTCAGACTCGACCACGGGCTGGACACACGGGCGTGTGACTGGCCGTGTGTTGCAAGTCAGGCTTGACCACGGGTGAGGCACACGGACGTGTCTCAGGCCGTGTGGTCAAGTCAGTATGTATGCCCTGTTTTAACACGGCTAGGGCACATGGGCGTGTCTGAGGCCGTGGGAGGCACACAGGCGTGTGACCTCTGTAACTTTGAAAAATTTCTAAATTTCCAAAAAATTCTGTATGTGTTTGGTTTAGTCCTGATCCCTTTCTAATGCATGTTTAAGGTCTCGTTGACCTCATTAAGGGACTTTATACTTGTATTCTGCTATGATATGACTATGATATACATATTGATGTGTAATGTTCGTAAAAGTTTTCGATTGTCAGGTAATGCCTCTTAACCCTAGACCGGCGATGGTTACGGGTTAGGGGTGCTACAAATAACCTCTCTAAAATTACCTCATTTCTATTTTGGTCACTTTAAAATTATTATTTTTCAATTTAAGCACTGCGGTTAGAAACTTTGAGCATTTTGTTGACTCCTCCATTAAACACCAAACAAAATGTTGATTGTACCTCTATGGAATGCTGACCATGCTACCACGTGTGAATTTATATTTACTTGCCATTGAATTAATTTCCCAAAAAATGGCAATTTCTTATATTCATCTCTTCATACTATCGTTCATTTCGATTTCTCTCTTGTAATTTCAAAAGCTGAACTCGAATTGGAGCTAGTAGTTGATCTTTTAACCCTTTAATCGCAATAAGAATCGGGTGTTATCCACTTAAACAATCAAACCATCTCAAAATTCATCAAGTCCTCCCAAACTTCTCGCCTTTTATAATAATTTGATTTTTAGTGGTGTCAGAAAAGTCAGTTTCGGAACCTCATTTTTATAAACGGAATCTGTAAATATTAAATAAAAATATTTACAGAGTTGGTATAAAAAAAATTTTAATGTTTGATCCTTCAATTTTGCCTATTAATTATTTAACTAGGATATAAGGACTAAATTGTAAAAGTCTTATCGCTATAGCTTTTTATTTGCTAAGATTCGACTTGTTTGTTATTTTTTCAGATAAGTTCATATGGTATAATTGTGTTTGATTATTATGTATTTTATTTGTGTATTTATGCTTGATTGTGAATTGATTGTGGTAAATTGATATAAAAGGTGAGAGTTGGACTAAATTGTAAATAAATGTTTAAATGTATTAAAAGGTGCCCGGGTGAACTTAGCAAATGTTAGGATATGATTGGAATGCCAATAGGGCCTTGTTCACACTTATACGGATTGATTTCAGATGATTACTGAGATCCATCATTTGTTGCGGACTCAAAGATACATGTGACACAAGTTTAGCCTGGATTGGTAACCTGATTCATTTTAAAGGTTTAGCCCGAACGAGTAAATTGACAAGTATATTTTCAGCTTGGACAAGCAAACGAATGTGTCGTTATAAAGATTTAGCCTGGACTGGTAACCTAACAAGAGTATACTTAGCTCGGATGAGCAACTGGTGTATCGGAGATACCTGTGTATCCGAGTCTGTTTAATAGGGTTCATCGGACGAAACGTGCTAAATGAAACAAGAAATTTAAATGAGATGAATTAAGCTCGATGTTCAAATGAAAGATTATTGAATGATTTAAGTACAAATCCTTGATATATATGTGTGTGTATGATTACACTACTTTTGGATTGAATGAGATTTGAGTTTGTTACTTGTTATGACACGAAATGACATTTTAAATACTTATGATATTACATGGTTTGATTATATTTTTAAACTAACCTTGTTGAAGTTATGAATTATCATGTCTAACCAAATTATGTCAAGCTTAGTAGCTTATTGTGTTTAATTGGAAGTTAAGGTAAGTTGTTTAATACCTATGAATTTACTAAGCATCGTATATGCTTACCCCTTTTATTTTCCCTTTTCCTTGTAGATCGTCACCTTGCGGAATGCGTCAAGCTAGATCGTTCGAAGCTCATGCTATCCTATCATTGAATCGATAGATGTTTGATCGTTTTAAAACCTAGGGTTGTGGCATGTATATAGGTGTCTTGATGTATAAAAGTCTTTATGATGTGAGTAACGTATTAAACTTGGTATATAGATGTGATCTAGTTGTTGGTTTTGCAAATAGTTTAAAAATGCATGATTTGAAATTTGTGATGCCTAGTTGAATGGATATACTTTGACTATTATGTTTAAGGTGTGTATGGCATATAAATTGGCATGTTTTAGAATGGTTTGGTATAGGTAAATGTTAGGTATTTGGATAATTGATAAATATGTATGCCATGGAAATAAAATGCTTAAGCTTAATTGGTGAAATTGAATTGAATATCTTGTAAGGAAGTTGAGTTGAATGTTTAAACTTGTTTGGTATGGTTTTTGGGTATGTTTTGGACCAATTGAATTTGGTATTTGATGTATAAAATGTTAGGTATGGTTGGAAGCATTAAAATAGGTACCAAATAGTTCATTTTTACAAAAAAACAGAGTCCTCGTCCTGACGATCACTCTTCATCGTCATAACGCCGACTGATAGTAACTAACATCGTGACGTCAAGTAGCCTGACATTGTGACATGACATACTATTTTGGTTGTAACACCCCAAACCCGGCCCAAACACTACAACCGGATCTGGTATGTCACTTGAATGATTTTACAAAAACATGTGGCACTTTTGAGAAAACAATTATCAGGTTTAGATAGTCATACCGAAAACTTAATAATTTATTAAGTTCATATAAGATATAAAGTTATAAAATGCCATGGTGAATTTTAAATAGAAACCGAAATTTCATACATGTCTTAGCTTAGTTTAAACATAAATTTTAAATGCCCATAAATGAAAGCCCAACATGTAACCAAAACATAAATAATAGTCTAGTGGCCCAAGGCCTCATTACAACGAAATATAAAACCCACTTAAATAAATTTCTTAAAAATAGATAAATAGAGTAAAGTCTTTTATCAATCCTCAAGACTTATCGCATGGCCACCTTGCTCTCCTCTCCAGCCGATCCGATGCACTAAGTGCTACCAAAATTGTTAAAATAATAGGGTGAGTCGCGAAACTCGCAGTGCAACCCTCGTGCACCATCGATTGGGCCTTAGCCCACGATCGAATATAGAACATAATATAGTAGATAGCATACATAAAACCCAACCCAATCCTAGGTTTCCAACCGCTACACACCACCCTTACCGCAAATCACACCATTGGGGATTTCTACAATCAACCCACACCACTACACACCATCGATGGCAGTCATGCTACAGTTAGCCGCTCATCGTCAAAGTCGTGACAAAGTCACCAGGCTGAAATGGCAAGAGCCACCAGAAACAGAGTTGTGACAGAGTCACCAGCCGAAATGGCATAAGCCACCGCAATGCATCACTTCCTTCATCAATCACCCAACCCCAAGCATATATAGAAATCGACATACAAAACATATCGCTTTAACGAAACATTTACTCGATGAATGGCGTAAATCACTAACCTGATATTTAGCCTTTACCCTTCTCGGGTTTCCAAACGTTATGCCGGATTTCGGCATTTAACAGAGTATAGCGATTTATCACATGTATATATATATTAGCAATCAATCTAATGGTGTGAGAAGTTACACACCTGATTTCAAGAAGTACTAAACTCTTAGTCGGTATCCTTGCTATCCTGGATTTATAACTTGGTTCAACAAAAGCCGAAAAATCACGAAGACTTGACCTCCCTTACATTCGGCCAAGGGTTAATAAATACCCAAATTTACACGTTAAAAATCAATAGATCTCCTTACCTTGAAATCCCGAAAGTAACACTATTCGAGTGTTACTTGAACTATGACTTAGAGATCTACGCGATTGACTCCACTTCGCATCCCTAATGCCAAAATAAGAGAAAATAATAGATTAGTCACTAAATAGCCATTCGGCTAGAGAGACTTTGAAAAGTTGGAAAAGATTTGGATCCCACAAATCAATACTTACCTAAAATTCCTTCAGATTTTAACACAAGCAGACACCCTGAGTGATTTCGGCAATCACAGAGACGAGATCTCACGATTTTGGCTTTTACAAAAATCTCAAAAGAGGAACTGATGAGGTTTCACTGAAAAGAAAAGTGAAAAGAGAGCAAAGAGAGGCTTGAAGATTCGGCTAAAGTGTTTGAAAGAGATGAGAAAGGAATCTATCAGAAAGAAAAGAAACGAATAATGGAGTAGGAATTTCGGTAGAGAAAAGAGAAAAATGATGAGAACTTTGACAGCAAAATTTCGGCACATACTTAGCCTATACTAAATCGATTTCCCTTCCTTCACAGAGTTTGATTTTTGGCCAACTCAAGCCTCCTGGATGAGCTCTCATCTTTTCCCTTATCTTGATCCATTATTTCCTCAAAAATAGCCCTAATTAGCACCAACTCCTCTCTTCATTATCTGCTTATTATCCACATAATTTAAACATAATAAAATTCCCTAAAAATTAGCCTTGTGCCGTCCCCTCCTAGTCCCCTTTTAAGTGTCGAAATTTGGCCCTATAACTTGGGCTTCAAGCAACCAAAATTTGGGCCCTCCTCATGCACTAGTGACGCCACCCTCTCCCTTCCTTGTGGCGCTAGCTACTCTTTGGGCCACAAGCCCATTTTGGCATTTAAAACACAGATAACTTCCTTTTAAAATGCTAGAGTGCCTACGCAGAGATTTAGTCAAGGCCTCAGCCCATTCTTGACCCCAATTAGTACCTAAATTCTCAATTTAACCTATTAAGCATACATTGCACAAAATGCACAGCCCAATAATTCGGGATGTTACAGCTTCTACCCCTTAAAAAATAAATTTCACCTCAAATTTACTCCGATCAAAAGAGATGGGGATATTGTTGTCTGATAACATCCTCTGGTTCCCACGTCGCCTCTTCTGCGCCGTGATTTCGCCACAGAACTTTGACCAAAGGGACGGACTTCCTTCTCAACACTTTTACGTCTCGATCCAAGATTTGCACCGGTTCTTCCTCAAAGGATAAATCCGCCTTACTTCAATCTCTTCCACCGCACCACATGCGATGGATCGTAATGATAACGCCTTTAGCATCGAGACATGAAACACGCCATGTATCTCGCTCCAACTCAAGGCAACTCCAACCGATAAGCCACCGGGCCCACACGCTCTAGTACCCGATACGGCCCAATAAACTGAGGACTTAACTTACCCTTCCGTCCAAACCTCATTACCTTCTTCCATGGAGATACTTTCAAAAAGACTTGGTCTCCTACTGCAAGTTCCACCTCCTTCCGCTTTAGATCCGTATAAGATTTTTGCCGATCAGACGCCTCCTTCAACCGAGCCCGTATTAACTCAACTTTCTCCTTCGTTTCCGAAACTAGTTCCGGACCCAACACGTGGCGTTCACCCAACTCTGTCCAACAAGTGGGGGTACGAAATATCCTTCCATATAACGCTTCATAAGGTGCCATCTGAATACTAGCTTAATAACTGTTATTGTATGCGAATTCTGCCAAAGGTAAATACTCCTCCCAACTACCCCTAAAGTCGATGATGCAACCCTTAGCATATCCTCCAAGATCTGAATTACCTCTCGATCGACCATCGATCAGGGGTGAAAAGATAGACTAAAGTCTAACCTTGTTCCTATTGCTTGATGAAGAGCCTTCCGTAAACGTGACGTGAATCTAGGGTCCCTATCTCGATATGATCGACACCGGTACACCACGTAGTCTCACGACCTCAGCCACATACAACTTAGCCAACCTCTGCAGAGAATAGTCAACACGAACCCAAGATGAAGTGAGCAGCACTTCGTGAGTCGATCCATAATCACCCAAATTGAATCCTTCTTAGTGGGCGTAAGGGTAACCCACTAACAAAATCCATCGTCATTCTCTCCCATTTCCATCAATGGAATCTTCACCGGTTGCAACAACCCCAAGGCAATCGGTGTTCTGCTTTCACTGTTGGCACGTCAAGCACTTACCCACGAATTCCGTTACCTCTCGCTTCAGACCTGGCCACCAAAATTGCTCTCGTAAATCTCGGTACATCCTAACCTTTCCAGGATGCATAGCGTAAGGGCTACTATGCGCCTCCTGAAGAATCATCTGCCTTAACTCCACCTCCTTTGGCATACAAACTCTTTTCCGAAAACACAGGACTCCATCACCATTTAAACTATAGTCCTCCACCTCACCATTCTGCACTTGATGGAGTCGAGCACTCAAAACATCATCCAACAGCAGCTTTTCCTTAATCTGATTTGTCCATGTTGGTTTCACTTGGAGTTCAGCTACCAAACTGCCATCCTCATACAGATTGAGATGAGCGAACATCGCCCTCAAATCTGCTATCGCCTTCCTACTCAGCGCATCCGCCACCACATTAGCCTTACCCGGGTGGTACTCAATCGAGCAGTCATAATCCTTTAACAGCTCGACCCACCTTCTCTGTCTTAGGTTCAACTCCTTCTGGGTAAGGATATACTTCAGGCTCTTATGGTCCGTATAAATAACCGACTTCTCCCCATACAGGTAGTGCCTCCAAATCTTCAGAGCAAACACTACCGCTGCCAATTCTAAATCGTGTGCAGGGTAGTTCAATTCATGCGGTCTCAACTGTTGAGACGCATATGCAACAACTCTTCCATCTTGCATCAACACACATCCTAAACCCGTATGTGACGCATCACAGTACACGGTAAATTCTTTTCCTGCCTCTGGCTGAATTAACACTGGCGCTTCCGTCAAGATTCTCTTCAGCTTCTCAAAGCTCTCCTGCTATTTGTCGATCCACACAAACGATATTCCCTTCCTTAAAAACTTAGTTAGAGGTGCCGCAATTAACGAGAACCCTTCCAAAAACCTCCTATAATACCCGGCCAATCCCAAGAAACTTCGAATCTCCGCCACAGACTTCGGCAGTTTCCAATCCAATACGGCCTCTATCTTCCGATGGTCCACCCTGATTCCTTCTACAGAAACTACATGCCCTAAGAAAGTTACTTCCCTTAGCCAAAACTCACACTTACTGAACTTTGCGAACAACTGCTTCTCCCTCAAAGTTTGCAACACCACACGAAGATGTTCATCATGTTCCTCCTCTGACTTGGAATAAACCAAGATGTCGTCAATGAACACTACAACGAACCGATCAAGATATGGTTGGAACACCCGGTTCATCATATCCATAAATGCTGCTGGCGCGTTCGTCAACCCGAACGGCATCACCAAGAACTCATAATGACCGTATCGAGTCTAAAAAGTCGTCTTATGAATGTCTCATTCCTTAACCCTTAACTAATGATATCCCGACCTTAAGTCAATCTTAGAAAAGACCGAAGCTCCTTTGAGCTGATCGAACAGATCATCGATTTTCGGCAGTGGGTACTTGTTCTTAATAGTCAACTTATTCAATTGACGATAATCCACACACATACGCATGGATCCGTCCTTCTTCTTCACGAATAGGACCGGCGCTCCCCATGGAGACATACTCGGTCAGATAAAACCACGATCTAATAGTTCCTGGATCTGAGCTTTGAGTTCCATCATCTCTTTCGGCGCCATTCGGTAAGGAGCAATGGACACCGGAGCCGTACCCGAAAGTAGCTCTATTCCAAACTCCACCTCACGATCCGGGAGTAATCCGGGCAATTTTTCCGGAAAGGCATCAGTGAAATCTTTGACTGTTCGAACCTCATTGACAGTCACCTCCTACACATCCAAAGCACTGACAAAGGCTAGAAACGCATTACATCCCTTCCGAATCATCTTAACAGCTTTTAATGCGGACACTACGTTGGACAAGTAATTCCTTCTTTCTCCTAATACAACCACCTCCCCGCCTTCCAAGGTATTCAACACCATGCGCTTAGCCTCACAATCCAACTTAGCATGATGTTTCGTCAACCAATCCATTCCTAAGATAAGGTCAAACTCTCCAAATGGCAATTCCATTAAGTCTGCCGGAAACACTACCCCTTGAGTTTCTAAAGGTACATCCTTAAATAGTTTGTCCACTACCCTAGATTGTCCTAAAAGACTAACCACAGTCATCTTCCTAGAAGTTATTTCAGAATCTATACTTAGGGTCTCAGATACCGAACATGCAACATAGGAGTGGGTTGACCCAATATCAATCAAGGCAAGAAATGGTTTATCAACACTAAGAAACATACCGGTTATAACATCCGGTGCGTCACTATCCTCCCGTCGGTGAGCTGCATGAACTAGACCCGGCTGCCTCGCATCTACATTACCTGCACCTCTACCAGGTGCTCCACGACCCCGACCGAATCCATTTCCACCTCAGGCTGCGCCACGACCTCTCGGTCCCTGCTGATCACCTCTCCTAGGCTGATCAGAACCTCATCCGCCGGGCCGCACTGATCCTTCGTGGGATGCCCTTAATCATATGCTCTGTGGATCCACACCTGAAGCACCCACCGGTTCTTCTTCTACACTCCCCGGAATGTGCTTTCCCGCAACAATTACATGATCGATTCTGACCCGTCGGAGCACGAGCCGCCCATCACCCTAGGCCTTTTCTCAAAATTCCCGGCATGCTCCCGATCGCCCAAAACTTCTCTTATTCCTTCCCGCTCCTTATCTCTTTCCTGTCTTTCACCGCTTTTACCTCCTCGGCTATCTTAACTTTCTCAACCAGACAAAGAAAGTCCTCTCTCTCATCATGAGCTATCAATACCCTTAACTCATTCCGCAGCCCATCCTCGAACAGCACACAATGTTCATATTAAGTTGCTACCATTCCTCGAGCGTAGCGGCTCAAGCGCAGGAACTCCGCCTCCTATTCAGCCACAGATTTACTTCCCTGTACTAAATTCAGAAATGCCTTCCTCTGGCCGTCCACATAGCTAGCCCCAACATACTTCCCTTGAAACGATTCCTTAAAGAAGTCCCAATCAATCCGATCTATGGCAGTACCCTCCTTTACCGTGAGCCACCACTGGTAAGCCTCATCTCGAAGAAGAGACACGACCCCCTTCAACTTCTCCTCTACAGTGAAGTCAAGGTCATCCATTATGCGCTCAGTCACTTCTAACCAGTACTCAGCTGTGTTAGGGGCTACGCCAGAAACACCTCTAAACATCTCCGCTCCGTTGGCTCGGAGTCGTTCAGACACAGATTTCCGAGCTCCTGAACTCGTGCCTGCCCCAGCAACTCTTTCTAGAACCCTTAACATAGCCTGAGATATCGCATCCTCTCCGGCCGTCTGATCCTGAAATTCCTCCTCCACAGCTGGTGGTTCTGGCATCTCGTTTCCGGATCCATGGCCAGACCCTACTGGTTCTGACACCGTTATCCTACCCCTACCACGACCACGCGGCGGACGTCCTCGACCCCTTGTATTCATTCTTCCGATTGACGTTTATCTGATTAAGAATTTTATGAATTAATAAGTTTCTTCCATCGCTTAACCACGAAACAATCTTATGAGCGATAGTTTAAGAGTAGTTCTTTCGAATTCTAATTACATCTACAAGTTTCATCTCAAGTTTGTCTCCTAGTTCCGCATACACATACATGCAATCATCAATCATACAAATAGAACTTACATTCATCACCTAAGGGTATTTTTGTCATTTCACTACCCAGGGGTATTTTCGTAATTTATCCTATAGGGGTATTTTCGTAATTTTCTGAAATAGGGTTTCTTGGTGATTTTGTGAAAGAGGGTATTTTGGTAATTTTTTTGCAATCCGGGGTATGTTGGTAATTTTACAATCCGGGGTATTTCGTAATCTTACAACTTAGGGATATTTTGGTCACTTATAAATCAGTGGTAACTTAATAATTTCTACGAAATAGAATGGCTGGTCCCTTTCGGGTTTTAAATTATTAATTTTGGCCCGTCAACAAATCTTCGCGGCTAGGGTGAACAAATACTACGCACTGTAGGATTCCAAATAAGAGGAGGTGAGTCACTAGGATCGCTAAGTACTGTGCTCTTCCGATCCAATCCTGAGACATGCGCATGCCGGTTGCCACACCCTAGTCTTGCGACTCATTCACGGGTTTGTTTAGTGAAATTAAGTCTTATGAGATTTAAGGAGTTGTTTCAGCTAAGCCTAGAGTTCATCAAATTCTAATCTAAATAGTCTACGTCCCATACAAACCCATCAAGCCCACATATATATATATCACACAATGGTTCGTAATACTTACTCAAGCGGACTTGGGCCGAGAGCAAAGCCATGCCGAGTTAAAAACTCATTATCATTTAAAAACATTCATGTTTTAAAAGCCCATCTTTAGAAAACGTTTTGAGCCCATAAACCCTCAAAGTCGAGTTTTGAACTTGGCTCTGATACCAATTTGTAACACCCCAAACCCGGCCCAAACACTACAACCAGATCTGGTATGTCACTTGAGTGATTTTACAAAAACATGTGGCACTTTTGAGAAAATAATTATCAGGTTTAGATAGTCATACCGAAAACTTAATAATTTATTAAGTTCATATAAGATATAAAGTTATAAAATGCCGTGGTGAATTTTAAATAGAAACCGAAATTTCATACATGTCTTAGCTTAGTTTAAACATAAATTTTAAATGCCCATAAATGAAAGCCCAACATGTAACCAAAACATAAATAATAGTCTAGTGGCCCAAGGCCTTATTACAACGAAATATAAAACCCACTTAAATAAATTTCTTAAAAATAGATAAATAGAGTAAAGTTTTTTATCAATCCTCGAGACTTCATCGCATGGCCACCTTGCTCTCCTCTCTAGCCCTGGCCCGATGCACTAAGTGCTACCAAATTGTTAAAATAATAGGGTGAGTCGTGAAACTCAAGCAGCAACCCTCGTGCACCATCGATTGGGCCTTAGCCCACAGATCGAAATATAGAACATAATATAGTAGATGGCATACATAAAACCCAACCCAATCCTAGGTTTCCAACCGCTACACACCATCCTTACCTGCAAATCACACCATTGGGGATTTCTACAATCAACCCACACCACTACACCCCATCGATGGCAGTCATGCTGCAGTTAGCCGCTCATCGTCAAAGTCGTGACAAAGTCACCAGGCTGAAATGGCAAGAGCCACCAGAAACAGAGTTGTGACAGAGTCACCAGGCTGAAATGGCAAGAGCCACCAGAAACAGAGTTGTGACAGAGTCACCAGGCTGAAATGGCATAAGCCACTAGAACAGATCACTTCCCCTTCATCAATCACCCAACCCCAAGCATATATATAAGTCGACATACAAAACATATCGTTTTAACAGAAACATTTACTGATGAATGGCAGAAATCACTAACCTGGTATTTAGCCTTTACCCTTCTCGGGTTTCCAAACGTTATGCCGGGATTTCGACATTTAACAGAGTATAGCAGATTTATCACATGTATATATATATATTAGAAATCAATCTAATGGTGTGAGAAGTTACACACCTGATTTCACGAAGTACTAAACTCTTAGTTGGTATCCTTGCTATCCGGATTTATAACTTGGTTCAACAAAAGCCGAAAAATCACGAAGATTTGACCTCCCCTACATTCGGCCAAGGGTTAATAAATACCCAAATTTACACGTTAAAAATCAATAGATCTCCTTACCTTGAAATCCCGAAAGTAACACTATTCGAGTGTTACTGAACTATGACTTAGAGATCTACGCGATTGACTCCACTTCATCCCTAATGCCGAAAATAAGAGAAAATAATAGATTAGTCACTAAATAGCCATTCGGCTAGAGACTTTGAAAAGCCTAAAAGATTTGGATCCCACAAATCAATACTTACCTAAAATTCCTTGATTTCGACACAAGCAGACACCCCAGAGTGATTTCTGGCAATCACAGAGACGAGATCTCACGATTTTGGCTTTTACGAAAATCCCGAAAAGAGGAACTCGATGAGGTTTCTACTGAAAAGAAAAGTGAAAAGAGAGCAAAGAGAGGCTTTGAAGATTCGGCTAAAGCGTCCGAAAGAGATGAGAAAGGAATCTATCGTGAGGATTTGGCCAACTAAATAAAGAAAAGAAACGAAGAATGGAGTAGGAATTTCGGCAGAGAAAAGAGAAAAATGATGAGAACTTTGACAGCAAAATTTCGACACATACTTAGCCTATACTAAACCGATTTCCCCTCCTTCACAGAGTTTGATTTTCGGCCAACTCAAGCCTCCTGGATGAGCTCTCATCTTTTCCCTTATCTTGATCCATTATTTCCTCAAAAATAGCCCTAATTAGCACCAACTCCTCTCTTCATTATCTGCTTATTATCCACATAATTTAAACATAATAAAATTCCCTAAAAATTAGCCTTGTGCCGTCCCCTCCTAGTCCCCTTTTAAGTGCCGAAATTTGGCCCTATAACTTGGGCTTCAAGTAACCAAAATTTGGGCCCTCCTCATGCACTAGTGACGCCACCCTCTCCATTCCTTGTGGCGCCAGCTACTCTTTGGGCCACAAGCCCATTTTGTCATTTAAAACACAGATAACTTCCTTTTAAAATGCTAGAGTGCCTACGCAGAGATTTAGTCAAGGCCTCAGCCCATTCTTGAGCCCAATTAGTACCTAAATTCTCAATTTAACCTATTAAGCATACATTGCACAAAATGCACAGGCCCAATAATTCGGGATGTTACATTGGTAATATCCCGACGTGGAATTGATGGAGTTACGACATCGACTCTGAACTTTTAAAACTTTATAATTTGGTCCTATTTTGTGCTTGAGTCAACAAAAGAGCTTTCGTAATCTCGATTAAGACCTAGAAATGATTGTTTATCATATTTTGGGTATGATTAACACTCGATAACATGTATAAATGCATGTATGTTGACTGGCTGACTGTAATTGCTTCGACAACAACTGTAGCATCTCGTAGCTCAAATCCGACAATCGGGTCGGGTAAGAGGTGTTACACCCTTCCACCTCATCTTCTTCGACACCATCCAACTACATGAAAAAACCAACCTCAGCCTTTGTGAGCTCAGTCAGGACTTCGTCCTTGTTGCCTTTTCTTTCATTGCCAACCACAACGACTCTAACACCAAGTTGTTGTTCTACGACTTCAAGTTCCGCGAATCCCAATCCTCATTCAAACTCTTCGGCGTCAATTCCCTTCCCAACATCTGCCTCGTCAGCCTCGAGGCAAAATCTCTTAAAAACAACTTGGAACAAATGGACCATGGCAGTTTCACTAGACTGACTAAGTCGCTCATCGAGTTTATCAAGGCCAAGACTCAACTCACCGTGGGTGTAATGATTCGAATTTCAGTAGTGTTAGAAAATGTAGTTTCAGAACCTTATTTCCATAAATCGAGTCTGTAAGGATGAAATATAAAGATTAATGAAGTTATTAAGAAAATATGTTGAAGTTTGGTTAAGTAATTTAACCGAGAAAATAGTTAATTAAAGCTCATGAACTAAATTGTAGAAGTTCAACCGCTATTGAGTTTTAATCTAAAAAATGCTTGAGGACCTAGATAGCAATTATCCAAAGGACCAAAATGATTATTTAACCATTAAGTAACATGAATAATGGGTGATGGTGGTGGATTCCACTTAGTTTAATTAAGAATTAAATTATGTATAATAATGGTTTAATTAATTAATTAAACAAGGTTAATTAATCATTAATTAATATATATGCTAGTTAGTGGAATGAAAGATGAAAATATTCTCATCTTCTTCATTCCATCATCTAGCGTTGAAGAAAAGAAAGAAAAATCTTAAGTTCAGTCCAAGCATTCAACCAACCAATTGAACAAGGTAACTAAGCTATTTTCTTGAAATTTTTATAGATTTATGATCATGGGAACTTGAATTAGCTAGCCCATGTATCAACTCGTTCAATTGTCAAGTTTTTAGCAAGTTTTCATTAGAGAGATTCATGAATTAGGCTTAAACTTGAAGAATTTGATAGTTAGTAAGCTTAGATTATGATAAGGACTAAATTAAAAAGTAAATTGAACTTGTTAGTTAACTTTGATTAGGGGCTAAATTTAATAAATTGAAAATTATCATGAAATTATGCTATAGATAGAAAGCATAAGGTTCCTAATGAAAGAATATGAAATCAGATTTTGATTCGATGTTAGACATTGAAAAATACGAGTATCCCAGATATAGGGGCTAAATTGAATCAAATGTGAAATATGATTGGCTATGTATTTGAATATGAATTGGATGTAAACTGATTTTTTTTATTATTGAATTATCGAATATAGCTAAAGACGACGTCGAGCCATCACGAGAGAAGGGAAAGGCGAGAGTTTTAAACGAGTAGCAGAACATTTGGCTTGTACTTTTATGATTCGAGTTCAATGCATAAATATATATATATCCATATGCATATATACATACATGTGATTGTTGCAAATATATCTATTGAGGTAAGTGTATTACTATCGCATGATTTTGTTTATACATAATGATATTGAATGTCGAGAACTGGACTAAATTGAATATAATAGAAACAAGCATGTTATAACTTGTTAAATGATTTGTAATATGAATTGATGATGGAAATGGTATGGAATTATGATCTTGAATATGTAATGATATGTAATTGGATCATTGGTACCTTATTAACTTTTTTAGGTGTTATGAATTGGTACCATATGGACCTTATGAAAACAGTCAATCACGTCGTGACGTCGGGTCCTTAACTTCATGACGAGGAATGGACAGTGAGTGGCATCGCGACCTGGAACCCCCGAGGTTGCAACGTCAACCCAATAGTTTTGAAATTTTGCAAGTTAGTCATCAACTGACCTTGGGTTATTGAAAGAGTTTTCGTAAGCTCAATTTAACCCTGGAATTAATTATATACCATGTTGTAATGATGTAATGAACTTAATAGTATGTATAAATTTTTGAATTTAAGTGCAATTGAAATCGTAGCTGCTCTGGCAACAAATGTGGCATCTCGTAGCTCGGACCTGACAATCAGGTTAAGTATGGGGTGTTATAGTGGGTCTCATCCATCATCCACCCATCATTTTGAAGAAGCAAATAATTCTAATGGTTGGGTTTTTGTTTATTTGGTCCCTTTTGCCGCCAAAAAGATCTTTGCAGACGTAACCCTATTTCACAATCCCAGAATTTGGCTTTTTAATGCCATATTCATTTATTCTTCAACATCGCGGGGAAATTATTATTTTTTTGAGAAATTAATTTAATTATGTGTAAAAATAAATACACACGTGGCAACACAATTAACATTCTATTTGAAATGGATCTTCTTATCGTTGCTTTCATGTTTCCACCAAGATTTTTTTAATTATAATGTCCATTTTGTTAAAAAAATTATAATTTTTTTTGTTAATAGTCAAGTAACATAACTTTTAGTAATAAGAGACATAACTCATCACTTTTAAATAGTGACAACTCTTGATTAGTAACCAAGTGCTATAACTTTTAGTCACTTATAAATTTTCGTTTGCAACTGTTAGAACACTATATATATTTTGAAAATGTTCTAAGAATCCCCCCTCATTGTCAAAATATTCTAGACTTTGATAATCTTAAAAATCAATTGCCTAAATGAATGTGCCTTACGATTGAACATTCACATAGTGAAAACATGTTAAAGTTAATCGAAATTGCATGGTAACGATCTCATTTGATTAATCTATCAAACACATCTCATGTAACAATTTCAACGCCAGCCAATGCATAGTATTTAGAGACACTATTATAGTCGTGTCTATAACTTCTTTTCATGAGTGTTGTTAGAGCCAAACCCTTAAGCTCCTAAAAACAATCACAATTCATACTCATATAGGTAGATCCCATCAAAAGTGTTTCTGTAATTTTAACACTCTAACATATTTATGTTATGGGTCTACTAAGAGTATATTACTCATCCGCCCCCTTATCATTATGAGTACCTAACATTTTTTACCCTAAGATGATATATATTATATTATTTTATAATGTTAGCACTTTTTACTCATCCGCCAAACTTGCTTACATAGGAGGGCCACTTTCAACAAATCAGCTCATCCGATTCTAAGCTCACCCTTCTCCCAGTGAGCAATAACATATCCCAACTACACGTGTAATTTTCTTTTATTTGGTTCCTCGCCCCACCAGAAGTTCCGAATAATTTGATCAATTTTATCCAAGACATGTTTTGGAGTCCTGAAGCTAAACAACACATAATTTATGCAAGAACAAACTTTAGTAGTGTGTCTTCCACTCGGTGATAAACATTTTGAATTCCAAATAGCATGTTTATTTTGTAAGTTTTCAATCAATGGTTGGAAGAAACTTTGCTTATCTCGAAAACATCTTGAATGCCTATATATCTCCTTGGATTGTCTACTTTTTCCATTCCCAAAATACTTAGAAATCCAATGTTTTTGTTACTCCGTCCTATAGGGCTTAGAAACAATGAAACTAAAAAAATTTAGGGCAAAATTAAGTTATAAATTTTGATAACAGTTAAAATGTAATTTCATAATTTTATTAGCTAATATCTTTATATTTTTAAAAGATTAAATTAAAATTTTATCATTTTTGGAAGGCTAAAATGCAATTTCGTCATTATTATTTTATAGTTTTATACATTTTAAAGGGTAAAAAAAAATCAAATTTCCAATTTTTTTAAGGCCAGGGCCTGCCTACCGCCCTTGAATTCAAATTTATTGATGTTGATAAAAAGGCCACACAACACACAATACCTCCTTATAATCCTCTTGATAGCTCTAGCTGAGTGTACATTGGCATTAAAAAATAGAAAACTATCATCTGTGAATAAGAGATGGGAGATTGTTGGACAAATCTTTCCGATCCTTATGCCTTCAATTTCCTAAACTCCCTCTACTTTTAAAAGCTGTTTTGAGATAGCAGAGTGATAATAAATGTGTTTGACAAAGCCCACTTTGGACTTAAATGGTTGGATAGCAATATAAATGGTATATCATGTTCCATTAGCGTATGCGATGTTTTTAGTGTGGAAGTAGACCAATATTTTTATTTTCAAATATGACTACTTAGATTATAAGTGTCCATTGCTTTTATTGTTTGGAATGCAGGAAGCATCAAAATTTCTTTTGAAATCATTCAAGATATAATAATATAATATTTAGAATAAATTGATTTGAGAGATAATATTTTAGGTTGATTACCATATAGTCATCGAGATTTTTCTAATATATTTAATGATGATTCTTTTCTTGAATTCATCAAATTGTGCTCGAAGCTGGCCTTGACAAAATATTGAAATGCGAGGGGATGGTGAACATATCTAAAGTAAGGTACTTCACACTGGTTCCAAGTCTTGATGTTTATGATCTACCTTTGCGGAAGAAATAGATTTGAAATATGTTTAAAAATATAACATTATAAACACAGTCGTTACTATTTGATCGTGTTGAAGTATAGAACTAGCTTCAGTAAAGAGATTTCTTTCTTCATTAACTAAGAGAGAGTTACAACCACGTATTTAATGCATGCAGATCATAACTGTTTCTTTAACTAATCTGAACTTAACTAATAAACTAACACTTATACCTAACTGTTTGTGAATTACTCATAACATTCCCCGTGCTCTACTGACTTTCCTTCCTTCTGGAGCTTAATCTTCATATGTAGCAACCTTAAGCTTTCTTTTGAACTTGCTAAACATCATTGCGGATAACGATTTTTTCAGTACGTCAGCAATTTGATCTTAACTGGACAAATGACCAACCTGAAGCACACCTGCTGCTACTTTCTCCCTTACAAAGAACATGTCCAATTCCACATGCTTGAATTTTGAGTGCATGACTGGATTTCTCCATAACGAAACGCGGTGAGCTATCGCACCAAACCAAAGACTTGTTCAAACAGAACACATAACTCGATCCAACAACGATCGGAGCGGACCATCTCAAAGAGATGACATTGGCCAAGCTTCGTATTCGGCTCAGTAGTAGACACTGATACAACTTGTTGTTTCCTCGAACTCCAGGAGACTGGATTTCCTCCTAGGAAAACACAATAGCCCGATGTTGACCTTCGATCATCAAGGTCAGACCCCCAGCTGGAATCTGAGTAGCCTTCAAGGACAAGCTTAGATGAGCGACTGAAGTGTAGCCCATGATCCATTGATGCAAGATTCGCTCAACAGCTTTGAGGTGTGAGTCTAGAGGTCTGTGCATGAACTGATAGACTTTGTTGACTGAAAAAGCAATATCTGGTCTAGTGATGACAACATACTGGAGAGCACCCACTATACTCCTAAAGAGACTTTCATCTTCAACCGGACTTCCTTCATAAGCTAATAATCGACAAGTAGACACCATAGACGTAGGGGAACTATTTGACTTGTCCATAGAAGCCTTCTTAAGTAGATCCAGTACATACTGCTTTTGATTAAGAAAAATGCCATCTGAGGTGTATTTAACCTCTATGCCCAAAAAATAGTTTAGCTTTCCCAAATCCTTCAGAGAGAACTTAGCATTGAGTTCCTTAACAAACTGACTTATAGCACTTGAATTAGAACCAGTAACTATGATGGCATCCACATAAACTCGAACGTAGAGCAACTGAGTTACAGACCAATTTATAAAAAGGGAATTGTCAGCCTTCGACACTTCAAACTTGTTAGAAAGAAGGAACTCCCTTAGTTTGTGGAACCAAGCTCGAGGTGCTTGTTTGAGGCCATACAAAGCTTTCCTTAACCTACATACCAGCTGCTGACCATTGGTTCCTGACTGTTCAAAGCCTAGTGGTTGTACCATGTATATTTCTTCGCGTAAATCACCATTTAAAAACGCGTTATTGACATCTACTTGTCTGAGTGACCAACCCAAGGAGGCTGATATAGCCAAGACCACCCTAATTGTTGTAGGTTTCACCACAGGGCTGAAGGTCTCATGAAAGTCAATGCCAGCTTCTTGAAGATAACCTTTAACCACCAACCGACCCTTGTACCGAGCTACCGAACCATCAGCATTCCTTTTAAGTTTGAAGATCCATTTACAGCCAATAGCCCTTCGATCTGCAGGTAAGGGCACAAGATCCCAAGTATGGTTTGAAAGCAAAGCTTGGTACTCAGCTTGTGCAGCTGCTGTCCACTGAGGACTCTAGAATGCCTCAGTTATAGAAGATGGTTCCTTCTCAATTACGATAGATGAGAACAGTTTAGGCTTATAAACACCACTCTTAGACCTGGTCTGCATAGGATGAGCATTCTGAGTGGAACGGGTAGGAGGATCAACTAGAGTGGGAGAATGAGGCACATCAGTTCCAACAGACGAATCACACGACTGAGCTGTAGATGAAGAGGGGCCAATAGGAGAATTAGTGTCATGGTGGGTCGAGCTAGAGCTAGCCACAGAATCCAAGGAAATTGGTACTGTAACAAGAGGAATGTATGACTGCTGATGAGTCGGCTGAACGAGATCAGAGTGAGCTCAAAAATGAAAACCATGTAGGAACGAAAACTGAGCTTCATCGAAAATAACATAGCGAGACACAAAAACTCAACCAGTGTCATCAAGACACCTGTAGCCTTTTTGATTTGATGCAAGGCCAAGAAACACACACCTCTTAGACCGAAAGTTAAGCTTGTGGTGATGATATGGCCACAAGGAAGGAAAACAAGCACAACCAAAAACTCGCAAATTAGAATAGGAAGGTTTGACTTTATACAGCATCTCATAGGGACTGCTATCTTGAAGAACACGTGTAGGTAGCCTGTTGATCACATGGACAGCATGAGAGAATGCAGAAGACCAAAAATCCAGAGGCATAGAAGCCTGAGCCAAGAGGGTCAAACCCATATCAACCACCTGGCGATGCCTCCTTTCAGCCATACCATTTTGCTCCGAGGCATGAGGACAGGTGATTCGATGCTGAATGCCAAGTTTGAACAGCTCAGCAGACAAAGAGAGATATTCACCCCCCAGTCAGTTTGGAGCATTTTGACAGAAGAACCAAACTGCACTTGAACCATTTGTTGAAAATGAAGAAAACATTTCAATACTTCAGACTTAGCCTTGATAAAATATAACCAAGTATATCGTCTGTGCATATCAAAAAATGACACATAGTAAGAAAATCCATTTGATTTAATATGGGATGGTCCCCAAACATCAGATACAACAAGTTCAAATGGCAAAGAATACACTGTTGTGGAAGCTTTAAACGACAACTTATGAGATTTGCCTAACTGACAAGCTGAGCACACATGAGGCAGATTATCATGCTTGAAAGAAACATTACAATAGCACAAGACACGCGTAAGAGTGTTATGGCTTGGGTGGCCTAGCCTGACAGTAGAGGAAAAAAAGAGAGTTGAGCATGGCACACACGTACGGAGTTGGATCGAGAAGCTGCAGCAGAGGGCTTGTGACAACCAGTACGAGATACATCAAAGCGATAAAGGCCATAATGCATGTGGCCCACTAGAAGGATCATCCCTGTCTGAATATCCTTGACAAAACACAAATAGGGGTAAAACTCAAAATAAACGCCATTGTCCCTAGCAAATTGACCAACTGACAATAAGTTCTTGCAAACAGTAGGTACATGGAGAACATTCTTAAGATGTAACAATCTTGAACCAGTCAACAGAGAAGAAGAACCTACATGTGCTATAGAAACAGATGCACCATTTCCCATAGATACCCGATCCGTACCTGTGTAAGAAGAAGCAGTCGAGAGAGTTGTCATGTCTGGAGTGATGTGATTGGTGGCTCCAGAATCAGGGTACCAATTTTGAACTGAGGATCTGGAAGAAGAGGAATAAGAAGGCTGCTGAACAGAGAAAGCAGAGGGATGTGAATAGGAATTACAGCAAGGAGCAGATGAATCTTGACCATTGAAATGATGATAATTGACAGTCTTGGAATTGGTAGAATCTACACCAGAGAAATTTTTATCAAAACGGTGGTAACAAGATTGAACCACATGACTGATTTTGCCACACAACTGACACTGTGACCTGGAACGTGACCAACCTCTACCAGTACCACGATTTCTGCCACGAGACCAACCTTGACTATGCCCTCTGATATAAATTATTCTTGAATTATGATAAGACATTGTTGATAGAAATATTGAATCATGGAAAGTTCGTTTTAATTCTAAGTTGAGAATTTTGCTTGAGGACAAGCAAAAGCTTAAGTGTGGGGGTATATGATAAACCGTAAAAGTAACATATTTTAATCCCACATTTAGCATGCTTTTGGATGAAATATCCCTCATTTTATGTAAAAAGGTGCTCTTAATCCTTTCTTTTCATGTTATATACTCAGGAAAGCACCGGAGGATGAAAAGAATGAGAAACGGGCTTAAAACGGGTCAAATGGGCCAAAGCATGAAATCGACACGGCCTGGACCTAAGACCACACGGCCGTGCCTCCTCAATAATCTCGAACACGGTCTAGCCATGATTTACACGGCCGTGCCTCATCAACGAAGTCCACACGGCCTGGCCACGACTTACACGGGCGTGTGCCAGAGGCCGTGCCCCTGCCGCGGACAAGAGGAGTTTTACTCGGATTTGGATACTTGGAGGAAAAGAAACACATTCCAAAGTATAATTAAACACCCAAATAGGAACTTCACTCAGATTTGGATACTTGGAGGCCAAGTAAGGCATCTCCAAGCCTATATAAACATCCTAGGGGGCAACTTAAAGAGGGAGTTTGGCAGAAGCCTTCTGCCAGGGCTTTTTCCAGGGAGCCCAAAGCTATCGTTTAGGGGCATCTTGCTAGGCCAGAGAGGGAAGATTTGTGGGGATTCGCTCAGGAATAGCCAGTTGATCCATCTCAAGAAGCCGGAATTATACTCAAGACGGAGGATCTCCTCTTCAATTCCTTTAGGGGGTTTTAGGGATTTCTTATGTTTTGTTTTATTTTTTCTTCTGAGATGTTTTCTTTTATTGTTATGAACTAAACCCTTAGATACCTGAGGGGGATGAAACTTAGATGAATCTTGTTATCGTTTGCTTAACTATATGATAAATATTTGATTTGTTCTTAATTATGTGCTCTTAATTCTTGTGTTGATGTTTCGCGGATATCGATTCAAGTTTGATGTGCTTAGGTGGAGGAGAAAAAGTCCCTGCCTAAGAGTAGATCTAGCATAGTTAAGCGGAGTTGATCGCGCGCCTAGAGATAGGGTGGCGAGGCGTTGCCGGATTAGGGTGAAACCTAATATGGGAGTCCATAGATCGAGTTAATGCTATTCTAGGGGTTTTAATTAGAAAGAGATTTCAATTAATCAACCTAGGGTTAGGCGTTATTCACCTCGAGAGAGGTTTAATATAAATTAGGGAATCCTACGGATCAAGTCGGTGAATACATCGTGCAGTTCGAGTTAGATAACAAGTGAAGTCTAGGTGGATTCTTCCTTGGGTGTCGTCTTAATTAATTGGTTTTTCCCAAAAGTATTCTCCCAATTCATTCTTCTTTGTCTTAGAGTCTTTAAGTTTAGTAGTTAATTAATTTAGATTAAACAACCATTCGCTTAAATCTTAGGCTAAATAATAGAAAGAAAGTTAGTATTAGTACTTTTAGTTCCTTTGGGTTCGATAATCCGGTCTTGCCTAAGCTATACTACTGTTCGATAGGTGCACTTGCCTCAATCGTTGTCAAAGTTAGTTTCCAGGTTCGATCATTCTCTTTATAAATTTTAAAACTCGACAGACATACGATCAAGTTTTTGGCACCGTTGCCGGGGAACTAAAATATTAAGAAAGCTCTATTTTTATTACTTTAGCCATTATTATTATTATTTTTATTTTTATTTTTATTTTTATTTTTATTTTTATTTTTATTTTTATTTTTATTTTTTACTTTGCTAAATTTTCTTTTATTTTGATTTTGGCAGATAGAAGAGATGGCACTGAATAACTATCAGTGGCAAGTTATGAGGACAAAGCCAACAAAAGCAGTCGATATCTACAACCTCGACCCAATAACCAGGCTATCAAACCAGTTAGAGATGTTAAACAAAAAGTTTGATGATTTGTGTTCTTCGCAGATACATCCAGTTATGCAGTACGAAACAAGCAGAGGCGTGGCGAATCTTGAGTACCCACCCTACGGATATGGCATGGAAAGCAAACAAGTCAACTATATGGGTAACTATGCTAGACCTCAAAATAATTTTTATGATAACACTTATAATGCAGGTTGGAGGTATCATCCCAATTTCTCGTGGGATGATCAAAGTAGCCAAAGACCGGAACTTCCTCCAAATTTTCAACAACCACCTCACCAACAGGAAGAGGAGTCGAATCTTGAGGAGATGCTGACAAAATTCATGGCAGCTACAGATAACCGTCTCCAAGATACTGAGACCACCCTTAAGAATCAACAGGCATCAATCAAAGGGATCGAGAGCCAAGTTGGGGAACTTACTAAGACAGTTGGACAACTTACTAACACAGTTGGACAACTTGCAAAGATAATCTCAGAACAACTACAAGAAAGCTTGCCAAGCAACACTGAAACTAACCCAAAAGAGCAAATTCAAGCCGTAACAGCTCATGATAGTGAAAGGTTAGTGGAATCTGACCCAAGGCAAGAGCCTATGGTAAGTGAAGGTAAGGTTGAGGTAAGCCATGATTTACCAAACCCGGTGATTACAGAGTACCAACCCCGTGTGCCATACCCCAATGCGACAAAGAAAGACCACACAGAGGAACAACTTGGTAAGCCTCTTAAACTTTCAAAGAAATTTCATATTAACTTGCCATTTCTAGAAGCTCTTTTGCAGATGCTAGATCCTAGACCTCGTGTCGATAAAGAAGAAATTCATGAGGAACGAAGGCTTTGGATCGATGAACTAGACGAATGGAAGACACACTTCAAGGAGAGACTAAAAACACACGAAGCAAAGACGAGGCAACTCCACGACAAACTTAATAATGGGACAACCCAGCTTAAGATAGGAGATCAGGTACTCAAAATCTTCCCAGATGGAACGGTCGAGGTAACACATTATAATTTCGGCACTTTTGAGGAAAACATTACTCGACTTAAATTATTTATCAAAAACCGAATTGATCGCATGAGAAAGGATTTTCACCTCCTCAAACCACCCTGATAATGCGAATAAGAGGTAAGTCTAGCTTAAGACTATAAACGAGCGCTTCTCGGGAGGCAACCCGAGCACTAACCCCATCAATTTTTACATTTTTTTCTTCTTTTACTTTTATTTTTCCTTTTTAGCACCTAACTATAAACTAACCAAAGTGCAGATTTCCAGACCACGCGGCCGTGGCCGTGGCCGTGTGGCCATCACAGTAAGGTACAAGGGCGGGGGCAACCACCAGATCCATAATCTCTATTTAGACCCCCCTTCTTCCTTTTTCTTGTTCAGTTGTCTTTCTTCTTTCATTTTCCATTATTTACTTTTATTCTTATTTTTATTTTCCATTATTTATTTTTATTTTTATTTTTATTTTTATTTTTATTTTTATTTTTATTTTCTTCTTATTCTTAATACCATTTAGATTTAGCTTAGGATACAATAAAATCAGACCGGCTACTTTGAGGATTCAATTTCAAACGGTTTGAGACGCTTCCCCACATTCACCTCCGCTCAATTCCTATCCGATTTCTTTTCATTAACTTCATCCAAAATTCAGGAAGTTTCACTTCTCTCCACATCTTATGATTTTATGATTATTTTGATATTATCTATCTTTGTACATTTAGGGCAATGTACATCTTAAGTGTGGGGGGTGAATCTTAAGGATGCCTAACTTTTTGCATTATTCTCAAATCCCTGAATTTAGTCTTGTTTTTAAGTAATTTTCTCATATTACTAATTAGGATGAAATTTCTGATGATTTATGATCTTTATTGATATGTTTTAGATTAAGTCATAGTTAATTGTGCATTGATGATTTATACTTTAAGATACTAGAGAATCAAGCATGATAAGTCTATTTTTCAAGAAATAAAAATTTTCTAGGTTGTTAACCTGAATTTGAATATTACTTTGAAATTTGAAATTTACGAGGTTGACATCAAAATACCCATAATTTTTGTGAGATTTTGAGCCTTATAGAGCATAAATTCTTTTTCTTGCTCACTTCATTGATTATGAGTGTGTCAATATTGATTTGTTATTCTAGAACTTGCATCGATTATACATGTCGAGACCACACCTTTGATTTGATATACAGAGATGATGGAGGCACCTAGGATTTAACCCGCTTACTCCACTAAAAAGCTCGCCTTCATAATTAACCCCTAGTGAACCCCGTTTAATCCTAACAACCTTTTTATTGACTTACCCACTAATACTAACCCAAAAACTCGTTTTATTTGTTATCACCATCCTTTTTAACTACCCTGATATCGAGATTTGATTTGATTAATAGCCTAACTATGTTTTTTATCTCAGTAATTTATCCTTTTATATGTACTTATGATGTAAAAAAAATCAAAAGTTTATTCATTATTAGTTTTGTGATTAGAGAGCTTATACGTTTGAATTCCAAATATTGAAGAAGAAGCTCGTATTATTAGTTTCAAAGTTTCAATTCATGTAATTATTTATTTTTCAGTTCGTTGTTTCTAGTTAGGTAATTTTTCAGGTCAATCTCAATTCTAACCCTCTAATTCAGCCTTTATCCACACCTTAACCCAAGCCCCATTACAACCCTGTTAAAGACCTTTTGATTTGTGCATCATCTCATATTACAGTGGTGGAGATTTGATTTTCATGCAAGCCTATGGGATTAACTTTTCAAGTTTGACATTTGAGTGCTTAATTTTGAACCTTAAACACTTCGAGTGATTTGAGTGAATCTTTTGTGAGGATGTCAATCCTTGTAGGTTTTGGATCAGAGGTAATTATTTAGATGAGGGGAAACACCTATGTTTTGTGCTACAAATGTATGACTTATATTGTTTGAATCTTTAGGACTCTTTGAGTTAAATTATCCATGTATAAATTATCCTTGAATTATGATAAAACACTATTGATAAATATTATGAATTATGGAAAGTTCGTTTTAATTCTAAGTTGAGAATTTTGCTTGAGGACAAGCAAAAGCTTAAGTGTGGGGGTATTTGATAAACCGTAAAAGTAACATATTTTAAGCCCACATTTAGCATGCTTTTGGATGAATTATCCCTTATTTTATGTAAAAAGGTGCTCTTAATCCTTTCTTTTCATGTTATATACTCAGGAAAGAACCGGAGGATGAAAAGAATGAGAAACGGGCTTAAAACGGGCCAAATGGGCCAAAGCACGAAATCGACACGGCCTGGACCTAAGACCACACGGCCGTGCCTCCTCAATAATCTCGAACACGGTCTAGCCACAATTTACACGGCCGTGCCTCATCAACGAAGTCCACACGGTCTGGCCACGACTTACACGGGCGTGTGCCAGAGGCCGTGCCCCTGCCGCGGCCAAGAGGAGTTTTACTCGGATTTGGATACTTGGAGGCAAAGAAACACATTCCAAAGTCTAATTAAACACCAAAATAGGAACTTCACTTAGATTTGGATACTTGGAGGCCAAGTAAGGCATCTCCAAGCCTATATAAACATCCTAGGGGGCAACTTAAAGAGGGAGTTCGGCAGAAGCCTTCTACCAGGGCTTTTTCCAGGGAGCCCAAAGCTATCATTTAGGGGTATCTTGCTAGGCCAGAGAGGGCAGATTTGTGGGGATTCGCTCAGGGAAAGCCAGTTGATCCATCTCAAGAAGCCGGAATTATACTCAAGACGGAGGATCTCCTCTTCAATTCCTTCAGGGGGTTTTAAGGATTTCTTATGTTTTGTTTTATATTTTCTTCTGAGATGTTTTCTTTTATTGTTATGAACTAAACCCTCAAATACCTGAGGGGGATGAAACTTAGATGAATCTTGTTATCGTTTGCTGAACTATATGATAAATATTTGATTTGTTCTTAATTATGTGTTCTTAATTCTTGTGTTGATGTTTCGCGGATATCGATTCAAGTTTGATGTGCTTAGGTGGAGGAGCAAAAGTCCCTACCTAAGAGTAGATCTAGCATAGTTAAGTGGAGTTGATCGCGTGCCTAGAGATAGGGTGACGAGGCGTTGCCGGATTAGGGTGAAACCTAATATGGGAGTCCATAGATCGAGTTAATGCTATTCTAGGGGTTTTAATTAGACAGAGATTTCAATTAATCAACCTAGGGTTAGACGTTATTCGCCTCGAGAGAGGGTTTAATATAAATTAGGGAATCCTACGGATCAAGTCAAGTGAATACATCGTCTGGTTCAGAGTTAGATAACAAGTGAAGTCTAGGTGGATTCTTCCTTGGGTGTCGTCTTAATTAATTGGTTTTTTCCAAAAGTATTCTCCCAATTCATTCTTCTTTGTCTTAGAGTCTTTAAGTTTAGTAGTTAATTAATTTAGATTAAACAACCATTCGCTTAATTCTTAGGCTAAATAATAGAAAGAAAGTTAGTATTAGTGCTTTTAGTTCCTTTGGGTTCGATAATCCAGTCTTGTCTAAGCTATACTACTGTTCGATAGGTGCACTTGCCTCAATCGTTATCAGAGTTAGTTTCTAGGTTCGATCATTCTCTTTATAAATTTTAAAACTCGACAGACATACGATCACCCTCGCTGTCCTGTTCTGAAATCTTGAGAATAATTGTTAGAGGCATCAGCAGTTTTTGAGTGATGATGATGGTTCTTGGAATAAGAGGACACATTGGCTTGCATAGGAACTTCAGTCAACAAAGCTAGCTGTGCGCCTCACAGTCAAGAAGCATTTCGGTCAGTAAATCAATAGACATAGGAGTGGCAGAGGCTATCGCCCGAATGGACTCATATTCAAGCGAGAGTCCAGCTAAAATAATACTGATTTGTTCTTGTTCAGTAACTATACTTTCAGCTGCAGTAAGGACTCAGTTGTTTAACCTTTGACAAATACTCTTTAATTGTGAGATTTGCTTTCTTGAGAGAATACAAATCATGCCGCATGCTTGAAATCTTTATATTGGACTTAACACCAAACCACTTTTCAATAGCAGACCAAATGGCAAAACTAGTTTTGGCGGTAGTAAGATGAACTTAGATATCATCAGAGACTGTGGTCAGTAACCAGGAGGCAAGAAACTTGTCTTGTTTCTTATGAGCAAGAAAGACTGGATTATCAACTAATTGTCCATCGTCACCAGGAACAAAAGAAGAGGGAACCGAAATAGTACCTTGTACGAACCCTTCAAGATTGTACCCTTCAAGAATGAGTAGCAGTTGATGCTTTCAAAGGAGAAGATTATGCTCATTAAGTTTGATAGTATCATGCTTTGTGAAGTAATGAACTGTGGATAATGCCGTACTACCTGAACCCGATGAAGGAAAGGCAGCCGCAGTTAGGGGTGTTCATTCGGTTAACCGACCGGTTAACCGACCCGAAATGTTATTAACCGACATGTCAAAATTTTTAACCGTTAACCGAACCGAAATTTTTTCAAAAAAAATTAACCGAATTAACCGTCTTAACCGATTTAACCGAATTAACCGAATTAACCGAATTAACCGTACATAATTTGTTTAAAAACATTACATAAATCTTTAAATTAATACATAATTGAAATGTAAGTATTTAATATTGTTCATTTGTATCTATTTCTTCTCTCCAAAAAATCTCCATTTGCATTAAACCTACAAAAAGGACAAAACAAGTGCAAAAGTTTAGCGTATAATAGAAATATCTGCATTTAAAAAAATCAAATAATATAAACAAACGAATAAATTATAAGTTAACAAGAATAAGATAGTAAGTATACCCTTCAACTCACGAAAGCTCATGAATTAAGGGTAGGCTCTGATGCATTCCAAGAAAAGTCTAAACATTGAATCAATTAAATATGTAGGAGTGATATGGTAAAAAAATTTAAAACTATTAAAATAAGACAATAAATATACCATTTTCAATCTTGTCAAGCTCTTGGATTTGTTCTTCAATCTTTTGATGTCTTCTTGTGATGATGATTTTCGAATCCAATCTTGAGTACACACAAGAGCTTGTACAATTTTAGGAGTTAAAGAACTCCTATATTGATCAAGCACACGTCCCCCGGTGCTAAATGCAGACTCTGAAGCAACCAGTAGAAACCGGTATAGCTAACACATCTCTGGCCATTTTGAAAGAGTGGGAAATCTAGGGTCGTTCACTTTCCACCACAATAAAATATCAAAATCTTCAACAAATTCCTCATTAGCCTCAAATAGATATTTATCCAATTCGGATGTTTTATCCTCACCACAAATTTCCAACTCACGCTTTTTATACAAAGCTTGCATTCGCCTTTTCATTTTTGTTGTGGTTCACCAAGAGAAGCATCTGTTGGCACACTCGATTGGCTACAAGTACTATGAAGTGGAGGAGGCTTATACTCATCAAACATTTCATACAAAGATTCCTTCAATTTTTGCATCATTTCACAAGCTTTTTCAGAACTAGACATTTCACTAAGTGCAAATTCAAGATACTTTAGTTTTTGTCTAGGATCTAAAACACAAGCAACAAACATAAGCATATTCATCTTATCAATATCACCCCAATACTTATCATACTTCTCTTTCATCTTGATGGCCATAACATTGAAATCAACATTACTATTTAACTGAGCATCTCGTAAAAGAATATCAATTTCAGAAAGCTCATCAAAAAAATTATTGGACGTGACATATGAAGTGCCAGATATACGCAAAGTGACTTCATAAAAATGTTCCAAGAAATCCCTCAAGTTTCTAACATTATCCCAATCATCCACACTAGGCCAACCATCACCCCTTTCAAGTTCAGCCCTAAAATTTGTATCTTGCTCCTCAAATCTCTCAAAAGCTCTCTCAAAGTTCTGAGCAGTATCTAACATTAAGTAAGTTGAGTTCCACCTAGTACAAACATCAAGACACAACATCTTCTTGCACTCTATCTTTTCCACCACAACACACTCCTTAAACTTTTGTAATCTAGATGGAGATTATCTCACATATCTAACAGCCCCCTAACACGTTCAACAGATTTATTCATTTCCTTTAAGCCTTCAACAACAATCAAATTCACAATGTGTGCCATGCATCTCATATGAAGATATTTACCATTTTGAACTAAACCCCCTCGAGGGTTAAATTTCTTTCTCAAATAACCAATAGCAACATCATTTGAACTTGCATTATCAACAGTAACAGTAAACAACTTATCAATCCCCCAATTCAACAAGCATTTCTCAATCACCATCCCAATGGACTCACCCTTATGACTAGAAATTGGACAAAAGTTTAAAATCTTTTTATTCAATTTCCAATCATTATCAATAAAATGAGCAGTGATACACAAATAATTAACTCTTTGCAAAGAAGTTCATGTGTCGGTAGTTAAACAAACTCTAGAACAAGAACTTCTCAAAAGTTGTTTTATCTTGGCCCTTTCATCTAAATACAATTGATAAACATCCCTAGTCATAGTAGTTCGTGAAGGAATATGAAACCTAGGACATGCCATAAACATAAATTTCTTAAAACCTTCACTTTCAACAAACTTGAAAGGTAATTCATCAATCACAATCATTTGTGCTAATCCTTTCCTACATGCTTCTTGATCAAATCTCTAAGTTGAAAGATTCCCTTCCCCCCCTTCAACTCCCTTTCTAGGTAAAACTAGTTGTCCTTGACTATTTTCAACAACATTACTAGGATTTTTCTTACATGAACCAATATGATATTTTAATGACCCCGTACCATTTTTTTTCATATCACAACAAAATTCCTTTTGACAATATTTACATTTAGCTTTACTTGCACCCTCACTATTAATAATCTTAGTGAAGTGAGACCAAACTTCTGACCTTGGAAGAGTGGCTTTTCTTTTCCCGGTAATCCCCTTTGCTTGGTTTGAAGCTCCAACTCCCGAATTTTCAGAATATTTCGAAGTAGGAGGTGTAACACTAGCCTCAATAGATGTTGGTTCAGTTGACATTCTGCAAGAAAAATAATATATAATAAATTAAAATACATTTATAATATTAAACATATTTTGATGTTGAGTTTTAGAAAAAACATAGTTTAGATATTTAACAAAAGTAACATCCATTGCAAAACGCAATTTATAAACCACAACCGTTTAGCAAGAAAGCCAGCAACACCTTACTGCATTAGAATCAAGAACTCATTAATATAAAACAAATGCCATTGATGCCAAAACCATAACAAAACAAATACCATGTAAGGAAATGCCTCATGAAAAAGAGTATAAAGAACATCCATTTATCTACCCAAAGAAAAACAAAAGTCCACAGGATTATACCCCAAAATCATGAGCATTTTTTGGAAAGCAACATCGCAATAGCCAATAAGCGTAATAATATCATAACAATTTCACTTCAAAAATTAAAAGTTTGACATCCTTTAGAAAAAGTGGAAACAATGACAAGATCCTTGAATCATATCAACAATACAAGATGAAGATTAAAAAAAGAAAACTTGAAATTGTCATTAAAATTCATCTAATAACATTTTTGAGCACCGATGAAGAATCTAATGAAGCAAACTAATCCTCAATAAGTTCGTTTAATGTGGTAAAGGTAAATCCAAATCAACAAAAGGGGGCGACCCTTTTACATAGCTGATATGCAACAGTGAACTTGTAAATAAACAAAGCAAATAAACAAGAAAGCCAATAATTTATTTTACATTCAACTCTACAAAGAAGCAGAACAGAAATGTGGTTAGCATAGATTTTGATGATCAACATTAACCAAACCCTATCATTAACAAAAAAAAATTTCAAAGATTTCTAAAAATCAGACAGATTTGAGGAGCTTTTTGAAGATGGAGGACTGAGAACAGATTCTTAAAAAATGAAGAAGAGGAAACTCAAACAAAAGCACGATCGAAACAAGATGCAAAATTTACCCCAAAAAAGGTAAATGGGTACTCGAAAAATGGATAAGGCATTAATATTTAACAAAAACAAAAACAAAAAAGACCTTGCATGCATCAAAACCAACATAGACAACGATTAAGTCAAAGTTAAAACATGAAGGGAAAAAAGGTACCTTGAAAATCAAAACCAAAGTCATTTCTTCCTTTTGTTTAGAAATAGAAGTTGCGGTTTTAAAACATATCGATCGTGTGTGTGTCTAGCTTTAGGGTAATTTTATTTTTAGTTTTAAAATTATTTGAGTTGGGTTTAATTTTTATTATTGGGTTTGGGTTGTATTGGTTTTGGGTTGGTGAATAGAGAATAGTGGGCTTATCTTATAAGCTATTTATATTATAAATTTATTTATTATTTTTTTTGGTTAACCGAATAAATTTCGGTTAACCGACCCTTTTCAAACCGAATTAACCGTTAACCGAAAATTAACAAAATAATTAACCGACCCCCGACCGAAAAAATTCGGTTAACCGACCGATTAACCGAATTCGATCGGTTAACCGAATTTTTTCGGTTTTACCCGAATTTTGCACACCCCTAGCCGCAGTGCTAGAAGAATGGCGAGGCGTATCAACCCCATGCGCAGGCTCAGTAGCCATCAAACCAAAGAAGGAAAAAAAAAATTACACCAGAAAAGCCATGGCTCTTGATACCATGTTGAAGTATAGAACTAGCTTCAGTAAAGAGATTTCTTTCTTCATTAACTAAGAGAGAGTTACAACCACGTGTTTAATGCATGTAGATCATAACCGTTTCTTTAACTAATCTGAACTTAACTAACAAACTAACACTTATACCTAATTGTTTGTGAATTACTCATAACAGATCGGAAGCCTGAGATTCAAAGTCTATATTTTCAGATCATGTTTTCCACTTTTAAAGAATATCAAATCATTATTATTACTGCTAAATATATCAATGCTTAATTTGAAATGTGTAGGCCACATTTTTATTTTTATTTTTATTGCATAGTAAGCAATTAATGTATTAAGGTCCTTATGAGTTATGTCTCCCTTCTTCTTTTTTCTATTTTCATCATTTGAATAGAAAAGCAATTTCATAAGCAATCTTAGTAATAAAAAACTCAAGGATCATTCAATATATTTAACATTTTTCAAATATAAAATATATTTTTTTCTTTTTTTCTTAAGGCATTTACTGGAACAAGTCAAATAATTAATCAGTCATATTCTATAAATTCATTAATGAGGTAGATGCTGATTATAAATTTTAAAACCGCTCCATAAAATTAATATATATGTCAAATTTTCACATTTAATAAGAAGAATTTGTAAAAGTGAGAAATGTTCAAGTCTGTTGCTCTTAGAAAGTAAGGTGTAGGCAATCAGCATTAATTGAGAAGTGTAGAATATTAGATCCTCTGAGCAATATTGTGAAGAAAATTTCTGCTAAAAGAAAAGTAAACATAGAAAGTTCATGTGTTTAGCACATCAGCCCTCCAGGTATGATATAGTCACCTGCCAAGTTGCATCAAACAAAAGTCTAACTTATACCTCTAATTTTATTAGTGGTACTTTTACTCTTAGCACTTTAAAATTCAATTCGATTAAAAAAAATCAAATTTCGAATTAATTGAATTGAGTTATTCGAGTCAACTTAAATAAGTAATTTGAGTTTCAAGTTCAAGTCGAGTTGAATTTTATAATTCGAATAATTCGAATAACATATTGGTGTAAATATCCATTTGATCCCTGTCAATTTTGAAAATGAACAAATTGGTCTCTCTCTCAACAAAAATTACAAAAAAAAAAGTTCAAAATAATTTTTAAAATTCAATTTTTTTATAAAAAATTCTAAAATTTATATTTTTAAAAATATTATAAAAAATTAAAAAAATCTAAAGAATATATAAAGAAATTTTAATTTTTTTTAAAATTAATAATTTTGGAGCTATATAAGTTAATTAATTATTCAATTTTTTTTTTTTTTGAAAAAGTTTTAAAATATATATGGTTTCAAAGTTATGTGCTATAACATGGAATTAATTATACTATACCAAAATTTTAATTTGACATGTTTAATTTTTTAATTTAACTCAAACAATTTCACTCGATTTGATTCGACTCGACTCGGATTTCATTTCACTCTATTAATTCAAAAAAAAATTCAAATCAAGTTAAGATAATAAAATAGGACTCGTCAACTTGATTAACTCAAAAATTTTTCATTCGATTCGATCGAACCTCACCTCTAATTGCATGTTTAGTCTTTATATTTTAATTCGATCATATTTTTAATCTATGTAGTTTTCAAATTTTGAAATTTTAGTCTTAATCCAAAAGGCAACCATTAAATTATATTATTTGCAAAATATCAACAAACATATTATTAATGTTTAATGTCATGTTAACTTATTATTTTAAAGCCGCATTATTTTAGTTAATAGATTTAAGGTTACGGTTTCGTCAAGATTCAAAATTTCAAATCTTGATATAAGTATAAGACTAAAAATGATAAAATTAGAAAATAAAGATTAGATCTACAACTTAAACGTAGTGTGAGACTAATAACAACATTTGACCTATCAAATTTAACTGTTACCATTTAGTTCAAAACTAAAATTTTAAAATTCAAAAAGTACAGAAATTAAAATTGATCAAATTAGAGCGCGAGAACTAAACCTATAACTTACTCATAGTATGAGGACTAATAGCAAAATTTGACAGAATTAATATCTCTATAAAAAGGGTATCATGCAACGTAACATGATATCTCTCACTCACAAATAATACAATATAGAAGTTCAGCTTTATCAGCAGTCGAATGATGCCTTCATTCCGAATGACCACCATTTTTGTCCTCCTAGCTGGGATGATCCTTGGTGGATCCAAGGCTCAGCAGCTTATCCCCACATTTTATGGCAACACATGCCCTAACTTGACCACCATTGTTGGTGGGGTGCTTCAGCAGGCTGTCCAAAATGACATCCGAATCGGTGCCAAACTTATTCGAGCTCACTTTCTCGACTGCATGGTCGATGTAAATGTTTTTCATGCATCCACTTTTTGACCCTTTCTTTTCGTTTTTTTTTTTTTTTTTTTTTAGACTCACTTATTTTTATCAATTGGTAACAATTTTTGTTTGAGCAGGGTTGTGATGGATCACTTTTGCTGGATAATGATGCTGCAGATGGCATAGTTAGTGAAAAGGATGCAACCCCCAACCAGATGATTGATGTTGACATTGTTGATGACATCAAAACGGCTTTAGAGAATGCCTGCCCTGGTGTTGTATCCTGTGCTGATATTTTGGCACTCGGATCCCAAATTGGAGTTTCATTGGTACAATATATATGTATATATTCTTGTTAATTAATTAGTTATTATATTAATCATTTAATTTAATACTTGTAATGATTAATTCCAATTTTGAACTTGAAAGGCTGGTGGTCCAACATGGCAAGTGCCCCTTGGAAGACGAGGCAGTAGGACGGCTAACCAAGATGGAACATCAGCAATCCCATCTCCTTTTGACGATTTCAGCGTGTTGCAAAGAAAATTTAGAGATGTTGGACTAGATGATTCTACCGATCTGGTTGCATTATCAGGTAATTTAAGGATTTACTTTTGTCACCAACATTATTTGTACGTATGCAACTAGATCACACCATTTTGTTTGTAGTTATAATAAACATTGCTTGCTAATTATTCTCAGGTGCACATACATTTGGCCGTGCTCGATGCCAAACTTTCAGCCGTCGTATCGGCACGGATCCGACTTTGGACCCGACGTTTTCCGACGTACTTGCACAAATATGTCCCCAAGGAGGGAACGGTAATGCCTTGGCAAATCTTGATTCATCAACTGCTGATGACTTTGACAACAACTACTACACAAACCTACAGAACAACCGCGGCCTTCTCCAACCTGATCAGTCATTGTTCTCCACCACCAACGCAAGCACCGTGGCCATTGTCAACAGGTTTGCCGGTAGCCAACGTGACTTCTTCGACGCCTTTGTTCAATCCATGATCAATATGGGAAACATAAGCCCATTGACAGGAAGCAATGGAGAGATCAGGACGAACTGCAGAAGGATCAACTAGAAGGATTCGGTTGAAGTATACAAGTTATATAAGGGTATAATGACTTAAATATTTCCCAAATATTTCGTCAATTGTTTTGTGTAATTAAGGGCAATGGAAAGTTTTGCTGCCCCTTTTCTATCATCAAAGTTGAAGTCTTGCCAAGTAATACTTATTTTATTTTTTTCAATTTTAAGAGTGATTAAATTCTGTTTAAATATACTTGTGGAAAAAATGATGAATATATATTCACGTTTTCATTTAAGAAATGCTGACTTGAATGCTTATGTGAAACTTTTTAAATGATATTATTTACAAATAATTTTATTTAATATTTTTTTTTATGAATCTATAAATTTAACCATAATATACAATATCTGTTTATAGTAAATATAATGTAGTTAGTATTGCAAGTCAACTCGATCAAAAAAATTAGTTACAAGTCTTTTTTTAATAAGGGATTGAATATTAGTATAACCATGTTTCCTCTTTTATATAAAATATATAAATAAAACAATTAAAAAGTAATAATATCTAAAGATAGTTTATTCATAAACACTACCATTTTATCTATAATCCAGTTGTTGATTAATTTCTTTATAAGGTTTTCTTTCTCCCCATTGTAGGTGTCGATAATACTTTTAGAAATTTCTGAAGTTTAAATTCAATTTAAAAATAGAAGAGTTTGTTATTTAAAAACAGACATATAGGTAGGTTAATTAATTTTTTAACGAAGATTAAAAACTGTTTTATTTTATTTTGATTCCAAATTTAGGGTAGTGCCTATACTACCTCCTCTAAATTTTACCAATTCACCCCATCAACACCACGAATTTGAAACTTGAAATAAGATGCCAATTTTTACTTCTCTATTATATTGTTCACGGAAGATATTATTAATTTTATCGGCTTTACTACATGCTTTATTTTTTAAATTATAATTATTATGAAGGAAAGAAAGAGAAAAGAGATGAAAAAAAAAGGAGCGAATGCATATTCATGTTACACTCATTTTTTTTTTCATGTCATAATCATATTATATAATGTTAATAATCTATTTTGTATATAAATTATTCTGGAAGGGTTAAATTACCAAGACTGCATATCATTGCTAACATAGCTTAACAAGAGAGGCACTCAAACACATACATCCAACATAATCCAAGAATGAAAATGAAATTCAGAAAATTTTTAGCAAATCGCCTGTCCCCATGTAAACCACAGGCCAAGTTAAAGGCAAATAATACATCACTAACACTAACAAGTACTCCAGGGGGCATAGAATGAGAAGACAAGACAAAATTTTCATTTCCATTTTTTTCCTTTTCCTTTTTCCTCTCACCGATTCTTTCATGTATTCAAGAAACAAGCTCATAATGTGACATCAATGAGACATGCTCATTTTCTAAACGTATCTAGAATAAATGGTAATTTTACAAGCACCGAAAATTTGAATGAACCCACAGCAGAGCACTTCTTCCAGAAAGTTTAAAAAATGATGGAAGATGACACTGTTGACAATAGTTGGTGTTGGAAGCCTACCTGCTATGATGGCTGCTGCATATGCTCTTGCCGAAGTGCCTGTTGGAGTTGAATGACCTGTTGGCGTTGTTCAGGTGGCAATGAACTCAGCTGTTCTGGTGTTAGGTTTAACACCTGCTGCAGTAAGACGGACTCAACATCAGGTGCGAGCTGTGGCTGACATACAAACAATGGGGTGAATCGTGAGTTTCAAAATTATTATCAAATCAACCACAAATTGCACAAAATATTCCAAAATTTTAAATAAATAAATAATGCTAAAGATTTCTCCTATAGGTAAGCAAAGAGTTTCACATTGGCCACTGTTGTGGTCAAAAGCTATATTGACACTAACAGAGAACTGGCAGAGAGATTGCATAAGCTTGTAAAACCATGCACCACGATTATAATAACTTGGTTATAGAAACTTACTGCAGGATTTTTTTAAATGTCTACCAAACCAAATCATATACCAGATGTCCATAACTGCCCCCCAATCAATTTGGTTTGTCAAGCAATTAAGCACGCATTTGGCTATTTATCACCGTACAAAGTAGTTTCAAGAAAGTATTATTTGAACCAGACTACAAGGATAGGAACCTTCAGGTTTTTGAGAATTGATGATCTAGGAATCAATTCGATTGTCCTTTAAACTAAAATTTACATCTAAGCTCTCACGCCACTACTATAGAAAATTTTCAAGTGCCAAAGATCAACTAGAGACTACTAATTTTTACCTTCCAAATAACTTGATCGGTGTTCACCTGACAGTCAACTATAACATGTACCAGTGATCAGCCATTTATGTATCCAATCACTCACAAAGATACACATTACAGTGAAAATTACAGGAAAACCCTATTGTCTCAATCCAACCATACTCAAAATATCAGATGTGCACAACTGAACAGTTAAACTTACTCTTGAAGATGACTGCAAGCATTTACAAAGTCCTCCAGACCTAACTATAACCTTTAAATGTATTTCGGTAAAGATACTGAGACAAATCTTACCTCTGTTATTTGGTCAATAGTGAAAAGAAGAGAAGACAGAAGAAAATACCAACAACGTTTTTCCTTAACATAGAGACTTATGTTTAAAGGAAATTACAGATCAGATTTACATTTGATAACTAGACAAAGCACTAAACTTGATGGTATGCAAGCATTGACAAAGTCCTCCAGACCTAACTATAACCTTTAAATGTATTTCGGTAAAGATACTGAGACAAATCTTACCTCTGTTATTTGGTCAATAGTGAAAAGAAGAGAAAACAGAAGAAAATACCAACAACGTTTTTCCTTAACATAGAGACTTATGTTTAAAGGAAATTACAGATCAGATTTACATTTGATAACTAGACAAAGCACTAAACTTGATGGTATTAAATGCTAGCAAGTACTTCAAAAACTCTACATTCAATAGCAGGTTGAACTTTAATACGCTTTACTTCCCCATTCATTAGACATAACTAAAGCAGTACACATTCAAGTTTTTGGAACAATGAGATCAAAGAAAATAGCTTAACATAGGATGACATCTAAATTACAACCCAGCCATTTTCTAAGTAGATCATTAGCAAGATGATATTCACTTCTCAATCAAGATGTCTGGGATATGTAATTTTTCATCACTGTTTCATATTAATATTTCTGGGAATTGCCAAAATGATTAAATAGATATCAGGAACTAAATCAATAAAAGATCATTTCAGGAACTATATTTCTTTTGCATGAAACCTATCTAATCCCTGCCATTGAAACTTTGAGAATGATCTTTCTGCCGTTAAGGCTGAAGCAATGATGCATGAGAAAATGAGCTCACAGCAAAGTATTATATAATTTAAAATGTGATATCACCAAGTATAATACAGTACCTGAGAAATCTGCTTTTCAGCATATTGCACCTCTTGTGCTCTAGGTACTTGATTAACAGGTGCTGAATCAACACCAAATGTTTGCAATGTTTTAGATCCACTTACATTGGTCACATTCAACCCAACTGAGGAAGAACCGCTCTTTCCCCCATCTAATTTCACCATTTTTGGAGGCTGACTTATTGCTTCTGAATGATTTTGAACAATGTTTGATTTCTCCGCAATGCCAGGTGTTATTGAGGGACCAGGCTGTTTTTTTTTTTTTTTTTTTTAAAAGAAGTTAATATGAAATACTAGGACATTGAAAGAAATAAAAACCAGTGTTCTACTAATTTGAGAAAGATACAGTCTACTGCAACAAACTCAAAAAGATCACAAGAGAGAACTGGAGTTTGTTTGCAGAAAGGGAGGGCAAAGAAGGGGGCAAGGATCCATCGATATGTTTTCAACAATAGGAAAGAGAATATATGTGTTCAATGGAGACCACTCACCATCTTTTCAGTAATTTTTTTTCGCATGTGCATAAGAGAGATTTTCTTAAAACCTAACTTGAACTTAATATCTCTTGGCAGGATTTGACTGATTGAATTTCAAAACAATGGAACTAACAATGTTTTATTATTAAATATTCAAAAGGCAACCTAAAAATACATGTGGAACTGTTAAATTATTAAACTTTTAAATTTAATAATTTGATGGTTTCTCCAAAACAAAATTATATTAAAACAAATCAGAACACAATCTAAAGACGCATGCTTGTAGTTAACATAAACCATTGCTAAAACTTCTCTAGTGGCATGTACTAGACTAGGTCAAGTTTGTGAAAGAAGCTTTTGCACCTGGAAGCTGGTATCTGATAAGGAAGGATGAGGCAGAGGAGCTGATTGCATGACAACATTTGGCGAGACCATCCGACTGCTGTGACTTAAATTAGCAGCTGCAAGCTGTCCTGAGTGCAGCAATGACGGCTGCAATTGCTGGTTCAAAGATGAAGAATTTGCTACCTGAATTTGTGGTCTAACAGAGGTGTTTAAAGAAGGTATTTTAGGAACTCCAGAATGTGCAGCGGCTGGTGGTAGAACATAATTGCTGGAATGTTGTGGAAGCTGTGTCCGAGGCTGCAAAGTTGATTGTAGGGTAGCAGAAACTTGGTTGCGAGCTAAAGAATTAAGAGGCACAGAAGCTATTTGACTTTGTACTTTAGGAATCAAGCCAGCCTGAACCATCGGAGAAAGAGTTTGTGCTGTTGGCTGCAGACTATGCTGGCCATCCTGTAATGGAATCTCTGCAGGTTGACCAAGAGGCTGTCTTATGTTTGGCATCTGCAACTGCAAAATTCAAAATAAAATTTTCTTTATGCACAAAATTTCAAAGCACTGAACAAACAGCTAACTTTTTTTCTTTTTTTGAGACAATGAAACAAACCACTTGAGGGGTAACCATTCCAAGCATAATTTGAGCCTGAAAAGCAAAAGCAAAGGCAAAGAAGTAAGACCAAATCTATATCTTTATCAAATAAAAGTGTCTTAAAACGTGTAAAACTTCTGTAAGGACAAAGAACACCTTTCTATTTTGATAGATTTTCTAACATCTAGGGTTTCATTGTTATAAAAATAAAGGACATAATTCAAGACCATGTGCTGAACTATCAACATTATTACATTTTGTAGACTAAATTATCATTTTCTTAACAAAAATACTTTGATTTTCTAACTTATACATTTGATAGTTCAAATAAAAATGATCTCAACAACAGTTTGTGAAAAAATAAAAACTAAATTGCATAATAGTCATATGTAAAATGAACATGTCAGAAAACTAGCAGTAATAAATGATAACTTGAATGCTATGAAAAAATACATAACATATCCTCGCAAAACACATTAGATGCATTCAAGAACTCTCTTCATGCAGCTTATAAACATAAAAGGTTTGAATTTATAACAATAAACTCATTTCTTTTTTGGAATTTGGAGTGTTTAAAGGACCATTTTTAATTAAGGGACACTAGATGAAAATATATGAGATAGATATTAAATGTCTAAGATAAATATTATCTCTTCATAGTTTCTTTTAAAGAAACACCAAACAATGAAAAATACCTGAAAAATAGCTTTCAGCAACTGAGGTTTTGAAAGCAATAGCTCACGAGCTAGTTCCTTATTTTGTGTAGCCATTTTCTGTTGAGATAAGACATGAAAGAATACAATTAACTAAAGGAGCAAAGCTCCTTATAACAGTATGTATTGCTCAAAGCTTACCTTCAGCTCAGACATAATTTCATTCAGCTGGTTCCTAGACATTCTGGCAAGATGGAGTGTTAGTGGGTCACTGGTTGGTACTGGCTGACTCGGCAAAGCATTTTGATTTTGCTGCACACCACCAAGAGCTTCAGCCATGAGAGCAGCAGCAGTTATAGCTGAATGGAGACCAATAGGCTGCAGGTGAAAAGATTCGCCGTGGACTGCTTGGCCTCCTAGTTGTTTTTGAGGGTCTGTGATGTGTCAGTTAAAAAGGGGCAAATCAGCTTTTATTCCTCAAAAAAGAATATATTCTGAAAGAAACATAAATACTAACCAAAGCTTGTTGCCAGTCCAGGTCCACCACGGCCCTGCAATAAAACAAAATTCACTGTTTAAGCTTATAAATAAAATCTAATTTTGAAAAACCAAAATATCAAACCAAACAGAAGGAAGAAAACCATTATATTGAAGAAATATAATCCAAATTTGTTGCAATGGAATAAGCCTCAGTTACCACCAAGGTTATAGACCAGAGAGTTAGATTGTCAGTATGAAGCATGATAGTAGATCTATCATCCAATAGAATGGTTCAAGCCAAATAACAAACTTTAAAAGTCTCTAAAATATTTAGCAAACATATCCTTGCAAGCACATCTCAACTATGCGTTTTCATAAGCATAAATAACTTTATCACAATTTGTATTTTCCTATAATTTCTGCGATGACAGTCTAATATAGAAGGCTGAAGGCTTGTCCTAGATAGAATGATTAATCTCTCTTTCTTTCAGCAGGGATGTGAATGTGGAGGCATTATCTATGACATCAAGTTCATTGCAGCTTTTTTGTCCTTTCTATCACTTTTTTTAAGAACTAGAATATATTACCTGATAAAATAATAAACATACAGGAATTCAAAAATTAAAAACCTTATAAGCGTAACCTGAACTGCACCAAGTAATACATACACAAAAGCAAACATCTTTTTATATCATCCAACAGATCAAAGTAAATTTCATGCATGAGAGCCTAGGCATTAGCATAAAAATTGCATAGACCATCCATTAGCACCAATTCAGATGTATAGATATCACATAGGAAACATACTCTGCCAAGGTAACTGAAATTACACTTTAAAATACAGATATAAACAGTTTGGAATGGAGGGAAATTGGGTATTTGTAGGCTTAAATTAAATTAATCAATACTAAATAGCTACCTACACTGCCTGTGTCATCAAAACCAGTGTTCATATAATCACATCTAACCAATGTCACTGTGAGAAGAGAAACTATGACGGTGCTAAATTATCACCCTGATGGAAAAAAATAAAAGATGCAGAAAAAAAGAGTACACCTGTTCTCGGTTTCGATCAGAACCTTTGTCATTTTCAGCAAAATCAACTCGCAACTGCCGGCCATTGATCTCATAACCTTGAAGATTCCTTCGTGCACTTAGAGCTGTCTCCTCATCCTTGTATTCACAGAACCCATAACCTTTTGGTTTACCAGTTTCTCTATCAATAACCAATCTGAAATTAAGAGGGTTAATTAGAAATGAAGAACATTAATATATATATCTTCCAAAAAGCAATTTCATCTCAAATTAAGTTAACAAAGATTCTTAATGAAGATATTTTGTAGTGCATGCACCCAAACTAGTTTGCAAAGGGAGCTAGTATATATAAATGTTTCTATCTGCATGTTTAGTGAATGAGTGTGTAGGTTTTTTTCCCCATATTCCTCAATAACTTAGATCCCACCATATCTGTCAAGGTCAAAAGGTTTTAAATTTTCAACTATCATATCCTCATAATTACATAGCCGTTGTACAAGTCCCAACCATCACAATCAAATATGAAAACTAAGCAGTTAAAACAATCAGGGATTTGCATTCAATAACAGGTACCGGTTCTTTTCTGGCATAGTTACAAACCTAAAAGATTTGAACTTAGAGAGAAATTGAAGCCGAATCCCTTTAAGCAAATTGATTTTCAAATGTTGAAATATTAAAAATGAAAATTCCAAACCTGAAAGAAACAACTGGGCCAACCTCCCTGCAGATTTCTATAAGCTGTTCCTCAGTAGCATCATATGGTATATTCCCAACTGCCAACCAAAAAAATAAATACCAAATTTCACTAAATTCATTAAGAGGGAAAAAAAAAAGCCTTCGAAATAACATCAATTAAAAAATGAAAACAAAAATAAAATCATGTGATTAGTTGTTAAAAAATTTCTCAGCAATTAAACAGAAAAGCAATCTAAAAAACCAGAAGCAAATCAGAGAGAGATTGACCGAAAACGCAGCGATGCTGAGAAGAGGCCATGAAGAGGGGGCTGGAAATCAATAGGAGAAGAAGGTGAAGCGGCGCTGCGGCTTCATCTTCTTCTTCCTTCACATCGCTCTTTCTCCTCCGCCTCTTTTCTAATTCAATGGGCGGACGATAAATTGGTTTCTCCAAAGATTTGGCTTTCGTTTTCTCTGTATTTTTCAGTCGCGACAAAGTGAAGAAAAATGAAACAAGAACTTGATTTCTTCTTCTCTCTGTGAAATCTGAACGACAAAATTTCCAGCCAAAAGGAAATGAAGGCAGGCTGCTGCTTAATCACCTTTTCAGTAATTTTCGTTTTTTCAATTTTTGGAGGCTTTGCCTACTTTTTATTTGTTTTCTGTTTTTTTCTCCTAAAACGATAACGATTGTTTAATCATAAATAGTATTGGTGTCTAAATGCAAAAAGTAAATGGAATATAATTACGAGGAAGATTTTTTTTTTTTTCAATAATCTCGTTACACATTTTTATTATGATTAAACAATCAGATTACAATATGTTTAGTTTACTCAAACCTACATTTTTTACATTACAAATAATATTATGCCGACCAAGTTAAAATTTAATCGGCATTTATAAAAAAAATAATTAGATCAAATAATTTTGTATATCGCTATAAAATACAAATATTCTATGGCATGTGTATTAGAATAGAAATTAGATATTTAGGATACAAGTATATAATTAAAAATAAATCATACTTATAATTATTTAATTATTAAAAATTTTATTTTAGGCATCCAAAATAAAAGTTAACAATTTAAGTAATCATGTTAAATAGTTCGGTAACCCCCGTTAAAATCACAAATAGCAAGTTGACATGGCAGTTAAAAAAATGATATAGTAATAAATTAAACTCTCAAATTTTACATATTATATTCATTTAGTCATAATTTAAAAATGTTAACCCTCAAAATTTATAAATATTTCAATTTTATCTTAATTTTAAAAAATTCAAAGAAACATATAAAAATACATAAATATTTTCAAAACAATATAATAATAAATTTAAAAAGTATAAAAAAAACATGATTGTTGACAAAAATAATATATAAAATTTTAAAATATATAAAAAAGATAAAATTTTATATTAATATTAATATTAAATAAAATAATCATATTAGTATTGAATAAAATAAAATAAAAATATTTTACTCTCTTTCTCACTATTCAGATTATACTTAGTTTAACTTGATATTTCTTTAAATTTATAATATCTATTCCTTTGAACCAAACATAATAATACTTTTACAACACTCGTTCTATTCCACTTAACCAAACTAATGTTACGCTCATCCTATTTCAGTCAGTATTAATCATAAAAGCACGAGAAAACTAGAATAGCTTCACAATTTTTCAACAATATTAATCATAAACGAAGGCACTTATTTCTCTAAAAGAAAAACACAAGAGTTTGATAATAACGCATATTAAGAGAAATATTTTTTTTTATTTTGATTTTGTAAGACAACTACAGTTAAAATATTTAATTTGAAGCCTATTTTTAGCAGCAACCTATAGTTGTGGCCGATGACAAGCCTTGTCGATAGAAACCGGGGGATCGGAGAAAAAGCCATTAAGTGTGCGATTTGCAACCCACAAGTTGGCTGCCTCTGTGAAGTGTATTCCATCCCAACTAATGTGCCTTGATGGGTACCTACATGAACTCCCATAAACTGTTCCATTAACTTTCTTCCCGCAATCAACATGATGACCATGGTGTCCGTAGCTGCCACAGCAAAACGTTCGAGGATCTACGAATCCTGCAATCATCAAAACCATGGCAGTTAGACCACCATCACATTGCCAACCACTTTGATCGGTGTGAGTGTGACAACTTTTGGACAGTTACCTTGTTGCTTGGCGTCGCTAATTAGAGCATATTTGGCTAAATAGACATCGACGAAAGTGAAAGCCGCTGAAGGAAGTTGTGTCCTCAGCTGGGGCACTTTGTCCTTAAGCTGCCTGTTGAACTCTTTAGCCATCTCATTTTGAGGCATCACACACCCGTTTCGGTCCACATTGTGAGCCTTTGGTTGGTACATCATACCACTGAAAGGCAAGCACCCTATTGGATCCATGTTATGTATCCAAAATATCCTAGCCCCCTCACTGTACAATACCTGGAACATAGACAAGTGTAAGTAAATACTACTACTACTACAAACCGTACATTTTTTGCAAGCCTCAAGAAGCATTCCATTTTTTCTTACATGGACTGCTTGGGAAAACAGGGTAAGCATATTGGAATGGAAGCTCGAATTCTTCCTTCGGCTCGATGTTGAAGATAACCATACGCTAGGTCATTATGTCCAATATCCAATGTGTACATAGCTTTTGAGAAGTCATCAGGTCTTGGAAGATCAATACAGTGTGCTGGTATCTTTCCTGTATACCAACATTCACAAATTCAAATATTTCATTTCTTAGAAATACCAACCCCTCCATCATCACTCTGCCAGCTACCCCGTCCCCAAGGGTTTCGCGTGAATGGTCCACCCTGCATACCCCACCTGTTCTCTACTATCTTTTATATGATAAAGTGCTTTATGTACAAAAATGCAGAGAAGAAGACTCACGGTTGAGGCAGAGTTGGTTGTAGAGAGCAGTTGTGCGAGCTTTGAAGTGTATGAATTGAGAAACTTGCGTTGCAAGGTTGAATGGGCTATATCCACATGCAGGTTGAATGCAAGACCCTCCTGTTGCAAAATTAGCACCATGCCTGAAATTTGTCCCAATTGAGTCCAGGTAGGCACTCAGGTATGGTAATCCCAGATTCTCAGCTGCACAAGGTAATATAATAAGAAACTGTCAGTAACATATGAATTTACTAGTTCTACTTCTAATATAAGCTGCAAAGAGCCTAGCACTAGCCAACTGAGTTCGTGCCGATTCTTGGAAAAATTTAGGGATAATATCCATTTGCATAGTAGTGGGAATATAAGCAGCCAACTACCAACCTAAAAAATCAATGATGAGACGACCATCAGAAGCTCGTCCTGAAGGTTGCTTGAAGAAGGTTTGGCCATATGGTGATGGAATCTCAGCCACTGCCGCATTACAAGCCCCAGTGTCTGAATTAGAGTCCCCAAAGTTGTATATTGCTGGAAATCTGCATCTTTGCCAACCCCTCCCAATACTCGCCGGTATCATTAGTGCCACGAGTGTCAAAACAAAAAGGCCAGACATAGAAAATAACCTGATAGACTCCATACTTGCCTTGCCAATAGTACCTTTACAATCTTATTATATTATAGAGTAAAAGCGGGATGTATGAGGCGTAGACTATATAAATAGAAAGATGAGGTCTTTATTCTTTAAGGAAGTTAAGATCGAAGTTGAGAAGTTTTATCTAGAGATATATATTATTGAGAGAACTCATTAAAGTAAGCATTGAAATGGGGGTATAGAGAGGCATCCATAACGGATAAGTCCAAGGTGCCTGCCTCATCTCTTCCCTTCGTAAGCTGTGAAACGGGCTTAATTTAAGCAACTCTACTGAGTGGGAAATGCACCAAAATATTATAACTTTTACCTGCATCATGATACGTTAGTCAGACCGAATCAGGTCCTTTGCCCTATGTTGATTTAAATGCTTTCTTTTGTCTGTTTTTTTGCTCTGCTAAGATGTGTTTCCTTCTTTCTAAGTTATATTTGGAACAAAATAATATGATATGCCACATAGCTTTGGAGTTATAATTACCGGCGATTACCGCGGATCAAAAGCAAGAACCCAAGGACTATAACTACAAGATTTATTCAAGAACCAAGATATACGTCTCAATAAATTATTTTAAATGAGCCCCCACATCTAGAAATATTTTCATGGAACAAATCAAATAGAAGTGTGTCATGTTATGCCAAACCTTAATTAGCTTTATTATTATCATTATCATCATTTAAAGTTATTTATATTAATATTTTTATAATTTAATATCAAATTAAAATAATTTTTATTATTGAATTACAGTTCGGGCTAAATCAGACCCATCCAAATGTTTTACCTCCTGTTCAAGACAAGACCTTTACAGGCCAAACCAACTGATCCGACCTAAACCAAACATAATATCTCCTTTACTTCTCGAGGCAGTACACCAGATCTCTATCAATTACAGAGCATTAACATCTCTTCCCCATGGATGCCATGCCATATCCAAACAATTTAATTACCTATGTTAAAGATAAAGATGCTGTATCATAGTAGTTAGCTGGCCGCGCATGGCAGCAAAATTTGCTTGACTGACTGCTTCAGTTCATACTTTCCCCTTGTCAAAAACAGAGAAGAGGTTTCAACATGATAACTACATATAAATACGGTATTTACGACACACAAGGACGCCTACTAGAAAGAAATTTCAAGGTACCTATTATGCTTTCCTTCTGCTAACACTTCTTCCTGAGACATTAAAAACTATTTAATTTAATGACAAATTTGTACTTCACTATGCAACAAGTTCACCAACTTCCCAGTAGAACATAACTAACAAAACTTCCCACTTACATTATATCTTCATGAGGAGATCGAACTCCTTACGACCCTAACCATCCCTATCAGAAACCATAATATAGCGCACAATGCACCTAAAATAGAAAAGAAAAAGAACCCCTTATTCCTGCTTCTCCTCCGAGCAGTTGTGCCACCATTGACTGTCAACGCATTGGTGTTTCTAACATTCATTCTCAACCTACTGAAGCTAGACATTCGCTCAAAGGCTCGGTTTACCAAAGGACTCTCAGATGCAGAAGCAGGAGTAGTAGGTATTGAATCCACAAATGACCACAGTGCAGTAGAAAATCGGCTTGCACCCTCGCCCTTGTCACCTTCATCTTGATTATTACCATTGTACACCAAACCTAAAGACAACCAAAATAACCATATATAAGCAAAATTTTACAGTAAAGCAGTAAAGGAGTGACTAGCTTTTCCAATGACAAAAAAGTAGTTGAATATTTGCATTCTAGTCACTATAAGTGACTATAAATGAAAATAGTCGTATCAGAAGAGCTCTTGAAGCGGGCTCAAATTTCATTTTTAAGAAAGGCTTTTTGCCATGTGGACTTTTGGCATGTCTACCAAACCAACCATTTCATCAAGAACTTTGCAAGGAGAGGCTAAGACAACAACTTTGTCCAAAACAAAAAAACAGTTCAGTGAATGCAAGATAATTTCACAAATGAATGCATGTTGATTTCCGCACGTGTTCTACCTGAACTTGAAGAGGCATTCCCAAGATTCGATCCTGATGGAGTAAAGACATCACCACTCTGATCATTTGTCCAAATTGAACCATTGATCTGATCCATTTGGAGCTGTCGCTCCATCTCGTTTCCAAAAGACTGGAACGGCAACTGGTAATCCACCTGATCCACAGTTGAATTGGGTACCAATTGCTGATCCATCATGTTATTTGCAGAGGAATGAAATTGATAACCGACCTGATTTAATATACCATCCTCGAAGGCATTCAATTGAGGCTGATTATCACCAATTGTATTCAATTGAGACTGCATCTGTTGATTATTCCCAAAGGCATTCGGTTGAAGCTGCAACTGCTCATCAACACCAGTGGCATTCAATTGGAACTGTAGTTCTTGATCCATATGATTGGTATTTGATTGGTGTTGCAATTGCGGTTCCAATGGGTAACTTACCTGATTTATCATATTTTCAGTATATGAGAATGGAACTATTCCTTGTTCAATAGGTCCAATGTCCTGTAGAAACATTGCTGCATCATGGTAGAGATCAAATTCACCCAGTCCATCCCAGTCATTGAACTGCAGCCCATTCTCCACAGGTTTCTCAACATTGGAGGTGAGATCATCAATTTCCAGGAAGTCCTCTTCACATATTTGTGGAATTTGTTCAAACTGATCAGAAACAGATGTGACTTCAGGTGCCTCTTGCAACTGCAAACAAGATGTAGGTGACTGGGAGAGTTCAAAGCTTGCATGGTCATGTACAACCTCAAGTGGCTTAGGAAGGAGTACATCCCTCGGAGATGTGTCCAGCAAAGTACTTTGTATCTCTTCTTCACCAGCAAGCCGAGGCAATATATTGTCAAAATGAGCTTGTGGCTGGGGAAGTGCAGGCTCAGCAGCGAATTGCCTCATAAACTCTTCAATATCATTCAATGGCGATTGAATTTGATTTTTAGCTTTTACAATGTCATCAGGAAAGGCCTCATTTGGTTGTTTGGCAGGGGTGATTACATCTACTGCTTTACTAGCATATTCCTCATCAGCCCATTCTTCCTCTTTAAATGGTGCCCCATACTGCTCTCCGTTTTTAGGGCCAGGTCCACTTTTTTTGTACAACTTATAAAGAACATAATAGTCCTGAAATGCAAAAGAGAAACAGAGAAATAATAAAAAGAAAATATACAGGACTAAAACTAGAAAAGTTTCTTGGCAAACTTCTTCAGCCGCATACCTTTACGTTCTGGCATCTCTTGAGCTCCTCTTCATCAAGGGTATACTCATGCATCACCCAATCAGTTCGCTCACCAATAGGTGCACGCCCTCTGTAGAAAACCAACGTTTTCTTGACTCCAACTGTCCGAGAATTACAGGTAACAGTACGATCCTTTCCTGTTGCCTTCCAATACCCATGTCCAGTTGCCCTGTTTGACCTTGCTGCATTAGGATATTTCCTGTCTCTTGGACTGAAGAAGAACCATTGTCTATCTCCAGACTTCAGTATTGATTGTGCTGTATAACATATTTTTCGCTCATTAGAAAGCCGCTAATACAACAAATAAAGCAAAACCGGAAAGTAGGAACCAACAAACGTTAGCTACTGCTTAAAGTTTTTCAAACAAGCAATCCATCTAGAAGACAAATAGAATCAAGAGCCTCGAATCGGAACAAAAACAAACCACTATTCTAACGAATCATTGAGACATCTGAAAACCCCATTGGTTAATCTGATTTAAGGACTATGGAGCCTGAATAAATCATATAGGCCAATAGTTCCATCATAAAAATTCATACAAACAAACAGTAGAATTATTGCACAAACCAAAGTCAACGTAATCCAAGGATGTTCTAAAATGAATAAGAAAAAAAATGAAGAGATAAAAACAGCAATTTCAACATACAAAAACGAATAGCCACATATTCTTCACAATACAAACCCATACGATAAACAAAACAATAACAAATAAAATCAAAACAAACCCACAAAAAAGAAAAAGCAATTTAATAAAAGGGAAACGAAGTCAACGGATATATTTGCTCAATTATCAATTAAACTAAACGTGTAGCCAATAATCAAATAATAATTTGAGGGTTAGAAAAAGAGAGAAAAATTTACCAGGCAACTCCTCAGGATCCCACTTGTAAACATCAGTTTCCCTTATGATATCAAGCTTGAGCTTTCTTCTACAGATCTTTCTCTTTAAATAATAAAGAACCAGCTCTTCGTCAGTTGGGTGAAACCTAAACCCCGGTGGCCACACTTGATCCTCGCCAAAACATGAATCAGTCGTCGCAGCTTTCGCCGCCACTGTCATCTCTCTTGATGATAAAAAAATTTCTCTTTTTTTTCTTTATGATAAAAAAAAAATAAAAAAAGCTTTCTCAACAAGAAAGCAAAAATTGATCACAAAACAAACTTTATTTCACATGATTTAGAATTAGAGAAAAATATATATTATATTAAAAAAAGAACTTGAGTAAATTTGGGGGTTGGGTGGAAAAAATAAAAGAGAGTTGCAGTCAAAGAAGAAAATTCGGAAGGTGTTTTCCATAAGAAAAAGAAGATATTAGGTTATGAAAAAACCGGACTTATACTAATTCGAACAAGTCTCCGTTACCCGGAAACTTCCTTCCATTGAAAATATAATATGTGACGTGATGGTGCGTGAATTAAGTTATATGTTAAAAAAATTATTACGAGTAAATTACGATTAAGTTCATCCAACTATCGTTGAAAATTGTAATCTTTTAGAAATGAGTAATAAAAAAAGTCATAATTTGATAAATTATTAAATAAGAGGATAAATACGTTTAATCACATTTTCTTAGACAGATAATAATATCAATGTTAATTGAGTTATTCAAATATTAAAATTAAATTAACTAATTTTCATAACAAAACAATCATAAAAAAAAACTTAACTAAAAATGGTAAATTACACCGCATGTTCCCCAAATACTTAATTTCTTTTTTGATCACCAACTTTTTAAAACTTTTAAATAGTTACTTGATTAATTGAGTTTGGTTTTATTTGTTTCATTTCCGTTAATTGTAGTCAAGTTTTTTTACAACAGAGTGAGGTGGTAGTTCAAAAATCGATATAATAATAGATTTAGCTATCAACTTTTACATGTGTCAATTAAGTCATAAATTTTAAAAAAGTAACACTTAACATTTACATATTATCTCAATTTGATCCTAATTCTATAAAATTCAATATATAATACATAAATATTTTCAAAAAAGTTATATTAAAATATTTTATTTTTTCAATTATATTATAATTCTTTAAAAATATTTATTTTATATATAATTTTTAGAATTAGGACAAAATTGAGACAATACGTAAACATTAACAGATAATTTTTTTTAAAATTTTATAACTAAATTGATGCATTGTGTTGAATTTGATGGCGAAATCTGTTATTATACCAATTTTTGAACTATTAATCAGCCCTGTCAAATGCTTAATAGCACTTAACAAAAATAAACAAAGAAAACAAACTAAATTAGTTTGGTACCCATTTTGAAAGTTTTAAAAGTTAGGTTATAAAAAAAGAAACTTAAGCATAGTTGGGTTACCTGCTGTAGAGTTTACCCAAAAAATCATGAAAGAAAAAAATTTAAAATTTAAAATACTCCACTCATAGGCCATTAAAGTATGCAAGAAAAAGCTCATTCTACTATTAAAAAATAAGAATATATTAAAAATATATTCTTAATTAATATGTTATATATTTTATAATTAAACTTAAATTTAAAAATACTTTTTAATATTTCAATTGAAACCGAATCGATTCGTGTAAAAAAATTTATCTGAGTCCAGCTTTTGGACAAAAAAAAATGTAATTACATAAATTTTCTCCTTTATATTTTCATTGATATGCATTTTTTCTTTGTTAATTTTCCTAAAATAATGTAATAATAAATGTTTAAAAAAAACATGCTATAATTTTGAATAATAATAATAAATAAAACTAACGAAACAAAATTAAAACAGAAAACATAAATGTTAAGTTAAAACTTGCACTCACCTTTAATATCTCTACAGCAAATATAACTTGAAAGGGAAGAAAGGATATTTTATTTTATTCTATTTTTCAATTAGAAAGAGAACAACCATACTTTGATTGAACTTGTAGGAGAAATTAATATTTGCACCAAAGTGAAGTTAGCAGTGTTACTCTACTTGACACTTAATTATATTATGGATTCATCGTTTAGGATAAAAATACAGTTTGATGTCGATTTCCTCGAATCTTGACATGTTTAGAAGTGAGAATTAGTATATTTGATAGGAGTAAGATTTCCTCCGAAATACACAAGCATATAATCTCTCGTTCTCCATAAATACTTAAGTATATGCTTAACTATTTGTCAGTGTCTTGGTTCTGGATTCGGTTGATATCAACTTATCAAGTACCCCACTACAAAACAGATATCTAGATGTGTGCATAACATACATGAGACTTCCTACTGCCGAAGCATAAGAAACCTTTCTCGTGTTCTCTCTTTCTTCCGCTGTCTTAGGATAGTCCTCTAAAAAAAGATGAAATCCCGATACAGAGGGTTGATTTCTCTTCTTCAAATCGGTCATTGCATAACGCTCCAATATCTTATATATGTATGAAGCCTGAGACAGTGATATCACTTTATTCTTTCGATTCCTTAGGATTCGAATGCCTAGAATAAAATTAATTTCTCCTAAGTCCTTCATGTTAAACTATTGGGTTAACCGTAATTTAATTGATAACAATGTCCCTACATCATTTCCAATGAGTAGAATGTCATCGACATATTGAACGAGAAATACCACATTCATCCCCTAAACGTTTATAAACACAAGATTCGCCTACGCTTTACTCAAACCCAAAAGTCTTGATCACTTGATCAAATCATTGATTCCATGAGTGAGATGTCTGCTTAAGCTCATATATAGATTTAAGCAAGTTATGCTTGTTTCCTTTAGCTATATATCTGGTGGGTTACATCTTATAGATGCTCTCTTCAAAATAGTTATTCAAAAATGTTGTCTTGGCATCAATTTGTCAGATCTCGTAATCGAGAGTTGCCACAATAGATAACAATATGCGGATTGACTTGAGCATGGCAACCAGAGAGATGGATTCTTTGTAATCAATACATTCTTTCTGAGTACAATCTTTTGCTACAAGTCTAACATTTATACCTGAAGCCTAAAGATACCTTAAAACAGAAAAGATAAATAATCACTATAAAATTCTATCTTAGGTAAATCAAAATAATAAGAGAAACAAAATCAAAGTGAAAGTGATAGATAAACTCTTTAAAAGTTTATGTATTAATTTATGGGTTAAGTTTTTTTTTTTTAAAGAATTTAAAAAAATTCAATTGACTAATGGAGATACCAATTTGAGAAAAAAAATAGTTTAGATACCACTTGTGATTAAAAAAATTTTAAAGTACTACAATAAGAAAAGGGGATAGTTTAAGTGTTAATTTGTGAGTTAATTTTTTTTTTTTATAACTATTCTAATTTTTTAGAAAATATATTTTTAATATCATTCACATACTCACCCACATTGGATATACTACAGATCCATCCCAAGATTGGTCAATAAATCTAATTCTGGGATTCTACTTATCACTCTTTTCTACAATATATTTCGACTTAAATCATTGAGCAAACCTAAATAGTTTTTATTAAAAATTTAGGAGTTTATGATACTCCGCTTGTTGAGGTCCTAAAATTAGTTTTCATGAGATGGGAAGTTTGTTGTGATTCCTTTGAAAATAAAACATGTTTTAAATGGTGATTCAACCTTCTTCGGTCCTTCAAAAAAATTTTAATATTTAAGGTGAGTTTGGATAGGTGGTGCGTTTATTTGTGTTTAGTGTAAAAATAACGGTGGCGGTGAAATAAGATACTGTAACAATACTGTAACATGAGACAAAAAAAAGCTAAACGTACTGCATCGAAATTAATCATCCATCTAAAGGGACCCTTAATCTAAAAAAATTACAATAGGAGAAATGAATTGAATACCTATGTGAAAAATTTTAAATTTTACAAAATTAAATGAAATAAAATATTAAATTTAAGAGGGAGCTAAATGAATATTAAATGTATATAGAAAGAGTATTAGATAATTGTATAATATTAAAGATGTGGATTAAGGTAACACAATTTGAATTCATACTAAACAGGTGCTTGGTAATAATTTTAAGCGTTGTTTCGTACATATCAAGTGATTTTATTTTTTATGCTTTGTGAATCTCTTAACATCTCCTCATTAGTTTATTAAATTTTGAATTATAAAATTTTAGATTAATTATTTAAGTATAGAAAGATAATTTTAAATAAAATACAATTATTTTATACATTTTATACTCTCTTTTTTTATGTTAATTTGTGTGTAGATGTCTTACTGAATTGGATAGCAACTCCTCATCCACCTATTAAGTTTAAAATTTAAATCTTGCATCTATTTTTGGGTGTTTGGTAATAAATTTAATTGTAATTTAAAAATGGTTTAATGACTTTTTTTACCCTTCAATTTTATAAAAAAATTATTTTAATTCTTTATTTAAATTTCTGCCTCTTTTAGCCCTTAAATTTGTATTTTTTTATCAAATCACCTCAAAATAGATGGAAACATTAACATTGTTAACTTTGCTAAGCCTCATGGATGACATGTCAGCATTTAATTGAATTTAAAAATTTAAAAAAAATTAAAAATATACTTTTATACCTTTTAATAATTTTAATGGTTTTAAAATTTTAAAATATTTTTTTAATTTTTAAAATTTTAAAAAATTAATTAAATGCTGGCATGTCATCCACAAGACAATTCATGTATATGCCATGTCAGCAAAATTAATAAACGTTAATTTTTCCATCTATTTTAGGATGATTTGATAGAAAACGTAAGTTTAATAGCTAAAATACGTGAACAATTAATAAATGGCTAAAATATTTTTTTTTATTTGGAGGGCCAAATAAATTATTATGTCTTTTGAATTTTTTTTTACAATATACAATTAAAGGGTTAGTACTCATACACCCACGATAAGAATATAACCACACTATACACGCTACATTCGCAAAGAGCTGCCCGAATAAGTTTCTACCACCGCTCTCAAACCCTAGGTGGGGTCTGTTGGTGACTTTTTGAAATTTGAAGTTTAATAAATTGATGAATTACAATTTTATTTATACTTATTTTATATGTAAAATAAACATACCACATTTACTTGACCCTATTATATTATATTTATATAAAAAAAATTGAAAAAATATTTATTGGGGTGAGCGTTTGATTAAATTTAATCGAATCAAGTAAAAAAATTTTAAGTTAATTGAGTTAACGAGTCATATTTTATCATCCTAACTTGATTTGAAATTTCTTTTAAATCGAATCGAGTGAAATAAAATTTGAGTCGAGTCGAATCGAGTGAAATCGTTCGATTTAAATTTAAAAAATTTAAACATATCAAATTAAAATATTGTTACAGTATAACTAATTACACGATAGTGCTCGAGCACATAAATTTGAAATCATATACATTTGAAAAAAAAAATTAAAGCAAAATAATTATAAAAATAAGATACTTTATCATTTAGATCCCAAAAATTATTCTTTTAGAAAATTGTTAAAATTTTAACTTTCTTTATATATTATTTAGAATTTTTTTAAAAAAATATATAATTTTTTAAAAATATAAATTTTGGATTTTTTTATAAATATTTTGAATTTTAAAAATTATTTTGAATTATTTTATAATTTTTATTGAGAGAGACTAATTTACTCATTTTTAAAATTAACAGGGACCAAAGAGATATTTACATCAATCAGTTATTCGAATTGTAAAGTTCAAAATAATTTTTCGAATAACTCAATTTGATTAACTTAAAATTCATTTTTTTTATTCTTTCGAATTGAGTTTTACTCGATATTTATATAAGATTTTTGTTTTTAATTAATTAGTAAAGAATATTAAGATGAAATAACATTTTACATTTTATTTATAAAATATTTAAATAAATTTTAATTACTTTAATTATTTATTAAAATCGAATTTTTAGAAATACAACTCAAATTTAATCTTCCTGGATTCAGACTTTTTCATGCTTGGAATTTTGAGTTCAGATATTTTATCAACATCATTTCGACCTAGTAAAAATCGCCATAAAAAGATAAAAAGAAAAACCCAATAATAATAATAATAACTTTTGGTAAAAGTATAGTAGAGGTCCTTATACTAAGTGTTGGATTGTATTTTCCCCCCACCAACTAAAAAGAAAGCAAATTAGTTCCTCTTCATTAGATTAATAAGCATACTAATCATTCTTTTAAAAATTTCATCTATTTCCATTATTAAATATTGGTTCTTGTACGTCAGCATGAGGTATATATAGCACATCACATGTCACTTTCTAGTTATTCCATCAACCAAACCTATTTGTAACAGTACAATGGGATAAAATTTTTTATATTTGATATAACATATAGGGATTAATTTGTCTATTTTTGAGTAGATTAGGCGAAATACAACCTAACTACTAGTATAAGGGCCTCTATGGTAATTTTACCATAACATCTTTTTTCATTTTTTTACCCAAAGAGCCTATAAATATATTCCAAACCTCATTATACACTTTACCAGCCTGCTGCATCATCATCGCTTATCACTCTTTTGAGGAACCAAAGAAGCTATTTATTAAAAGTACGCTGTGAATCGCCCAAACATGAGGTATTTTTCTCTTCACCTTCTCTCTCTTTTTTTAAATTTTTTTTTCTTATTTTCCATTACACGCTTTTGCTTTTAGTTGTTTGGTCGCTTAGATTATGGAGGAAATGAAAGAAAAAGAAAATTGAACATCGACTTCCATTGCAACTATTGTTTGTTTACCCTTGTTTTTGGGCTTTTCAGGCTATAACTGTTCTGGGTTTTTTTTTAATATTAAAAAAAATATTTTGGGGTCTTCTCTGGGTTTCTGTTATTTTCATTCTGCTGCAAAGAGAATTCTTGAAGGGATTAAGCCTTTTTTTTTTAATTAATATTAGTTTTGTGGGAGGTGTTGATATGAAGATGATACTAGGAAACTATTTAATGCTTGAACTTTCAATTAAAAGACAAGAACTTTATGATAATAGGAAACCAATTTGTTAGATATGGTTTGAAATAGTAAATCAAATACTCTCATTCTCATATCCATTGTTTGTGGTGTTAGGTTAGCAGAGGTTGGTGATGGATGTTGCTTGTTTTTTTGAGTCTGTAGGGTTTTGGAACAATGGAGCGTTGGATATCTATGTTCTTTCTGCTGAAAAAGTGGGGATATTTGGGATTGCTTTGGTTGTTTATTGAAATTTTATTCCACTTCTAGTGTATTTTTATTTTAGGAAATGACTCATGGCATTTATGTTCATTCGCCTGTGTTGCCAACCTGTTCTGATTCTTGTAAGAGTACCTTATTTAACTTTTGAAACTTTTTAAAGTCTGATGATGCTATCATTTCAATGAAGGAACTTGCTCATAGATATATAGGGCGCATAATCTTGTATGTTATGAGGTTTGAACCTGTTTGATTGTTTAAGCGTGAGTATAGACCTGCCAGATTTCCAGAATTTTGGATGTTGCCATGACGGATGGATTCTTCGCTGTTAGATCATGACCTCATCTTAGTGTCTACCCATTGTTTTGTTTGCATATCTTTTATTTCAGCTGTGACGCCTTGTGCCACTTGTCTCTTAAATCGTCAATTTTTATTGAACATATGTAATGTAGATTTTCTTGTTTATGCCAGACCAGTGTGGGCATTGTTTTTCTACATGATAGTGGTGTAAATATTCGAGTTGGAAGTAAGTTATCTATGTAGTCTTTATTTAATTTGGACATACTTTATGTTTCAGCCGACATCCCATAGTGAAATGGGCCCAGAGATTGGATGACGTCTTCATAACTATTGAGCTTCCTGATGCTCAGGAAGTGAAGCTTAAACTAGAGCCCGAAGGAAAATTCTTCTTCTCTGCCAAAAGTGGAGCAGACAAAATTCCCTATGAAGTTGATTTGGACCTGCATGACAAAGTCGACGTTGATGTATGTCGGCAGCTAAAGTCTCAATTCTTAGGATTGACCTTTAATACATATTGCCTATATAGTTTAATATATGTCATTCTGATATGCTTGCAGGGAAGCAAGGCTAGTGTTGGAAATAGAAATATCTGTTACCTTGTGAAAAAGGCTGAGAGCAAGTGGTGGAGCAGATTACTGAAACAGGAAGGGAGACCTCCTGTGTTTTTGAAAGTTGATTGGGATCGATGGGTTGATGAAGATGAGGACGATGTGGATACTAAGCGTAAGACTTATTCCCTCAATTCTCATATGGTTTTTTTCACTGCTTTGTTTTCATGATGAAAGGGGCTCATTTTTTTAGTTTGACTCACTGGGGAATTTTTGTTGCCAGCCGCACCTGATATGGACTTTGGGGACTTTGACTTTTCCGTGAGTGCCAATGTTATCACTTAATATTTAATGATCAAAGTCTAAACTGGACTAACACCATTTGCTTCTATTTCCCTTTTGTTACAGAAGATGAACATGGGTGGTGGTGAAGGCTTTGGTGCGGTTGAAGGTGAAGACGGTAAGTTTTGTAATCTGTCCAGTATTGATTAGAGTGTGCGAATTTGCTGTCAGGATCTTGACTTGGTAGCTTGTTCCGATCTCTCTATATTAATTCAATGCATCTCGATGCTTTATCCTTGCAGATGATGACAGTGACACTGAAGATGAAAATGTGGAAGAAATACCAGCTCCAAAGAAAGATGCCTCATCATCTGGTGCTGAGCATGAAGTCAAAAACGTTTAAGGCCGTATGTTGGTTTGTTCTCGTATTTCTAGTTGAGTTGCATGCTTTTAGATACATAACAACATTATTTATTAATGTTTCCTTCACTTGTTGAGCCCCCCGTCCTTGTGGAAAACTCTGGTCATTATGAGATTGTGTGAGTTATATCATAGCCTTTTATCGGATATGAATTAGTGAAATTAAAATCTTGCTCGTATTGCATTCCCATATGAATGGTCTCTTTATATCATCTCCTAGATGAATTTGTACTTCAAATACAATTAGGGCACATGCACTCACACCATCTGAGCAAATACCCAAATTGAAGGAAAACGCTGGATATTTGCAGATTGAAATGTTATTAAGCAAAAATCTCATCAAGAATATCATGTATTGTTGTAAAAGCAGACTGGAAACAAGTCAGTCATACACAGTCCTTTGTATTTTCTCAACACATACCATACACAAAGCATACTCGGGTCAATCTAGTAATGCAAATATGACACAAGCTTCAATTTTTTATGGCATAGAATCCATATTAACTGTCAGGCAATCTCATCGGCAGCACCTCGGAAGGTGGCCGTAAAGTGCAAACCATCTCTCTTGTCTTTCCAAAGTAGACCTGCAAATTGTGTAAACATATGAATGTTGGCACTGAAAACAATTATCAAGTAACGTGCAAAGGCAATTCAAACGAACAAAGTAGTAGACATACCTGATCCAATGAGTTCCGGAGCTTGCCCTCCATTTCTTCTATCATCTTTCCCATATTACAAAGATGACCATCAGCAACAGGGAGGTTCATGTTCATCTACGGACAAAAAAGGTTAAAGGTGAAAAGGGAGTTTAGACCCTGACCAGAACTTCACATATGAGTGCACAAACATACACACATGATGAGCGTTAAGGTAACCGTCAAGTAAATACATTCAAGTAAACAAGAACTTATGCTCAGTTCATAGCACATCAGTGTCAAACAGTAAAAACCGAACCAGACACCATATTGTAAGACTCAATCTGATTTTTTAGGGGCAAGTGAAAACAAAAATTGAAGTCCACTTATCATGGATAGCAAGAGACACTTAATGTTCTGCCTGCAATTTATACAGAAAAGCATTATAATAGCAGAGACAAATAAATTTCACCAAGTGTATTTCACTTTACAAATGCAATGCTCAAACAACCTATTATCTAAGTTTATTGCTCTAGAACTATTTTGATCCGACTCTGTGGTAACATAGTTTCAGAGATCTTGTTCATTCTAGGGGTTTTTCAGGTAGAGGTTACTGTTTGTAGAGCTGATGATAAAAATCTTGCCTTACCCCATCCAAAAAGTCCGCATACATCAAGATAGCAAATAGAGGGAAAACATGTGAAAATCAACAATTTCAAAAAAAATCTGCATTAATAAGGCAAGTTAGCCTTTCAAACATAATTCTGATTGTCCCATCTTACTAGTCTATGGTTTGGAATGCAACGTCCCGTTCATATAAATTGGACAAGGAAAGAAAACCCATGAAGGACTTACACAGGATTTCAGATGATCAATACTAGTTATGCACCTTTTTTCCTATTAGATCTAAACAATCATCGCCCCTAATGTCCAAGGTCATTAATTCATTGCCACTTGGGATGAAGAAATTCCAAAACCTGTTTCAACTTCCCAATGTTTCCAAAATAGAATGGATACTAATGGATTGTAAAAAAGAGTAGTTAAATATCTATGAACCACTATCAACCAACATAAAGCTGCGTTCTCCAACAATTTATTTGCTTTTTACTAGGTTGAAAGCTTCACCTCTTCATGTTATAAAAAAGTCCCACCAATTACCTGTCGTCTGATAGATCCAGACAAACTGAAAGTGCCTGATGACACGTCATCTGTAGTCAAAGACAGCATGACTGTACTAGTCAAGCAATATCGAGTTGTTTCTTCTTCTGGTCCAACCTAAATAAAAGGTTAGAGTGCAACATGAGCAAGAGAATGCAGAATAAAGTAACGAACTTACTGTCCATGGAGGAATAACACAAAATAAACCCCCAAAAAGAAAGAGGGGGATAGAAAGGCCTGAGATAAGAATAGAAGTTCTACCCTAATTGTATCGACCCATTGATTTTACCTCTATAACATGAATAGCATCCCATGTTCCCTCCTCCAAATAACCTCTCCGCCCTTGTCCAGTCTTTGAACCATCTTTCTCCAATAGCCAATGACAGCAAATTAGAACTGACAACGGTCACTAGTTTTATTTAGGTTAAAAATAAGCTGCTTACCTTTCTTTACCAAAAAGCAGGCTACAAAGCCTTCATTGTCATCTTCCCACATATAGACAGATGAGATGCCACCTTCATAATACCTATTCTTTTATTGGTTAAACATAAATAAATGAATGGTAATAAAGCAAATACTGCATAAAGTAAATGCATTAAAAGTTGATTGAGTTATGCCTTAAAACCCCATATCCAACCACAATAAAAAGAAAATCATAACGCAGATAGAAATCAATTGCAATCAAACCCACACTAATAGCATATTAATAAACAAAGCACAATGTAAGTAAGAACCTTACTGGTCACAATAGACTGTAAAGATATCGTTAGCTTCAATTTCCAGTTGCCTCAATTTTGAAGATGGATAAGGTGCATCTTCCAATCGTGGGTGGTATTTATTTGACCAAGGTGATCTACAAGCAGTACAAAATCATAAATTATGATTGAAAATTGCCATTCTGCAAGTGAAAAAGAACTCAATGTAACTCAAAAGATGGCCTTAAAGCATCATACAAGACATGAAACGGAAGGAGCAGCATTTGATGTAAGACTGATTTGCTGCTGACATGATTCATAACATCTAAAAATGAGTACCGACTTTGGAAAACCCTGATTCTGGAGCTAGTGTTTGTATTTAGGTTTGAGTAAATCATATATAGATAATGAACAGGCAAATACGTCTAAACACACACAGAGGAGAGAAAACACTGGCATAATTCCAATATTCTATAATGTTTATTCAACATCACGCTAACATGTGCAGTGCTCTGGATTATAGGCGCAAGCTTCTTCCACCATTAAAACTTTACAACTGTTTCACCATAAACATTTTCGAGGGAAAATGCCCCCGGAGAAGCCAACATATTTCAAAACATACAGTGCTATGGATTAGAGGTGCAAGATTTTATAAACAATTAGAGGGAGACCTGGAAGTGGCCACATCTATAATCCTTCACCCAATTTCAATATAGGAATTAAGAGAAATAAATAAATAAAACCTACAAAAGATTGTTAATATAGCCATTATTGTTTAGGCAAGATAAATGAGGAGGACCTTCCTTTTCATTGATGTCAAATCAGAACAAAAATACAAACAGGCAAGAATATAAAAATAGCTTAAGGGGGCTTAGGCTACAATAGGGAGGGCAAAATAAGTTCAGGATATAACCTATATATAGATATATTAATCAGAAGCATAAAGCTACCTATATGAATCAGCATCTCTGTTGTATTCGCACAAAATGAAACTCTTCCCACTGTCATCATCGCTTAAAACCTGTTTCAAATAAAAAAATCCAATCAACTTATTCATCCAAATCAATGGAACAAAACTCATTTGTTGTTACATGTGTCATATCAGAAGTTTTCCGTGGCAAAAAAACCAATAGGTCAGTGAATAAGATTGTATGTAACAAATTGGCAAGAGGATACCACAAAATCAACTGCTAGAAAACGGGAATTGAAAATTTTCAGCAAAGAGATGATTATATATGATATAAAAACTAATAAAGCAACTAATTTATTTGATTGGGGAACAGTACAAATAGAAAGCTACTAGCTTTGAAAACAAAATGAAGAGCTCAAAGTGAGAAAAAAATATTGCTAATACAGTTGAACCCAAGACACAAATAGCCAATCATTATAGTGTGTTTTACTCTTATAGCTCACATCACATCATGACAACCAATTGCAAGGAGATCAAACCAATTACTGTTCCAGATGCAGACAGAACCAGACACACACACATATCACAAATTGAACAAAATAATGGATCAAGAGGGGAAAAATGGAGCTAGGGATCTATAACATGGCAATTTTTATGAATGATGATATAGACACACACATAAGTGCAAAGAAACTCAAACAAATTGCAAAATAATGGATTAAGAGAAAGAAAAATTGAAGTACAGTTACGGATCTATTACATGGCAATTTTTATGAATGATGAATAAACATTCCACATGAGAATAATTTTTTCTTTAATATTCACAAGACCAATGCAATGAGCTTATAACATGAAATTATCAAGCAGGAGTATCTCTTGGAGAACAATTTAAGTTCATGCAGCTGGTGACAAAAATGAGAAAGAAGACAAAGATACTCTATCCCGTATCTGAATGTAGGATGAGATCAAGGTCCAAAAGAACTTAAATCCCCATTCAATTGTATCTTCATCCAATTATTTGGTCAAATTGCTCGGTTCCTCCCAGTAGATGGGACAAGAGTATCATTTGACAACAATGGCTAAATACATTTGTTCCACAGCTTTAAGAAATTAAGTAACCAAAAGCAAAACAGTGAAATGCATTGCTTAAAAGTTCAAAGCGACCGCCATGACTTCAAACTAGCATAGATGGAAGAATACGTATGGAACATTCAATAATTCCATTTAAAAAAACACAATTTGTCAAAAAACTTGTCAAAAAATAAAATTTCAGTGTTTGTTCACTTTAATACTTCAAATAACTGAATCTTAAATAAAACTCATACTAACGTAAGCACTCACGCAAGATCATTAAATTTTTATTTTCTAATACAGATCATTGCTATGGTTTCCATACACTTTCTTTTGGTTAAAAAAAAAAGCAACACCAAAAACATTTTTCGCTTAAAATCTTATACTCCATTATCGATCTTTCACGGTACATTTTCCATAATGATCTCAACACAGATTTCTCCGGAAAAAAGGAACCCTAAAACGATTCATATCTTAAACTTTACTCCATTCTTTTACCAGAAAAAATATTAAGCCATTTAAAAAAGGAAATAATCGATTCGAGCAAGACTAAAGAGCGAAATCTACAAAAATGGAGAAACAGGGAGAAATTAAAAATGAAAAAACACACACAAAGGATATGACCTGGAGAGGGAGATCAACTTGAGAGAGGAGATCGGAGGAGTTGTGAGGCAAAAGGCTTAAAAGAGCGGAAAGTGCTGTCTCTGAGTGACGAGGCGGCATTCTTCGCATCAGTCCCATGGCTGCCTCCATGTTTTTTCCTCGCCCGCCCGACTCAACTTATTACGGTATAATCCAAACAGGGAAAGTAAAAGAAAAGCAGATAATGTAATGGATATTAGCAGCAGTATTTGAATTTTGAGAAATGAGGAAAAGGAAAACAAAGGAGTGGCTTGTTTGTTTGATCCGAGTCTCTCTCAGGGTAAGGGGGTACCACCACCTCCACCTCTGTTTACATCAAAAAAGTTTTATGATAATTTAATTAGAGCGCTCTTGGATTGGATTAAAGAGCTGATTATTATCATTACCTTTAAAAAGTATTTTCTATATTAATGTTTATATCTTATAATTATTTTTAAAAAATTAATAAAATTTGGTCGGAGCCTATCCATGTAACATTCCATAGATCCGATGAGATAAAAGGTGAAAGGACGTGATATTAAATTAATCTTTATATTATTAAATTGATGAATTTTATTTTATATTATTAAAAAAAAGTAATTACATATATGGTTACTTATTATTTTGGTCATTTTAAAAAAAAATTCTCAATTTAGTTACTCTATATAAGATAATTGTACAAATTAATTACAATCGTCCAAATTTTTATTTTCTTTTAACAGATTGCTTATGTAACACATTAATCAATTGAATGATTAATACATAATTTTTTTTTATTACTTTTGATTAGAATTTAACAATCTTTCTGTAATTAGTCCAAAATCTTTTCCATCTTCATCTTCTTCTTCTCATCTATTCATTGCCACTATCATACCAAAACAACCAGCTGATTGATGATCATATATCATGCCATCACCATCTACATGCCTCAAACCAGTGCTTACCATATAATATATTTCATGATTTTTTATTAAATAAAAAAATAGAAATATATTAAAATAATGGAAATTACATCAACAAAATTAAAAGATGTATAACAAGTGCATGTATTATTACTTTAATACATATTTTATTTCACATGATTAATTATAAAATTTATAAATCTAACAAGTTTAATTAATCAATATAAGTTATCAAATTAAATTAATTAATTTATTAAATTAAAGTAATTAATTTATAAGTTTACTATATTCCAAATTCATAGTAAAATATTTAATTAGGAAAATTAATAGTTTATTGAGGGTCCGTTTGTTTGGAAGTAAAACATTTTCAGGAAAAGGTTTTCAGCCTTTTCCAGTGTTTGCTTGGCTGAAAATATTTTCCTAAGCTAAAATCAATTACAAAACACGGGAAAATAAGCCCTTAATTTTGGAAAATGTCTTACCCTTTCTAATTCGGTAAGACATTTTCAGGAAAATTAGAAGCCAACACCGATCTTCCCTTTCCCTCCCCTTCCCCTTCCCCCATCCTTGACACCTGATCTTCTGTTTGCCGTCAGCCAACACCGATTCTCAACACCAGACACCGGCGTTCATCAAAGCTTTTCCCCATATTCGCCTTTCGTTGTCAAAATCTGCACTGGCGTTTATCTTCCTCTCTCGAAGGTAAGAACAAAAATAATTTAAAGCTGAAGTTCTACTCTTTTTTACAGACAAACAGGACTATAAAATAAAAATCCTCTAGTTCTGGTAATGAAACAATTTGTTCACAATTTGATTTCTCCATTTTTATTTTGTTTTTGCTTCAGTTTCAGTCCTTCCTTCATCATATATCCAACAGATTCCTTGAGAATAAATTTTCTTCATATTAACTTAAAAAAAAAGGAAATCCCAAGCATAATGCACCATACTCTTCATTATTGATCTTAAATTATCGTTTTAAATTACTTACGCCTATTTTACTTTGTTTCACCTTTCTTCTTTCTCCTATTTCTGTTTTAGCAGGTTGATTTCTTTCTACTATCAACTCTTTAAGATGAAAACAATGTCTGTTATTTAATACATGAAAGAACAATGTTTGTTATTTAAATTATTGCATCAGAAGTGGCAAGATCCTGATTGGCAGGAGAAATTGCAAGTATGATACAGTTGGGCTGCAAATAGCATAATTTTTTTTTCCTTTTTGGAGAAAGTATATATTTTACATGTTAATAAGCATTAGAAACAAACACTAGTTTAGGCATTAGTATACCCTCGAACATCATAAATACTAACAAATTGCATGTTTATGAACAAAAAGCTGGAAAGAAGAATCAGATGAGCAATAATTAACCAAAGACTTTCAATTAGGATAGGTTTAGTGTATGAAGAATAAGCAAGAATCTATCAATTTCTGCCTCTATTTACCTTCTCAATAAATGATCGAACAATAATTAAATTTGTATATTATACCTGTAGTCACAAAATTAACGATACCGAAACATCTTAGCTTCCATCACTTGTGGCTGCAGAGATAAACCAGTAGAATTCTAATTTTCTATTATGCTTTTGAGTGATACAAGAAAGAGAAGCTTTTTGGAACAAAAATTAACTAAAAATCTATTTACAAAATTCAAGCACCATGTCAAGTTATAAACTTTTTATTTTCTAACTCATGTTAACCACCCTACCAGACAATTCCTTCTTTATCTTAGGGAAAAAAAAGACCCTCTCTCCTAATTGAATGTAACAGTCCGATTTTGACCTTAATTGGAATAGTGATTTCGGGACCACAAATCCGAGTCCTAAAAATATTTTAAAATTATTTTCTGTGTTTATTATGTGTGAATTTGTTTGTGTTAAATTTTCGTGTTTTAATTTTGTCGTTTAGGTGTCCGATTAAATAAAAGGAGTTAATCGCATAAAATGTAAAAGTTACAAATTAAAGTGTAAAGTGCTAATTTGATAGTGGCTTTTTAATATGGGGTCCTTAAAGGGAAATTAGCCCATTTTTATTGGTAGTGGACGGTAATAGGCATATTATATAAAGATTTTATATTATTTTATAAAGGGTAAAAAGGTAATATACATATTATTATGTAATAAATAAAATAAAACATAAACAACCATGCATTTGTTCATCTTCTCTTGACCGAATATCAAAGAAAAGAAAAAGGAAAAACCTAAGCTACATTCGGCACTTTGAAGCTTTGATTTAGGTATGTGTTTTGTTCGGTTTTTGATAATTTCTACGTTTTATTGAGATCGTTGCTATGAGATGTATAAAACCCATGCTTCAATTTTTAATTTTGATGAATATTTTGCGTTGATCCATTGATGATAGCTTGTTTTTTTTGTTGTTTAATGATGAAATATGAAATATATGTGTTAGATTAACAAATTTTGTCTTTGAATTTTTGATGAATTTGAGTAATTTGGACTAAATTGCAAAAATAAATTTTTGAGGGACTGAAATGTGAAATAAATGAAATGTGTGGGCTTTTATGAGGACTAGGAATATTCGGCCCTTGTATAGTGTAGTCAAATTTTGTGTATTTTGTGTTTTGTGCAAAAAGGACTATATTGTAAAAAAGTGTGAAATATTAGGGGCAAAATTGTAATTTTCCCATTTATGTGTTTTTAGGCTAAATTGAATAGAATGGATTTTAAATAAGCTTAATTTGAATATGTTAGATCAAGAATTAAAGAAATCGAATTTGGATCGGGGAAAGACAAAAGTGGTCGAATAGCCGATTTCATAGTCGACGACGTCTGAGGTAAGTCTATAAGCATTTAAATGTCGATATAACTATGAGTATATATTTGTTATGTGTTAAATTGAATTATTTGAATTTCTATTCACTATGGCCGAATATGAGTAAGGTGAATTGGCTATCTTCCGAGCTTGATTCGATCGAGATTTGACGTCCGTAAGCCCCGTACGAACCTTAGGAATAGATAAGATACATATGTCAAGACATAGGATATCCGATATGTGTTATCGTGTAAGACCACGTCTGGGACGTTGGCATCGACTTGTGTTTACGTGTAAGACCATGTCTGGGACATTGGCATCGTATTTGATTCGTGTAAGACCGTCTGCGGGACGAAGGGCATCGATATGTGATTACATGTAAGACTACGTCTGGGACGTTGGCATTGTACGAGCTTCCGACTATCCGCGTATCCTTTTGAATTCCGAATGGTTCAACGGGCAAGTGTAAGTGAAGGTCAATGTGAAAATCGAATTAAAAAGACTCAGGTACGTATATAAATTGTGTTATGAAAAGTAAGGTAAGTTAAATGTTTAATTCATTGTATAAAAGTTAAAGTATGAGCATGTGAACTATGTGTAAGTTCTAATTTTAATGTATTCGACCAAGGTGAATTATGTATGAACTTGAAATTGAGATTTGTGTAAGTTCTCGTGAATGTGTATAAGTTAATTGTTTGATTTGTAAATGAAAGGATTTAATGTTAAATTATACTTATAGCTTTGTATATTTGGTTTTGCTAATTTAGTTGGTATTAGCTTGCTTATGACTTACTAAGCTTAAATAGCTTACTCTGTGTTTTTCTGTCTACCTCTGTTATATAGATTTTGGATATATGTTACGAGCTCGGGGATCGTCAGCAAGACTATTCACACTATCGACAGTTTCTTTCGGTACTTTACTAAGTAATTTTCGAATATATGGCATGTATAGCATAGTTGAAATGTTGCTTTTGGAACTAATGTGTATATGTAATTAAAAGCCACGCGAAAATGGCTTATCTCCTTTTGTTAGTGTGGTATTGAAGCATATGGTTTTTAATGGTAAAAAATTGTGTATATGTTTATGTCATTTATGTGCATGGTTTGTGGGGGTTTTTAGTTAGCATATATTCGGCCATGGTATATATATTTGATAGGTAAAGTTTGGTTTTGTGGTTTATGGCATTTTGGGCTAAGATGATGTTTTGATTATGTATATTCGATTTAGATATAGGTTCATGTTATGTATAATGTTTCATAGTTTAAGTGTGCAGCCGTTTGATATATATATAATGGTGATTTGCGAGTATATTTTGCTATAGTGATTCGGTGTATAATGGTAAATAATGAAGTTGTACATGAACATATTTGGCTTGATAATTATATGATCTGCGAGTGGCATAATTGAATGTTTATGTGTGATTAATGAAAAGAGAATATTGGATCATTGAGTTTTGAATTTGTGCATGGGTTGACTTCGAAAATGATATGTGCTAATTAGGTAATTGTAAATATTATATATATATATATATATATATGGAATGTATTGAAATTTGTTTGATTCGAGTATGTAAGTGACTATGAGATTTGATTTGGTGTTTATGTTATATTGTTATGCATGTATTATATCTTAATAGATGTTATAGAATATTCGTTTAACACATGGGACTTGTAATTTCAATGAGATGTTTGGTGTATATCATGAAGTATAAATATGTTTGTTTTGACGGTTATACTATAATCAAAATTTTCTTTAGTTGGTTAAGTGATGATAATGAATATAGTTATATAAAATTGGCTAAATTGATATGGGCATACACACATGTAAATTGTAAATAAAAAAAAAACACATATGTTTAATATTAAACGAATATATATATGTTCGAATATACCTAGATCAATTGAGTTTGGTTGAGTTGATAAGGAATGTAACTTTGTTTTATTTTGAATGGTTCGGTATATGCATTTAGCATTTAAAGTAAAGTAATGCAAATTTAGTATTGTACGGGCCCAAATTTGCCCAGGCCTAGGGCCCGTTAACCAACTTTAAAACCAAAAAATAAAACCAAAATTAAAAAAAAAAAAACAAGATCCAAAAAAAAAAGTCCATTTATAACAATTGTCAATTAGCAAGTTTACAAAGTCCAAAAATAAACCCAAAGCTAAAAGGCCCAAACGGCCCAAAGACTTAAGCCAAGCAGGAAACCCTAGGGTTCCCTTGGCGTCGCAGCCCAATAGCGCCGCAAGCCGCACGTCCCACCTCTGTACGGCGCTACATCTGCGCAACAGCCTCGTACGCTCCACGTCTCCTCCGTACACTACCGAGCCTCCGTACCTGCACCAAATGATGGACGAACAGCACAACAAACAAAAATAAAATAAAGAAAAGCAGTTGTATTTTTTTTTTTCATTTTTATTTCGATTTCGTCCTTTAAAAGGACCGAAACAAACCATTGTAGGGATTCTTTTTTTTTAATGAATACATTCAATACAAAAACAAAGCAAAAAATCAGATCGGAGAAAGGTCTTCTTCTTTTCTTTTTCTTTTTTATTCTTTCGAATTTGTTATATTCATACATAGATTGTTACTTCTATTTTCTTAAAAAAAACTATACATAGATATTAAAGTAGTAAAAAAGGAGAAAAAATACCCTTGTTTTAACCCCGGCCGCCGTGCATAGCGGTGCCGACGGCGACGGATGGCGATGGCCGTTGACCGATCCGGGGACCGGGAATCACAAGGGGGAGAGCTTTTAGGAAGGTTTTTAGATTTGTTTTTTAGAAATGAATGGGGAAATGATTTTTTTTGTAAAAAATTTAATTTTTATAACCCCCCTATACGGCGTTGTTTTGGAGCAAGCTTCAAACGCCCAAAGCGGCGCCGTTTTATCATCTGACCCGTTACCCGACCCGCGTGAAAGGGATCCGCGTGTTTTTATAGCTTTTGAGCTATTTACGCAACCAACCCTTCCGCCTTTTCCATCTGTTTTAATTAGGTCCTCCGTTTCTTATTTATTTTCTTTTAATTGTAGCCTAAAATTTTAATAATGTTGCGATTTGGTCCATAATCAAGCTATGCGTTTTGGGGGACAGGGATATTATCCTATTTGGTCCCCCATATCATTCGCATATCACGTTTTGAGCCTTATATTTTATTTTTAATATCAATTTAGTCCTTTTTCGATTTCTTTTTTTATTTATTTCTTTTAGCTCTCTAATTTTGTTCTGCTTTCAATACAGTCCTTTAATTAATTAATTTAATTATTTGTTTATTGATTTTTTTTGTTTTTTTCTAATTATTCCTTTTTAAAAATTAATGTTAAATATTATATATTTTATATGGTTCTAGATATCATTTATTTCTCTATGTTATTTTCATTAAAATTTTTATATATATATTCTTTTTATATACATATATATAATTTATATTAAATTATTTTTTTATGTATACATATTATTGATTTCATATTATTTTATGTAAATATTTTCTTTTAAATTTGTTTATGTATATAATTTGTCTCTTTAAAATACCCTGTTCTAAATTATGTATTTGTTTATTCCAAACACTTTCATATGTCATTATTATTTTTATATACATTATTTTATATCAAGTTTTTATTACATGTGCATTATTAAAATTAACGCATACTATGTTATATATATTAGTTGTTTATTTGTTTGCTATATATTAGTTGTATTAATTTGCTTGCTATTGTATGTACTAGAGGTGCTCATGGGCCGGGCGGCCTGGCCCGGCCTGAAGGCCCGACCTAAATTTGGGAGGGTTTGGGCAAAAATATAAGCCCGAAAAATGGGCTTGGACAAAAAATAAGGCCAGTTTAAAAAATGGGTCGGGCCTCGGGTAAGGTATTTTTGGCCCGGGCCTGGCCCGAATTCACTAAATGACAAAAAAATCTGCTATTTTTTTTTATTTTTGAATGTTATTTTCTTGTTGTTTTCTCCCTATTTTGCTACCATATTACTATTATGTTGCTACTATTTTGTTGTTATTGTTTATTGTTAATTTTGTTATTATTTTAAAGGCATTTGTTAATTTTATTATTATTTTAGAGGTATTTGCTTGTTAAGTTACATCTATCTTAGTGTTATTTAAGTCTACATATTTTTTTAAAATTTATTTTCAATTTGTTGGGAAATATTTATTTTGATTTTTTTAGTATTTTTGATGTATTATATATATTTAAAAATTATATAAAATAATATAAAAATTTAATACAAGTAGCCGGGCCGGGCAGTTTTAGCATTTTTATATGGGTCGGGTTTGGGAAAAATTTTAGGCCCATTTTTTGGGCCCGGCCCGGCCCGAGCCTGATGAATGGGCCTAATTTTTTAGTTGAGCCCGGCCCGGCCCATGAACACCTCTAGTATGTACCCAAATTCGTTCTTTTCAAATTTCATATTATGATTATTCATTAGTACAATATTTTATCCATGTATATTATTCAATGTTTGTAATTTTGTTTTTTTTACCTTATCGCATTGTGATTCAAACTTAAACGTTTTAATTTATATTGGTAGTTTCATTCTTGTTCCCAAACAAGATGGATAAGTATATTTTGAGCCGGTTTTATAATCACTTATTCAAAGGTTTTTCCAAATAAGGCAATATTTTGTGTTTGGAAATTCGAGAAATCGTGCCCTATCGTGCTGAGTTTCGGTTTTTCGTTTGACCAAATAACCAAATATCCTTTTAAAATTTTGTCCATGTTTTCTAAAAAACAAGGCAATATTTCGTGTTTGGAAATTCGAGAAATCGTACCCTACCGTGCTGGGCTTCGGTTTTTCGTTTGTCCAAATAATTGAATATCCTTATAAAAATCTCAATGCATGAACTTTGGAAATCATGAGAGGATCTTGGCATCGAGGGTTTGAAATGTCATATCCTATCGTGCTGGATGTGATATTTTATTCCTTCGTAACGAGAGAATCTCAATATTCAATTCGAGTTATTTACAATTTTTTAAAACGGAATTGTATTCTAAAAAATTTTCAACTTTTCGACATTAGGACATCAATTAATCAATTAGGTACCAATTTTGGCCGTTGCGAGGGTGCTAATCATTCCTCGTACGTAACCGACTTTCGAACCCGTTTTCTTGAATTTCGTAGGCCAAAATGTTTTATAGGTGATCCGATCACACCTAAACAAAAAGGATTGGTGGCGACTCCATATTTCGTTTTAAGTCGATCCCCGTTTTTCAAAAAAAACATAAAAAATGGTTTCGACAGCTTGACGACTCCACTGGGGAATGGTTGAGAGTCAGGCCATAAATTGATTAATTTTTGTCCTTTTGATTGAAAATTTGGAAAATTGTTTTGAAAAATCATGTTTCTTTTGATGCATTTGTTTGTGCTATGATTACAATAATGACGAGTCTCATAAACTACTTTGGCATTGCATTGCATGACCGTTGTGGTCATACCTTTAAGTGGGAGTGAGAAACTATGCCTTCGTGAGGTTTTCACCTCCGCATGGGCTAGTGGACTGCTTCCGGGATACATCTGTACCTATGTGCTTCGTGAGATTTTCATCTTCGCATGGCCATAGGGAAATGTGTCCCCCTGAACCGAACTCGGTCCGTATGAGCCTATAATGGGTGATGATCGAGGAATCTGTTGGTTCAGGTACCTCAACTTTAGAACCGAACCACATATAGAAAACCTTAAGAGCCTACCCTAGGTAGAATCATACCCAAACCCTAGTGGTTACCCTTTTAGGTGTTCTATTCTGTTGTTTATTTTTCCTGAGCTAACGTGCTTTGTTTATGACTGCATTGTATTGCATCATCATAGAAAGAATGTGTTGATTTATATTCGATTACTAAATAGAAGAGTTTGTCATAAGAAAATGGATTGCTTGATAAAATGGGTTATAATACGTTCGTCCAAATATAGTCCAAGTAAACACAACAAGAAAAGATTGATAGTATATGACTTTTCCACGTTGCCCGGGGATTCAAGCCAGCAAGGATTACTCGAGAGTCAATACGTCTCAATTTTCTTAAGGAAGCTTATGAGCATCGCGGAGGATAAGTGAGTGAAGAGTCACGGCCTGGATCAAGCAACAAGGAGCTAGAAGAGGCATCTATTGAGAAAGTTCACGGGACACGACCATAACATTCGAATACGAAGAAAAGGATTAGTGTCTTCACTTGGACTATGAGGACAAAGCCGCATATGTAATCCATTTTATGTAAAGAAATTTATTTTTCAGAAAAGTCCTTCTAATGGAATTGAATTCAGAATCAACGCCTCTCTTTCTTTTTGCATTCATTCCACGCATTTGCATTGCATTTCATGCATTTACATTACATCACATCGTATGCATTAAAATTTATAGAAAGACTCTAATTAATTAAAAATTATTTCAGCAACCTGGAAACCGACAAAACTTTACCGAATACGCATCCCTACGGCACAAGAAAAAAGACCAAGTCAATGGATAAAAGACTAGAAAAATTGGAGCAAATGCAAAAGGATATGCAAGAACAAATGCAGGCACAGATGCATGAGCAGCTTGCTAAGATCCAGCAGGATATAATGGACAAAATGATGGAATCTCAGATAAATATGACGTCTCAAATGACTCAGATGACACAGCTATTGAATGGGCTTATGGATAAAGGAAAGAGCCCCATGGTTGATGCTGAGGAGAATACTGAGTATCTTCAATATCCCCCTGGTTTTACTCCACCACATGTGCAAACACAACCTGAAGTAACTTTGCAAAGGCCATCTGTCACGATCAGGCCTCAACAATTCCAAGCTGGTGCTTCAATGAATCTCCAAATTGGCTCAGGTTCAGGAGATAATCCAATTAATACTAATGTCCCTGATTTGGATGAAGTAGCTAAAGGAGAGAGGACAAAAGTAGAATTACCAAAGCAGCTAGAAGATAGATGTAAATGGTTGGGGGAGAAGTTTAAAGTGATAGAAAGTGCCGATAGCTGTTATGGAATTGATGCCAAGGATTTAAGCTTGGTCTCGAACCTCCCATACAAATTCAAAATGCCTGAATTCGAGAAATATAATGGGACAAGTTGCCCCGAGGCTCACATCACTATGTTTTGTAGAAGAATGACGGGGTACATTAATAATGACCAACTGTTGATCAATTGCTTCCAGGATAGCCTTGTGGGAGCAGCAGCCAAATGGTACAATCAGTTAACCCGTTCCCAAATTGGTGCATGGAAAGACTTGGCTCAAGCTTTCATAAAATAATACAGCCACGTGACAGACATAGTGCCCGACAGGATTACACTCCAAAACATGGAGAAGAAGACAAACGAAAGCTTCAGGCAGTATGCCCAGCGATGGAGGGAGGTGGCGACGCAAGTCCAACCACCACTTTTAGAGAAAGAGACGACCATGCTCTTTATTAATACACTGAAGGCCCCGTTTATCACTCATATGCTAGGGAGCGCTACAAAGAGCTTCTCGGACATTGTAATGACTGGAGAAATGATTGAGAATGCCATAAAAAGTGGAAAGATATAGGCAAGAGAAAGTAACAAGAGAATTGCCACAATAAGAAAATGAAGTGAATAATACAAGCATGAGGTACTCAAAGTCGACTACTGTTAATCAGCCAAAAACAGTGACAACTGGGTATCCGGGTTCATCAAGAAAAGAATCAGGCACAAGGCAAAATAATGAAAAACTCCAATTTACGCCGATCCCAATGACGTATAAGGAGTTGTATCAAAGTTTATTCGATGCACACGTTGTGTCCCCCCACTACCCGAAACCGATGCAACCTCCATACCCAAAATGGTATGACCCAAATGCCCAGTGTGAGTACCACGTGGGGATCACAGGGCATTCGGCAGAAAATTGCCTTACTTTCAAGAAATTGGTGGAAAATCTCATCAACATGGGTATTGTGAAGTTCGATGACGAAGCAGTAAAATGTGATAATTGAAAGTGGGGGCAGGAGAGTTGCGTTTCCTTGAAGAAGTCATCAGAAGCCTAGAAATCGGGAAATCAAAACACCAATGGCGTATTCGAAGAGGGAACCGAGGAATAAAAGTTTTCCAAGCATCTGCCTATAGGAACCTGGGAGCGTTTTGGACAATTGGACTGCGGAAGAAATTCCTGTAGTATTTAGAGCTTACTCAGAGTAATGTAAAAAACGCACTTAAGCCTAGAAGCAATAAGATTTCTTTTGTGAAATAGGCTTGCGTTCAGAATTGTTATTTCAATAAAGTATATCTTTTTAAGCAAATATTTTTTCATTCTTTCCATTTCATATTATACATTCTTTTGTTTTTAGAATATTCTTTCATTCTTTATTCATGACCATACCATACAAATAATCAGCCTTAGAATCATTTATTCTTTGGAGTTTTTACCTTCATACCTAGGTACCCAGATATCAACGACATGAGCGACGTTGTTACTGACTCCCTTTTTGAATGAGATATGAGTCTAAGGGATCTAAGGACTTTGAAGATGACAGAGATTGTAGCCTATCTTTTGATTTGTTAAAGATGGTAGAACAAGATGAAAATAGACTCTACCTTGCCAAAGGTCAGTGGACGTTGCGAGCTTAAGAAATGGGTAAAAATTGAAACCTAGCTCACCACAGAAATAAGGAGAGACATCATTGAGCTATTTTTAAGAATTCAAGGATGTTTGCGTACGATCATATCAAGGCACGCCAGGCTACTGAAACGTGGGCATTGGTGTTTAATGAACACATATTAATGGTTCTACAATGGCCAGGCTAATCAAGAGGTTCGGGCTATTGGTTTACCAAGAAAGGGAAATTGCACCAGTTACTCCGTAAATGCCAAATTAAGGAAGACAAGACTTACGTGCCTCCTCTATTTTTTCTATATGTGGGGTATAAATGTTATGAGGCTGATTTCGTCAAAAGCTCCTAAGCCAACACCGATTCATCTTTTTGGTCGCTGGCTACTTCATTTAAAAAGTGAAGGTCGCTTCATATGCCAAAGTTACAAAGTCAGCAGTCATCAAATTCAAATTTAAATTTAAATCTGAATCCAAATCCAAATCTAAATCTAAATTCGAATTCAAAGTTCAAATTTAAGTTCAAGTGCAAAATTCAAATTCAAAAAAAAAAATGTCAATAAAGAATGCCAGAAAGGAACATGTCTAACATAATTGCACAATGTCAAAGATTTACAGTCTGTTCAAAGATCAGACACCATATCAGTGCAGTAAAGACAACCAAAAAACCATTCAAAATTTTTGAAAAATGACTGAGATCTGTAAAGGTTGGCATAGAGAAGTTATCATTTACCCTTTAAGCTTCTTGAACATTGGTCAGGACCTTCACCGGGGCAACATCTTCCTCATTGGTTTATGAAAGGGAAGCAATTGTTGGAAGTTAAGATTCATTTCCTCCAAGCTCTGATTGAATTGGATGAATCAGAATGTCGCCAGTAAGCTTGATTGAAAGTATTCATCATGGTCAAATGTATCAAAAATGGATGATACAGGCTTATGACAAAAAGGTTCGCTCAAGAGAATTTTAGGATGGGGACCTGGCATTAAGAAGGATTCTGCTCATACAAAAGGACCTCAGAGGAAAGTAAATGCCAAATTTGAAAAAACCTTATGTGGTGAAGAAGGCTTGTTCTGGAAGATCATTAACTTTGACCAAGATGGATGGCAAGGACATGCTCAAGCCGGTGAATTCAGATTTCATCTTTAAAGGAGAGGCCAAGGTGAAAACCTGCAAAGGGCGCCTTGAGACCTTAAAAAAATTATCAGAAAAGAAGAAAGAAAAAAGAGAGGCCAAGGCGAAAACCCGTAAAGGGCGCTTTAAGACCAAAGGGAATTTGAGTTGAAAACCCGAAAAGGGCAGCTCAAATTTTGATCGAAAGTGGGGCATACAGTAGTCTTGCTATACTTGAATCAACAGTGAAGAAGTATGTTATGTCTTGGGCATCGACAAAGTACTCTGGATCCCCTAAACGCATATCGAGCTTAAAATGGTCCTCAAAAAGTTGGAACAGAGAAGCTCAGGTTGCGATCTCTGGGACACCTAGTTTCCATCTTACCCATTCTGAATTTGCTATCTTTAATTATTTTATTCGTTTCAAAATACACTACCAATAAATTTCCTTCTAGATTGCATTTGCTATTTTTACTTAACTTATTTGTTTCGAGCTATGCTCCTAATTAGTTTCCTTCTTGTCCATTGTTATGATCTTTTTCAAGCATTTTGCATTGAAATAATGATTAGTGGACGAATAATACTTTCATAAAAGGAGTTTCGCATATTACTCTGGAAACTTCTAAATAATACAAGAACCTGAAACAGGACTATTGTTTAAAACTCACCAAGTTTAAGGAAGAGTCTAAATAGAGACCATTTCTTCAGATTGTTTGTCAGAAATAGTGATTGATCAAAAGATTAGATATTGTGTCGGTGATACCATCTAGACGAAAAATGGGCAATGTTAACCCATGTGTAAAAGGGGAATCATTCGCGAGAAAAAAATGATATTCTGCATCCATGCAAATATCATGCATACACATCTGGTCATGACACCCAGGGAATGGAAGGTGTAGTAGACCAAATTGATTGAATAAGGTACAAATTCTATACCCCTGAGTCGTAGTGGGATGGATTGAAGATGATACAAATTCTATACCCTTGAGTCGCAGTGGGATGGATTGAAGATGACACAGATCCTATACCCCCTGAATTGCAGTGAGAGGGTCTGAAGATGGTATAAGCCTTAAAGTCCCAGAGGTACCATGGAATGGACCTTGAAGTTACATTGGGGAAAGTCATTTGAGCAAAATATGATTGTTTCTTTGAGTTTTTGGCAAAGGTACCAGCCGAACGAGATAGCAGCGTAATACGTCAACAATAAAACTCTGATGGACAACGAGCATTGACAACCTTAAACATTTAAAAAATGATCATTCTCATAAAATTCAGCATTCATTCAAGACACATTTAGTTAGGAGCATTTGATTTATTCCGATCATTGCATCCTGATCCTTATACATTTAAAAAGGAATCATTCTCATGACATTCTGCATTCATACAAATGTCCTCCATAATATCCTTTAGTTAGGAGCATTCGATTCATTCTGATCATTGCATCCTAATCATTAAAAAAAATCATTCTCATGACATTCCGCATTAATGCAAATGTCGTCCATAATACATTTAGTTAGGAGCATTAGATTCATTCTGATCATTGCATCCTAACCATTTTGCATAAGCATAAACACATAAAACTGATTTTACAGGATAAGTCCCCCAGAGGACGTTGTCGTAACATTAGTGAATTCACAGATCTTATCTTCCTGAGATTGCAGTGAAGCGAATCGAAAATACCAGTCTGGCATCCCTGAGTTTGCAGTAGAACAGATTGAAGATAGCAGATCTTGTCTTCCTGAGATTGCAGTGAAGCGGATCAAAAATACCAGTTTTATCTCCCTGAGCAGCAATGGAGTAGGCTGAAGATTGCAGATCGTGTCTCCCTAAGCAGTAGTGGAGCAGATCAGTTAAAGATTGCAGATCTTATCTCACTAAGCAGTAATGAAACAGATCAAAAGCCATAATTCTTATATCCTCGAAGTTCCAGTGGAGTAGGTTGAGGCTACGAATCTCTTCTCTCTGAGTTTACATTGAGGATCAACTCTTATTTCTTTGAAGTTTCAGCAGAGAAGATTGAGGCTACGAATCTCTTCTCCCTGAATTCTTATTTCCTCGAAGTTCCAGTGGAGTAGGTTGAAATTACAAATCCAGCCTCCTTGAGTTTACATTGAGGATCAATCCTTATTTCCTAGAAGTTTCAGTAGAGAAGATTGAAACTACGAATCCCTTCTCCCTGAATTCTTATTTCCTCGAAGTTCCAGCGGAGTAGGTTGAAATTAAAAATCCCGCCTCCCTGAGATTACATTGAGGATCAATATTTAATTCTTTTAAGTTTCAGTAGAGAAGATTGAAACTACGAATCTCTTCTCCCTGAATTCTTATTTCCTCGAAGTTCCAGCGGAGTAGGTTGAAATTACAAATCTTGCCTCCCTGAGATTACATTGAGGATCAATCCTTATTTCCTTGAAGTTCCAGTAGAGAAGATTGAAACTACGAATCTATTCTCCCTGAATTCTTATTTCCTCAAAGTTCCAGCAGAGTAGGTTGAAATTACAAATCTCGCCTCCCTGAGATTACATTGAGGATCAATCCTTATTTCCTTGAAGTTTCAGTAGAGAAGATTGAAACTACGAATCTCTTCTCCCTAAATTCTTATTTCCTCGAAGTTCCAGCGGAGTAGGTTGAAATTACAAATCCCGCCTCCCTGAGATTACATTGAGGATCAATCCTTATTTCTTTGAAGTTTCAGTAGAGAAGATTGAAGCTACGAATCTCTTCTCCCTGAATTCTTATCTCCTCGAAATTCCAGCTGAGTAGGTTGAAATTACAAATCCCGCCTCCCTGAGATTACATTGAGGATCAATCCTTATTTCCTTGAAGTTTCAGTAGAGAAGATTGAAGCTACGAGTCTCTTCTCCCTGAATTCTTATCTCCTTGAAGTTTCAGCGGAGTAGATCGAAGTTACAAATCTCTTGTTCCTGAAATTACATCGAAGTGGATAGAAGCGCTATTCCCGGGCCCCTGAATATGAAGTGGGATGGAATGAAGCTACTCGAAGAAGAAAAGCACCGAAAGAAGCCAGGATTCGGCGAGACAGGGCAAAATTGGCCCTTTTAAGTCTTTGCTCCATTTCCGTTACACGACAACGAGCAAAGAGGGGCAGCTGTACGGGCCCAAATTTGTCCGGGCCTAGGGCCCATTAACCAACTTTAAAACCAAAAAATAAAACCAAAATTTAAAAAAAAATAAGATCCAAAAAAAAAAGTCCATTAATAACAACAGTCCATTAGCAAGTTTACAAAGCCCGAAAATAAACCCAAAGCTAAAAGGCCCAAACGGCCCAAAGACTTAAGCCAAGCAGGAAACCCTAGGGTTCCCTTGGAGCCGCAGCCCAGCAGCGCCGCAAGTCGCACGTCCCACCTCCGTACGGCACCACATCTACGCAACAGCCTCGTACGCTCCACATCTCCTCCGTACACTGCCGAGCCTCTGTACCTGCACCAAATGATGGACAAACAGCACATCAAATAAAAAGAAAACAAAGAAAAACAGTTGTGTTTTTTTATTTTTATTTTTATTTTTCATTTTCATTTCTATTTCGGCCTTTAAAAGGACCGAAACAAACCATTGTAGGGATTTTTTTTTACGAATACATTCAATACAAAAACAAAGCAAAAAATCAGATCGGAGAAAGGTCTTCTTCTTTTCTTTTCTTTTTTTTATTCTTTCAAAACTGTTATATTCATACATAGATTGTTACTTCTATTTTCTTAAAAAAAACTATACATAGATATTAAAGTAGTAAAAAAGGAGAAAAAATACCCTTTTTTTTAACCCCGGCCGCCAGTACGTGCATGATGACATGCACGGCCGACGGCAAGTGGATGGCGATATGGCCGTTGACCGGTCCGGCGATTGGGAATCGCAGGGGGAGAGCTTTTAGGAAGGTTTTTAGATTTGTTTTTTAGAAATGAATGGGGAAATGATTTTTTTTGTAAAAAAATTGATTTTTATAACCCCCCTATACGGCGTCGTTTTGGGGCAAGCTTGAAACGCCCAAAACGGCGCCGTTTTATCATCTGACCCGTTACCCGACCCGCGTGAAAGGGATCCGCGTGTTTGTATAGCTTTTGAGCTATTTACGCAACCAACCCTTCCGCCTTTTCCATCTGTTTTAATTAGGTCATCCGTTTCTTATTTATTTTCTTTTAATTGTAGCCTAAAATTTTAATAATGTTGCGATTTGGTCCATAATCAAGCTATGCGTTTTGGGGGACAGGGATATTATCCCATTTGGTCCCCGATATCATTCGTATATAACGTTTTGAGCCTTATATTTTATTTTTAATATCAATTTAGTCCTTTTTCGATTTCTTTTTTTATTTATTGCTTTTAGCTCTCTAATTTTGTTCTGCTTTCAATACAGTCCTTTAATTAATTAATTTAATTATTTGTTTATTGATTTTTTTTTCTAATTGTTCCTTTTTAAAAATTAATATTAAATATTATATATTTTATATGGTTCTAGATATCATTTATTTCTCTATGTTATTTTCATTAAAATTTTTATATATATATTCTTTTTATATACATATATATAATTTATATTAAATTATTTTTTTATGTATACATATTATTGATTTCGTATTATTTTATGTAAATATTTTCTTTTAAATTTGTTTATGTATATAATTTGTCTCTTTAAAATACCCTGTTCTAAATTATGTATTTGTTTATTCCAAACACTTTCATATGTCATTATTATTTTTATATACATTATTTTATGTCAAGTTTTTATTACATGTGCATTATTAAAATTAACACATACTATTTTATATATATTAGTTGTTTATTTGTTTGCTATATATTAGTTGTATTAATTTGCTTGCTATTGTATATACCCAAATTCGTTCTTTTCAAATTTCATATTATGATCATTCATTAGTACAATATTTTATCCATGTATATTATTCAATGTTTGTAATTTTGTTTTTTTTTTACCTTATCGCATTGTGATTCAAACTTAAACGTTTTAATTGATATTGGTCGTTTCATTCTTGTTCCCAAACAAGATGAATAAGTATATTTTGAGCCGGTTTTATAATCACTTATTCAAAGGTTTTTCTAAATAAGGCAATATTTTGTGTTTGGAAATTCGAGAAATCGTGCCCTATCGTGCTGGATTTCGGTTTTCCGTTTGACCAAATAACCAAATATCCTTTTAAAATTTTGTCCATGTTTTCTAAAAAACAAGGCAATATTTCGTGTTTGGAAATCCGAGAAATTGTACCCTACCGTGCTGGGCTTCAGTTTTTCGTTTGTCCAAATAATTGAATATCCTTATAAAAATCTCAATGCATGAACTTTGGAAATCATGAGAGGATCTTGGCATCGAGGGTTTGAAACGTCATATCCTATCGTGCTGGATGTGATATTTTATTCCTTCGTAACGAGAGAATCTCAATATCCAATTCGAGTTATTTAAAATTTTTTAAAGCGGAATCGTATTCTAAAATATTTTCAAATTTTCGACATTAGGACATCAATTAATCAATTAGGTACCAATTTTGGGCGTTGCGAGGGTGCTAATCCTTCCTGGTACGTAACCGACTTCCGAACCCGTTTTCTTGAATTTCGTAGGCCAAAATGTTTTATAGGTGATCCGATCACACCTAAACAAAAAGGATTGGTGGCGACTCCATATTTCATTTTAAGTCGATCCCCGTTTTTGAAAAAAACATAAAAAATAGTTTCGACAAGTATAATATGATTTGTACTTGTGCATTTAAATATTAAATGTGGTCAGAATATTTTGTGCATGGCATAGTGATAAATAAGGTATATATATATGGCCATATCATGATGTTATTTATAATATTAAAAGTATAAGTTGTACTCATATTATTTTGAATTCGACAAGTATAGAACATGTTCTATTGCTTAAATGTAAGTTGTATTGAATAAGTGAAAATTTTTATTAGTGCTGATTTGTAAGTTATGATTTTATAATTAAATCTATTTGTGAATAGTTATGTCTGTCGAATTTATAAATGTAGCATTATCCTTGAGTGAGTAAGAGTGTTCAATAATTATGTTTAATCATGTTATGTTCGGTAATGCCTCGTAACCCTATTCTGGCGACGGATACGGGTTAGGGGTGTTACATTGAAAATGTGATTGAATGATCTGAGTTTCTAAACTACACAATACCCACAGCACTAGGAGCATCTAAATCTTGCAGTGTAATTGAGAAGTGGGTACAAGATTGAACTGCAATGGAAGTCAGTCATGCCAACAAAGGAGTAACACAGTACATCTCCATATAATGTAAAGCCGTCCCTCTGTTCTCTAATTTGCTTTGAACACCTTTGCCATGATCGACCTTTCATACTCCTCATTGGGAAGAAGCACATCACCGATACTACTTCTTGAGTGTTATGTGCAAGTAATGTGAGATTTTCTTTTGAGTTTGAAAGGCTGTAGAAGCATTTAAAACCCCTTTTATAAGAAGGAAATTAGTTAAAGATATGAACATGTGGTGGGTGAGAAACGATTTTAATATGAAGATGTCACATGGTATGCAATTTTACCATCAAACAAAATGCATTCATCCACAGTTAATAAATTGTGCATATGTTTCCCTCTTGCTGAGCTTATTTCACTCAGGCTTGGCATATGTTCTCGGTACATGATCTATTGTATGGTTTATCATTGTATTGTTTCTTATAGATTCTAGTATATGATTGCAGTTCGTAAGGTTGCTTGGGCAAAAGCAAACCTCAACCATACTGCTCAAGGCTGTAGCCATTACCGGTGTTTTTACCGCTGTGCCTACAGTAAGTTAAACCTTAATAACCTTTCTCTTATTGGTTGTTCTTTTATTAATACCAATGAAAGCACACAACTATGATTTTTTTTTTTGGGTGCAAACAAGGTACTTAGCCTCCAACTTAGGACCTCTAACCCAAATCTAACCTTACACTTACTATTTAAGTTAAGCCTAAGTGGCACACTGTAAATTAGTTGAAAGGTGTTTAAGTCTAGAGGTACAAGAAAGCACGTTTATGGCTTAACATGCTTCTGTTAATGTTTATGGCTAATTGTTTCTTGTTGATTCAGCTCATTTTCTTTGAAACCTGAAAATATTCTTGTTTTGGTTTGCACAGAGGAGTGAAGGAGGAGGATCATTCCAAGCTGTCGATACTTTGAATGGGAAGCTGTTATGTGGATGTGATGATATTCATGCATGTGTGGTAAGTCAAAAATACATTTTGCACATGAATGTAGTTCTTAGATTAATATAAACCATATTTTTATACTTATTTCGAGCTCAATTATTTGTGTCCAACCCCACTCTCAAATATCTGCAGACCTTCGAAGTTAGGTAGATAGTAAAAAAATGTGGTTTGTTTTGTGATTGCAGGCTGGATCAACTTCAGGTGCCTGCACACCATAAGGTGGATTCCAGGCAGAGGATGTGGCACAAGATTTCAGACTACATCAACATTTTAAGCACTAAATTCACTCTTATCGTAAAAGTACAAGTTGTAGACATATACATAAATATATGTATGTATGCTGAGTTCCATGAATTTAATAAAATTTACAAATGGAATTTCAATCTGCTCTTATAGCATATTTTTTCTCTGATTGTCTGCTCTTATAACTCGATTGCTTTTTTATTAATTCTTGGTTTTAAAATACGAATGATAATATTACGACACTCACCATTGATGATGGGGAGGAGGAGCCATGGCAGATTAATTTAGGGGAAGTGGCTACTGCATTTGCCTATGATTAAGAACATGGCTTGATGGATAGTTTCTAGTGGTGTGTATTATTAGTCCATGCGCAATATGTTAGTAAATGTTTGGCATCCAATTGAGGGTATCACAATTTCAGACTGGGGTAGAAGATATTTAATTTTTATTTAGATCCCACTAGAAGTTGATGTGAAAAGAGTGGGGAGGATGATGATGGAGGTTTAACAATTCCCTGATAATTATCGATGGGTAGAGAGATGATCCGATGCAGGTCTTGATATACTTTATTGTTTTTTAGGTGTAAATTTACGATTTACTGAGTGGATTAACATCCTAATGAATTAACTTGCATCTAAATAAATCTATGTCATAATATATTTTATGATTTGAATTTAATTTAATTAAGATGGCATTTAATCCTTGTTTTTTATTTTTTTATAACACAATTAGAAATAATTTATTTGACTTTGGTTGTTTTCAATTTATGACGGTTAATATTCTAGTTTAATAATTAAGTATTATTATATATTTAATTTGATTTATTTATTTATAAATAAATCATTGCAATATATGTAAAAACAATTTAAAATATAAATTTATTAATATATATAATAAACTCAATTAAATAATGAAAAGATAATAAATTCTTAAATATATATTTGTTTAATTTAAAACAGCTTTTCGAAAAATATTTTCAAGAAATCTGTCAAACAACAGAAAATATTTTACACAGATTCATCCAAACACCAGAAAAGTAAATCATTTCCAGAAAAGTAAATCATTTTCTAGAAATTATTTTCCGAAAAATATTTTACTGGCAAACAAACGGAGCCTGAATTGATGTTTTTAATTCCACTCATTGAAGATTTTATTTTATTTAATGAAATATGATTAATAGATTTCTTCACATGATATTTAATTATTTTATTGAAATATTCATTTAATTATATGATAATCAATATGTTTCTTTATATATTTTTTTTGGTACTTTGCATTCATGTTTCGGGTTCGTAGCTTCAGTCTCAATAATGTTATTTTTAAAGTTCGAACCTGTATTTTTCTTTGAGAATACAATTTATCTTACTATTGTATCCAATCACTTATATGAAATAATAAAAGTATTATGAGAATCTTTGATTGTATTTTAACGAGTAAATTAATTATTGTATGTTAATTTTTAATAGTAAAAATAGATGAAATTTTTAATAAAAATAATAAATTTATGTTTAAAAATTAATTTAATGAATCACTAAAATAATTTTTTTTTTATAAAATTAAAGAGTGAAAAAGAACATTATAAAAATAAACGATAAAAAATAACTTAAAGAAACTATAATAATTGCAACCGCGAGTAAAGTGAGCGGCCTGCTATTGACAAAAATGGAAACAGAAAATTCTAAAGAAACCGGTGAAATCGAACCACTCTTACAGGACCCAAGGGATGAGCCTAAATCCGAAGCCAACCCCAACCCGAATCCGACCACCGTGAAGACGAGAGTCCCCGAAGTAGAGATCCGATTGTATCGACAAGGCAAGGGTCCGATCGACGTTTTCAAGTCGAGCTTGGGTGGATGGGACCAGAACCAGCTTGAGGTTCGAGACATACTCGACAAATACGGCTTGAAATCGATTTACGCTTTCAGTCCCCAGTCGGGTCGTGGCGTCCCAATCCGCTTTCATCCCAGAAATGGGAGGTCTATTCTTGGATACAAGGACGGATCGGTGGTTCACATTGACGGCGAGCCACAGGTAATTTCGACTTTCTCACTTTTAACTATTTTAGGTTTTATACTTGCATCTGATTTTTTATATCATAATATTGTTGATCTTGAGTTGAACAAAGAAGTTACTTCGAGTATAAAGTAGTACATGTTTCTGAATAATTAAGGATCAAAATTTATGTTTATAAGTAATCTTTGTTTTTTCACTTGAAACTATTTGTTTATTTATAACCAAATCTATACCGTATAAGATGTCCAAGGAGAATGCCGAATTTCAGTTTTTGGTGATTATTTTTTTAGGGACAAGTAAGTTTGGGTATTAGGGTTTGAAGGGATTAGATAGGGTTTTTTCTTAAGGTTTTAGAAAAGAAAGTGGGAGAAAAAAATTGTCGCGCATTCATGATAATGTGATTTATTTTGTATGTATTCATGATATTTTTTTGTATTCAAAATATTTTAAACTTATATAAATTTTGGCTTGTTCACATATTCATGTTTTCCTAAGGTTATTTTTTTTCGTGTTCAAATTAATTTCTTGGATACAAAAATATTATCAATTTGTATAAAATTTTAAACTTTGATAATTGGTTTGATGATTTTGATACATTCGTTATTTGTATTGTGTTTATGTTATTTTCTTGTCATTTTGTGTTTTGATAAATTTTCTCTTGTTATGTTTGAGTATCCTATATTTTGCATAGTTTGTCATAATTGTTATATTTAGAAAGTAATATATATATATGTATGTATGTATTTATTGGCAATGGTGTTGCTTGTATTCTGATCATATGGTCATTTAAGCCATTATGATTCTATGCTATTCTGTAGTTGCTTTATAGCGACTTGTTAAAAAAGTGAACTATTGAAAAGCTGGGTCATTAGGACGATAAACCATTTGAGATCCGCACCCAAGCCTCATCCAAATAGATTTTCTTTTATTATTATGTACATGTAATTATGCTTGTCTGCGTAACTATTATTAGCATAACCAAGTCATGGCTTTCAAATCCTTGGATTAAACCTTTGGGTGATAAGGCTTAAAAGTCGTTTAACTTGTTTAGCTAATTGCGAATCAAGTATTTGATTACATCCCTAAATTTGGAGGTTTAATCAAGTCTAATCTAGTTCAAGCAATAAGAAGTCCGAGCTGGAGTTAGATTCAAACTTCAAGGTTCAAAGTTCAGCTCAAGCTTGAGCTCGATAGCTTGATTGAGTTTTATTTTTAAAACTAGGAGTATGAGATAATGATCAAACTAAGTTCACTTGATTAGGTTTGTTTATCTAGTAAAAAAGGAGCTCAATTATTTGTGCTTGAGGTTGTGTTTGAATCTAAAATTTTCAATACTAATTAGAAATAAAAAAATTGTACTCGAATTGGATTCACTTAAAGGTTGAGCTTAACTCTACAATGATCTAGTCAGATTAGACTCTTTTTCTAGACTCAACTTGAGTAACTTGCAAGTGCAAGTGTCTCGTTGACACCTCTTTCTAAACCTACTTAAACATTGACTGAGGTACCAGTATCAGATACTTGTATGTGTCAGCTTGTCTTTGTTTAAATCTTTTGACTCATAGCGGCAGCTGAATGGATCCGAAAATTAGGTATAAGTGCGTGGATGCATGTTATAATAATGTCTTATAACAACATCTTAAAAATATATAAATACAAATAATACATTACTATTTGTAAGTAAATGTATTTATTTACTTGTACTTTTATTGACTTGATCTTATATAAATGATTAATATTTGAATATCTTTTGTTTGTTCTAATTAATTTCATTGGAAATGTTTTTATATCATTGTATTCATATCTAAATACAATGATCTTTTCATGAGAAGCTGACTACTTAGGAGAAATATATTAAAAGAAGAAAGTCAAAAGAGATAAGAGAGTGAATATTTGGATGAAAAGGCTTTCCTATACAATCAAGTAAAAAAATTGTCATTTCCTTTACCCTAGAATGTGTAAACCTTCCCATGCACATGATTTTGATCCATTTTGCTGATTCTAACTAGCTTTCAGCATCTCCAATGTTCCAATATTTAATTTATCTAATAGAGGGTCAATCAGTTCATCTAAAGCAATTAAATAGATCTTCAAAGTGCAGATAGACATTGAGTTTCCTGCATATTTGTGTATCCATGGAGCCTGGACTGCTTCAAATGTATTGATCTTGGCTGATGGTTGGAAATTGTGACACGTGCCTCTTTTCATTCTCTTGATTTCAGGATTCATTAATCAAACCTGTAACCAAGATCTTGGTAGGAGTAGCAGCTATTACACTTCTGATAACTCTGGTAGCGAAGGATACTCCGGAATGGATGAAGAAACTAAAGATTTCGGGCGGAGATTTCCCTCCTTGGCTCCTCGCTTGTGTAGTTATCGTGTTTACACGCATGAGGAAGAGAACGAAGGATTTCTTTAAGAAGTTTGGTTGGTGAATGGAGATACCCCTGAAGCCATTTCATAGCCCAGATACGATACTCATCATTATTAAATCTTTGTGCTTACCAAAAGTTTTTTTCACCTATAAAATAGGTTGATGTTGTGGAACACTTCCACGCATATGTAATAATAGTGCCAGAAAGATGTTGTGTTAATTCCCTAAAATTCCATCAAACTCATTTTCCTAATCTTGTGAGATTTTGAAGTAAAGGGGGATTCAGTTACTTCCAACATGATATATTACCTCCTTTCTTTCAAGTCTTTTTTTTTAAATACAGTGTACCACTATTGATGAGCTGAATGCTGGAAAAATGTGTTAAATGTAGTTCGCATGGTCTTCACATGACAGGGGGATTACTTTGGACTCAAATTTTATTTATTTGTATGAAATGAAATTCGTCAAAAGTAATTACAACTTGGAATTCTATGAATTTTTTTCAATTGTATTTGGACCCAAACAGAAGAAAGGGAATATCAATAATGCCCTAGTTGTTTGATTCAATTTCTATCTGTATCACCTTGGGACTTGGCTAACTTATGCCTTAATGAAATCCTAAAGGTGAGTTTGATTTAATTTTGTATTGGATTCATTTAACTTATTTGCAGCCCAGCATTGTACCGAGACAGATGTATACACAACATTAATGATGCTTATATGAACAAATTGACCTTCATATTAGAAAAGATTTTCAACATTTTCAGCTTCAAAATTTACTATTTCTGGTTGCTTAGGAAATTGATCTAAAGAATGTCAGCAACTTGGCATTCCATACTTACATCTCAACTTTAAACTCTAAACTCCCATGCTTCCCGTATTAATTATCTTATCAAATTATAGTGTAAAATGTTGAAAGATATGCTCTATACATTTTGCAGATTTGAATTTAAAAATTTAAGTGTAGTAGTGATCACTGTTAAAATTCTTCAACTAAATTCACTTGTATGGCATTTTGAAATAAAAAAAATTCACTTGTAGTCATGTAACAATAAAAATAAGGATAAATTACACCAATAGTCACTCAACTTTGGTTCCAATAACAGAATAATCACTCAACTTTCAACTTAGTCGCTAAACTTTAAAAAAATAACAAATCAGTCATTGATATTATTAAAAAGTGATAAATCAGTCAACCACTAACATTTTCCGTTACAGGTCTAACAGGACATGTGACGTGACTTGTTAACTAGCTGAAGTGGCCAGTTAACTTGCCACGGTGAAAACCCAATTAACCCAATTAGCTGAACCTTCTTTTGCCTCTTTCTCTACCTTCCAATCTCTCCCCATCTAGATTCTACCATGCCAAAACCCAAACCACAACTTCCAATCTATGCCCTCATGGCCGCCATTGTTGTTTTACTTCAATTCCCGGAACCTTGTGTTGCCAAAATTTTAAACAAATATTGCAACCCAACTGCTTGTGGAAATGTCACAATGAGCTACCCCAGCAGATTTTACGTCCAAAGTATATGGTACAAATACTCTATGATCCAAACTATCGATCGTGGCTAATTAACAGTAAAAGAAGAAGAAGAAGAGAAGTCAAACAAAAGCTATGGCATTTTTAAGGTTGTTGACCCCTACCATTGCCATAGACGCTACCTCTGCAATGTATTTTCACAAAATAAAACTTGATTTTAAATTAATTTTAAGAAACAATTTATTAAAAATCTTAAAATTAATTTAAAAAGAAGCTTCCCATAAATAAATTTTTTTTTTCAAAATGGATAACCTTAAATAAAACTTTAATAATTATGCTTTAAAATTAAGAGATATAGTCAAAGATTACATATTAAACCATTATACATAAATTATATTGTCTAAGGTTTTTTTTTTTTTTTTTAATCCAAGATCACAGTAATTTCCGTAAAAAGATTTTACAAATCATCATAAATTGAAAGTAGACAATAGTGTTGGAACACAACGTCAAGAAAGAAGATGTTATATTTTTCTTCAACTAATTTAATTATTTGTTCCAAATGTAATTTATTAATGTTATTGAATTTAGTTAATATTTTTATGACTTCTAATTGCTAATGTTTTTGCATGTATCGGGTATTGTATAATTCGATTAATTTGGTTATTATAAATTTTTTGTTGATGATTGATTTAGATGCTTATAACAATTTAAAATTTTGGGTCGATGATAGGCCAATTTACCAGAAAATACCAATTTTTAACAAAATTTATGAAAAAGGACTTAAAAAATAATTATTTACCGGAAAGAGCCATTTCTCCCAAAAACGTGTCTACGTCAGCGCGTTTTCAGGGGATGAACCAGGAAAGCGCGTCCACGAGGAGCGCTTTGTGCCACATCGACAAAAACGCGCGTCTTTAAGGGCGCTTTGCTGATGTGGCAAAAGCGCTCCCTCGTGGACGCGCTTTTGCCCTCTAACGGTCAATTTTTTTTTACCGTTGGGCCTCCAACGGTAAATATATATATATATATATATATATATAAAAACCCCACCCTTTTATTTTTTTCACACAAAAGTCCTTACTCATTTTTCTCTCACAAAAGTCATTACTCATTTTTCTCTCAAATTTCTCTCAACTTTCTCTCAAATTCCTCTCAAATTTCTCTTAAATTCCTTTAAAGTTCCTTTCAAATTTCACAATAGTCCTTTAATATTTACAAAAAAGCCATTTTTAAAATTTTTTTGAAATATATTTTTTTTGATAAATTTAAAAATATTTGATCGTATTAGCAATGGCCGGAGAATTAATTCGTCTCGACAATAAACACATCTCCGTCGATCAAATGACAATGGTAAGTTTTAATTTTAATTTTTCAATACTATTTAATTTTTTTTATTTTTTTAAATTTTAATTTTAATATTTAGGTTTATGCAATTTTAATTAAATTTTAATTTATAATTTTTTAAACAGTCTGTAGATCGGGTGTTGCAATGCTATATTCGCAATATGTCTGGTCCGCCATCGCCGTTGATCGAGAATTACCTGCGGGAAACGGGTTTTTGACACGTGGCCACGATAGGCCGGGGGTGCAAGTTGGACCCGAAGCTAATCAGTGCGTTGATAGAGAGGTGGAGACCCGAGACGCACACTTTCCATCTTTCATGCGGAGAGTATACTATCACTCTGGAAGACGTGCAGTTGCAATTAGGATTGCCGGTGGATGGGTACGTAGTCACCGGGTCCGCAACTTCTGGTGATTGGGGAGCCGTATGCTACGAGCTTCTGGGCGCTATTCCGAATAACATTTACGGAGGTCGGATCGAGATGGGCTGGTTACGAGACACATTCCCGGAGCCGGATAATGATTCGACCGAAATAGAAAGAATACGGTATGCTCGGACATACATTCTTGAGATGATTGGAGGCTATCTGATGCCAGACTTGTCACGAAACCTCGTACATCTGAGATGGCTGCTGAAACTCGTTGATTTTAGAGCAGCCGATGAATTGAGTTGGGGGTCTGTCGTGCTAGCAAAATTGTATCGGGAGATGTGCGGGGTGACGCGGCCGAATAAAGCAAAAATCGGAGGTTGCCTATCACTACTGCAATCATGGGCACGGTTTTGATTTCTATTTTTACGTCCTCGAGTCGACCACCCATATACATTCCCACTCATAACGAGGTAAATTTAATATTAGATTTTACAATTATTACGTAGATTTAAAATATAATTGTATGCTAAAAATTTATTTAATTAGGTGGAACCATTCGGCGAGTTATGTTGGAATACCTACATCGCTTGAAGATATACAACTTCTATTAGAGCAATGGTCGGAAGCACAAGTAAGTATTTAATAAAATATATTTTCGTAATAAAATAGTCGTTTCGTATTTAGTATTTAGTATTAGTATATAACTAATATGTTTTATCACGTTAATATAGTTTGAATGGACACCATACGAGAATCCGTCAATTCGGGCAGTAATTCCGGAAGAGTTTTTTCAAAATCCGAACATTTGGCATGTGAAGGTGCCATTGGTCAACTATGCCACTGTGGAGATGCACCAGTCAGATCGGGTTCTGCATCAATTTGGATTCCGACAACCGATTCCCGTGGCACCTGAGATGCTCGATAATGAGCACAAAGTCGACTTACGATAGTTGCATACGGATTGGCCAAGATTTTGGTCAGCGTATATCGAATTGTGGGAGAACCAAAGATGATTATATACCTACTCGAGAATCGATCATCGTTTTCGAGTTAGCGTCGTATCTTATCGAATACATGCCATGGTTTAGGATCCATGGCAAGTCGTATTATTGTCGTAAGAGAGAGCGGCGACAACCGTGAACAAAGGGAACGAGCGGGGCCTTTTAAATCCAATGAGAAGGGGTGATGAGATTCGGGACCATCAACAGCGCCGATACAACCACCGGGCCCATCAACAACGCCCACACAGTCACCGGGCCCAACACTTCAGCCGACGACACCCACATCACAGCCTTTTCAGATTATGCCAAGTGCGTACCCTATCCCTTATATGTATCCTAACCCTTATATGTTTTCTTTTCCCAGTCCCATGGCAGGTTGAAATGCATGGCCCGGTTTGAGTCCGTTCCCGACTACTCCGACTGGCCAGCCGATCTATAGGCCGCCGTCACATGAGGGATCGCACGAGGCGCCGTCGGGAAGCTCTTCTTTTTTTACCAATCTCCTTCGCCTTATGGGATTCAGACACCTCCGCCATGGGCGATGCAAACACCTCCCCAGTCAATATTTTATCAAGGTGGGTCATCCTCCCAACACCCACAACCAGACCCCCTGCCGGAGGAACCAGAATCCCCGCCTGAGGTTCCATAACCCCCGCCGGAAGCTAGAAGAAGGAGGAATTCAGCGCGTAACGGTTGACCACCCCCATGTGGCACTAATTTCGACCGGCACCAATGTAACACCCCTAACCCGTATCCGTTGCCGGGTTTGAGTTGAGGTGTTACAAGACCGAACACGAATCTATATAAACCTTTGTAAATAACTACAAGTAATTTCATGCCATTCTATTTTAGCAAGCATCTCAATCCCATTCAAAATTTAATGCATACAAAATATCATGAATGATTTCATGAGTAATTTCTAACAAATCATCAACCATTTTGATGATTCAAATGTGAAGGCCGAATAGGCTTATGTCAGTTATTATTTCAATGCAATTCTATAACTAATATTCCATTCAAGCTTATAGCATTTTTCTATATAATTGACACTTCTAATAACATACATTTCAAGCATAACATTTGTATTACTTTACTCACAACTAAATCAGCCTAACATAGCAAAACAACCATTTTCATATGGCCTCTTTACATATTTACATTAGGTTCATTTAAAACTAAAACATTTCCATACATCATTTAGCCTATACATGCCCTGGACATTGGATTCAAAATAGCAAAATACCAACAGAGGTGATAATGTGATGGACTTTGACGATGATTCCCGAGCTTGAGCTTCAACTTCAAAATCTAATGAACAATGCATAGAACAAACCAAGTAAGCTATCATAGCTTAGTAAGTTTAAGCAATTAATATTCATTAAGAACATAAACACATTTTCATTCAAATTTTCGAACCCTACTCTCTTAATAGAAACCATACCAATCATCAAAACCATTTAGAGATGAAATTATATTCTCATCATCCATTTATAATAACTTTTCTATACCATACTCGCATAAAAGTAATTTACTAACATACTAGTAATGTACTTACCAAATCCCCTACTTGCAATTTAGACTACCAAAATCTCAAATCAATAGGTATAATATCCATACCTCAAAATTTTTTTTTACCCATCCGAATTAACCGTTCTTGTCTCACAAGTGATAATACCCTAGTATAATTTCTAAGTGCATAGTATTTTTAACATTAGCAAGATCTTTAACGAACCTTAAACTTACCCACTTATTAATAGAACTTAGTAACGTATCGCTCACACAGAGCCGTTACTTAAAGTTTGCATGTATAATGCGCCTCAAACCATTTCGCAACTTGTGTTTCTCACAACTTATTATTCATTCAATATGCATACTTTACATATATATATATCATTTATACATCCATGATCCGATCCATACCATTACATACACACATATTCACACTAGTATAATATTATAATCTCATGCTCAAATAAAATTTCACATTCGGCTATCATAATATCAAGTAACTAGCTTCAATTGAATTATACATTCATATCAAAATTTAAAACTCCACCTAATTTCATACGTCACAACAATTAGATATGCACTTATTACTTTAAATTTCATATCTCCAAGCAACCCCACATTGAGCTAGCTTATACTAAATGTAAATACACATTCGGCACTTAGTGTTTCAAAATATTTATCACCCCTAATCTTAGTCATCATATGAAATGTAATTCCATTTAATACAATTGCTTAAAACTTACCTCAATACTTGACCAATTAAGCTTCTTGGCTACTCGTCTAGTTTGGCTTTCCCCCGTTCTTTTTCCAAATCTTTTCTTCGTTGATCTAAAACCAAATTTAAAAGAGCCTATTCAAATAAATTTAATTCATCGCCATTTGTGACATTTTATTACACCATTCTTCCAATCTATTATTCATAATTTGAACCTTTTACAATTTCATACTAGTTCTTTCCATGCATTCGAACATACCTAAATAATATAAACATTTTATACATCCTAAATCTAAAGGCCGAATACTCCTCAAGTTAAATAAATTTCCTTATAACAAAAAAAATAATAATTCATAGCATATAACTCACCATTTTGCAATTTACTCCTCTAATTTAACTTTTTTGTAAATTAACCCCCAAGCATAAACACAAGAATTTCATGAAATTCGGGCAAGTCCCTCAACTATTTACTTTCATAATTTTAAGCCATCATACTCCATCTCATTCAAACTTCCTACTCAAAACATGTTGATCACAAACACATATTTAATATTTACTCCTCAAGCATAACCATTCAAAGTTTATTCATCATGACCGAATCTATGACTTGTTTAAAACTCAAAAATTTAACATGGTTTCATTAATACTCATGAAAATGAACTCAACAATGCAAAGACTTTCAAAAATAAAAATCAAATGCTAACCTTTTTGTAACATGCAAAAACCCGAAAATGGAGACTCAACTTCCCTTTTTTTTTTCTTTGAGTCTTCGTGAAGAAGAAGATGAATAGAAACAAAAATAATAATAAAATTTTCTTTTTCTAATTTACTAACATTCATGAATAAAATATTACCTCACTAACTTAACATAATAATAAAATAAACAAGCATTAGTGCTTTTCATCATGCTTGCCGTCCACTATACTTATTTTATGGCAAATTGACATGCAAGCCCTTCCTTTCAACAATACTACAATTAAACCCTTCAATTTCACGCTTACTACTTTTGCCGCTTTAGCAATTTAATCCTTTTATTAAATTAAACATTCAAAATTTAAATTATCCTACGATATTTTCACTCATGCACAAACACTTAACATAGGCATCAATAAATAAAAATATATATATATATATATATATTTTTTTATTCGGATTCGTGGTCCCGAAACTACCGTTCCGATTAGGGTCGTAATTGGGTTGTTACAACCAACATTGATTCCGACCGTCATTATTTTATTTTTTATTGTAATTTTTTTATATATTTAATAAAATAAAAGATGTTTTTTAATTTTTTTACTATAATTTAATTTAATTTTTATATCTTTAATAAAATAAAAGTTTTTTATTTTTTTATTGTAATTTAATTTTTATATCTTTAATAAAATAAAAGTTGTTTTTTATTTTTTTTATTGTAATTTAATTTTTATATCTTTAATAAAATAAAAGTTGTTTTTTTTTTTATTGTAATTTATTTTTTATATCTTTAATAAAATAAAATTTGTTTTTTATTTTTTTGTAATTTATTTTTTATATCTTTAATAAAATAAAAGTTGTTTTTTATTTTTTATTTTTGTAATTTCATTTATTTTTTATATATAGAAATTAATAAGAAATAGATGAATTAGGACTAAATTGAATAAGTGAAAAAATATGACGTGTTAATTTGTAATTTTATCAAGATGGATGTTGATCCAATGTATGAATTTTGAATGATCGTAAGGGGAAAAATAAGCATTTAGCAAGAAAGATAATTTTGAAGAATAATGATGATGGTGATATTTTAGATTAATTGAATAACCTTTTTTTGTTTTGCAATTTAGTCCTTCTACAAAATTTCACCATTTCCATCAAGAAATTAAAAGAATTTTCAATGTCACCAATAGACAAAAAATGATAAGGAGACTATCTACTATTCTGATTTGGAAACGAGCGAGATGTATGGCCTGGGTTCCTACACCATCTGCATAACTTCCGTTGGTTGGTTGTTTCTCGGATATCCACATTGTTGCGTATTCTAGTCGAGCAAGGTCGACCCTTTGGTTTGCGACGCAGTTCTCTATCCGGTAACAGCTTATACGGAGCAAGCGATACAGACAGCCACTTACGTTCATCCGGGACTAGTGGGAATACGTGTCTCCACACGTTGTACATGTATTCTATTTTATACACTTCGTCAACATGGCTCATGGGATCCAGACGGAGATTCTGACAAGCCGCAATTACATGAGCACATGGATAACGAAGTGCATCAAATATCCCACAGTCGCAGGTCCTATTTCTCAAGTGTACACGATATTGCCGGCCAATAATACCTTGGTTCGGTCTGTCAAACTCCGTCACACGAAACCATAGGTTGTCGCGATCGTGGCACACTGTGTGCATGGTGTTGGCCCGTGCCATCCCCTTGTTAATTTCTCGCAATACCTTTGCGCACCATACATGGCCTCCTTGCATTTGGCCTTTATAACTCGCTGCTCGCTTCGGAAATAGTGCCGCTAAACTAAAATATGTCTCTCGCACAACCGATGTTATCGGCAAATGACGCGTTCCTTTTAGAACAGAATTTATGCATTCGACCAGGTTTGAGGTCATATGACCATATCGTAGGCCGCCGTCGTATGCTTGTGTCCACTGTTCGAAAGGTATGTTGCATAGGTAGTTTGCGCCTTCTTCGTTAACTGAGCGCAAACTCGCCAACGTCTCGTGAAAACGGTCCTTATTGATCTCGTACCCTGCCAATATAAGTTGATAGCGAATATTACATACCACTCTTCAATTAAGAATAAATTGAATATTACAAACGAAATTATATTAATAGATATTACATACCCATGTTGGTCACTTGCCGTCGTTCACTTGTAGATCGATGTTGCCCGTAGTAGTTGGACGCAACATGCCTTAGGCAATATCGTTTGTGTGTGCGATGCCACAGGCTTCCCTCTCGCTCTATTGCGGCTAGTATTCCAGGGCCTAAACCTAAACCTAAAATTATTTTAATTAATTAACCCTACAATCTAGTTCATTAATTTTCTCCTAAAAATCCTAAACCCTAAGACCCTAAAAAACCATAAACCGTAGCCCTAAAACCCTAAAAACTCATACCCTAACACTAAAAATAACTGAAAAAACCATCGGGGGGAAAGGGCAAAAGCATGTCCACGAGGGAGCGCTTTTGCCACATCAGCAAAGCGCGCCCTCAAGTAGGGGTGAGCAAAACTCGATTCGACTCGAAAAAATCGAAAAAAAATCGAATTTCGAGTTAAACGAATCGAGTTATTCGAGTTAATCGAGTTATTCGAGTCAACTCGGTTTTTTTTTTCGAATTTCGAGTTCGAATCGAGTTGAGTTTTCGAATTCGAATAACTCGAATAATTCGAATATCAAGCTATAATATTTTACATTTTTACCCCAAACTCCCAAACCTTTTTACTTTTCCCTCAAAACTTTTACTCCTTCCAACTTTCCCCCCAAAACTTTTACTCCACTCCCATCCCAACCCCCCAATCTACCCAAAATCCATTTCCCACCAAAATTTTACTCTCCCATTTACTTTTTCTCAAAATTTTACTCCCAACAACCCTCAAAACTTTTATTTTCCCCAAAATTTTTACCCCTCCCACTTTTCCCCTAAAACTTTTACTCCTTCCCATCTCACCTCCCATCTACCCTAAACCCATCTCCTCTCAATTTTTTTAATATTTTCCTTCAAAATTTTACTCCCCTATTTACTTTCCCTCAAAACTTTTATTCTCCAAAACTTTTATTTTTCCCCTAAACTTTTACTTCTCACCCTTTACTCTCAAATAAAAATCAAAATTATCCAAAAAATCACTAAACATAAATAGTAATAATTTTATTTATATCTACTACTTATATTATTAAATTAAATTTCACATTTTATATTATTTATATTATTGAATTGTTTAGTCATATTGAATATTTATATTAAAATTAAATTATTAATTATGCCATAAAATATTCGTGTTAAAATTTTATATTGGTATCAATTTCACATTTTATCTTTAAAATAACTTTCATTAAAAAATCACTTTTTTACATTTAATATATTTTTTAATTCCAAAATACATAGTGACAAGAATCTGAAGATAATTGAAACAACTAAGTAAGCAAAGAAGCTAACCCGTATATAAAAGATTAATAAATAAATTATTTGGTGATGAAAGTTAATAAAAAATTTGGTTAAGGTGGACAAATTTTATTACGATGGGTGACAATGGTTACAAGGACTCAAAATTATTTTTTAAAATTTAACTCGAACAAATATATTCGATTCGATTCGATTCGAATTCCATCTCACTCGACTCGATTCGAGAAAATTTCAAATCAAATTAGGATGATAAAATATGATTCGTCAACTCGATTAACTCGAAATTTTTTTATTCGATTCGATCGAACGCTCACCCCTACCCTCAAGGACGCGTTTTTTGTTGATGTGGTACAAAGCGCTCCCTCGTGGACGCGCTTTCCTGGTTCATCTCCTGAAAACGCACTGACGTGGACGCGTTTTCGAGGGAAATGACTCTTTCCGGTAAATAATTATTTTTTAGGTTCTTTTTCGTAAATTTTGTTAAAAATTAGTATTTTCTGGTAAATTGGCCTCGATGATATATAGTTATTTTATTAAGTAAATGTTTTTTTTTTTTTTGGAAAAGGACTCAAGAAATGAGAAAAATAAATAAATAAAATATTTATACCATTTATATTTTCATAATAAGTACTTTTACCCAAATCAATTTGTATAATGAATTCATCTGCCTTTTTAATTCATACTATATGTATTTCACATATATCACAAATTTAATCTTATTTTTAAATTTTATCTAATTTTTAAAATTATTTTAAAACTAATACAAAATGTTATAATATTTGAATTAAAAGTGTATGAAAAGTAATTCTGAAATTTAAATATATATTGAAAATGTATTAAATATTAATATTAAAAAGTTTTATTAAATCTTAATATCTTAAAATATAATTGTTTAAAAATAAAAATATCATTTTACATTCAATTAATTTTAATTTCTACAACTTTAGACCTTAAATGCATTAAAATATTATAAAATGAATATTTTTATTTATTTCCCAATTATAAATGAATAATATTGTCCATAATTTTTAAATTTTCTATAGAGTGTAATATTTCATTATTTTAGTAAATATGCATAATTTTCACAATTAACTTTATATTACATAATGTTATTAATGATAAAAAAAACCTTTTTATTTTTATATCAAAATAATATTCTTACCATTTACAGATTATTTTTTTTATTTTTATATGAAAATAATAAATATAATTTTGTAAACTATAATATAATAATATCATACGTTAAATACTTTTATATTATAATTAATTTAAAATTTAAATTATGTACACTATCAATCTATACATCGTACGAGAATACAAACTAATATACATGAGCATACACCAATTTTATTCCAAGGCTTACTAATATTTTCATGTATTACAATATAATTTTAAAAATTACATATCTATGTTCACAACTAAATTATTCATATTTGAGAAGATTTAAAAAGAAAAAGGGAAAAAGGACAGCCACACCAAATAATATTGATCAACATAAATGAGGTCCATTAAAAAAAAGAGTATGACCTTTGACTCCAATCTTTAAAGTTGAGCCTAAATCAATTTTGGTTATATCAATGTATTATCTATATAACATAGTTATACTTATATATATATATATAAGAGTAAATATATAGTATTATTATTTGGGCATAATATTTTTTTAGTCCTCCAATTTTATAAAAAAATCATTTTAGTCCTCCATTTAATTTTTCATTTCTTTTAACTCTTAAATTCATGTTATTTGTCAAAACACCAAAATAGATGGAAAAGTTAATGTCTATTAATTTTGTTGGATGCCACGTAAGTAATTAATTAATTTTTTAAACTTTAAAAATTCAAAAAACATAAAAAAATATTTTGGGGTGATTTGACAAATAATACAAGTTCAAGAGCTAAAAGAGGCAGAAAATTAAACGGAGAACTAAGATGATTTTTCTCTAAAATTGAAGAGTCAAATAAGTTATTATGCACTTTTCTCTTTTATTTAATTTTTAATTTTCTAAAAATCAATTAAGTACATATGTTATCAAATAGTTATCCAAATATATATAACAATGTCATGTAAATGAAAAATTATGTTTCTTTTATAGTTATGTTAAACATATATAGTAGTATAATATAGAACAAATCAAGCCCGGCTCCCCTAAAATAAAAAATTTTCATATGGACTCTTTAAAATTTTTAAAATTTTAAATTAATAAAGGTAAAATTGTACTTTAGTCCCCAATAAAAATATAAAAATTTGATTTAATCTTTTAAAAATTATAAAGATATAGTCTATTAAAATGGTGAAATTGTATTTTTTCTATCGTAAAAATTACAATTTAATTTCGGCTCTTAAATTTTTTTGATTTTTCAAGCCCTGAACAAATATAAGATTAAAATTCAAGTTTGCTATACAAATTTCACTTGAACAAAACTTTTTCATTCACATTCATATTATCATTGATAATATTTTCTTATTTTTCATCACCTTATTTCTATGAAATCAATGTTTATTTTCTTATGAAATGAAATATATATATATATGCAATTCAAAATTCAATTTTAAAGTGTTATATATAATCAAACTAATCTGCAAAAATTGATTTGATAATTTGAGATCATAGTTATAGTATAAATCAAACAAATAATAATTGATGCATCATTGGTGCGTATATTTCATGTATCGTTAGTGAATAATAATATAGCACCTCAACATTAAATAAAACAAAAAAAAATGAAAGGCTTATAAATAAATACTAATAAATAATTTCATTTAAACATAAATAAATGTTAATTATAACTATTATAAATGAATATTAATAGCTTTCGAATTCAATGTATCTAATATTAGAGTTTAATATTATTTAAAATTTAGAATTTAAGATTTTAGTATGTATTTATTTTAATTATGTTTAAATAAATTATAGTATTTTTTATTTTATTCAATAATAGTAAAACTCATTCATTGATGGTATATAAAATATTCTCTCTAAATCAAAGTTCAACAATGATATATGATACTAAACCCAACCTTAATCCCCAAAACTCAATCTCACTTGATCCATTGACAGATCAATTTGCTATATTCAGTAGGAATACATATGTATGTGTGTATATATATATAGAGAGAGAGAGAGGGAGAGAGAAGAGGTATGTAATATATATATATATATATATATATACCAAAAGTTATTTGACAAACATACATATCTAATTAATGTTCTCCATGCCAGAGTCCTCCATTGCCACTTTCACCAACTTAATTGAGCATCATCAGACGACATTAATCAGGAAGATAAGAGTAATATATATGAGAGAGAGTGATGGATTAAACAAGTGCATGTACGGATTAGCAATATTAATTCTAGTCATATATAGTTTATTAGGGTTGATGAAGAATACTGGAAGGGTGTGTGAAGTGCAGAAGAATAAAGGTTTTAAGGCATTAATGGTAGGGTAGGGGATTCTGATGCGGAGGTAGAGAGGTTGCAGCAGCTGGATTTTCATGGTTATGCTTCCCCTCGTAGGTTGTTATCACAAACTGCTCATCTTCTCTTTCCCTTTCCACCCTTTTCTTCACCTTGCATCCTTCCCTTGAGCACCGGTAATAGTGCCTGCGTTTCGACATATACATCGTCAGCCCCTCCATCAATTTATATATATATATATATAAACTACTCTTCTATTATGATTGCATGCATGTGGATGTGATATTTATATCAGTCGACTAAAATCTGAGACCGGAAAAACCATACAGTATATTAATATTTCCTCTTAATTAGAGCCACGAAATTCATTAGAATATCAAGTAAACCGCCAATAAGCAGCCCCCCCCCCCCTGGATCATCAATGTTTACTCGCTTGCCTGATTTCATCGGTTGCTTAGATCATTTATATATGCATCTTATATATTGCGATCTCTCTTTTTTTTTTCTTTTTGAATAATAATATATGTTGTGTTTCCAAAAGAGTTGGAAGGTGAGATATCTATGAAAAATGATCATTCTGGCAAATTAAGCATATATATATATATATTGGATGTTGGATGATAATGAGATGAGAGGACTAATATTTTCTAACTCCATGGTTATAAAGGATTGTAGCTATATCATGAATTAATAGATTCATATACATGCTTAAACTTGAAGGTTTGCAACTCTGAGAGTACCATAGCTAGCTAGCTACTTGTACATAATTAAATACCTTGGGTTAGGGTTATTATTAATCTTCTTCTTCCCATATTTTCTCCATTTGTACCCATCATCCATTATCTCAAGACAAGACCTGGTTCTGAATGCAACTTTAAACTTCCCCGCATCCTCCCCCTCCATTCTCTCCACAACATAACCCTCATAATTTCTACGCACCAAAAAGAAATTAAAAGAATCAGTAAAAGAAAGAATTACATAGATATAAATAATTAACATAAAATTATACTTCCCAATACTATCTACACATTATAACATAGATATATAAAGGAAAACTCGTTACTGTTGCAACATATAATCTACACATAAGGTATTGCTTGGAAGGTCCCGGCAGCTGCCATTGACTGTAGAAAGAGTGATGGAGGGTTTAGCTTTAAGATAAGAACAAGTAGCGGCAGGTTCCTTGTGAGTTTCAAGGTGAGGTAGAACTAGCAAATCTTCAAAGTCTAGGTGATCATCCCTGTTAAGCTCCATGGCGTGAGTGCAAAGGGGGGTTGAGTTGGGTGCTGCTGATAGGAAGGGTTATTGGAGCTTGACGTATTATAGGGTGTGAGTGGAAAAAAGAAAATATATTCGAAAATGGAAAAACAACATGAAAGGAGCTGGAAATTTCTTCCTTTCTCGATTCACTTTATAATGACAGTCCTTAATTTGGGCTCATTTAAGATGCTTGTAAACAAGAAAAAAAAAATACATACATAAGGAGGGGTTTCATGGGAACTTCCTTGCGGAAGAAGTTAGTCGCCCTTTTCATACTTCCACGTATTTTAGACTTTTTGCCTTTGCATTATTTTTTTTGGCGTCACTAATAATAATAAAAAATCATTTAAAATGCCCATCAAAATAAATACTGAGGTATATAAACTTATAAATTTTTTATTCATTTGGCTTCAATATTTTATTTGGTATCTCGACGATATAATGTGGCACAATAAATATTCGACATGTGTGTTTTAATAAAAAAATATATAGATACTTAATTGGGGAAAAAAACTCAATATCAAATTGAATATTGAAATCAAATTCAAGTACTTAATTGGGACAAAATAACTATATCAAATTGAAAAACAAAACTCAAAATACCAAATTGAACTTTGAAGTCAAATTTAGATACCAGATTAGGATAAACAAACTCAAGTATCAAATTAAACATTGAAGCCAAACTAAGATATCGAATATTATATTAACCAGTAATTAACAAACATAGATTTTATAGGTTAAAATATACCATCGATCCCTATATTCTTTCCAAATCTAAAAATTAGTCCATATACTTTTATTTTTAGGAATTCAGTCTCTCTGCATTTCAGATTCCAAAATTCAAGTCCAATTGTTAACACTGTTAAAATTATTTGCTAAATTTAAGTTCATTACAATGCTATTTTTAGTTACATAGTGTAATAGTCCAAATTTCAGCGATGTAGGAAATAGTGGTTCGAGACCACCAAATCCGGCAAATGAACTCGTAAATTATATTATTTAATATTTACGAGCCAAATGTAGCTTTTAAAATATTTTTGAAATAGTAAACTGTGTTTTATAAAGATTTATTTGGTTAAGAAATTGAGAAAAAGAGGTATTGAGATCTCAGTATTATAAACCGAGCCATAAATATTTTTATGAATATTTACGAAGTGTCAATAAGGTAGTATTAAAATTTTATCAGAAAATTTTAACGTTTCGGTTGTCAATTAAATAAAAAGTACTAAATTGAAAAGGTGCAAAACTTGCTAAAGTGATTAAACAGCTTAACCATTAAATAAGGAAGGACTAAAAGGGAAAATGGACCATTTTAAAATGGCTGAGGCGGCAGAGCGTGAAAAAAATCAAAGATTTTTATGTGAAAAGGACAAAATTAGAATTTTAACAAAAGTTACATGGTCAAACTTGATTTTAATGATTTCTAGGCCATTTCTTCTTCAACTTTCTATCAAAAGCAGCCATGGAAGAGGGTTTTGAGCTGGTCTTTCATATTTTAGCTTCAAGTAAATTCAATTCTTGCTTTTTTATTGAAATTTTTCATTTTTTAGACTTTTACAATTAGGTTCAACTTAGTATTCTATTAGTTTTTGATTTTTTGAAAATTTTGGAAGTTACCATTGATAATTTCATATGATTTTTTTTATTTGATGATGAAATTGAGATGTTAATGGATGTTTAAAGGTGTTTTATTAAAGAATTTTGGATGAAAACATGTTTTAGGGGTTAAATTGAAAAGTGTTGAATTTATGGAAAATTCTAAAATTTCATGGAATTAATGGGCTGCTATTGGTATGTATGAGAATAATTAAGCTTGGAATAAGTATTAAATTGCAAGAATTTCATTTTCCGAGCCTAGGGATGAAATTGTCATGTATTAAAAGTTTAGGGGAAAAATGGTAATCAATATTTTGCACTAAAACAATTTTGGACAGCAGCAGTAGTCTAACTTTGAAAAATCACCAAAATTTGTGGGAATAAAATTAGAGGATGAGTAAAATATGAAATTAAAGCTTATTGAGTCTAGTTTCTCATAGAAGAAACGGTGTAAGCAATGGAACTGTAAATCATGATATATAATAAATTTTGTGAGACAAGGTCAGAATAATTTCGGGTTTCCCTGTTCTGACTTTGGAAAATCATCAAAAATTGGAGAAAAATAATTAGGGGCTTAAATTTATATGTTTAAATTCTTAATGAGTATATTTTCAAGAGAAACAAACAGGAATATTATCCAAATTCTGTGTTAAGAGATAATTAATTTTTAGTAAGAAAAGGTCAAAGCTGTCAAACAGCAGAACAGGGATAAATTTGAAGATTTTACTGTACTAATTTGCTAAACTATAAATTCTAAATTTTTTGTGGTAGAAGGATATATGAATCTAGTTTCAAAAACATTGAGTGGATCTTAATTTGGAGTTCTGTAGCTCAAGATAAAAATAATTTAGTGACTATGACACGGATGAACAGCTTTGAATATACATATAAGTAAATAGTGAAATTATAGATAATGTTACTTATAAGCGTGATATATACATTAAGGATGTGGAATGGAGAGGAGGATGAGGAAAATATATGAATGACTTATGTATAAATTGATCACATGCCCGATTATAATCGATAAACATTGAATTATAAATGATATAATGTTTTATTTCAAATATTTATTATGAAACTAAGATTATCGTTATGGTATAAAAATTAAATTGCAAGTTTGTGTAACTTGAATTGTATTCTTAAAAGTTTGAAATGTATGTTTATGTGATGAAAATGTGATTTGAATGCTCAATGTATGATTATTGATGAAATGTTGATAATATTCAATAAAAAGGGAAATAAATCACGGTTGAATGGAATGGAATTCGATGGATTACTGAAAAGGATTTGACGGTAAAAAAGATTTAGCCCGGACGGGTGATCCTGATATAAGCCCTCCCGAAGAATATGTATGAAAAGGATCTAGCCCGGACGGGTGATCCTGATAAAAGTCCTCCCGAAGAATATGTGTGAAAAGGATCTAGCCCGGACGGGTGATCCCGATATAAGCCCTCCCGAAGAATATGTGTGAAATAGATTTAGCCCGGACGGGTAATCCAAAGTAAATGTGAGTCTGGATTTAGCTTTGGATCGTAATCCGCACAAAGCTCTATAGAGTATTTGTCATTGCGAGGATTTAGCTGGGTGGTAATCCCGCTTTAAGAAATGAGGTTCACGGGAGTGTGCTCTCTTACAGGGGATTTAGCCTGGACTGATAATCCCGCTGTAAGAAATGAAGTTCGCGGGAGTGTGCTCTCTTACAGGGAATTTAGCCTAGACTGGTAATCTTGCTGTAAGAAATGAGGTTCGCGGGAGTGTGCTCTCTAAAAAGGACTTATGTATATATGTGTACGAATTGACGGATTATGATATTGTACACCATGAGTGTACTACAGGAAATCCATCGAAATTTCGAAGAATTCAACGGGATAAATATAGAAAACGATAAATACATAGGATTATGAAATTGGTGAGCGTATTCACAAGAATTTGTCATTTGAAATTGTGATTGACAGGAAGAAATAGCGAATTGCATACTTATATATGGTTACAAGTATTTATCTGAAATACAAGAAAATGATGGTTATTGATATATGGAGACACGAGACTATGATATATGAACATGGAATATGTTTGATAAATATGTTCATTCATAATTATGGAATTATGTACCTCATGTTACTATTTGCATAAAGATGATATTTCAAATACTTTGATGAGTAAAGCTCAAATATAAAATAGTATGAAATCAAGACAAGTTGTTATGAAAATGTATTTAAAATACAAAGATATGGTTGCTATACGTTATATGATTACATTATGTGAAATTGTCTATATATATGAGAAATTTAATGAGAATTGAGCCCATACATGTTTCTTGGTATTTATATGAACTGTGCGACTAACAAGGGTGATGAGGTTATGTGTTAAGGCTCGTGATCAAGATGATTGAATATACCTTGTATGTTTATATTAAATTTAAATGAGTGAGTTTTCGGAAGCTCGTTGGTTAGGAAGCTCGACGGAGGTCACTCAGACTATCCATCGGCCTATTTTGGTATGTATGGTAAATGAATTATGGTTATAATGGCATGTATAGGTTAATTAGTAAATGTTGGCTTATAAATGATCTAACTAAAACTAGCCATTGGTATGGCTTGTATTTAGTAAGTTTTGAGTTACATATAATTATGATTTTATCATGTTTGATATGAGTTTAAAATGAACAAATGATGAGATGGTATAAGTATAGGGATGAAGATGATGGTTAAGAATGCTATAAAATTTTATGAATATGTCTATATATATATATATGAATAGTTGATTGATAAATTTAAATATTTAACCATATAAATTGAATCTTGAACATATTTAAATGTTGGTGTAAGTAAAAGACCAATTGGGTGAGAAATGAGGCTTGGATATAGCCTTGTTTCTGTCTACACGAGTAGACACACGGGCGTGTGTCAAGGCCGTGTGTCCCCTGTATCCATAAATTGCAAAACAGAATGTCCAGGATCGAGCACACGGGTTCCCACACGGGCGTGGGCCTTGCCCGTGTGAGGTACACGGCCTAGCAACACGGGCGTGTGCCTTGGCCGTGTGAGATCAATTTGTTCATGAGTTGCAAGTCAGAGAGTTACACGGCCTAGGGACACGGGCGTGTGAAGCCACACGGCCTGGAGCGAGGTAAGTCACATGGGTGTGTTGGTCACACGGCCTGAACCACACAGGCGTGTCCCTATAGCACATGGGCGTGTGACCCCTGTAATAGAGAAAAAAAAATTGGGATTATGCGAAAAATTCCCTATGATCCCGATTTAGTCCCGAATCATTTCTAATGTATGTTTTGGGCTTCGAGAGCCCAATAGAGGGACATTATAATTACGTTCGCAATATAAATAGTAAAATGACTCGGTTTAATGAAAAATGGTTCTGTAAACTCCGGTAATACCTCGTACCTTATTCCGGCGACGGATACGGGTAGGGGGTGTTACACATGGCTACTAAGTGAATATTTTTTTATTTCAAAATATCACACCAATAAGTTTAACAAAAGAATTTAACCGTGTTAATAATTGGACCTAAATTTTTTAAATTTAAAAAATAAAGGGATTAAATTAGAAGTACATAAAATAAAATTTAAATTTAAAAAGTGTACATGAAAATTTTTAACCAATTTTATAATCCTAATAAATAAAATTAAATAAAATTGTATTTTAGTAGTCAGGAAAAAAAATTGTAATTAATGTTTCTCTATCACAAATGGTCTCCAGATTTCAATTTGAAAGCCCAAACTTTTGCTCCAATTTCTTGTGGGTTTGTAATTGTGAAGGAACCTTTTCAACATGTCATTGGTTTTTTTTTCTTCTCTTAGAAATCTACTCTGTGTTTATTTATGATTAGTATAAAAATAATGATGATAATAAAATTAAATACTGGAGTGATATTATAATATATGATAAAAAATAATTTAAACGCACCACATTAAAGATGAACATTCATCAAAAAATACCCTTATTAAAATTGTCATATTTTCATTTTAGTTACAAATTTTTTAACATTGTTTGTTATTATTTTAAATTTATTATTGATAAAGTTTTTTAAATATATATTTAAAAAATCGAATTAGTCTCTAAATATATATATTTTAATAAGTTTTAATTTAGTAAGATATTTGAAATAATTGAACTCGCAATTTTAAGGTTTAACTCTAAAAAAAAGTCAATGGTGATATTTTAAGTGAGGCAGAGAATATTTTAAACCTGTAAATAGTTGGTGAGATGTTTTAAAAAGTCAATGGTGATATTTTAAGTGAGGCAGAGAATATATTAAACGTGTCAATGGTTGGTGAGATGTTTTCTCCTTGTTTTTCTTTTCTAAGAAAAAGAGTTACACAAACAGACAAACTCAACCCTACTCTACATTTTAGTCACATTCTAACAAATCTATTATATTAAAAAGAGAGAAAATAGTATTCAGTCTTTTAAGAGTTAGAGATGACAATGCAATACTATCTTAAAAGGTGACATCATCATCTAAATTTTTAAAAGAATTAAAAATAAATTATATATATATATATAAATACAAACTTATAAAAGATTATATAAAAATATATATTATATATTTTTCAATGAGGCATTAGTAGTGTTGGTAATGATTGAGTTCTAAGACCTTACGCGATTAACTTTGAGTCTTTTTATACGTAAATATAATGTTTGAGTTCTTTTTTTTGGATTATTTTAAATTTAATCTACCATATGTGGGTATTATTTATATATATTCTGATTTTCAATTCGTTGTATTTTGTATTGAATTATGGGCAAAACTCCAGAAAATACCAAAAAATAACAAAAATTACCGGAAAGTATAGGGTTGAAAATTAATGACCGGAAGGGCAATTTCCCCAAAATCGCGTCCCGTCGGTAGCGTTTTTGAAGTCTTGACCTAAAGCGCGTCCAGGGGCGCTTTAGGCCACGTCAAGCTAAACGCTTCCCGTGGACGCGTTTTGTTGACGTGGCCTCAAAGCGCTCCCCAGAAGGCGCTTTAGCCAACGCTGTAATCAAATTTTTGACCGTTGGGGGCCTAACGGTCGAGAAAAAACCCTATAAATACCCCCCCAACCCTTCATTTTTTCACAATTCAATCCTTTCTCATTTTTCTCTCAATTTGCTATCAATTTGCTCTCAAATTTCTCTCAAATTTACGCTTAAATTTCAAAATAGTCCTTTACTATTTATAAAAAGCCCTTTATAATTTTTTTAAACCTATTTTTGAAAATTTTTAAATTATTTATCGGAGTACAATGGCGGGAATTATGTCGCCTAGGCGAGGACCACATTGCCGTCCAAAGAAAAGAAAATGGTAAGTTTGAATGTTAATTTTTCAATATTATTAAATTTTTAATTATGCAATTTTAATTAATTTAGAATTTTATAATTTTATAATTTTTAAATGATCTGTAGATCGGGTGTTGCAATGTTATATTCGCAACATGCACAGTCCCCATCGCCATTGATCGAGAATTACTGCGGGAAGCGGGTTTTTGGCACGTGGCCACGATAGCCCGGTTCAAGTTGGAGCCGCTTTGATCGGTAGCGTTGATAGAGAGGTGGAGACCGAGACGCACACTTTCCATTTGCCATGCGGAGAGTGTACCATCACCTTGGAAGATGTGCGATTCACGGTTGGGATTACCGGTGGGCGGCCGGTAGTCACCGGTCCGTAACATCTCTCGATTGGATGGTCGTATGCTACGAGCTTACGGTGCCATTCGGATAAAATTCAAGGAGCTCGGATCGATTTGGCTTGGTTCTGAGACGCAATCCCGCAGCCGAATGAAGGTTCGACTGAAGAAGAAAGAATACGGTATGCGCGGGCATACATACTTCAGATAATTGGAGGCTATCTGATGCTGGACCTCTCTAGAAACCTCGTCCACCTGAGATGGCTCCTGAAACTTGTTGATTTCAGAGCAGCCGGTGAATTGAGTTGGGGGTCTGCCGTGCTATCTATATTATACCGGGAGATGTGCAGGGCGACGCTGCCGAGTAAACAAAAAATCGGAGGTTGCCTATCACTACTGCAGTCATGGGCATGGTTTCGATTTCCATTTTTACGTCCTCGACTCGACCAGCCATATTCATTCCCACTGATAACGAGGTAAATTTAATATTATATTTTACAATTATGTCGTATATTTATAGTATAATTGCATGCTAAAAGTTTATTTAATTAGGTGGAACCATCCGAGAAGCGATCATGTTGGAATACCTAACGCGCTTGAGGATATACGGCTCCTGTTGGACCAAAGGTCGGAATCAGAAGTAAGTGTCGAATTTCGTTATTATAATTTAGTATTTCGTAGGTAGTGTCTAATATTATGTATATAACTAATAAGTTGGTAATGTTAATATAGTTTCAATGGACACCGTACGAGGATCCCGAAATTCGGGCAGTAATTCCGGATGAGTATCTCCAAAAATTCGAACAGTTGGCACGTTAAGGTCCCGCTAATCACCTACTCAACGGTGGAGATGCACCACCGGATCGGGTTCTGCGGCAATTTGGATGCCGCAACCGATTCCAGTGCCTCTCGAGGTGCTCGATGATGAGCACAAAGTGGACTTACGGCAGCAGCACACACGGATTGGCCAAGATTTTGGTCGAACATATCGAGACGTGGGAGAACCGGTATGACTTTTTACCTAACCGGAACCGATCATAGTTCCAGAGTTAGCGTGCGTCGGAGTACATGCCATGGTTTAGAATCTATGGCATGCCGTATCGTTGTCGGATGAGGAGAGGCGGCGGCTAATTCGCGAGCGAAGGGAACGTCGGGGCCCTTTACATCGAAGGAGAATGGATGATGAACCGGGCCCAAGAGCGCGTACGCAGTCACCGGGCCCATCAACAGCGCCTACACAGTCACCGGGCCCATCAACAGCGCCTACACAATCCACCGGGCCCATCCGTTCATTCTAACAACACCGACATCACAAAGATCCACGCTTTATGCCAGTGCGTACCTTGCCCCTTATATGTATCCTCCTAACCCATATATGTTTCCTTTTCCTTGTCCCACCCTGTGTTGGAATGCATGGCGAGTTCGAGTCCGTTCCCGACAACTCCCGTTGGCGGCCGATCGTGAGACCGACTTCGGGTGTGGGATTAGATGAGGTGCCGCGTCGGGGAGCGATAGTTTCTACCGTGCTCCTTCACATGCGGATGCACGATCACCCGCCGTGGTTTATGCAAACACCTCCGGGGTCATTATTTTATCAAGGTGGGTCATCATCGCAACACCTAGAACCAGACCCACTTCCGGAGGAACCCGAATCCCCGCCTGAGGTTCCACGACCCCCGCCGGAAGCTAGAAGAAGGAGGAATCCAGTAGCGTAACCGCCGACCACCCGATCAGTACTTTGGTTCCCACCGGCATCAACATTGATTAGGATAGGCTTTTTTATTTTATAAATTGTAATTTAATTTTTTTATTCTTTGAATAAAAAAAGTTGTTTTTTAATTTGTGTTTGTAATTTAATTTTAATATCAAAAGTTGTGTATTTTTTTTGTATGTAATATAATTTGAATTTTTAATAAAATAAAAATTATTTCCTATTTTATATTCTTTTAATTTAGTCCTCTTCACTAAATTAAAATTGAGTTTTTGAGAAAATTGAGTTCTTTGATAAAATAAAAAAATTATTTCCTATTTTATATTCTTTTAATTTAGTCCTCTTCACTAAAATATAATTGAGTTCTTTGATAAACCGTTGTTCTTTGATAAAATAAAAATTATTTCCTATTTTATATTCTTTTAATTTAGTCCTCTTCACTAAAATATAATTGAGTTCTTTGATAAACCGTTGTACTAAAAAAAAAAAAAAATTACATAGCCACAAAGAGACAAACAAGCTAATAACACGGTCAACTATTCCGATTTGGACACGAAGCGAGATGTATGGCCCGGGTTCCTACACCATCCGCACTTAGCTTACTTTGGTTGGTCGGTTCTCGGATATCCATATTGTTGCGTATTCTAGTCGAGGAAGGTCGACCTTTTGGTTTGCGCCTCAATTCTCTATCCGGCAACGACTTATACGGTGCACGCGCGATCCGATGGCCACTTACGCTCATCCGGGATCGGTGGGAATACGTGTCTCCACACGTTGTACATGTTTTCTAATTTGTACACTTCGTCGACATAGCTCATGGGATCAATACGGAGATTCCGACAAGCCGCAAGTACATGAGCACATGGGTAACGGTGCATCAAATATCCCACACGATCGCATGTCCTATTTGTCAAGTGTACACGATAATGACCGCCAACAATACCTTGGTTGGGTCTGTCAAACTCCGTGACACGAAACCATAGGTTTATCGCGATCATGACATACTTGTGTGCATGGTGTTCGCGCGCGCCTTCCCACGATTAATTTGTTGCAAGACCTTCGGCTCCATACATGGCCTCCTTCCATTTGCCCTCTATAACTCGCTTGCTCTTTTCGGAAATAGTGCCGCTAACCGAAAATATGTCTCTCGCACAACCGCTGAATCTGTCCGGCAGATGACGGGTTCCTTTCGAATGCAATTTATGCATTCGGCAAGGTTTGTGGTCATATGCCCATATCGTAGGCCACCGTCATATGCTTGTGTCCACTGCTCAAAGGAATATTGCAAAGGTAGCTTGCGCCTTCGGCGTTATCTCGAGCGCAAATCGCCAAAGATCTCGTGAAAACGGTCTTTATTGATCTCATACCGCTAATATACGTTGATAGCGAATATTACATACCACTCTTCAATTGCGAATAAATTGAATATATCAAAATAAATTTTATTATTAGATATTTCATACCCATATCGATCACTTGCCGCTTTCTCTTTTTAGATCGATGTTGCCCATAGTAGTTGGATGCGACATGCCTCGGGCAATATCGATGGTGTGTGCGATGCCACATGCTTCCCTGGCGTTCTATTGCCGCAAGTATTCCAGGGCCCCGATCCGATATAACGCGCATATGTCGTTGGGGGCAAACATGCCTCCTTAACTCGGATAGGAAGAAGTCCCAATCATCACCGATTCCCCGTGTTATTAAGAACGCGCATCGGAAGGATTCTCCCACACCGTCTTGTGCCACGGCTAGCAATAGCCGATCGTATATCTACCATACATGAAGGTACCGTCAATTTGTACCAATGGCTTGCAATATGTAAAAGCATCTCGGCATTGCTTAAATGTCCGAAATGTGCGCTTGAACACTGCGCATCCACGGAGCGGGCGATCGTTGTAGTACGCCGGTTCTTTCAAGGTCTGTTGTCTTTGCTGGGACATACCTCTCCCAAGACTGACACCACCGCCACACTTCATTATATGAAACGTCCCACCGACCGCAAATTTTTCCAACGCCTTCGCTTGGCTATCCAGCCTTTACGTAGAGAGGCGTGTACCCCATTTGGCTACGAATATTGCCAATTAAGGCCGCATCAGTAGTTCTGGGATCGGCCTTCACCGTCGGGATTATTAAATCACCAACATGTCCAATCCATCCTTGGATGATCTTCTCATTACACTGTCAATGAAGTACGTTAAATAATGCAACATTACATAATATTAGTCTTATTCGGAATCATTGAACACATAGTGGTACTGCACTCTGGTGGTAAGACATGTATGCGGACCTTTGTACTTTTTCACCTCCCACACCACTGTCCTTTTCCTCAACGACGCCATGATTTTCCATGAACATGTGCCGCCTTGCACCGCACACTTTGCCTCGTACCTATCGAGCTTTGATTTAACCATAGTGTAGTTAACCTCATTTCACGATCTTTGTATTGTTTCAATGCAAAGAAGAAAAGTATTCTTGTTGGAAAATCGGTTACCAACTTCTAATTGATCCGAATCCAACAAAGAATTTGTACGGTCACGCGTCCGTGTGGTAGTTCAGAAACTCCAATGCATCATCTTGAGATAGATCGACATTATGCATGTGCGCTGTTGGAGGTGAGTATGCCCCTGAATAGCGGATCTTCTTCTTCTTCGTGCGAACAACCCCTCAACGCGTCTTCAGTACAATTGGAACGGGCTCCGGTTGTAAAATAATCCAACTTCGCACCATCGTGCCCGGCTCCCGAGGTGGATCCACATCGATTCATCATCCCATCCTCTATAATCTGCAACAAACGAAGGCCCTCACCGTGCATGTCGTCGGTAACAACGAGGCCCTCATCGCTGGATGTCGCTCGGTAATACATCATCCCTCCTTAAACATCTTTCGTAACGATCCCAATCGTATGTGGATTGCCATCCACTAGAAGTTGATGACCTCCCCAATACGTATTTACGTCATCCGACGTCGAATGACGAATATGCATGTCCCATCCACCAACCGAGTGTGTCGTGCGGGGTTATGTTTTCCATACTACCACCGCACACGGGCACTTCGTGTTTTGCCTCCCACTTACAGAGTGTCGACTTGGGGTCGTGTATTCCCCTCGAACGATACTAGATGTTGAGGTCGCAACGGATCACTTGGAGATGAAAATTCCACATATACCTCGATATAGGGTGAACCACTCGGCAAGATGAGTCTCCACCATTGCCTCAAGGCTCCGAGGACCTTTGATGTCGAATGAGTCATATCTCACCGGATCAACCGAAGCACAAAATCTATACTTAATAGATCGAACTTTCATTAGCGTTGTTCCAATATTTTACGCCTAATTCTTTTGCGAAGTTCTACCAAATCGACGTTCGATTAAAACTCAATCGCACTGTGTTCTCCGATAAGAAAACAACACCATTTTCGGTGTCACGCACTTCACCATCGTAGTAAATAACAAAGCATTAATACGTTCACTCATTGCAAGTGGGCGGTGTAAAGAGTAAAATTATTGTACTAAAAATCACACTAAGTTCAATTCCCGGAAAGAGAGGTGGATCACAAGGATCACTTAAGTACCAAGTCTTTCCTAGCCGAATATCCTCAATCGTAATTTAATAGCACAATAAATAACTACGATCACACTCACAAGATATGAAAAATTTTGCCTACGTCTTGGGCACTAACAAATATATTTCACTCCAAAAATACAAGTGAAAATTTACAAATAGGGAGAGAGAGAACAATGCCTTAAGTAGAGAATGGCAAATTGTGGGATGAAGAAAATGAGAAATGGTTAGGCCTATTTATAGTTGAGGTTTAGGGATCAAACTTACAAAGTACCTATTCAAATAGGGACCAATATTGCAATTACCCCATACCAATTTTCACATCACATCAACTTTCGGTGCCTAATTTTGGAGCCATTTTCTTCCCACTTGCGCCACCATATTTCCGGGAAAAAAGCCTAAAAGCGCGTCCCGGGAGCGCTTAGGCCACGTCCATCGAAAGCGCGTCCACGGGGCGCGCTTTTTGATGACGCGTGGCCTAAGCGCTCCCGGGACGCGCTTTAGGTCACACTTCCCAAAAACGCCTCGACGGGGGGGCGATTTTGGGGAAATTGCCCTTTCCGGTCATTAATTTTCAACCCTATACTTTCCGGTAATTTTTGTTATTTTTTGGTATTTTCTGGTTTTTTGCCCTTGAATTATTTATAATTTCGCTTGATCAAACATATATTATTTGATGGCAATTTTAATAAGAACTATTAAAATGAGGACTCTTTGAGCCACATTATTTTAAACTCTTGAATTAAATTAGATAAATCTAAGTCATAAATTTAAGATTTAATCTATCTCGCTATTATTTGGATAATTTTTTGCTTTCAGATTTTATTTTCTTTTGTGAAAAGAGAAAGAAAGGGAAAAGTTGAATGTTATGCTGTTTATTTTAACGAAATAAATTAAATATTAAACTCAAGACTCAAATTTATTCATTTACTTTAAAAATTAAAAACATTTTAATTCTCATAGTAGTTATTACCTGTAAGTATTTATTATTGAATTCTCGTAATTTCTTTTTAACTAGTTAAATGGTTATATGAGAGATATATTAAAAAAATATTATAATAAAATCTTTTGGTTAAAAAAAATATTGCAGTAGTCCAATAGCATGGATATACAGTTGTAACAATACGTAGATTGATTAAAATATTAAAATATTGCAACAGTCCAATCCCAATGGGTATCAATCTGACCCCCATTTTCTTAAAATAAATATATTGATATCGCCAATAAGAACGATGATAATTATTAAAATATTTTCTTTTCAGAATATGAGTATTTTTAATGGGGGTACGCGTATATATATTAGTTTTGTCAATTGCAACGATAGAGAAGAGATTATATAAAATTGTGATTTTACGTCATCTCTATCTCTTTTCAATAGAAAAATGACAAATAAAATTTTTCATCCTAATTTCATTCTTAAGTGATAAGAATAACGTAGAATCATAGTTTTATATAACTATTTCTCGACAACAATAACACCCAAAAAATTATTATATTTTAAGTCGAATAATGATTGGATAATTATTAGGAGTGATGTCGTCAACAGCAATAGAAACACTGAAGTTTTGTAACAAATGAGTTATTTTCATACATAATTTTGTAAGTGGATCATTTTCATAATTAATAAAAAAATTAAGGTCATTTTCGGAAAAAACCCTTAAAATTAAGAGAAAATAAATAAAAAAAGCAGCCACTTATGAGTTGAAAGTTGAAACTAGTACATTCGGAAAGGGTAAAGACCAACATGCGCAGTCACTTCCTTCACGTAATCGGGAACCGTCCGGCACCGCAATTCCCAATTTTTAGTTTCCTTGTTTATTTATTACTATTTAACCAAAATTTTAATTAATTAATTAATTAAATAAGCGCTCGGAAAAGTTCCGTGTCCGTTTCAATTTAAAAAAAATACAATTTTATATTTTTACAATAGAAAAGAGAGACGGTACAGAAAAGAATTTCTTTGCATCTACAGTACTATAAAGCACCCAAAAGGGCAAAACAATTTTTTTTTAAACAGAAGTGTAAAAATTAATTTTCTGAAAAAAGATTTATAAAAAACGTAAATCAAATTCAAATCAATCAACCACAACTGGAAATTTTCCCTTAATTTTACCGCCATGTCAATGAGAAGACGAACGTTGCTCAAGGTCATTGTTCTCGGCGACAGCGGGTATGTTAGTTTTCAATTTTTATAGTTTCTTATTTTAAATAAGTATTTTGTATTATTTCTGTAATTGATGGGTTATTGTCAATGTCAGGGTGGGCAAGACGTCTTTGATGAATCAGTATCCTTTCAACAGTAATTGTATTTGAATCTTCTTATTTTTGTGTAAATTTTCTCTTATTTTTCTGAGGATTAATTTTTGGATCTTAAATTTTGTATTATGGGTCAAGTTGATTTTAATGTTAATTTTTATCTGAATAATCTCAGTTCATTTATAGGTTGTTTATTTACTGTAAAAGGAGCATTCTTGTTAGAACTAACTGCTTGAATTTAGATATGTTCATAAGAAGTTCAGTCAGCAATATAAAGCGACCATTGGTGCTGATTTTGTCACTAAGGAACTCCAGATTGACGATCGCCTTGTCACTCTGCAAGTAGAGATTTTGTTTTATTTTATTTTTATTTATTTCTGGATATTTTTATGTTCTTATGGCTTGATTTTGAAGTTGTCATGGAAGGCATGTTTATGGTTTATTTGGATTGCATTGGATAGATATGGGATACCGCAGGACAGGAGCGGTTTCAGAGTCTTGGTGTCGCTTTCTATAGGGGTGCAGATTGCTGTGTGCTAGTTTACGATGTTAATGTTATGAAATCATTCGATACCCTTGATAATTGGCATGACGAGTTTCTTAAACAGGTTTCCTTTCCCCCTTTCTCTGTTTTGACGAGTTTCTTAAACAGGTTTCCTTTCCCCCTTTCTCTGTTCTTTCCTTCTTCTTATTGGTTTTAGTTGTTTAGTGAATTATGCTTTGCATGTCCTATTGAACAATATGCTTCACTTTAAATTGTTTTTGTGCCTCTATAACATCAACTTACTTAGTTGTAACACGTCAGAAGAATGTGTAATGCATGTTGAACTGCTTTTATTACCCCTGCCATGATAAATATATTCCTTTTTGTCAAGGGATGTCAGCTAGCAATGCATTATATATTAACTTATTCTACAACTACTGGTTAAACCTTTCCAACCTTGCTGAATATGGAATTTATCCTGCTTCACTGCAAGTTATAAATAATCTATAAAAAAACGTATTTATTTCTATATTTTTAATATCTTTTAAGGTATCTCTCCTCTCCGTCTCCCTGGTATGCACGAGCCTTGTTCACATTGATACCACATATCCTTGTCTACTAGATTTTTGTTTATTAGACTCAAGTCATGTTTGAGTTTAAATTGGTTCATTTACTTTTTAGGCTTAAGTTCTTCAACTTATGTGCTAACTTTAATAGTAGCCTACTTAAATGATTTAAAATAGACCAGTGGAAGGCTGAAGTGTGAGATAACAGCTGGTTTTTAGTCATATATATCTTGAGAGTCTAGAAAAAAGTCTAACCCAAGACATTCATCCTTATCACTTGTGTTGTCAAGGGCACAATGCACATTTGATGTGCTAGAACCTGTATATTGCACGGGATGCAAGGTGCAAAAATGAGTGTTCCCTAAGTGAGGTAATGCGCAAGATATGTTTGTTTGTGTGTGTGCGTGTATAGAATACAAAAAAGCTTAAGATATATATGTAATTCTATTAATAAAATCTAAGGAGTCGTCCACCTTTTCCCTACAAAACATGCACAACTTCCTCTTTAATGGCTAATATGCATGATTTGTCTAGGATCCAAAGTTAGCTGTTAAATTTACGCCAGGAACTACTATTATTTTTCAATTTCACTATTAGGTTATTTTGTTATTTTAGTTCTTTTTTATTATTTACTACTAGACATACAGACAGATGGTTAGGATTATAAGTTGATCTTTAGGGTTTAAATATAGGGCCAGAATTGAAGCTTTATTCATAGCCCTATATAAATAAGCTGTAAAATAGCTTTGACAGTCACATTATTTTTTCCTTTGAATTAATGGATGGAACAACTAGAGGTTTTATAACCTTATGTTTTTCTCGAGTTCCAACTTCAATCTTATTTGTTTTTCAGCCTTAGTTCTCTCATCTCTGGATTTATTGCTATTTTCTCCCTAAACCTCACCAATTTTATATCAAATGCCAACTAGATCCTAGAGTTTATAGTAGGATTTGCTTTTAAGCCACTGTTCGATGTGGTAGACATTGAGGAAGAGGAAATCAGGGTCAAGAAACAAAATTGGCTGTAATATGATGTGTATTTGAAGAATTATCATGTGCCAGTTATGCTGAACCGCTATAGGAACTAGTCAGAACCCAGATGGAGATTACAAAAGGTGCGAACAACCAGTTTGATGTACCAAAAGGTAGTCTTGCTGCTGAATCTGAATATGGCAAGGAAGGAAACTGCCTTCATGATGCCTTGTCCCACAAATTGTGCAGAATGAGGTGGATTGTAGGAGCTGATTTACATGGAAATATGCATGTGGAGGATTACTTAGGTTGGGAAGATAGCTTGGAGAATTATATTGAGTGGAAGCCTATGCTGGAGGATGGGAAAAATTGGGAAGCTAGCTAGGAGAATTGTATTGAGTGAAAACCTATGGTGGAGGCTAGTAAGATCTTGTATGTGAAACTAAAATTGAAAGGCACTATGCTGCAAGGGTGGAAGAGAGTTGAAGAGCAAAGTGAACATAAAGTTAAGCCTAATATCAACATGGGAACCCATGGAAGCAAAATTGCTGAGCAATTCCTACGAGCTGATTATGCAACGGAGTTGTATAAATAGCTCTTGTTAAGGCAAAAAGGATTGTTAGTGGAGGAGTATACTTCTGAATTTAACAATCTCTTTATTTCAGTTGGGTTGTATAAATAGCTCTTGTTAAGGCCATCTTGCGCCAGAAGATACAAGATGTGTGCACAGCAATAGGCATGGAATAATTTTTCCGTTCAAAGGGAGCCTTTTATGAAAAGAAATGCTATCTTTCAATATCCTTAGAACTGAATCATTAAGTGACCTTGACCAAAGGCTTGTTTCTTTTATTTTCCAAATGGAAGAAGAAATGCATGGGTTTAACAAGAATTACCAATGGTTTCATAAGTTCAAATACATTATTCAGCCTAGCTTTGGCACATTATGGCTGCGCTCATAAATTCTTTTGGATTGCTTCCTTTTATCTATCGTTTTTGTTGTAAATACAGTAAGCAAATATTTTATTTGCCTAATTATAGGGCTGACATTAGATGACTTGATTTTAGGACATAGGTTGATTTAATTTTATCCTCCACTTTAAGGTAAAAATGGGTCTCATAACTGGTTTTTTGTTATCCTTGTCAATTTGTCTTCATCATTTTTTATTTCACGGTTATTCATTTTTGCACCTGGAAAGAATATGTATGAAACATACAATTTTATTTGGAGAAGTGTTGGATAATTGCCTCTAGCCACTAGAGCGAGTGATATAACCTCAAATGTGCATTCTGATTTTCTGACTTGAGCTAATTTTTTGCCCTTCTGCTGTTCTTTTGGTCATCAATGGGCGTATTTTCCCAACACTTCTTTGCTTAGTCATCTGGTCAAAGCTGGTTCATAGAAGCAGTATGGGTTTAAGTTAGCAGATCAAAAGAGGATCTTAGTAATTATGGGCAAGGGAACAGCACCTTTAAGGATTGGTGACTCTCATGGGAGTATCAATTTTTTTCCATTCTGGTGCCTAGTTGCATCATGCTAATATTTGTCTAGTTAGGAATTGATTATGAGACATGTGACCTGTTGACCTTTCAATGTGCATGATCTTTCCTAGCAGCCCATTTAATTTCTGAGGTTGCTTACTCTTTTATGTTTATGTTTTCATTCCTCTAAACTGTATCTTAGTTTCTTTGAACAAGTGGTTTCCATCTGTTTTGAGTGCTGAATATGGTTTCTGTTTTCATTTTCATTCCAGGCAAATCCAGCTGATCCCAGGACATTTCCTTTTATATTGCTTGGGAACAAAATAGATATAGATGGTGGTAATAGCCGAGTGGTAAGGAAATATAGTATCTACACTTAAAAATTTTCTTTTACCTTCACACAGCTGCCTAAAAGGTGATGTCTTGAGTCATGTAGGTCTCAGAGAAGAAAGCAAAAGACTGGTGTGCATCAAAAGGAAACATGCCTTACTTTGAAACATCAGCAAAAGAAGATATCAATGTTGACGCTGCATTCCTTTGTATTGCCAAAACTGCTCTAGCTAATGAGCGCGAGCAGGACATGTAAGTCTATTCCCTGGTTGGAGTGAATTTTGCCAGTTACATTAGTATTGTTCCAACATGGTGTTACTGACAAAAAAGTTGCATTGTTTCATCAACCAATGTTGATTCAGAGATAATTATGCTCTTGTCTTGCATTTTTACTGCACACTGTGATCATTAGCTTTTGGGACATTATAATTGTTAGGGAAAGAGGATGATGTTGCCAAGGAATAATGGAATATGTCATTAACATTTCAACATGTTTTTTAGAGTATAATTTGGGTTACGTTAGGAGCGTAAAAGGTACAGTTGCTTGTTAACCTGTTTAGGATATTACTGGATTTGCCTCGTCTTATCTGATTGGTTGTGTGAAAGTCTCAAACTTAACATATATATCTTTTGTTCGTAGTGTGAAAGTCATAAATTTAACATATATATTTAGAGAAAAGAATAGGGTATGCAGTATTAGGTAGACCCATATTCCTTAACAGGGTTGTTCATTTGGACATTGGTTCATTAATAAATAGTGGAAATGTGCTACTATAATCCTATTTGTGTGCTTGATGAGGAAAGATGATATGTAATTAAAGAGTAAGCTGCTTCTACACAGTTCAATGTGGTATGCTGACCTAAGCCCTTTAAGTGAGCAGTGGAAATCACAAGAATTAGAACTCCACAGGAAATGGTTTTCATGGGAATCATGATAACTTCTGCTGTCTTTAGCAAGGTTAAAACCTATGACAGTGATGCAATGAAGCATGTTGCTTTTATCATATGCCTACTTATTACCAGCATACTTATTGTAATTGATATAGATGAAAATTTACTTGTATACTGTTTAGTAGGATATAAATCTTCATGTTTCTTCTTGTGATGTAGTTATATTCTAAATTTGATAATGCGATTCCTTTTTATCACTCTTTCGCAGTAGCACTTTTGTTTCCCTACTATTTGTTCAATGGTGCCAAAATACATATTAACTTCCAAAATTACTGTAGTAAACTGTTTCTTCTTCCACTTATTCACCTTTAAAAATATTGGGTCTTGTGTAGATGGTTTTAACATTTTAAGATTGATTACAAGGCTATGCAGTTTATGATTTAATTTTTTGACTGATATCTTATGTGCATATGATTGCAGATATTTCCAGGGCATACCAGAGGCTGTGACCGAAACTGAGCAAAGAGGCGGTTGTGCATGTTGATTACAAGCCAAACTCTTTTTATTTCTTGGTTGCTTGATGCGTCTATTTATTTTGGTGCCAGTGATTCTTATCCAATTTTTTTGAATACAATGTATTCTAAATTCCCTTGATTGAAAGCAGAATTTGCCACTAGCCTTTTATTTTGGTAGGAAGGAACTTTAAGAATTGAAATCTGTAGAATTGCAGGTGAGTTTGATTTTAGTTTTACATTTTAAGGATTGATTGAACTTAAAAGAATTGCAATGTTGGTGGGAGATGCTTTGAATATAAACTTTGTGGATTGTCTTAATTCCTCTTCATTTATGTCATTGGTTATATGGACCTTTCTGTACTTTGAAGGAGCAGCACTATTACTGTTTTCTGCCTTGGTGCCGGTGCCCCCCGCCATTGAATCAGTAAAAGAAACGCCATTTTGAGTCTCTTCGCCCGTAGTTTAAGCTCTATTCGGTTTCATTTTATGGCTTTTTGTCTGATTCAAATCTATTCAGGTTTTGTTTACCATTGAGATTTCAAATTAAAATATAACTTTTTAAGCCAAGAGTTTAACCCGAGCTAAATAGCTTTTAATTTTTTGAAAAAGAGCCTTCCTATAAAATTACCTTTTTACCTTTAATTTATTATTTTATTTTCTCATACATCTTTTTACAACAAACTTTTTAAAATTATTTTTGCATTTCGTTTTTCCAAAACCAATATAGATTGGTTATCAATACGTTGTTTTTCATATTTAGGTACAATATTTATATTTGAGCTTTTGAGTTTTCCAAGTTTATCCATAAGGTGAAAAAAGGGGAAAATGATCTAGCTTTGATAACTAGAGGGGTACAATAATATATACATGTTAACGTTATTTAACCTCTCTGAAGTTACATTATCAATGTTTCAAATATCATTCACGAGTTCCAATTCTAGTTGTTCCGTTTAATACTTTGGCATCTGAGAATCAAAAAATTCGAATTACTACACATTTGTGTACCTCAACATCTTTGTTTATTATGAAATCATTCCATCATAATAACCAAGTTATAAGCATTAAAAGATCTGGAAGACGGAAGCTTGCAACTTCATTTCAGTTTCTGGAATCACTTTGGAGGGACCTTCGGTTATACATCAGTTAAATCCGAGGGTGCATTCTCAAAAATTCAGTTCATGACGCCATGGTTGATTTTTCCAAGCAACAAAGACGCCTAAAATACCTGACGCCTGTTGGGTGAGTGGTAAAGAGCTCAATACCCATTAAACAAGGTCTCGTTCTCAAGTTGTGAAAATGAAGAAAGTAGGCACCGGAGTTCCTCCCGTTTGGAGCTCAACTTCTGAATCGTCAGGACTTAATGTGGCTACCGGATATAGGGGGTCTTAAACCTAAAAAAAGACCTAGGATATAATTGATAGCTCAAAGACCATGGAAATTTTGAACCAAAAAACTATGAAAACAACAAGTTCCTACATCACACAATGCCATTGGAGTGGATATCAAATCAAATAGAAACTGAAGTGTGATATTGTCTTCAAATTATAGGATAGGCGAATAGTACTAAACAAAGAAATAGTTTAATTTATGTTTAAAGGAGTTCAGACTTTGGGGAACCAGAGGGATGCAGCCAACAAATGCAGGCAAAAGCCACGTCTTTTGCTGCACCTAACCATTAGTACCTCAAAAAGCAAAACAGTAAATGCTATGTTTGAGCTATAAAGAAACTTTGCTAAACTGTGAGTAAGACACTATTATTCTAATGAAAGTGACCTACACCCGCACTTGCGGTTCTTCCATACTGAACACAAATCACTTTTCATGCTGCCACTTCTGTTTTGGCTTCCCTCTTTCTGCCTTTTCTTTGGCTACCACCTTGTTCTTGCTCCTCTGCCTTCTTTTGAGCTCGAATCAAAGCTCTTCTTACACGAGGCCTCATTTCTCGCACTTTTCGGGGAGGCATCATGTATGGTTCAAGGGGCCTATCACCAAAGGGGTGTTCACTATCAGCAAATATCCTCAATTTTCGATCTCTATCCTGCATTCATAAGATGCAATAATCTATAAGAAAACAGAAATCTGAACTATACTGAGCCACACAAAAAATAATACTAAAAAAAGGCGGGCTAACAGAAGTAAATGAGAAATTGAATATCACAAAGCAAATAACAGAACATGATGTTTACAGATAAGGACAGGTCATAGTTTAATCAGGTCTAAGTACTTACATCACGCAGTTTGTTTCTAGGAAGCATACGCAGAACAGCTTTACGTATGACTTCTGTAGGATCCTTTGCCATCTGGTCCTTCAAACTTCTTTCTTTGAGGTGGCCAACATAGCTGAAGGATAAATATGATTCATACATAGAAGGAAATGTAGTAGAACATCACTAACTGATGCATCCAATCTCAAGAACCATATATTTAGAGACTAATAAAGGAGGAGGATCTCAGAGAACTACATTAAGAATGTCAAATTTTCCTGTTGTATTTACAGAAACTCAAAAAGGAAGTATGTTTTGATATTTGTAATTCATAATACCATCTTAAACTCAAAAACATCATTAATTTCCATGTAGTCACACTACGCAATCAACTTCAATTCATTAAAAGAAACAGCAGAAAACAGTAATACTTGCCCTGTATGCCAGTAATAAACCTTGTCTGTAAGTTTTCTCCCTGTAACACATACATCCTTGGCATTGATCACAATGCACATATCCCCATCATCACGATTTGGAGAGTAAGTAGGCTTGTCCTTTCCTTGAATAACAGTAGAAATTTGAGATGCTAATCTTCCGAGAACCTGTCAAAATAAAGTATGCAACTTCATTCTAGTTGCTTTCAACCTCAGGCAGGATAAACATGTTAAAATAACTGGTTCAACATACTATTAAATGGGTTTGCATTGAAAACCACAATGAGTAAAACCATAAAATCACCCGTGTTTTAATCATTATCGCTTCTCAAAGAGAGGTACAGGGATGGAGGGTTCCGAGCCCCCACATCTCTGGCTTCCAGAAAACAAGTTTCACAAATTTAAGTCCTCCTCTTTGCAATACCAGAAGGATTAATTATCTTCGAAAGAACTCGGAAAAGGATAAAGATACCTGGCCTTTAGCATCGAAAACTCTCCATCTCAGACCTTCCAGATTAATTCGCCTCAGACCAGCAAGTGCTTTCTGCAAGAGTTAAAAGCAAAAATTAGAAAAATAAAATAAAAAAGGAGCCAGTGTTTATCATTGAGCAGTATTTACAATTTACATTGCACTACAATCAGAAATCCTTATCTAGAATAATTTTTAGTTCAGAAATTTCTAAGGTCCCTGTCACATTTTTTATCGCATAAATCTTTAGAACTACTGGATTAAACTAAATCACGCTCCATAAATGAAGGTTAAAAGCTGAAGAACCTAAAATACGAAATTGCCCAGGATTACAAACCACTCATTCATCTAGAACTTTTTGGATAGTTGACAATTTAACTCAATGGGATCACAGCAAAATCACATAAAATCCATAGAAAATGTTTTTTCATGATTTCTCTTCGCAGCATATTCACTCAACTAAGTACACTCTATTTCAGTTGAAAACATTACAGCAAAGTTTCTATCTTCCAACCATCACCTCCCTACACCGCTTGTATGTAAACAATCAAAATGAAGTCGGAACTTTTGCAAACTACGCATCATATTGCCAAAATAAGTGATAATTAAGTCGGTAAATATTACTAACAGTTAGCTTGCATTGCCATGTAAGGTGATTTTTGCAACAAAAGTTGAGCTAAATTATGGATTATTTGATTAAAAATGAAAGATTAAGCAATATAATGATGAAGACAAAAACTAGCCTTTAAGTTCCCATTGAAAGTGGTTGCTGCTGCTTGGGCTGCCATTTTTCCGTAATTTTCAGCCACAATCAAATGATAAATCGAAGAAGATCAAGAGGGGAATTTTAGTTGAAAAAAAAAAGGAAAAATTTCTTTAAACCCTGATCTAGGGTTTGAGATGACAAAGACGAGAGAAGGAGCAGAGTTGTTGGATATGCACTCAATTATTAAATTGGGCTAATGGGCTTGACTTGGACTATCATTATATACAGTGACCCATATTTAAATATGACAAAAATTTATTATTTATGATGAAATCCACAAATAAGAAATCAAGAACTGATTTTTTTTACATAATACACTACCACACAAACAAACTTATGGATCGATTCACACCAGTTAATGAGCCGGTTGCTTGAGTTCGGCAAACCTACGACTCGAACCTAGATAAACTCACACCAATTAATGAATTTACTGCTTGAATTCAAACAAATTTCTCACTTGAAACTTTTCTTACTAGTTTATTGAATCATCCTGTTACTTGAAAAGTGTCAAAATAAAATTACAAAATATTGAAAATGAATCAATAAAGCAAAACCTTTTTCACTCTACCTATAATTTATTTAATGAGCAACTTTTTTTTCTTTTTTTTCTTTTTTTTTGCAAAAACAGATTTACACATAATTTAATAAACCCACTCATAAGGTGGTGAAAAACAAAAAAACAAAATTATATAATAAATGTATTTATAGAGAAACTGTAAAATACAAATGTTAAAATTTACAAACTTAAGCTCAAATTTCACTATATATATTTATATTTCTATTTTTCCGAATGACAAAAAACACTTTTAAAGTAATATAATTTATTCTGTAAAATAAATGCATTTTCACCTTTACTCGAGACCCAAGGTGAATAAAAAATTTAATATTAACAGAGATAATTTTCTCAGTAAACTAGGACCAAGTCCAAAATTTTCTAACAGCTTTGCAGCCGAAGGGGAATGGCACAGTAATTCGGGGTTAAGTCTATACAATAATTAAAAAGGGCTGTTAAAGAAAACAAAGATCCTAACAAAATAAGTAACAAAGTAGTTGCATCCTATATTTTCCAATTCACATATCAGCTAAAATAACTACAAAACACATTTACAGAGTGAATCCTCATTTAACATGCCTTCCCAAGCAAAAACCCATTTCCTCCCACTTTGGACCTTTCACAACAACAATGTCACTAAAAGCCTCTTCTTGCTGCACATCCACAAGCCCTGTACTTTTCAACACCTGCAAATTTTGCACCAACAAATCTAACCTACTTAGCTTTCACTTTGAACATTTCCATCACTCACATACTTGGGTACCAAATATGAATATACTTTTAAGCAAAGCAACATACGCAAGCTTAAGCATTCCTTTAATGGCAATTTAACCAGTCAAGTCAGTGCAACCAGACTAAACAAATGAGTAAAAATGACCATTGCTAGAGAATTTGATTTTCGTTATTGGACACTACAACGTACCAGTATCTCATAAAAGAGTCTCACACTTGCTTTCTTTGTTTTTCCTTCCAGAAGCTGTGATAAGTTCACCTTTTCCTCCTCCTTTTTTTCCGTTTGATCTAGAAAACTTATCTGCAATCTCTCTGCCACCATTCTGTGCATCAAAGATTCAACTTTGTAATAAGCAAAGTTTGCAAGAAATTGTACGGGGTTCGCACTAACTGCTCAAGTTGAACAAGAACATTGCAAATGCTGTATATATCTTACCTGGTTCTTGAAGACCATCCATCTGCTAGTCATGAAAAAGTTCGGGTAAGAATACCACATGTGAACAAAAAACATTCAATCTAAAATGAAGCCAAAGAAATCAAAGTTTAAATTAAGAACATTACGAATAGCTCTTACCCTGTCCCTGGTTATCATCTTCATTTGAATGCATGTCCTGCCCAAAATCTTAATGAAGTAAATAACCAATAGAGGATGTTCCAAATAGGGAAGACAACAAACAACAAAATGTAATGTGATTGATACAATTATATGGAACACCCCAAATATGGTTTGTGTTCCAAAGTCCAACCTTATCGTGCATTAGATGATTTAAGATCTACTTTGATATATGTTACGTGTTAAACATAACAGAATAAGTTGATGCAATGCATGATCAATGGTTAAGTGTAAACCAATGCCTGTGTGCATCAATATAATTGCCCAGTCAGATGGTTATTCTAAATCCATATCACAGTAAGGCAGCTACTTGTAATCATAAATTCACCCTGCTCACCAGATTGAGATCAAGGTCTTCATTTTTGTTCAGGGAAGACTCCTCCTCTACAATTTCATTCAGAGAAGGCTCTTTCTCCATGCTTTGAGTAGGATCCACATTCTCTGGTCCTACATCTAAGTTATAAAATTTCAAGTCCTTAGGGCTCCCAAAAGGCCTCAATGATTTAGAGTAAAGAACAGGTGTTTGTGGAGCAATTTCTGTCTGTTCTCCAACAACAAGGGAAGTTGACTGCTGAATAGGCGTTTGTGGAGCAATTCCGGCCTGCTCTGAGGATCCATCAAATAGAGGAGATTTTGAGAGGTTCAACATAATTGGAGGATCCCTCATTTCAACAGTTGCTGGAGTAAGTTCTGCTTGCTCAAAAGATCCATCAACTGCAGGAGGTTCAGAAGTGTCCATCTGTTCTGGAGGTTTTATGACATTAACAGATTTGAGAATTCGCAATCTCTTTTCAGAGTAAATAGATTTAAGCTCCGAGGTGCCTGTCAAGAGGATGATTAACAAAGAAGCATAACTAGAGAAATAACATGTAGAAATATATCTGATAGAGCAATTACAGGGAACCGAAGGCTCTAAGAAACCCTGGGGAAGGCTGGAAATCCAAGTCCTCCTTGCACCCAAAGCAGTATGACCATCCTTTCTCCCCTTAGAGACCAAATCACTTGCATCTTTTATCCATTGCCGTATTATGCTGCAAAAAATTGAACATGAAATCAAATGATAGAAGCTGTGTGGTTTATTATTTCTATCCCTTAACTTTTTAACCAATAACCAATGTCCAAATTACAAAGTGATACTGTATAACATATAGAAAGGTGACACGACTATTAAATCAATTGAAAAAAGACAGCACAAATTGGGACGTTGAAATACAAATATATATGTATAGTGTGTGTATTCTACACAATAGCAGAATCAACTACCAGACCAAGGCGTGAAAAAGTATGCTAAGATTTACCATAAAATTCCTTTTTGTCTTGCTCATACTGCAGCAGTAAGATGTGCACCTCATACGAAGAAACATCATCATGTTACAATATCTAGGGCTTAAAGATCAAACCAAACATCACCCAATTTTAATAAGCAGCACCATTCATCACAACACATGTTATTTCCAATTACATCATAAATTCCAATCCACACTACTCCAGAATGCAACACATACATACAGCTATCATATGCAACATTGATGCTCGGCACAATATATGATGTTACCCAACAATGTCTAGCCTATAAAGTAGATTAACAACATAAAACTACTTGAACTGATTACATAGAGTTTTGAGGTAACCATAGCTTACTCATTAGGGAAAACTATCACTTCATCGAACAAACATTTTCTCTTCCGAGAAAACCGAGCACGTTCCCTTTTAGCAGGAGTTGGGATAAGCATAAAATGAGGGGTAGTAGCTCCTGCGTTAAAGGAGAGAAATTGTATATTAGACAAATGTTTTAACACAATTTATGACCCAAAAGGAAGTTTCAACTCGGGGCCAAGTATTGTAAAGGGAATATTAAATTTTTCAATGATGTTCCCTAATATATGACGGTTAGACCTACATACAACGTCCTTTGGATATGTGTTAGACATGGGGTAGATCATTGAAAATGAAGAGTAAGAGTTTGAGCAACAAAGAAAAAAATTGTAATTGTCAAAAAAACAGGAATCACGTTAACTGTCCACCTCATCAAACACAAGAAAGGTTATATTCTTAAGGGGGCCTAGAAAAGATACCATCTTAATATTTCCTTGTACCTGAAGCATCTCGCAACATGGACAGAGGATTTGTGTCCAATGTAACAGACAAAGGATGGTCTTTAGCAGCGACCTGACATTTTCCATCCTTGGAAGTTCTCATTGCTGGAAACTTCCTATTCTCTGCATCAGTTTGATTCTCTTCAGCAAGTGGTCTAACAAGTGTGGAAGGTTCCTGAAGGTCCATCTCAGAGAAACCTTCAGCCTGGAGCTTCTTCACACCGGCTCCCGAGTTGCAACCTTCCTCCATAAAATGGTGTACTTCATTTTCTGGTTGCACCCTATCTGAACCTTTCTTCTTCTCTCTGCTAGTTTGTTCTTCGCCAAAAGATTTCATGAAAGCTGGAAATTTCTCCTCAACCTCAACAATAACATTCAAACATTCTTCTTGACAGAATTCATCATTATGATTCTCCCTGCTTGCTTCTCTTCCTATACGGTTTTCTGAGCTTGCAATGCCTGGAACCTCCTTACTTGCTTTCATGCTCACATGATCTTCCTCCAATACCTGGTGCACTTCATTTTCGGATTGTGGCAGATGCGAACCCATCTTTTCTCTATTAACTAGATCTTCAACAAGTGATTCAACAGGGATTAGAGGTTCCTCCTCAGCCTCAGGATGCAGGTTCATCCCTTCTTCTGAAGAGAACCTATCATTGCTTTTCTCTCTGCTTGATAAGCCAGCAAGGTCCGGAACCCATGCACTTGCTTCCAGGACACATGCATGATCTTTCTCCATAGCCTGATTCAATTCATTTTCTGATTCTAATAGATCTGGACCCTCAATCATTTCACTAGTAGTTTGATCTTTAGCAAATGGATTAAGTTTAAAAGGACCTGAGGAATCCTCCGCAGCGTCAAAACGAAGGCTCAGACATTCTTCCGACAAGAATCTATCATTTTTTTTCTCTCTATTTGCTTCTTGGACTGTACGGTTCTCCAAACCAGACATGTCAGGAACCTCCAAATGCTCTCTCTCATTTTTATCAAAAACTTTAACAATGTTAAGAGGTTCTTCCTCCACCCTACAAACCATTTTAAGATGTGAAACCTCCTCGCGAATGGAGGTATCACACCGAAGCTTTTCCATGCTTGCTTCTGATTCACATGCATCATGCAATGTTCTTGCTTCTGTCTCGAAGGTCATCAGGTGGCATGAAAGACTGCTGAAAAAATAATATGATTAGAAAAAGTTTTTAACTTTGAGGCTTTTAGCTTCTTTCAGAAAGACATGATAGAACATATCTAAACATACAGAACTGAGAACCTAACAACTGAAATCGTTATGCATACTCTTCAGGTGGAATGTAATCTATCAAGAAAGCATCATCCAATGCCGCAATCTGCACAGAATGAAAGAGTCAACTTGAGCAAATCAGGTATTTATGCCGCAATCTATCAAAAATCAACATTGAAATATTAGCAGGGAAGCCACTGTTAATAATCTGACAATTTGTAAGAACCATTGGAGTATTTATGTTGCGTGTATAGGTCACACATGTTCCATAATAACAATCTTTCATAGTGAAAGCTTACCCCTTACAGCCTAAAAGCAGAAAAGAATGACATGAAAACCAATAAATCCAACTTTTCATCTATGCTCGGTATATTGCAATTACTACTATAAGCCCCTTCAGGCTTCAATGCAACAATAGCTGAGTGAACTTCTATCTTGCCACTAGGCCAAGAGGTTGTAGGCAACTGAATGAACTTTTAACAAAGTAAAAGAAAAGCGATAAACTTTTAGTGAAAATAGAAAGGATTCAACATAAACAATTCCAAGTAGTTGAGATCATCTAACAAATTGGACTCGAGTCTTTTAAAAAAAAATTGAAAGCAAACCACAAGCATGAACAGTAAGAAAGACTTATATAAACCTGTTAAGCTCAATAGACTTCGATCAAATTACGATGAATGCAATATGATCAAATTACTTACCCTGTCTAGGGAATATTGAATTGTTCCACCATTTGTCCAAGCTACATCTGTTTCATCAAAGTTTAGTTAACAAACAAAGAGCAAACAAAACGAGGTAGAAAACTATTTCAAAGCAAAACCAATACCTTTCAGAGTTATTTCTTCACGAGGCACCTCATTATCTCTGGAAGAAGAACTACAATCTTGAGCACGAATAAAAGAAACAGAAATGACATGAAGCTTGTAATTAAACTAGATTAGTTTACCTACTAGGATCTTCAAGTACCTCCAGATCAAATGCATCCAACTCAAAGCACACAGGTCGAGTAATCGAGAAAGAAGCCGATCGCAGGGCCTCCTTCTTTGCTCTATTTTTTTCTCTAACCACAAATTCATTTATCTTAATCAGCACCTCTTGGCAATCATCAAAAAGATATTCAACCTTTTTGGAGTATATTCTGACAACACCAAGGAGGAGGTAGGCTAATACTCTATATGCCAGAATCTCAAGCTGGTTTTGCAAAATATCATCTGCAACACCATAAAAACATGAACACAACGATATTCCATTCATAAGTTTTTGTCTCAACAAAGATGAGAACAAAGGCCTTATTCGGCTTATTCTTGTATACACCAAAAGAAATAAAATCCTGAGAGAATGTCTAACCGAGAAAAAGAAATTCAATTAAATTGCTAAAACATGCATAATAGAATATAGGAATCCAGAAAATTGAAATGCCTAAATTACCTGATTTCTACTAAGCACGAGATAGTTTGATATCCTTTTAACTTGAATCACAATTCCTTTAACTAATAAATAGGTTTTAATTGTTTTTTTTTTTTAATAGCATAGGAATGAGAATGTGAAATCAAGCACCCAGAAACAAGGTCACAGTGATAATTACTTTCAAATTTAAAAAAGAAAAAGAAAAGAAAAACCCTTTGCGGCAATTTATCATACAATTCCCATTAACCACCTAATATTTAACTTACCTTTATACATTTCTCATCTCATGTAAACAACACAAAAAAAACCAACCAAAAAGAAGACAACAACAATAATCTATTAATCTTTCATTCACTTCATATGTAACCAAAAAAACGAAAAGACTGAAACAAGCAAACAAACAAATAAATGAGACTGGAAAAATAACTCTGTTAAAGTCTCAGCTTTCTCTTTTCTTTTTTTACATGCCAAGGAAAAAGGTTACATTTTTCACTCAAAAGAAGCAAAGATAAAAGCAAATGAGTAATGGGCATTTGAAAAGGAAAAGAAAAAAAGAGACTAACCAACAGAAGAGGAGATATTAGTCCCAGATATTTGAGATTTCTTGAGTTTCTTGAAGAAATAAGCAGCTACCCATATGGCACCTAATGGCCCTTTCTTTGAGACTAGGCACTTTGAAATAAACATTGTTTTATTTCATTCACTTTCTATCTCTTCTTGTCTTCACTATTTTGGGTTTTGATTTACATAAGCATAGCACTTGGAAGTTAGACAACTCATTGTCCAGCGGAAGAGGAGAACAAAAGCGAAGGCTATTTAAGAAGAAAACGGTCTGGTTGTGTAACTTGCAAGCCTCTTAATTATAACCCTCTTTTTTTATTTATCGGTTATTTTTAATTAGTTTTATAGAGGTAAAATAACATAGTTCTTTTTTGGGTCTTGTGTTTTTTAATTTTATTTTCAATATCTTGGGGCTTTCATTCTTCAGTTTTTAAAATTACCTTTTAGGATTATTGGTAAAAGAAGTTCTCAAACCTTTTTTAAAAAATCAATTAAATCCTTTTACCAAATTGATCAAATAAATCATTTTACTAATGTTGATCGTTAGTATTTAACAAAAACGTTGACATAATCGTTAATAAACGTCACTGTCATTATCGATTCTCAACGTAATTATCACATCATCACTGATTAAAGACGATAACATAATCATGAATAAAATAATTAACTCAAAATTTTCAATTATATGTATTAATCAGTAATATATCATTAGTTTTACTACATCCTTATCAAAACATGTTTCTATTATTAAATTGTTTTGAAATTAAATAATTTAATCTACAAGTTAAATCACCTTCTATAATTTATATAACATATACATAATATTTCCCTAAACTAAATCAATTTACTATCTCATTACTACACTGCATAAAACTTTGACATTTTTGGGTGCTAGTTGCTAAAATGGATATGAGAGAATGAGGGATATTAGGTGTAGGGAGTAAAATTTTTTAACCATCTTGGCCTTATAATTTGTGTGACAGTTAATATGATATTATTTCTTTTATATGTCAAATCAATAAAGTATGAATTATACATAAATTATCAAATGGATTGTCATGTTTACAAATTTAATATTTTAGTTACTTTTTTCATTTAAAAAATTTAATTGGACTTTGTTTAAAGGTCAATGGTTGAATTTGACTATTTTAAAAGATTGAAGGCCAAAATTTAGCTAAAAAAAATCAAATTAACAAAAGATATAGATGTTAAGAATTAAAATTGTCATTATGCCTTTGATGTATTCTATTTTAATATATGTTACCGATGGTAAATAGAATATGACATAATGACTTATTTGATCTTTTAATTTTATCAATAAATAAAAAAGAGTCAATTTGGCCCTTGATTTAAATTTTCATGCATTTGAATTTGTATTTATTGACAAATCACCTCAAAATTGACATGGTAGTCTATACGTATGCCACGTTAGCAAGTAATTTATTTGAAAATTTAAAAAATAAAAATTTATTTTTTTAAAATTAAAAAAATTTAATTGATTGTTTGCGTGGCATTCACGTGTATATCACATCAGCAAAGTTAATAGGTTAACTTTTTTCATGATTTTAGGATGATTTAACAAATAACGCAGACTTAAAAATTAAAAAAAAAATTAATTAAACGGTTAAAATCACCTTTTTTATAAGTTAGAGAGGACAAATAAATGTTAATGCTATAGAACAAAGTAGTACAATAACAAAAAAGAGAAATAATTTGAAATTCAATTTAGAAAACTAACCCACTGTACAAAGAGGAACAGCTTGCTTTGCTAAGCACGAATATGAAACTTATATATAAAATTTTGAACTAAATAAAAAGTAACTGAAAAAAATTAAGATATATCAAACGTAAAATCATATGTAACCAAATCATAGTATTAAATATTAAATATTAGTATTTAATTATTCTACTAAATACCAATAAAAATTAAATAATATGATATATTGAAATATAAAATTAGAAAAATAGTATGTGCTTAGTTTAAGTTTTAATATTTTTTTACTAAAAATAATGTGTTTAATGTAAATATATTTTTCATATTATGAAAACTAAAAGAATTATAATAAAAACAAGAGAGAATAGTGGAGAAAAATGAAAAGATAATTCAACTTTCATTTATACATGTAATTTGGTGTCAATCAATATAGGTTATAAAAATATAAATAAAAAAATTAACATTCTCTATAAATTCTTTACGGGTTATAAGAGAATAAATTCTTTGAGGTTTTGGGCGCTACATGTGCATCCATTTATCAATAGATTTATAACAATTCAATAATATTAAATGTTGAATATTTATATTTTAACCCTTATTTTTTAAGGTAAACTACACCATTAGTTACTAAATGATGGGTAAATTTTCACTTTGGTCACTTAACTAAAAAATGTTACAATTTGATCATTGAACTATTTGAAAGTTTTCATTTAAATCAATGGGCTATTGAAATCAATGTTATATGACTTTCTTTTTTCGCACTGTTTTCACCAATTGAAAGCTTTCATTCCTCTTCTCTTCTACAATTCAATTTTTTTTTTCATTTCATGAAACAACTTTAAACATCATGAATCTAAACCAATCGTCTGAAACAACTTCTATTTTAAACCATTGTGTTTTTCTCGAAGTGTCATTATTTAAAATAAGCTCTTCCAAGAAAAGCATCACCAAATAAGAAATTTTGTGCGGAACAACCTTTACATTTGGAACCGTTAGAATAATTTTTATTCAGGAACAACTCTTGCAACGCTAAGTGTTTTTCCTCCTTTCAAAAACTTAAGTGAATTCTTTCTCACTATTCATCACCACTAACAAAACTTTTCACCATCCTTTCTTAATTATTAATGCAATTGTAGCTAAAAAATAATTTCATTGATATTAGTTATCTAACATTGTAACTCCTATTTTCTAAAATCTATAAATAAAAGTGGTGAAGCAACTTTTAGCACTCTAGCATTTTGACTTTCAAAGTTCACTCTAAAATTCTCTCAACCTTTTTTCTCTTTAACCTTATCATCATCAGTCATATTTCTCCTTTTCCATCTTACCGACCACCACTTGTCGATGTGCTCAGTATTATTGAATTTGCTCCGAACTTCCTTTCCACCTTCTTCCAAAACATCTTATTTATCATGTCTCCTTTCTTCATAAAAAAACATTATATTTCATCAATCACTAGCTCTTCCATTTTTTTTATTTTTTCGTTTTTTTATTTATAAAAAGTATTAAAAAATTATATTTTGCCTTTTTAAAATTTCTCAACTGTTTTACTGTTTCATTATGCGGTTATCAACCATTAAAAGTACATCTAATCCAAGGATATAATAAAATCAGTGGTTGCAAATCAATTGACAAAGATTAATCTTACATGGCAGGCAACCTTATAAATTTTTGAAGTACCTCCTGATACTTTATCTATGGCTCTTTAACATGACAAAGTTTTTAGCTGTCTCTTAATAGTTAGTTGATTTGATGTAATTTTGTTTTATTTTTCACCAAAAAAAGAAGAAATACAAGAACGTAGAAGAATTTGAATCATTAAATAGACATTACTTCAAAAGTGATTATACACCCATGGAAGAAGTAACCTTACAACAGTTATTTACAAATTCTTTTTCACCAACCCCTATCAACAGGCTAGGTTTATTCTAAGTAATACTATGTAAACCTATAGCTGTTCCTTGTTAACCCTGCGGCAATCCATGCTTAGGCTGCCTTAAAGAGTGAGGGACTCAAGCGCAAAGGTTTTCTTAAACCAGTACTGCTGAAACCTCTGCCTTGCATACTCCAGATAGTCAAAGTCTATCTTGTTTACATGACCCTGCATATACACCCCACCCCTGAATTAGTCCACACAGCCCGGACAAAGCTAACCGATATGAAATGAAAGATAGTGCTGAAAACAGTTACCGAGATTATTCCCCATAAGCCCCAAAACAGATGATTAGCAAGAGTGTATTTATCTGCATCAACAAGTAGCTGCTCCACTTCAGCATCACTGGGTTCATTACCTGCATTCAAGTATGTTAAAACCAATTACATGTAAATGGTGGCAAATACTCTTCTTTACGGTACACAAAGATTGACATGATTACCTGAAGATGCTATATATGCACGGATGAATCTTCGTCGCTCCTCCGTATCTGTTGTCAAAATACGGAAGGAAGAGAGGTACAATTAGACCCGAAAATGCCAGATAGTTTTTGATGTCAACGGACAGTTACTTCTAAATTAAATCAGGTACTCACCAGGGTATATGCTAAAGTCCAAAATATGGGGTGTCTCAGAATCATAATTTGCTGCCATCTCACAAAAGTGATTTGCAAGATCATAAGCAATAGGGTTGTAACTTGCATACTCGTAGTCCTGAAAAAAAAGGGGAACAAATAACTCCTTATAACTATGCATAGTCGGAATATGGAAGTGGAAGAAATATATATGCTAAAATGCTGTGAAATATGGGTCAACAAAGAACATGTCCTAAGCAAAGCAAGTAAAAGGAGAGACCCAGAAAGTTCAACAGTACTATAAAAAAAGCACACGAATTTCAGGAAACATGGAAAGGTCAACAAATAATAATTTTCCTACTGCATGCACAGTTAAGGGGTTATTTAGATATTGAACCATATTGCCAATAAAATATTAGAATTTTTTAAATCATTATGTAACAGATATTCTTATTTAAGAGATAAATAGGAACCTCACAAAAGAGGCTGACCAAAGTCCCTTGGCTTCTCATCTTTTGCTTTTCTTTTTGTTTCATATGCTCAGTGGACTTGAAGCTTCACCCCACATACAGACCCCTCATCTGCAATTTCAGTTTACAAAAAATCTAGAAAATAAACAAGGTCTTAAGACGCATATTATTAACAGGGCATTTGAATACTATTTTTTAAAAACATGTATAAACAACTCAATTGACTATTTCCAACTTGGCCAACCATTAGCATACAGATGAAACAGCATTACCATTAAATCAGGCAGAAATGTTGCAATAAAATGCATAGATACGAACATGGTGGCTATATATATTTAATTAATATGCAAATTTAGCAGCCTACCCTTTTACAATGCTAACAGGGAAGTGCCGTATAGAAGATTGTATTAGCAAATGATAAAAACCGAATCAGAAACTTACGATTAAGGTAATTACTCTTGTTTCTTCATCCATCATTATGTTACCGTATTGCAAATCATTGTGACAAAACCCGATTTCTTGATAGCCCTGTGATAACTCTTTCTCTAGGATGCTGATTTCGTCTCCGAGAATATCCAAGCCGAACTCTTTTGCGGCTTCCGGGGAACAGAATTTCTTTGACAGACTAAGCCATGTCCTGGTAAGGAACAAAAAGGGTTTTACATCTTTCAACTCAAAAGTACAAAAGCAGTAAACCATACATATGCATATTGATATTAGTAATAGTACCTCAATCGCTTCCAGAGAAGTACATCCTTGGGACCAGGCATGTCAAGATTGTGGAACTCTCTTAATTTGGCTGCTACAAGGGAAGATATTTCAGGGTCACGGAGGTCGGCCGCAGAGAGTGTCTGGTAAGATTAGACATCATAGAGATCATTAAGTAAAACAACAGTTGCAAAAATGAGACATGATAAAGACAAAAAGACAAAGATTTGACATACCCTGGCATGAATAAACTCCTCAATCCTTCCATCTGGAAAGCGACCGAGAAGCCTAGGTCCTTGACCATGCATGGACATGCACTCAAAGGTCCTAATCTCATCATCCCTATTGAAAAACACCTCCACACCTTCACCATAAACCCGGACCAACACTTTCTGATGAAGATCGCCATGTTTTGTTGGCCAGTTTATCTGGAAAACCTCGTTGGTCAGAGCTCCTTTCAACGGAACCACGTGAAATTCTTCCATATCTTTTATCATATCTCCCCACTCGGATGCCACTGCTTTCAGAACTTCCTTCAGTTCCTCTGGGGCACAGCTTGGAATGAACCCGTTCTTCTTTATGGCCATTTGTGTGTGTATCAATAGATAGAATTCAAGAGACCTGTAATCCAAATTACACAATTATGAACTGAAAGAGAGCTTTATAAATGCAAACAATTATATTCATGGAAAAGAAAACAGAACTTTATCCAGAAAGATCAAAACAAAACTCGGCAGAAATAGTAAATATAAGCTATAAGGATCCAAGCTAAGATTATACTTTAATCAATTTCAAATCTTCATCAAGAGGAGTTCTTGCAAATTAACCTTAGAGAATCAAAGAATCCATTTGAGTAAAGCCTTCAAAGTTCTGATATAACAAACAATTCAACCTTCAACCAATACAGAATTCCGACAAAATATTTCAAATCTTTAAGCATATTCATAAAAAAAAGGGGAAATTTATGTGAATGATCCCCATGCATGCAATAGAACTTAATAAAAAAAAAACATCAAGAAAACAAGCAAACGACATGGAATTTACAAGAAAGAAACAAAAAGAAGAAAACCCACCAAAGAGACTGATAAAATCCAAGAAAGTTGCAAACGGACACTCCAAAACTTTTCTTTTTCCTTAATGTGAGGTCTAAAAGTCTTGGAAGAAAACAATGCTTGATGAAAACTGGGGGTTGATTGTATGCTTTTATTTATAGAGGCGAAAACCATAAAGTCGTTTACTTTTTTCACTTTTTTGTGCTGTGATGCTGAAAATGATCATAATAATAACAATAACCTCTCCCGCGGAATTTCTATACGGAGGAGCAACTTCTAAACGCGCTGTCTATCACACCTCGAAATGCGTGAAATTTACAAGGACCAATCATCGAAAGGCACGTGGACTGACCGGCTGGAGTTTGCTTAGTCTGGTCTTCTCCCTGTTAATTTCGTGTGTTTGAAAAATTGGTATCAATTACGAGTGTTGCGGCGGTTGGTTTTGTCCTTTTGCTTCTTAAATGGAATTTGGTCGGTTCAAATCTCCCAAGTCTTCCAACCTATCAAAAAATGACATCTGTGTTTCATTTGGATAAGTTTTCCCTGAAAAAACAAATAAATGAGTTGTTGACTGCAAAGTCAAATGGCTATTTCATTCAAAAAGACCTCGAGAAATATGTATATAATTGTTGCAAATACTGAAGTCGTTATTTCTAAACAAATAATAATCGTTCACATCTAAAAGCTTTTTATTATAAATAACTAAACATAAATATTAAATATATAAATAATCATTTTATTTTCTCCACATTCATTAACATATATCATAATCTTTTTTTTTGGGTAATTCATTTAAGGTGAAATACATGCACTTCCAAAATCGAGTTAAATATCTTAAAATGTTATGTTTTACCTTATATAAAATGTTTTAGGTAATATATATAATTATCCGGCCAAGAGTGGGTCCGAAAGATGGGAGGATTTGGATAAAAATATAGGTTCGAAAAATGAGTCAAGTCTCAGATAAGATTTTTTTTGTCTAGGTCCGACCTGACCTGAATTAGCAACAAGACAAAAAAAAAGGTACTATTTTCTTATTGTTTTCTCATTATTTTGTTACCGTTTCACTATTATGTTACTACTATTTTGTTGTTATTGTTTAGATATTGTATAACTATTGTTTTATTGTTAATTTTATTACTATTTTAGAGGCATTTGCTTGTTAAGTTACACATATTTTAGTGTTATTTATGTAACACCCCCTAACCCTAAACTGTCGTCGGAACAGGGTTACGGAGTATTACCGAACATATCGAACAATTTATGAATAATTCATAAATTAACATACATAGTATAATTTAATCATTAAGTCCCTGTAATGGACCCTCGAGGCCCAAAACACATATTAAAAGTGGAACGAGACTAGTTCGAGTACTCCGATTTTTTTTTTGAACTCAATATAACCTCTTTATAAACATCTAGCATTCCCTGCAAATTTTCAAACCGCAACCAATTTGCAACCAATATAACAAACCATACATTTCCACACTCAAACATACCTAACTATGCCTACAACATTAATTTAACATTTTATCTATTTGATCACTCATAAATAACTTTTTTAATTGAACTAATAATTTCATTCATTTCCCATTTTAGTTTCATGCCACATTTTACCGAATATGCCATACTAATTCATTTCATACTTATAACCCATATTAGACATCATTTTACAATCAAAGTTTCAAAACTTAAGTACATAATTTATACAATACCTAAGTACATGCCACTTTTACCAAAAGAGGGATTACATCACCAAATTGTCTCTGAAGTCGGGATTGATCTGGATCTTTGAACCGGGACCTTTGACATCTTGACCGCACACTTACCTGAAACAACCGTATCTTTGAGTATGCCTATACTCAGTGGTATTACCATAATTCAAACTATAATAACAAATAATAATGTATAAACATATAAATATCAAACATATAGTAATTTATTTATATATATACATATATATATTAATTCATACTTTAACTTTCAAATTTTTAATTAATCAAATTGATATCACATATCATCAAACTGCATTCAATCATCTCATGAACCTTTGGTTCATGTCTTTCGTTTTCAGTCTCCATTCAATTCACAATTTCAACTTTCTCATTTCCAATAAATCAATCGATCAATTTCATTCGTTTTATCATTTCATTTGCTTACTCATATTAACAAGACTCGGACCTTGGCGGATACATGGATTCCAACCAAACCAGAATAAATAATCCTCTCAAACACACCAGAATAATTAATCCTCCCAAACACACCAGAAAGGCATTAAATGCATTTTCGGATAATCCGAAGAAATAAAGTAACATCAATATCTCCTCGGCCAAGCCGAAAAGTCCCCTGAACTCTTCCAAATCCTATGGCATGCCAACTATATCCGACTCAGCCCGACTAGTTAATAGGGTATTCAAATCATTTCTCAATTTAATCTCATTTCAATTCAAAACACACCTTTCAATTTAATCACAATTCAATTTAATACATTTTCCACTTTCTAATCAATAAACAATTTAAATACTCAAACATATTCATACTTCATCTCAATTTCATTCATGTCAATAATAATACTTACCTTATAATTTACTTACCATTCATAAGAATTTAAATATAACATTAACTAAATAGTAGTTTGAATTATAGTAATACAAACCCGAAATTCGCGATTACTCCTCGATGATCTTCTCTTTTCCTTTCTTCGTGGATGCCTCGGGTGCGATATTAGCTACGAAAAATTAAGATAATTTCATAATCATTAATACACTACTAATTTATATCTAATTAATTGAATTTCTATTCAATTTTCTAATTTAATTTCAATTTAGTCTTAACTAAATTCACTTACTTTTCTATCTTAATTCATACTTTATTTCTATTCAAATTTCAACCAAACTTAGGCATAACTATCTAAATTTCATCATGAAACCCTAATTTCAAAATTCTTGCAATTTAGTCCCTATTATGTAAAACTAATAGCTTCTTTTACAATTTAATCCTTTAATCAATTCTAACTAAAAATTCGTTCAATTAGACCCCTAATTTAACAATTTGTTCAACATGAATCATGTTCAAAAACCTAAGAACTTCCAAAACTTCAACTTAATTTCAACAAAACTTTGTTCTAAAGCTTCTAAAACATCAAAATTAAATAAAAAGGACTTAATTGACTTACCAAATTAAACTTCAAGCTTTAAAACCTTTAATTTTTTCTTTTCTTCTTTCCTTTCTCCCTATTTGGAAAACTTCTGTTTCTTTTCTCCTTTTGTTTATTTTGTTATTTTACTTTATTTCATATATATATATATATATTAGTTAATAATATTAATAATAATAATACATTATAATAATAATATAATATAATAATATTTAGTTCATAAATATCATTTACTTTAATTATAAGAAAGTATTTTATTTTATTACAAGTGTATTTATATATATTTTACACATGTACCATTAATCATTATACAATTGTCTTCATTTTAATTTATTTTAATAATAATCATAATTTAATAATTTAATATAAAACTATATTAATAATTATAATAAATATCTATTTAATAACAAATACATATCACAATTGTACATATAAATATTTTTACATTTGTATATTATCATGACCATCCATTTATCTTTCTTTTATTTATTTATCATACAAAAATCTTATAATATAATTATTTAATTAATAAATATCGTTTAACTTAAATTTTAAGTAAATAAATAATTATAATACAAGTGTATATATATACATTATTACACTTGTACCATCTTATCACCATACACTTGTCTTAATTTATTTTATTTCATAATATAATAATATTAATAATAATATTTAAATAGAAAACCATAATAATAATTAATAATTATACTTATAATAATAAATTAATAACAAAATCTCAAGATTTTTATACTCATTAACCGCCTCATTCTAAGCAATTATTCTAATTGCTTATTTAGACCCTTAAGTTTTTCTTTAATCTATAATTAAACTTTTACCCTTTATTCAATTTAATCCTTTTTCGCAATTACTCTTAATTAAGCTAAATTCACCTAATTAAAACTTAATTAAGCTCACTACTAGACTCATAAATATTTCTAATAATTATTTACGAACTTGGTTTACTAAGACGGAGGCCCGATATTGCACTTTCCGATGCCCGTGAATTTTGGGTCATTACAATTTAAGTACAAATATTTTTTTAATTTATTTTCAATTTGTTGAAAAACATTTGTTTTAATAGTTTTAGTATTTTTGTTGTATTATATTTTAAAAAAAATTATGTAAAAATTAATTCGGTCAGGTCAAGTCAGGCCCATGTTTTAGTATTTTTATCCGAGCCGAGCTTGGACAAAATGTTAGGCCCATTTTTGAGCCGGGCCAAGCCCAAACCTGGCAAACAAGCCAATTTTTTTTACAAGGCCTGACCCATAGATAGGTCTAGTAATATATATACAATAATCGATTTATTTACACTTAATAAGTGAAATCCAATTTCACTTATCAAGTAAAATTTTGATATAAATATTGAATTGATTTGAAGTTTTACATGTATAATAAATATGAATATAATTATCTTGTTTAATTCAATAATCAATTTGTTAAAATATTAGTATTTATAAAAATATGACAGTTTAATTATTTAAAATTAATTTTTTTAATATTAAGGTAAGTTTACAATTTATGATTTTTTTTTTGTTTAAATTCATTTTTTGTTGAGTAAGTAAGTCCCAATTAATTACAAATTATTAATATTGACTATTATTAAAATAATTTTATTATTTAATATTTAAATACATATTTTGTAACTATTAAATTTAACGAATTTAAAATTTAAAAGAAATCACACATTGATAATCTTGAACATTAATAGTAATAAAAAAATAGTTGTTGACATAATTCCTAAAGATTGTCAGAGTTCACATTCATTATGTGTTGAAAACACGCGTGCAATATTAGAGAGGACATCGTCAGCATTAGCTATCTAAGCAAGAAAACCAGCACCGTCAAAATTGTCGGCACTGCAACCATATTTGTCATATTATTTAGGGTTAATAGACAATTTAATACTTGAGCTTAGCTTTAATATTCAGTTTGATACTTATTTTTTTCTTTCTCTTTTTGTTTTAATTTAGTATTTAGATTTGGATGTAATGCTCAATTTAGTATCTAAACCAAATAACACGATGAACTTTTGACACATATACTTTAGTTTAAAAAACACGTGTGTCGAAACTATTTTTTTGTGGGGTCGACTTTTATTTCGAAAACGAAAATGGGAGTCGCCACCAATCTTTTTTTATGAAGTGTGATTGGATCACCTCGTAGTTTGATCGTTTTAACAAGATATTTGATTTATCAAAGCAATGTTTTTCGGTCTACAGAAATCCAGAAAACGGGTTCGAGAGTCGGTTACGCATGAGGAAGGATTAGCACTCTCGTGACCCCCAGAATTGGTACCTAATTGATTAATTCGTGTCTTAATGTCGAAAGTTGAAAACTTGAAAATAATTTTTAAAAAATACGATCCCTCTTTGCATTGATGTTAATTTTGCTTACAAATTGCTTGAAATAAACGGAAAGTATGTTAAAGACCTTCTCATCTCGTGGCAATAAAATGTCACGTCCCGTAAGTTAGGACACGACACTTCGAATCCTTGAGAATAAGCTTGCCTTTTCTTTTTTATTTGAAATCTTATGTATTTTAATTTTTGAAAGGATATTCGGTTATTCGAGTTCAACGAGAAAAATCGAAACCCCGTAAGTTAGGGCACGATTTTATCGAATCTTCTAAATACGGAACATTGCCTACTTTTTTAAAATTTTGTTGGCGTATTTGGGTAAAAATTAATATAATATTTGAAACGATATATATTTAGTTTATTCGGGCATAGTAAAAAATGCGTGAGTATGTTTAAACACGATTCATGACGTAGTTACAATAAAATGAAATGATAACACCAACGATATACAAAAAATTAAAATATCAAAAATGATGATGATAAAACACCAAATAAACAAGCAATGATCATATTATAACTTTTAATTCTACATTAATTAAATGATAATGAGGAAAAATAAATAATAATAATGTAAACGATAATAGTAAGAATAATACGAATGACAAGTGCACAAATAAAGAAAAACATAAACATCATATATATATATTTTATACATATAAAAAGATAAGGGATAATAGGTAGATAAATAAATGAAGTAATATATTAATTCTAATATCAATAATCAAAACATAAAATAGTCTTAATAATAATAATAATAATAATAATAATAATAATAATAATAATAATAATAATAATAATGGGTGACAAAATATGCACAAATAAAGAAATAAAGAATAATATGAACTAGTCTCGCCTCTTTGGCACGGAATTTATCTGTCACTCTGACACGAAACTAGGTTTTTTTCAATTGCACGTTTGGGTTCTCAATGAATCTTGATGACGACGATCCTTCAGAAGCATCCTTCGCACACCGAGAAGAATTCAGCCAATTCCTGCAATAATGGAAAGAGAATTTGCTGGTTTAACAATAGAGGAAGAAGAAGCAGTCTTACAGTTTCAATCTGAGCCGAATCTGGAAGTAGAAGAACAAAACTTTAGTTTGGTGGGATGTTTTTTAACAGCAAGTATCATTCACTTTCCAGCAATGAAAAGTACTATGGCAAACCTATGGCATCCGGTAAGAGGTGTCCAAATCCGAGATCTCGGGGAAAAACGTTTTTTGTTTCAATTTTTTCATGTTATGGATATGAATCGTGTCTTAAAAGGGGCCCCATGGACATTCAACAATCATCTTCTGATCCTTCACAAGATTCAAAAGGGGGAGGATCCTTTAAAAGTTTCTCTAATCTATACGCCTCTTTGGGTACAGATTCACGATATTCCAGTGGGGTTTTTTTCTGAAAGTCTAGCCAGGAAAATAGAGGATTTTTTTGGGGAATTTATAGAATACGATAGTTCAGATCTGGGGAAAGGGTGGAGGAATTTCATGAGAATTAGAATCAAATTGGACGTGAGGAAACCACTAAAAAGGAAAAAACAGGTTTCTTTTGCAGGAAATTGTTCTTATATCAGATTTAAATATGAGCGATTAACCCTTTTTTGTTTCTACTGTGGCCGTTTAGGTCATAGTGATTCTTACTGTGAAGCAAAAATGTTATTGGGAGTGGAAGTGGCTGATATGGGATGGGACCTGTCCTTAAAAGCACAATCTAAAAGAGCAATGGCTATGAGCAGTATATGGTTACGTGAAGAAGGAGACGATGGAAAGAATGCAAGTGGAAGGAATAGACAAGTCGTGGAGAAAAGGACGTGGGAAGTGAGCAATACGCTGAAAACTGGAACCTCAATTGATCCAATTTTGGGAATTAATTTGGAGGGTATCCGTCCTAATTCATCACAACAAGGGAGAAATTTAATAGCTGAACAAACCTTTTCGGCAATGGAGCATGATTTGGAGGAAAGGGTCCTTATAGGGGAAGTGGGGAAAAAAAGACAGCGAGGGGAAAGTGCAGGTCAATCAATAAGGAATAACAGCGACAATGGAGTAGTACGAAGTAGGAGTTTATTGGAAAGTGATCTTTTATTATCGACGGCTGCCAAAAGGCAAGTCGACCGGTCGCAATGAAAATTTTAAGTTGGAATGTCTGAGGTTTGGGGAACCTACGGACTATTCGAAGGCTTCGGCAAACGCTGAGGACACATAATCCCCAAATGGTCTTCTTTATGGAGACAAAGATAAATAAAAGACAAATGGAACGAGTGCGTAGGAGTTATGGATTTTTTAATGGCTTGGAGGTGGATTCTGATGGTTCAAAAGGTGGGTTATGCTTGGCATGGAAAGAAGAAGTTTCTATTTCAGTTCAGAGTTTTTCAAGAAGACACATTGATGCACTTGTTGTTGACCAGAATAATGAACAGCAGTGGAGATTTACGGGGTTTTATGGCTCTCCTTATGCACAAGAAAGAGAGGAATCATGGAATCTACTAAAAAGCTTGCGACACAATGAGGAGCAATCTTGGTTTGTTTGCGGAGACTTCAATGAAATTATGTATGGGTTCGAAAAGAAGGGTGGGCTGCCTAGGGAGGAAAGAAGAATGAAAGATTTTCGTAATGCGCTAGAGGAATGTCAATTGATTGATGTAGGCTATTCAGGAAACTGGTTTACTTGGGAGAGGGGAAATTTGCCAGAAACAAATATTCGAGAACGCCTAGATAGAGGTGTGGCTAATGTGAACTGGATGTCTATGTTTCCGGAGGCTAATATTAAACACTTGGTGCACTCGACGTCTCATCACTGTCCGCTTTTAATAACTACAATTAAAGAGGAATACACGAGTAAACTGGAAACTTTTAAATTCGAAGTATGGTGGGCCTTAGAAGAATCCTTTGAAGCGGGAGTTAAGCGTATATGGGATTCAACTTCAGGTGATCTAGTACAAAAACTGAAGTATCTTAAAACGGGATTGAGAATATGGGCTACAAGGGTTGGGATATCCAGAAGACGAAAAAAAGAAATCTTGAATTCAAAGTTGTCTAAATTACTGGAAGCAGAAAGGACCGATGATAATTTAACAGAGCTGACTGATACAATGGTACAACTTAATTTTGAGATTAATAAAGACAAGAGCTACTGGGAGTAAAGGGCGAGAGTAAACTGGCTAAAGCTTGGGGACAGAAACACAGCCTTTTTTCATAATATTGCAACACAAAAACGACAGAAAAATTTCATCCAAAAGCTACAGAACACAGATGGCAAAGAAACATGGGATTTGCAAGAAATGGCAGAAATTGCTAGAGCATATTTCCAGGATTTATTCAAGGTTGGAAAGAAAGGTTATTATGAACATCTCCTAATAGGTGTTGAACAGTGTATTTCTGAAGAGGATAATAGACGTCTCACGAAGCCATTCATAAAGGAGGAGATTTGGGACGCATTGTCAAGCATGGGAGCTACAAAAGCTCCAGGTGAAGATGGTTTTTCGGCAATTTTCTTTCAGAAATTTTGGCATGTAGTGGGGGATGAGGTATCAACTTATTGTCTCCAACAGCTCAATGGTGATATGGAGGTTAGTCAAATTAATACCACACATATAGTTCTTATTCCTAAGAAAACTAGTCCAACCAATCTTTCTCATTTTCGCCTAATAAGCCTATGTAATGTTATATATAAAATAATGGCTAAGGCTATAGCGAATCGATTCAGAGGAGTTCTGGAAAAATGCATTGACAAAGCACAAAGTGCTTTTGTGCCAGGAAGATTAATTTCAGACAATGTATTAGTAGCATATGAAATTCTTCATACTCTAAAGAGGAAAAAGTTGGGGAAAAATGGGCTGATGGCAGTTAAATTAGATATGAGTAAAGCGTGTGACAGGGTTGAGTGGGCTTTTCTAGAGGAAATGATGAGGAAAATGGGTTTTGAACCTAGATGGATTAGATTGATCATGAAATACATATCTACTATTTCCTATTCAGTGGTTCTTAATAGACAAGCTGGAAGTATCTTTTCGCCAACGAGAGGTCTACGACAAGGAGATCCTTTGAGTCTGTTTCTATTTCTGATTTGTGGAGAAGGCTTATCTAGCCTAATGAGATTGGCACAGTAAGAAGAAAATTTTAAAGGTGTTAAAGCAAGCAGAAGAGGCCCTCAAATATCACATTTATTATTTGCAGATGGTTGCATAATATTGGAGAGGCTACGGAAAGGGAGCTGGTCTATTAAAAAGGATTTTACGGGAGTATAGAATCTGTTCGGGGCAGATAGTAAATTTTGAAAAATCCACGGTTTTCTTTAGTTCTAATACAAGAGTCGAAGAAAAGAGAATTGTTACTCGAATGCTAGGTGTACAAAGCTCAAATGACCCAGAACGCTATCTTGGATTACCAAACATGGTGGGCAGAAGGAAAAAGGAGGCGTTTCAAAACTTAAAGGATAGATTTAAACAGAGAATAGATAATTGGAGTACAATGCATCTATCACAAGGGGGAAAAGAAGTTTTTATAAAGTCTGTTCTTCAAGCTATACCGACGTATTCAATGGCATGTTTTCTTCTTCCTAAATCGTTATGCTCTGATCTCGAAAGTATAATTGCGAAATTTTGGTGGCAGAAAGGCCATGGTCAAAGGGGCATTCATTAGTGTACGTGGAATGAGCTTTGCATTTCAAAGGAACAAGGAGGATTGGGATTTCGTAGGCTTGACCAATTTAATATTGCTTTGTTAGCCAAACAGGGTTGGCGACTTATTAATTATCCCGATTCATTATTAGCACAGGTTTTAAAAGCAAAATACTTTCCTAATTCAGATTTCATCCATGCACAGTTGGGTAATTTACCTTCTCTTACCTGAAGAAGCGTTTGGGCCGCAAAAGGGCTGCTAAAAGATGGGCTATGTTGGTTCGTTGGAAAAGGTGACCGGATTTCTGTTTGGAACGACTATTGGATCCTAGGCGTAACCATCAACCGAAGCGGCAACATTACTGAAAATCCAGAAATTGAATCAATAGCAGATTTAATTGAAACAACAACACGCAAATGGAAAAAAAAAAGAGTTAATTGAGAATACCTTCCCAGAACATACTGCACAGAAGATTTTGCAAATTCCTTTGGCGGAGGAGGATCATGAAGATTTCCAGGTCTGGCGAGGAGAACATTCTGGCGAGTTTACAGTGAGAAGTGCCTACAAACTATTACAGAAGGCTACTTTGAATCCTAATGATTTATTATTACAGACCGAAACAAAATTTTTTTTATAGGAAACTATGGAATTTACAACTTCCATAAAAAAATCTTAATCACTATCTGGCGTATATCATGGAACTTCATCCCAAATTTTAAAAACTTGAGATCGCGTCGAGTGGTTCTTGACAGCTCCTGTCCTCGATGTCGAAGCGCAGAGGAGGATTGCAATCATGTTTTTAGACAGTGCCCTACAACAACAGAAATGTGGCAGATGCTTAATCTTTCATTGGTCATTAACTCAACTATTATTGATCTATGGGACTGGCTTACCTGGGTTTTTGATAAAGGAAACAGTGTACAATGTCGAATTTTTTGCTGTGCTGTATGGTTTATATGGAGCTCCAGGAACAAGTGCATACATGAGGGGAAAATAATAACAGGAAGGGATTTGTCAACGAAAATTCAGAGTTATATCGCAGAAATTGACAGATCGGGCGAGGAAAAACATACCTGCGATGATAATAATCGGCAGAGACAACAGACAAGAGAGACAGAAGCGACCATCTTCTTTGATGCAGCATATGATAGCAAAAACGCAATTTCGGCCTCGGGTTTGGTGGTAAAGGGAGTAAGGAATGAGTGGCTTGCCTCGAAATCGGTCGTCCACTCCGCAATAGCTTCACCGTTCATGGCGGAAGCTCATGCAGGTTTACAAGTAATAAAATTAGGGATTAGTTTGGGGTTTCAATCTATTACTATCTTAGGAGACTCTAAAACTGTTATAAAGAAATGCAACTCAAAAGGTAGAGACAAGTCGGTCTTGGGGGCGATTATCAGAAATATACAGCAGCATAGACGATCTTTTCAGGAAAGCCATTTTCATTTCATCAACAGACAGAACAATAGTGCAGCCCACAATGTAGCAACAGAATTATTAAGAAGAAGAGAGGAAATTTACCTGGAAGATGAAACCTTTTCGAGTAACCAGCGTCGAAGAGAGGAGAATGGACTACGAAATCCGGACTGAAGGAAGGAAGCATGCAGAGACTTGGAGAGGAAGAGTTAGCAGATTTCAAAATCCCCTTGGAAATGCTATCAAATTGAATGGTTGGTATGGGAAATAGAGAAGTCAGAAATTTTGTGGATACCAGCTAATTTACACCGGTTGGATTTGATGTTGATGGGACGTTTTGGTTTTTCTTTATTTCTCTGGACTCTTCTGTTTTTATTTTGTTTGGGCCATTATCACTAGGCCATTGTTTTTCGTTTCTTTTTTTAGTTACCTTGGGTCCATTATAGCGACCCAATTATTGTTTTGTTTTTCATTTTATTAATAATAAAAACCAACCGGAATTTCTCAAAAAAAAAGAGAATAATATGAACTAAAAAAGAAGTAAAAAATAATGATAAAATAAAAATAATAAAGAATATATATGTAAACAAATAAATAAATAGATGAAAATAATACATATAAAGTCTATAAAAATTGATATTAAATTAACACGGGATTAAATTGAAATTGAAATAAAATTTAGAGTATAAATTATAACAAAGTAGATGAATAAACATAAAATGGACTAGATTGAAATTTAAATGGGATTTAAGGGCATAAATCGAAATAAAATAAAACAGGGTACCACATTGAAAAGCGCGGATGAGATGGGAGACCAAATGGGAAAATATTCCCTGCCCTCCAAAACGCACCGTTCTAAAAGGACCAAACCAAAACCAAAATAAAACTAAGTAGCAAAATTAAAAAAAAAAAAAAAAAAATAGAATAGGACCCCATTGAAATCACCTTAAAAGCGGAAGGACTAAGGGCGCAAATAGCCCCATCGTCCAAAAACACGCGGATCCTAGTGGATCTTGGGTCGGGTCAGATCGGGTCGTCAAAACAACGCCATTTTGGGCGCAAACGACACCGTTTTAGGAGGCTATAAAAGTAAAAAAACTCAGAAAAAAAACCATTTCAAATGTGTTTTAAAAAAAAATTCCCTTTCCCTTATTTTTTTTCTCTGAAACACGCCCCAAGTCCAGCTATGGTGCCGTCGGGAGCCCACCGTGGCCACCGGTCATCAGCGACGGCGACTGTCGCCTCCGGTGGCCGAAAAAAGAGAAAAAATGTCATTTTTTTCTTTTTAAATCTCTCTTTTTTTTAAAACCCTTTAATCTCTTTTCTTTAAAAACGATTTGAAATAAATAAAAAAGAGTCGAAACCCTAAAAACTTTAGGAAAACCCTTCGACTTCCAGTCACCTCGTTGGGGTTTTCGGCGAACCACCACGGGTTCGACCATCTTCCAGGCCAGAGAAGTCTCCGGCGGCGGTGGTAGAGGTAAAAAAGGCCTTCTTTATTATTATTATTATTATTACTTCGAAATGAAACAAAGAAAAAAATAAAATAACATATCACCTTTTTGCTTTTTTGATTAATCTTGTGTTTTTCTTTTTCTATTCGCTTTTTTTTTAAAAAAATACATTGGTTGGGGCTTTTATAGCCGAATAATACATTAGATAGTCACTGTTCTTGCACTGTTTCTTCTGCTACGGTTTCTGTTGTGTTTCTGTCTTTTTTTTTATCTCTTTTGCAGGTGTTGGTGAGGTCAACGGAGGTCAACGGAGAGGAAACCCACCATTTTGGTGCAAGAGAGGTCACCTCGGGCGGCGAGTGCACTGGCTCGGCACGTGGAGGTAGCGGCGCACATGGGAGGCGCGGCGCAAGGGTTAGGGGCTAGGGTTTCTGCCGAAAATGTTCAAACATTTTTGGGCCACTGGGCCTTGTAATTTTGGGCCTAGGTTTTTTTTTAATTTTTTGTTTTTGTTTTTGTTTTAATTTAGTATCTAGATTTGGATGTAATGCTTAATTTAGTATCTAAACCAAATAACACGATGAACTTTTGACACATATACTTTAGTTTAAAAAAACACGTGTACGTAATTGAGACAAAAAAATAAAATTTAAGTATCAAATCAAATATTTAAATGAGATAAAGGAAAATTTAAGTATCAAATTTAAAAAAACTTAAATTATGAAAATCAACATTAAGATCGAACTCGAGCACCAAAGTAAGAGAAAATTTTAAATAATAGAGATTGTAAGACTTGATGAAGAAATAAATTAGTTTGAGGCGCCAAAAACCATCCCACTCTAAAACGGTAGGATTTTGATTTGGAATTGTTGACCTCTTCACTTTTCCCTTCTTTTTCTTAATTTAAGAATATATTCTTTTTCACGTTTTGGTCGTGGCTCCTCCTTACCAGCAAAAATATGCTTTTCTTTTCCCTTCTTTTTCCCCTATTATTTTTTCTTGTTCGAACCCTATTAAATTGATAAATAATATTATAAATATCTCTTGTTAGTTAAGACCCAACCTAACGAATGGAACATTTTCTTTTCCTTTTTCTTTTTCTATAATAAGAATATTCACCGCTAATAATAAACTTTTTCATCTAACCGTTTTTCAAAAAAATAAATGACTGATCACAATATATATTTTATTTTCAGAAATAAGAATTAAACTTTAGATCACATAATTAAGAAATAAAGTAAGTAACTACCATGCCGTATCTCATAGTTAACGGTTTATCTTGATTTTATAAAATTTATTCGATAAAAGAAAATTATAAAATATCCATATTTATATTTTAATAAAAAGTTTTTAAAGTTTGAGGGTATTTGGTGTTGTTTTTTAACTAATGGTTGATATTTTGTGCACATAGAGGTACCTAATGCAATGATACAAACATATCCCTTCATATCTTAGTAGTTTATAATCATTTTCTCTTGTACAACTTCCCAATGCCTAAAAATTTTCTCACGTTTGTCTAAAACTGTAACAAAGAATCTCTCTCTCTCTCTCTCTTTTTCAAATAAAAATGACATTATGAGCTTGAATTGTAAATGTTAATATCCAAACTCTAAATTTAATCAAATATGTTTTTAAAACTAATTATATGAAAAAAAACTATAAAACAACATTATTTATTTGTTGAGAGAAAAACAATAGTATTTATAATTCTTCTCATATGGTTTAAAAATTTATCATGTCATTATGCTAATAGTTGGACAATTTGGGAATTTTATGAAATTAAGCCCTAAGCACATTAAATATATATATATAAAAAAAAAAACAAATAAAAAGTATTGATGAACGATGTTAAATGAAGGAGAAACACAAAGAATGGAATATGGGCAATGTGTCATAACCATAAACCAAAATATATTAGTCATATTATATATCTATATACTTATTATATATAAATTATTTAATATTAATTTAATTAAAATAACTATTTAAATAAAAGAATGAATAAAATAATAATGATATTTTCGTCTTTTATTATTTTTATATAAAAAAAAAGAGTTTAAATATTAAATTGAAGTATTTAGTATCAGGAGGTGAAGGAAGATTAGTATTGTAATGAGGAAGTTGAGTCAACTTAAAGACGTGTTAATCACAATCAATGACTGCATCTACATCCATTGCTTTTCTGTGGAAAGTTATAATTTCCACCCCCACAATATTTCGGTATTTTCTTTTCATCTTTGAGTATAAATATAGTGGTACCTTTTGGCAATTATATGCTCTATTTGCGGCTTACAATATATTCGAAGTAGATTTGTTCAAAGATTTATTTGTCTTCATCTTTTTCAACTTCCTATTTCTTGTTTGGTCCACTTGAACCTTCTCTTCTACCACACTTCTTATTGCTCCAAATAAAAAACAGGACCAATTTGAACAAAGATGTAAAGTTTAAAAATTAAATTTGGGATTAAATTATTATTTGGAATCAGCCAAGACCTTCCCCCAAATGAAAAAATTGTTATGCAAATCTCCTTAAGATAGTTTTAAATTATAAATTAATATATGATCAAATTTTACTTTGATCCTTAAAAATGGATTTTTTTTTATTAAATCTCTTAAAAAATAGTGAAATAATAAATTAATATATAATAAAATTATATTTTGACCTCTCAAAATTTTATAATCCAATTCCATCCTCTTAAAAGAAATTTTGGATTCGCCCCTGTTTGGGTCTGAACTTGACAATTATTCTCATGTTGGGGCTTGAACTTTTTTTTGTCCAAGTTAGTCCCTGAGCTTAACAATTGTTCTCATATCGAGGCTTGAACTTTAAGGTTTTAAAAGAAATACCATGAACTAACTTGGAAAAAAAAATTTAAGCCCCAATGTGAAAACAATTATCAAGTTCAGGACCTAACTTAAAAAAAAAAAGTACAAGCCCCAATGTTAGAATAATTATCAAGTCTAGGGCATAATTTAGACAAAAAAAATATAAACCCTAATATGAGAACAATTGTCAAATTTAAAGTCTAACTTAGACAACAACAAAAAATAAACACAAACTCTAATATAAAAATAATTATCGAATTCTGATTAAGAAATATTTAACCCACTAAATTTATTATTATACTTTGTAAATTAAAAACTAAAATGAATATTCAATGACACAATTTAATAAAAGAAATATTTTACTTTTTTTTTTAATCTACAAGGAATCATTTACTCAAATTTCAAATAAAAAAAAAACTAAAATATAAGTTGAGTATAATATAAAAACTTATAAGTTTAAGGGTGTAAAAAGCTCTCAAACTTTAAAAAAAAAAAAAGTAATTAAGTCCCTCCTTTTTTTTTTTCCTTTTTTTTTGCATTCAATTGGGCACTTGAACTTTCAAAATGCATAAAAAAGGCCCTCAAACTTCTTCTAAAAAAGCAATTAAGCCCCTACTTTTTTTTTTCACTCAATTAAGTATTTGAACTTTCAAAATGCATCAAAAAGACCCTCAAATTTTTTTTTAAAAAAGCAACTAATCCCCTACTCTTATTAAAAATTAGAAAAAAATTATAATAAATAATAAATTTTAGAAAAATTATTAAGTTTTAATAAAATATAAAAATTAATTTTTTTATAAAAATCATAAAAAATTTATAAAATTATAAATTTTATAAAAATCATAAAAAAATTAACGAGCCCTAGGTTTTTTTTTTCAATTAAAGTCATCACGTGTTGCAACACAACGTGACATGTGGTGAAAAATGATAAAAAAAATAAAAATTAATAAAAGTTATAGAAAAATTATAAAATGCTTCTTTTAGTACGATGATTTTTATAAAAAAAATTTACAAAATTTATATTTCTTTACATTTTGTATAATTTTCTTACGACTTTATAAAATTTTATAATTTTTTATATTTCTATATTTTTTATAATTTTTTACAATTTTTATAAAATTTTATATTTCTATCTTTTTTATAATTTTTTACAATTTTTATAAAAATTTACAATTTTTTATATAATTTTTATGATTTTTATATTTTTTTTTCTAATTTTTAATATTTTAAATTGTTTATTAAAATTTAATAATATTTATAGCTTTTATTGATTTTAATTTTTTATAATTTTTAATAAATACATGGGCTTAATTGTTTTTTTTTTTTGAAAAAGTTTGAGGATCTTTTTGATACTTTTTGAAAGTTCAAGTACCCAATTGAGTGCAAAAAAAAGTAGGGGCTTAATTGCTTTTTTTAAAAAGATTTGAGGGTTTTTTTGATACATTTTGAAAGCTCAAGTATCCAAATGAGTGCAAAAAAAGTAGGAGCTTAATTGCTTTTTTTTTTTTAAAAAAATTGAGGACTTCTTTACACCCTTAAGCCAAACTTATATTATACTTTTATCTCGAAAATGGAATGAAAAAAATGCAATATACTCTTTGAAACTTGATACAAATGATTATTACGCTCTTATGTAGACTTCTTATACGTGCCTTTTATTGGACAATAAAATTTAATCAAAATTAAAACTTATTCTCAATAAAAAATATAATAATAAATTTACATTTTAAAGTTTAATTTTCTTTTATCAATTTGGTCTTTGTTTTTCTTTAGTTAAATTTGACCTTATTTAAAAAAATTAATTTAATCATTAATATTTTAAAAAGACTCATACTAATTTTTTCTAATAAAAATATTGACTAAAATGTTAAAATTTTAAACATGACAATCCACATAACAATTTACATGTAGTTTATGCTCGAACTATTTATTTTTATTTTTTGACTTCTGATTTTTTTTTTATATTTTGAATAATATATACTTTTATCCTTCATAATATGAATAATATATTTACATTAAACGTATTACGTTTTAGTAAATAATATTAAAACTTAACCACCTATTAACTCCAGCACTAAATTCAATAATTAATTTTTTAATATTTCTTTTTCAATTATCAAATTATTTAATTTTTATTGGTATTTAGTATTATAATTAAATATTAATATTTAATACTATGATTTGGTTACATATGATTATACGTTTGATATATCTTAATTTTTTTCAATTACTTTTTATTTAATTCGAGTTTTATAACTAAGTTGTACTCATCTTTGTAGAATGGGCTAGTTTTTTAAATTGAGTTTGAAATTGTCAATGTAGTATACAAGTGGACTGCCATGTGAATGTTACTTTAGCAGAGTTAATAAAAATTAAATTTTCCATCAATTTTAGAGTGATTTGACAAACAATGTAAGCTCAAAAATAAAATTTAAATGGAAGGCTAATTTGACTTTTTTTTTTTGTAAAGTTGGAGGGCTAAAAAAATCATGTTGTATTCAATTTACCATCTATAAGATATATTAAAGTAGAATACATCAATGTCATAATGACAAATTTAATTCTTAACGTTTACATTTTTTTGTCAATTTAGTCATTATTCTTTTGTTTTGAGCTAAATTTGACCTTCAACCTTTTAAAAGAATCAAATTCAACCATCAACCTTTTAAATAGAGTTCGATTGAATTTTTTAAATGAAAATACTAACTAAAATGTTATAATTTTAAACATGACAACCCACATAGCAAACTATGTATAATTCATGTTTTATTGATGTGACATATAAGAGAAGTAGTGTCATGTCAATATGAAATACATGTAGACTGCTACACGAGTTATCATGCCAAGTTGATAACATGTATACAACATGAATGGCTAGACCTAATATCCCTCATTCTTTCATCTCCATTTCAGCAACTAACACCCAAATATGTCGAACTTTTATGCAGTGCAGTAATAAGATAGTAAACAGGTTTATATAAGTCTTTCTTATTATGCTTGTGGTTTGCTTTCAATTTTTTATGAAAGACTCCAGTCCAATTTGTTTCATTATCTCAACAACTTGGAATTGTTTATGTTGAATCCTTTCTATTTTTACTAAAAGTTTATTGCTTTTCTATTAATTTGTTAAATGTTCGTACAGTTGCCGACATCCTCTTAATCTATTGGTAATATAAAAGTTCACCCAGTTATAATTGCATTGAAGCCTAAAGGGCGCCTTATAGTAGTAATTGCAATATACCGAGCATAGATGAAAAGTTAGATTTATTGGTTTTCATGTCATTCTTTTCTGCTTTTAGGCTGTAAGGGGTAAGCTTTTACTTTGAAAGATTGTTATTATGGAACATGTGTGACCTATACATGCAACATAAATACTTGAATGGTTCTTACAAATTGTCAGATTATTAACAGTGGCTTCCCTGCTAATATTTCAATTTTGATTTTTGATAGATTGCGGCATAAATACCTGATTTGCTCAAGTTGACTCTTTCATTCTGTGCAGATTGCGGCATTGGATGATGCTTTCTTGATAGATTACACTCCCAACTGAAGAGCATGCATAACATTTCAGTTGTTAGATTCTCACTTCTATATGTTTTGATATGTTCTCTCAGGTCTTTCTGGAAGAAGCTAAAAGCCTCAAAGTTGTTAAAAAGATTTTCTAATCATATTATTTTTTCAGTAGTCTTTCATGCCACCTGATGGACTTCGAGACAGAAGCAAGAACATTGCTTGATGTATGTGAATCGGAAGCAAGCATGGAAAAGCTTCGGTGTGATAACTCCTTTCACATCTTAAAGTGGTTTGTAGGGTGGAGGAAGAACCTCTATACGTTGTTAAAGTTTTTGATAAAAATAAGGGAGAGCATTTAGAGGTTCCTGACATGTCTGGTTTGGAGAACCGTACAGTCCAAGAAACAAAAGGGGGTGGGAGATCAACACTGAAAAAAAATAGCTTAGAATTTGAAAATCTTTGTGCAACACCTATATCTGACAATTGGATCTTGTATAAAGAACCACAACCCCCAAAATTAGCAATAATCAGTAAAAACAAAAAAGTCCCAAGATCAGTGGAGGTGCGTTGTTTCTTGTGGAACCCCAAGTCCGAACAAAAAATTGATCTCCCTAAGCTCATTATCCCTCTGCATCTCTATTTTGAGTCCTTCAATTTTAAATGTATCCGTACAGCCCCACCTACCACTCCCGAATGTTTAATTTGTTTCTTCATTCAAGAGGCACCAACTCTTATGTTCCGTCGTCCTTACAGTCCTATATTTGTAACATATTCTATTGTATTATTATAGGTGAAGTAGGCCAATTTAGCCCGGGCCAATAAAAGCTCAAATTGACCAGCCCAAACAAAATCCAAATCAATAAAACCCAAACTAAAAATAATAAATAAAATTAAAGTTTATTTATAAAATATATTAAAGCCCGAATACACTATGGCTCAAAAAGTAACCTAAATCCTAGCCCAAAACATAAACAAATTTTCAGAAACCCTAGGGTCTCTATCCAGCCTCTAGCGCCGCTGCCTCCAAGCCACGTCAGCATGCTCGTCCCGAGGCTCCTCGTCCCGAGGTCTGTCGCCCTTTCACCAAAGAAGCAAAGAGACTACCTGCTCCCCTCCGTTGACTGAGCGCCGGACCTGCAAAAATGACGAAAAAAAAAGACACAGAAATAGTAGCAAGACAGAGACAGAAAAAGAAAAATAATATGTACAAACGGCTATAAAAGCTGGATCCAGATTGTAATTTTTTTTTAGACACGCACAGAGAGACATACAAAAAACTAAAAAAGTTTTAAAACAGCAGAGATCAAAATCGAAGGTAGTTTGTTTATTTTTTTTTATTTAATAAGAAAATAATAAGTAAAAACGAAGGTTCTTACCTGTCGCCGTCGAGGACTATCTCCGGCAATCCGAACACCTCAAAACCCATTAGGGTTCTGCGAGGGTTCGCTGAAAACGACAAGGTCGAAAGTTACTATTTTCGTTTTCTTTTTCTTCTTTTGATTTCAAAAAGATTTGGTTTTAATTTAGGGTTTTAAATCTAAAAAAAAAAGGGGACTGAGAAAGTTTTTTTTCGGCCACGACGGAGGCTCACCGGACCCCATGGTTGGATTCTGGGCTATGCCCAGAGAGAAAAAACAAAGAAAGGATTCTTTTTTTTTTTTTTAAACCTGGTTATAAAATGAGTTTTTTGTTGATATTTTAACTTATATAGCTAACACAAAACGATGCCGTTTCGGAGGAGTCCAGAAGCCTCGAAAACGACGTCGCTTTGGGGCCAAACCCAAAATCCGACCCGCCCTTTAATAGGATCCGCGTGTTTTGCGATCAATGGGTTATCTGCGGTTTCGACCCTTCCGCCTATTATCTATTTTTCAATCCAGTCCTATCTATTTTACATATTTACAAATTTCACCTTATAATTTTATTTCTGTTTTATTTTGGTCCACCTGAGAAATGATGCGCATAAGGATAAGGGATATTTTCCTTTTCAGTCCCTATCCTTTTTTAGGGCGTTAAATTTTAACCCTTATTATCCTATTTTTCATTATTTGCAATTTATACCCCTAGTTTCATTTAAATTTCAATTAAATCCTTTATTTAGTTAATTTCAGCCTTTTCATGGGATTTATTTTATTTTATTTTATTATTGTTTTCTTATTTATTTATCTATTGCAATTTCATCTTTTCATGAGTTTTTCTTTTTATTTTTATTATTTACTTATTTATTCATTTATTTATTATTGTCTCGCTTTTTATTTTAAAATTTATATTGTTCATATTTGTACATTTTTGCCCCTATTGCCATTATTATTTCATTTTTTTTATTTATTTTATTTATTTTTTGTTATATTATTACTTTTATTATTTTTGATATCTTCATGACATGTTTACTTATTTTTATTATCATGCATTTTCCATTTTATTTTATTTTTAAGATTACCTTATTTATTTTATTAATATTATGATTTGATCATTAATATTATTGTTATTATTATTACAATTACATTTGTTTCATTATAGTATTCCTCTACTTGTTTATTGTATCATTCTACCCATATAGCTATTATTTATTATTCCATTTATCATTATACTATACATTAAGTTTAGATATATTTATCCATTGATATATTATATCCAAATAAGACAAATACACATCGTTTAAATATTACACCTATTATTATTTAAAATAGATTTTCAAAAATAGGCAATGTTTGGTATTTGGGAGATTCGAGAAATCGTACCTTAACTTACGGGGTTTCGATTTTCTCGTCGAATTTGAATAACTGAATATCCTTTCAAAATTAAAATACATAAGATTGCAAATAAAAAATAGAGGCAAGCTTATTCTCAAAGGTCTAAGGTGTCGTGTCCTAACTTATAGGATGTGACATCTTGTTGCCTCAAGATGAGAGGATCTTAAATATACTTTTGATTTATTCAAGCAAATTTTAGGTAAAATATACATTAATACAAAGAGAGATCGTATTTTAAATTTTCAACACTAAGACGTTAAGTAATCAACTAGGTACCAATTTTGGGTGTCACAAGGGTGCTAATCATTCCTCGTGCGTAACCGACTCCCAAACCCGTTTTTTGAATTTTTGTAGACCGAAAAATATTGTTTTAATAAATTAAACCTTTTATTAAAAAGATTAAATTTCGAGTTGATCCGATCACAGCTCATATAAAAAAGATTGGTAGCGACACTTATTTTTTATTTATTTATTTTTTAAATAAAAGTCGATTGCCAAAAAATATGGTTTCCACAATAGGTTTTAACTATTTTTCTTGTTTGCTGCCTGCAGGTTGTCTAATAATAAATCACAATCACAATCATTTGGTAGGAAAATTATCCAAGGACGTGAAAAGATCCATCCAAATAATGGGAGTGGGAGTGAATGCATATGGTTTCAGTTACCGGCACACTTACAAATATTAATCTTTCAACATCTTCCCACATTAGCCGATCAAATCAATTCTCGAATTGCAACCAAAATTTGGAGAAGTTTGATACATCCCCTGGAGCGGAGGGTGAATAAAGAAGGTGTTCCATACAAATATCCATGGCTTTTGTTTCCGCAAGGAGGAGAAAAGGGAACAAGGTACAATTTATATGATCCCCTTACCAACTTGATGCATAGCATTCGTATTCCGGAATCTGAAGAATGTGAAGTTAGGTTCTCTAATAAAGGTTGGCTTCTCCTTACAAAGCATCCAACTCCAATCTTCTCCTTCTTCGAACCTTTCACGAGAACAAGGATTCAAGTTCCTGATTTGTGGCAAATGGAAGCGGTTGATGGGTTTTGCCTTTCGGGTACTCCCACTTCCCCAAACTGGAAAATATTTGGTATCCGACATTTACAGCAAAGGGTAATAAATGTATGGTATTTGGGTCAAGGTGACAGCAACTGGATTAAGATCACAGTTCATTCTGCCACATTCCCACATCCTTCTTTTACCAACCCAGTATCTGACGGTAACTCCTTATATTATTTGAGAGAAAATGGATCCGTCATATGTTTCAAACTTTTCACAGACGATGAAGGCGATACACACATCGGTTGGCATATTGAATGTTCAGCATCTCGCTACTTCGGGAAATCGCGACAAAGGTTCTTGATTTGGTATGAAGAGGAGCTGATATCGGTGTTTGTGGATCAGGGAAGGGGCACACATGTGGTAAAGCTTGATAAAAGGGTTGGAGAATGGGTTCAACTCAACAGATTGGAGAAACAGATTACGTATTTGAGCCAAACCACATGTCTGGTAGTACAAGGAAAGGAACAGAACATAAAAAACACAGTTCAGATGTCCATGTTTCTTGACAATGAGGATAGTAGTAATATTTCTTATATGCTGGAGAAAGAGAAATACCAAGTGTATAAGAGGGAAGGAGGAGGGTATTCACAGATTTCACATCTATATCATGCAAGGGAGTTCCTCTCTGCAACTTGGATTCGACCATTGCTGCTGCCTCACATGTTCCCCACTTTCTGATTGGGTTTCACTAGATTTTCATCTGTTTTTTTTTCATTTGGTAACTTCTTTTATTTACAAACAGCAAATTGGTGGTCGATAAATTTTGATTCATTGAGAGTTTTTTTTTCTTTGAGTTATATGTGTTTGCTTAATTTATAGAACTATCGAGCAATTCTACTTCCTGTGCTCGGTTGACTAGCGATTTGATAGTTAATGGCTACGTTAAAAAAAAAATTGTTCGCGAAAATAAATAAGACGAATATAAGCAAATTATTTGAGGAAAAAAGTTTATCAAAATATGTTAGAATTGCATGTTGCATATTTGACTGATTGATGACATTGGATGCAATTATGAAAATTAATTTCATTATTTCATGGTCAATAATAGCAAAAATCAACCAAATAATTTTATAGATATAGATTAATGTTTTAGATATTGCGTTACAAGTATGAATATACTTCAATTTCGTTCATCAGTTTCATTGTCTAAATGATGCAAATTACTTGACATTTTTATCTTTTATATCCCATTTGAAAAAATTAATTGAAATAAGTATTCGAATTTTCTTCATATATATAAGTGAATGAAAATTTTCGATTAAATTGCGAGTAAGCTACACACACTTACATTGATTAACGGTGATTCACCTGGTGCTAGATTCCGGTAGAAGGTTGGGAGAAAGATGAACTCTTGTTTTTGTAGGGGAGCTGAGGGTAGTGCTAGTGGTGGAGAGGTCGGGTTTGAAGGACCCGGAGCTGCTGTTGGAGATGGAGTTAGAATTTTTTTATATTTAAAATTAAATTAATAAAATGTATAAATATTAGATGATTAAATGAATATAAAAATCTCACCTCGGTCAAATTTCAACACTGTTAATATTAAAGAAATAATTTTTAAATCGAAAAAATTAAAAGTTAGAAGGCGGACAATTTAGTGACCATTTCTTTGACCTTAAAAATATATAAATAAAACCGAGAGAAAACAAGGGTGGTTGCGTAAATTCACTCCTTTTGAAAAGCCCCAGCAAAACCCTTTGATAAGTTGCTTCGTTTCTCCCTCGTGTGATTTGCCCACTTCGAAGTACACAAAGAAACCAATCCATTCTTATCTTGCCACTGGAAGTTGTAGAATTCAACCATTTGGAGCTAATGGATCCTCAAACGCTGTCGTCCAGTGTGTCAACTTCTCACACAATCTCACCTGGTTGCTTTTTCCTTTTAACTATCTTCTTGTTTTGAAATTATTTAGTTTTTCTTTTCTTTTCCTTCATTTTGATCCTTATTGATCAATGATAAATTTGAGTCCTTTAAGAGGACCCAAACCAGTAAACTTCGTGCTCTTTTGAATATTTGTTTTATTTTTCACTCTGGGCATGTCCCGGTATAATCAATGACTAATTTGAATCCTTTAAAGAACCCAAATAATAAAAAACCTTTGTTCTCTTTTTTTAATTTTGTTTAATTTTTCATTCCGGCAATGTCCCATTGTTCATTTGGTTATTTGAAGCTATTTGTTGTTTTGCAGATGGATTGAACTATAAGAAATGTAATCTGCTGAAAGAAGAAAATAGGTTGCTGGATTCAGTTCTTCTAAAAGAGGAAAACCCATTTGATTTTTTTCGTGTTTTTTTTGGTAATCCCAAACTATAATAACTCTTGTTTTCTTTGATTGTTGTTCCTAATCTCTTTTAATACTTGAGAGTTGAGATTCATCAATGTCGGTGCTTACTATTTGAACCATGTCTTCAAGCAAACCGTAATTGGTGCTCTTACAGGCATGGGTTATAATTTATAATCAGGAATATAAGGAAAAGTTGTTCATGTGGTTCAAACTGTCAAAACATGAAATGAATTCAAATTTAATTTCATTTGAGGTTTTAAGCTAATTTAATCTAAGGAACTTTATGAAACTTTCTTCTCACTGTCATAAGATATACCAACTTGCATTCAGTGCAGATATACCTTAAAAAGTTATGAGATTGAAATTTAAGTGCAAATAGACTTTTGATTAGTAAATTTTTTAGTCCTATTGAGATGTTCAGTATATTCTTTAATGGGACAGAAAAAGCATGGTTTCATTTCATCTAGGACGTAATGTTTTCAGGATGACACGAACCAGTGAAAATGTTTGTCTGAGCCATAAATATTGTCCTAGGTAGTAGCAAGTCTACCGGACTACTGGTTTAAAACTTTGGATCCATCAGGTTACGTTTCTACCAAGGAAATGGAATTTACTAGCGATACTATACTGTATATTGAAATTAATATTATCAGCTGGTTATTATGCTCTTGGGAAGTCTAAATGGAACTGTAATCAAACAACAGGTATTTGTTGTGCTAATAATTTAGAATGGTTTGCTCATTTTAGCTCAAAGTTCTCTTTTGGAAAATCTAGTGTAAAATAAGTAATTAAACAAATGATTGGCTGACTTTTGTTATGCTAATAAGTTAAAATAGTTTGCTTATTTACATGATAATGCAGCTTCTTTATAGCTAGTTGTTGCTAAGTGGTTGAACTGTTTCAACGGAAAAGTAGGCATACATTTGTCCAGTGGTACTATTTTTCTTGAAAATTTGGGCACTATTTTACTGCTTGCTTATTCTACATCTTGACCAAGTGTCCTGAATTCCTTCCATCGCATTTAATCTGGTTCGCATCGCCGGATTTTCCCTATGTTACCAGTCATTTGTGGGAATGCCCTTATTTGTTTTTTGAGAAATGTCTCTTTCTTGAACTTTAGCATGGTTGGAAGCAGATCTTACTAAAGATCTTTTGTGTATTTTGCAGAAAGTATCATAGCTGGAGCTACGGCTGGTGTTGTCGTCGAAGCAGCTCTGTACCCAATTGATACAGTAAAAACTCGACTCCAGGTAAGTTGACTTAATGGTTCTGTATTTAATCATTTCCAGAAAGGAATTTTATCTTGACACTTTTTTTTTTAGGTTTTTTATTATGAAATTACAGGATGGTATCTCTGAAATACATCCACTATCTGTGCCTGCATTATCTTATTAACTATTTTTTTAACAAATTGGTTTCTTGTCTGCCTTCCTCTAGTATTCTCTTTAACTTTTGGCTGTTTACTCTTTGAATACCTGTGATCAAGCGCCCATAATCAATTGTTTCCTCTTCGAATACCTGTGATCAAGTACCCTGTTCTTATGGTAGGCAGCCCGTGGCGGAGGGAAGGTTGTTTTAAAGGGTCTTTATTCTGGATTGGGTGGAAACCTTGCTGGTGTTTTGCCGTGAGTAATCTAGTTGCAAACTTTTGTAATCCTTGTTATTTCATGCATGGAATTTTGCATCTTCGACTTTGTATTTTTGGTTGATCGACATTTTGACCAATGGACTTTCTTATCCACAGGGCTTCAGCTATATTTCTTGGTGTATATGAACCTGCAAAGCAGAAATTGTTAAAAGCCTTACCTGAAAACTTGAGTGCTTTTGCTCATTTGGTAAGTTCTATTATTAACAAACAGCAAATTGGTGGATGAGTATCAGTAAAAGTTGATTCATTGACTTAACAGTTTTAAACTATTTTTGGTTCCTTTGAGTCTTTTAGCTTCTTTCTAGTTTTTGGAAGAAAAAAATAATTTATAGAACTATTCTTCTATTTCAAAATCTTCCCCTCTAAATCTTCTTCATCATGTTACATATATACTCACTCAAAATGTATACACCTGCATGGGGTCAATTATTCTTCTCATGCAAAAAATGAGAGTTGTAGATATCAGAAAGGAAGAGCTTCCAAGGTTGGACTTCATGAGCTACTTTGTTAGTCTAATGTAGAACTCATCTGCTGGCAACATCTTGGCAAACCTTTTTAACTAACCTTCATGAATGGGTCTAGCCTGGTACCAATATATTCTGTCAATCTGTCTAGTTGCTTAATGGTGGTATGGAATGTGATAACCCCACATTTCCCAATATTAGACCCTTTCTATTTAAGATATTGAGGGTTATCATGTTTTGATCTACTGATGATGCCTTTCTTTGTATATAATTTGTTAAGAGTTTATTCAGACTGCAGGTGCTCTAGGAGGTGCTGCTTCTTCCCTTGTTCGAGTTCCAACAGAGGTAGTTAGTGTCACTTATTTCTCTCCATTCAATTCTCTCTCTCCAGCTCATTGGATGTTTTCCAGGTTGTTAAGCAAAGGATGCAAACTGGGCAATTTGCTTCTGCCCCTGCTGCTGTACGCCTTATTGTTGCTAAAGAGGGATTTAGAGGTCTATATGCGGTATGGAAGCTTGTTTTCTCATATTAAGCATCATTCTTGAGATTCAACCTGAAATTTCATTCTTATGGTTTGAGCTATGCAATCTTGGCTTAGTAAAAAAGAGAAGGCTGTTATGAAGATTGTTTTCTTAGAGTTGTCTGATATTGTGTTTTGAAGCGATACAGTCATTGGTTTCCAAAGTTACTTGTATATTTTATGCATCTGATTGCTACTTGCCGAAATCTAGTTGTTAATCTGCATGTGAATGCAATATTCTGTGTGTTGAGCTTTGTGCATATGTCCTGACCTCACTTTCTGAAATTTAGGGATATGGATCCTTCTTATTGAGAGATTTGCCATTTGATGCCATCCAGTTTTGCATCTACGAACAACTCCGAATAGGGTATAAGTTGGCAGTAAGCACTATCTTTCTCTTGGAAATTCTAATAGAAAGTGCATACTTCTAAATCTCACTCAAAGTAAATACAATAAATTAAAAAAGTTTACAACTGCATCCCATATTAATTGAATTCCATTATTGTGTAACTGAGGACACTGTTCTCTCCGCAAAAGCAACGGTAAAGGTGATCAGATCTGACCATACTCTGAAGTCTTCCTCGAGAATTTTAACCGGGGAAACCCCAACGCTGCTCTGTGTCAGAAAACACTGAAATATTACTCATAGAGCATCAGCAATTTCATTTTACGCATTTATGTACAATGTTTTCTATCATTCTTGGTGTTGTTAAAGCCTTAAAGGCATGTATCTAGGTGCGCTTAGGTGATGTGACTTAGTGTTAGACAACAAATGCACCTTATACCATTTCAAGCAAGGCACATTTGATCACGTACACATATAGTATGCCTAGATGCCCTTTTCTATAAAGTGATAGGTGAAAATAAAAACACCATTTAATTGAAGTTCTCTTCAAATTTCTTTCTCTTTTCATTGTTTTCATTAATTGTACTTTAATAATGAAAAAAGGAAGAAAATTAAACTCTCTACCTCTCAGTAATTACATACTTTGTTTATTGTCATAATTATATATTGAGCTTTTTTTATATGCACACTTATACATATCGCGCCTTTACTTAGGCAATGATTCTAGCGCCTAGAGTACACCTCGTGGCCGTCAACTTTGATTGATTTGTTTCTGATCAACATTGACTTTTATTTCATATACAAAGTACCCAAATGAAGCATCCTCTGCCATTTTTCATTTGTGGTAAACTGGGAAACTAATTTGACATAAATTCTATTTACCTTTTACAGGCACAAAGAGACCTGAATGATCCTGAGAATGCCATAATTGGTGCTGTTGCTGGTAAATTGTTTTCAGCAGTTTAAGATTTCTATTATATGTATATTTTAATTATTGTCTCACGTTTGAGTCAGTGATAGACAATTACTAATGCCATCTTGGTGTAAATTTTGATCATAATTCCAGAAAACATACACTTTTATTATCTTATCACTAGAATCATGATGCTGAAGGGATCGAAATCCTCTAAGGATTTGAATCACATCTAATCCTTTTGCATCGTAATTCCATTCTGCGGGGCTGCTGTTCCTCATAAGATTCTAGGAGTTACACGTACTTTCAGAATTGTTCTCATAAATCCATTATAACCAATAACTTCTGGTACAACACGTACTGTCTATACATAAACACAACGGTTTGCTGTCTGCAAGTCTAATGTATCCATATTCAGGGGCAATAACTGGAACTGTAACAAACCCTCTTGATGTGATAAAAACTCGATTGATGGTCCAGGTCAATTACCTTTTCCTTCTTATTTGGTGAAAGGCATTTGAGTTTCTTCCTACTGCTTCAAATCCATAGCTTTCTTTTTTATTCTTTCAGGGATCATCAAAGCAGTACAAAGGGATTCTTGATTGTGTAAGGACTATAATGCGTGAAGAAGGAAGCCACGCTTTCTTGAAGGTTTGAACTTCTATTTTTACTTTCCTCGTCGCTGCTGTGCCTAATAAAATTAATGTCCTTTTCGTTAACAAAAACTGAAAGGTCATCTTGGAGTTGGAAATGAATGTCTTGGCGACTGAAATTGTGAAAGTTGCAGCAGATTCACCCCATTTTTCTTTTTTTCTTTTTTTGTGTGTTCTGCCATCTTTCGTGCAGGGTATTGGACCAAGGGTACTGTGGATAGGCATTGGTGGTTCGATTTTCTTCGGTGTTCTTGAAAAGACAAAGCAAATGCTGGCCAAAAAGCGCCCGGAAAATCACAAGTCATTGTATCTCAAGCAAGAGTAACTTTTATTAATAGACATGATATCATTTTTGTTCTACTTAGGTGACTGATATGTGTTACTTGAATTTTAGAATTTGGATTTGGATTTTAAAATAGTGTAAAATTGAGTAGTAGAATAGTTGGAAATGTAACATTCATTATAATTTCTCAATTCATGAATTTATTATTAGATGTTTTTTTATTCATGATTTTGAAATTCTTGAATATTTTTAAATTTGATAAATCCATGTATCTATATTTTTCAATTAATGGTAATGTTTGTCTGTTAATTCATAGCATGTTTTAGTTAATTCTTTTGAAGTGCTACTCAATGAGCCTTTTTCTTTCTGTGTTCCCTAATTTGTCTATCGCTTTTTAATGATAGTGAGCCTTTTGCATTAGTTCCTCATAAGATCTTCCTTTTGATGATAGTTTTCAAATATGGTATAATATCTTGTAAAATATATAGGATTTACTTCAACTGTTCAACATTTATATTTTTAAAATGTAATAAAAGAATAATAATATTAGTTATTTAATAAAATGATGTATTACTTATTTTCTGATGAAGTTAATATTTAGTTAACTCGTAATATTAATTCAGTGAGGAGTTTTATTAATAGTATGTAGTTACAAAAATTTTGTAAAAGAACATTTTATGTTAAAAGTTATTTTTTTTAGTTTATTAAAGAAATATCATTGGCATAGTGATAAAGAGTTTATTTATAAACTCATTAAATACGGGTTCAATATTTAGATATATTTATTTTAATTCTTTTATTTAAAAATTATATAAAAGTATGAAAAAATAAAAAAGTCATCAAAATAATAACAATAGTGATTTAATATAAGGGTATATTAGTTATTTCCTAATTGAATTATTATCTGATTAATCCTTGACATAAACTAACTTAATTAGGGTTTTTATTAATATACACAATGAGAGAAAACATTTTATGTTAAAAGCTATTTTTTTTTTAAGTTTACTTAAGAATTATTATTAGTATAGTAGTAAAAAATTTGTTTATAAATTTACTGAACATGAGTTCAATTAATAGACATGTTAATTTTAGTTCTTTTATTTAAAATTTATATAAAAGTATGAAATTACAAAAAAAAAAAGTCATCAAAATAATAATAGTAGTCATTTAATAAAAATATATATTATTCAATTCCTAACTGAGTTATATTTAATTAACCCGTGACACAAATTCGTTAAACAATTTAAATAATAATTACTTCACCGTTAAATAAATGCAACACTATGAGAAACAAATACTTGAAGTATACAAAAAGACTAAAATAAAAGTTTTCGAATTTGAATGCAGGGACGGATCTAGGGTTTTACTCTAAGGGGGAGAAACTTCTAAATTCGAACGACCTTTTTTTAACATAAAAAAGTATCAATTCTTCTCGGATATTTTTTTTCTTATCAAACAAATCAATTTAATATTTTTAAAAAATTTTAAATGATTTAACTGTAAAAAAATTAAAAAGCACTATATAAAATTAAATATTTCTTTCCAATATGCAAAAAAGAATAACTAACACTATACTAAAAAGTTCATAAATATCATTATAATTCCAAAATTTAAATTAAAAAAACTTGGCATTAGTCATATTTCTCAATACTAGGCATTCTTAATTGCACCATCCGCTTTTTATAAGATTGAACTAATCAATTATAGAATCTGTTAAAATTTCTCGAGCTATCTCGTTTTCGATGTATGCTACTAAGTAAATTGAAAGAAAATCATCTTCTATTCTATTGCCAAGCCTTGTATTCATAATTTTAATGGTTGAAAATGCTCGTTTGGTTGTTGCAATAGACACGGAGAGAGTTAGCACAAGACGAATAATTCTATCAAGAAGAGGATAAATAATTGACTTATTTGTCTTAGCTAGTACTTGACACAACGTGACAATTGTGGAAGCTTTCTATAGCTCTGTACTTTGATGAGCATCAAGTTGAAAATACTCCAATTGAATTTTCATGTGTTGCTTTTCTTGCTCCATAAAATCGTCCGGATAAAAATCATTTATAAGTTTTCAGATATCTTCCATCCGAAAAACTTTGTAATTATGTATGGGCATGGGTCAAATTAATTAATTCTAAAAATTGACTTTAAAGTCAATATTGGGCTTCTAAATTTAATCTATCAAGGCTTATTATATATTAATATTTAATTATTATTTAATTAAATAGACGAATATTATATAATATAAATATTAAATTTAAAATACATGATAATTTATATATAAAATTAAAAATCTAAAAATCTGAAAGGAGATGATTGCCTTGGCTCCCCTGAATCTATCCCTCGTTGAACGAGAGATATTACAATTATTTAAGAATTGATAAATGATATTGTAAATTTATGGAATTTAAAGTTTCGTCCTAAAATTGTGCCTACTTATATACGCACATGTATTTTGTAACGAGTACTACTATTTTTAGAATAAAATTGTACTTTTCTTCTATATTTGCATGGTTACACTATTTCATTGATGCTTGGCTTAATTAAACATAATTTTCTGAGGAAACATAAAAATGGGTTGAGGGTTTCAGATTAATTAGGATTTTAAAAAAATAATTTTTGATTGATGCGAATTTGTATTTTTTGAGCATTACATCACAAGCTATTAGAAAAATAAAATAAAATAAAATAAAAAAGCAACCGAGTTGAGTTGAGTTGGAGGTAATGAGCGGAGTTACCGAGTTAGATACAAATACACAGACATCAAGCAAAGCAAGCATCAGATCAGATCAGATGCTTTAGATTCCATTTAGGTGGGCCCCAGCAAATCAAAAACCTCTGGAGGTTGATCCTGCCCGAATCATCTAACCATTATAAAAAGGCCACGTGTAACGCTCAGTGGCGGAGAATTTAAGGGCAGTTTGAACGGGTAGCTCCAGAAATATCTGGTTGCCAGGCACACCGGTTTTAGATATTTTGGCTTCCTTACCTAAACCGAAAACAGCCAATGAGGGAGAAGGAATAGATATATACACGTGGCAGAATGACGTGCTCTTATTCTCGTTCTTTCTTGTCTTGCTTCTTTTTTATCCGGTGGGTCCCACTCCCACACATGTTATGGATGGCATTTTGCATTGTCCACCCATCCCATACATGCATCCCATGTGACTAACGGAGCGACGGTCAGCTGAGGGCATGTTTAGATTGCTCGAAACAATCAGAGCAAAATAATTAGGTCCACAATTAATTAAATTCAAACAAATTCACTCATTATATAAAAATAAATTTAAAAAAGAATTCACGCATTTACATAAGATTAAACTCTAACATAAAATCTTAAAATTCCTAGTAGCTGCTCAATCTTGCCATTTAATCAAGACTTAATGACAAATTTGATGATAATATTAAAGTTCATGAATTAATTAATTAAAATTTTAACATTTCAGTTAAATTTTGTATTCAAAACAAAGTAAATTGACTAAAATTTAAATGTTAAAGGCTAAAAATTTAGGACTAAATTGACAAAATAGATAAACGTTAAATTTTATCTTTATATATTTTTTTTAATTTTCATCTTGACTTTCTCACTAAAAATATCTCTCTAGTCCTCTAAAAAAAAATTGGAGTAATTTAATTTCTATAAAATTTGAAAGTGGGCAATTAAAGACAATGAATTGCATCATTAATGTCTTTTGTCAATTGTGCATAATTTTAATTGGTGTAATAACAAATTTAGCCCTCGATGTTTACTTATTTTGTTAATTTGATCTTGATTTTAAAAAAATTAAATAAATTAAACTTCAACATTTATACGTTTACAAAAATATTGCAGGTTAAATTTGTTAAATCTTGACCAAATTGATAGAATGTATAAAATATGAGAGCTAAATTTGTTATTATACGAGTCAAATTTATGTAGAATTGATGAAAAACATTAACACTCTGATTAATTGTCATTAGTTGCTCACTTTTCGAATCGATATTACTTCAATTTTTTTTTAAAAATGACCAACTTACTTAATATCGAAATTGAAATTTACTGAAAATATTTTTTATCGATTTTCTCTATCTAAAAATATAATTCTCTTTGAAAGTTAATGAACATTCCAGCTGGAACATTTAAGTCTAGTTGGCCACCATTGCCGCAATTGTTTTCTTCTTCTTCTTTTTTTCCCCTCAAGTTATTCCTTCCTGTTAATTAAACAAGACAAGGAAACCTATTGAAATTCAGCAAAATGAAGTAGTGGGAATATATGCCAAACCAACCGATTAAGTGCCAATAGAGTCAAACAAGTTGACTTGGAAGGAATCAATGATGGGCTTACTAGCTAGATCGTGTCCACCAATGTCTTGCAACCGGGATGATATTGGAATTTCTGTATTTTGTGGGGCTAGAAGAATTTGAGAATTTACTATGTACAATAATAATTTTTTTTGAATAATTCAAATAAAAAAGTACAAAATATATTAAAAACTTAAATATAATCGAATAAATTTCACACATGGGTGAAACTCTAAATCCACACACTTAAATTTGGATATTCAACAGCTCAAGACCTTAATTTTTGTTGATAATACTAAAATTTAATTAGCGATACATTGAACCCACACACTTAAATTTGGATATTCAACCATTCCGAACATATTGATATTTAATTAAAGTGAAAAGTTTGAAGCATGAAAGACAATAACAATACAACTAAAAGGGTGAATATATTTGAAAAATCCTTGTATTATAGGAACATGATTAAATTAATCCTTTTATTATTAAATGGATTAATTTAATCATTATATTATTAAAAACAATTAAATTAAATTTAAATTTACTGTTTAAAAAAATCATTTACTAATTAACAAAGTTTTATCTTTAAGCCAACTATGATAACAGCTTACCTGTCCTATGCGCAATGGGTGGTGTCGAACCTTCTAGCTAAGCTAGATGTCTTCTTTATGAGCGATAATTTTCTTAGGCTTCCTCTGAAAACCATTGTAATTGTAGTACAGTGCAATCGCACCGTTGATCCCTTTGATTAGCAAACTTCCAATGCCATTAATCTATGTGCCTGTTTGTGTAAAACCTTTTTTTCATTACCATAAAAAAGTTCAGTAAAACCCATTGAAGAGCAACTTCCATTTTACCCTTATTTTTCTTTTCCCTTCTTTTTTGTATTTGCTTTAAAAATTATAGTTTCATTTATAATTATTATTTTAAATTTCAATTTTTTAATAATTTGATATATATTTTAAATAATTATTTCAAAGATATTATTTTTATATTTATTTTAATTTTAATATTTTTTAAAATATTTATTAGCTTTTCAAATATATTACAAATTTTATTTTACATAAATTTGATTTGATATTTCTAATAGGCCGTCACCTATATGTTTGAATCCAAAAACAAATATATCACTATTATTTTTAATATTATTTACTATAGTATCAAATTTCACTGCTTTACTAATTAATCTCATTACCATTACTATTTTCAATCTTATCGAAACGATCTCACTAGGGTTGGACAAGAAAAACAAAAAACCAACTCAAATCAAAGTGTTTGAACAATTTATAAAATGCAAATTTAAAAACTGCGGTTACTTGAAATTGAAACAAAATTTTTTTATTTAATTTATAGTTAATTTTTTATGATATAAAAATATTTATATTTAAAATAGTTAAAATAACTTAAATGTTTAATATAAAAATATTTTCTAAAAAATATCATATAAAGTTATTGATTATTTTATATTTACTTGAAAAATTATTGTTTTTTAAAGAAATATTTATGATTGTTTTTTTAAACTTTGTCAAATAATGTTAAAAACTATATAAAAATGCTCATTTTAGTAGGTATATATAAAATAAAAATTAATTTTAAAATTGTATTTACTTTAAGAAATAAATCATTAAAAATTATTTTAATTATGTTTATAACGATTAATAAAATAATTTTCTGGGGAGGGTAAAATGGAGATTAACCTCCTTTGTATTCACTAGATCTTATGAGTTAAAGTTTTTTTTTTTAATAATTTCATTATAGGTTCTGATCATATCTGCTCTTTTTGATATAATGTCTAAAGTACCCATAATTCCTTCTCAACCCATAAATAAAAGGATAATGCGCTTCAGTGCACTCTAATCTACTTCCTTCTTTATTAACAATATTAATCAAACTAAGACCCAATCAACCATAAATTGAAATTAAAATTTAAGGTTTGTTAATGTAAAGTTATACTTTTAAGATGATTAGATTATTCTAACCTTTTCTTTAGTCTTAATCTTATCTGTCAACAACTTTACCCCTACATAAAATATATCTCCAATAAAATAACGACACTCACTGCATTCATCATCTTGCACCATCCCTCCAGTGTCCCTATAGGAAAATATGTCAATTTTTCGAAAAGAAAATAATATTAGCTACAGTTTTCTTTTAACATTAATTTTATTATAGAATTTTATAATATTTACTTTTTTTTAATATAATGTTAAAAATTATTCATAGCCCTTTTCAATACTTAAATAGGAGGATAACATATTTTAACGTACTCGAATTCACGTCCTTCTGCACTAGCAATAATATCAATGTTAATCGAGTTAAAATTCAATCAGCTAATTTTTTTTAAATGAATAAAAAATACGTTTGAGAAACTAAATAAAAATATATATTAAATGACAAAAGGTATTACGTATTTAAAAAAAAAAAAAAAAGAAGCAAAATGTGTCAAAGGTGGGAACCGAATAAAACGATATACACAGAAACCTTTATATTCAAATAAAAACAGTAGTAAAATTACCTGAATTTTGCATTTACTTAATTATACAACATCTCTTCTCAAATTATATAAATTGTAATGTAAGTCCATGAAAAAAGAAACCATACATTTTAAAAATAAATAAATAGAGTCGTTAAATTAACAAAATCTAATGATAATAGATGATGGATGTACTAAAAAATTAGTAAATTACAATGAGAAAAAAGTAAACTGGGTGTTGTTCCCACTTAAAAGTGGAGAGTGATCGTTTACAGCATTTGAAGAAGTCAACTAACACTCACCATCATCCAAACTGGGTCGGTTGTGCATAAATTTATAGGGACTAATTTGAATAGAGTTGTATTAATGTATGTGTAATTTTAAATTCTTTTAAAGATAAATATTTGGTATAATAACAAAATTATTTTGTTGTGTAATATGAGAGTTTGAGATCAATTTCTCACCTTTTTCTTAAAATATTTAACTTAAAAAAATAATTGATTTTAAACTGTTATTTAATATGCTATCAGTGAAATTTTTAAGGTATATTAAAAGGAAAAGAGCCAATGACATTGTCTGTGGTGAAGAAAAGTACATAAATTAACTAAACTGAAGTTATAGATAGTAAAATAAAAATTAGGGATATTTAAATATCGATTGAATTTCCGAAAAATACTTATTTTAAAAAAAACTATTAGATTAGTTTTTTTTTTTTGAAAAATGATGAGATTAGGCCAAAATAATGGATTTTCATTGTGTTCTGTTTCTTTAGGGTTACGTTTTTGTTTTTTTAAGTATGTTTAGGGTTAGGATTTTGTGGTTTTTATAATTTAGGGTTTTGATTTTTTTATATTTTTTAAGTTTATTATATATTTTTGAGATGTAAAGTTAATAATTATTTAATTCGATATTTACAAGTATCGTATTTACGCTAATCGTATATTCGAATTATTTAAATTGTAGAATTCAATTTGATTTATAATCGAAACTCGAATTACTCGATTTGATTAAATCTTAGTTTTTCATTTTTTTCGATTTTTTAAATGCAACTGCATTTTGATCAGTTTTTTTTTTTTACGAGAGGTTGAGGTCAATCAGATTTTTCAATGCATTATTTTCAAACTTTTAGTGCATTTTTCTTCAAAAAGCATATCCCTGAAACTCGGGATATCTAACGGGTGAGTGGGAGAAAATGGAGAGTTGAAAGTGTTAGAGGGAAAACGCTCCACGTAAGACGTGTTTTTCAGTGCTTTTTTCTAACAGTGCACTGAAAATGCTTTCTATGTAGAGTGTTTTCCCTCTAGCATTTTCAACTCCCCATTCACCCAATAAAATTTTTTGAATCAATTGCCTCTCACCCTGGCTCTATAAAAGGGTGACATTCAACATTGAGTGACATAAGGCATTTACAAGCAAAAAAAAAAATTGTAAGAAGAATCAAAAGAAGAGGAAGTTCGCACATAAGGCATAATTTGGAGCTACTACGCAATTTTCATCAAGTAATGATCGATTTTTGTTGTTCATATCTAATTACAACATTATTTGTCTGCATAATGTTTTTATTTCAAACATGTGGAATAGGTTATTTCGTTGAAAATAACTGGATGAATTAATGTTATTATTTTATTACGACGGTGAAGTGCATGACACCGAGAATGAGATTGTTTTTTTATCAGAGAACACAACGCAGTTGACTTTTAAACCGAACATACAATTGCCGGAGTTGCATGGAATAATTAGGCGAAAATTTTCGAATCCAACCAGATGAGAGTATTGTCACTTAAATATCGATTTTGTGCTTCGATCGACCCTGTCAGATATGACGCTTTTGATATGAAAGGCGTGAGGGGGTTGGAGGCGATGGTGCAAACGCATATTGATAGTGGATCACCATTTCTCGAGTTATATGCGGAGTTTGCAAGGACTGGTAAAGGCCCTTAGAGGTCAACATATGATCTAGTTCGAGAGGCCGGAACAGAAGAACAAGTTGAGAGTCCAATGACACAGTTGACGGCGTTTTCGTTATTTCGACCCATTCCCGTTATTTTACAAAAAAACCGTCCTAATCTAATAAATATTTAAAAAAAAAACAACATTTTTATGTAATTCAGTCTAAATCTCTAAACTAAGAATATACAATTTTTTTTTAAGTATTTTAGATTTATTAGTTTCTAAAATCCAACATTTTATTTTAAAGGCTTAATATTTTATTTGATACTTGAGTTGACACTTTTTTTTTTAATGTGTCACATGTGCTTTGTTTCTATTTAACGTAATACTTGTATTTGACAAAAGTTATACATTTTGGTATCCTGAGTAGAGGTGTGCATGGGTCAGGCTCAACTAAAAATTTAGCCCGGCTCGGCCCAAAAATGGGCCTAAAATTTTGCCCAAACTCGACCCGAATAAAAATGTTAAAATTCGGGCCTAACCCGGCCCGCCCATATTAATTTTTATATTATTTTTATATAATTTTAAAATATATATATAATACATCAAAAATACTAAAAACATCAAAATAAATATTTCCCAACAAATTGAAAATAAATTTTAAAAAATATGTATACTTAAATAACGGTAAGATAGATGCAACTTAACAAGCAAATGCCTCTAAAATAATAACAAAATTAACAATAAAATAAGTTTTATACAATATCCAAACAATAACAAAAAATAGTAATAACATAATAGTAAAATGGTAGCAAAATATGGAGAAAACAATAAGAAAACAATATTAAAAAAAAATTTGTCCTTTAGTGAATTCGGGCCAGGCCGAGCCCGGACCAAAAATGCCTTACTTGAGGCCCGGCCTGTTTTTTAAACTGGCCTTATTTTTTTATCCAAGCCCATTTTTCGGACCTATATTTTTGCCCAAACCCTCCTACATTTCGGGTGAGCCTTCGGGCCAGGCCGAGTGGCCCGACCCATGAACAGGTCTAATCCCGAGGTAACACTGTTAATTTTTTAATGTTTAATTTGGGTTTTAAGGTTGATTTGATGAAAGTCTAATATTATTAGGTTTGAATTTTTCATGATTTTGTTAATAAAATAAATTTAATATTAATTGTGAATTTGTTTAATTTTGTGTTTAATTTGTCAATATAGATGGATGAATGTTATTTTTTTTACTGATTTTAAGGTTGATTTGATAAAAGTTAATTACTAATATTATTAACTAATTACGAATTTTCATCAAATCAACTCTAAAATCAAAATCAAACACTAAAATATTAACATTATTACCTTTGGATACCAAAATGTATAATTTTTATCAAATACATGTACCTTATTAAAAATTAATATCAAATTTAAGTACCAAATTATGTATTAGTCCAATTTTAAAATGGAAATTCAAATAGGTGTCCAGTGAAAACCATGGGATGAATGATTGAGCAAAATCGTAAGGTCATAAATAGTAGACGTACACAGCAAGAACAACAAGACACCTCACCAAACAATTCCCCCAAAATATCTTCCGACAAAACCATTTAAAAAACCCAGACTTTCAACCAAAATATTAAAATAATTCAAAGGCGGACAATCCCATCATTTTCTTTATTATTTTATTACTACTTGGTTTGTCTTTTTCTATTTTTTAATCTCCCAACTGCAACACGTTAAAGGCCAACACCGTAATTCTCAAAACCTCGTATGTAAGCTATGTAGTATTCATGCCATCATCATGGGATGGATGGGGGTATCATGCATGGTGACATGACATGGGGAGTCTGCGAGACGAGAGGAAAATATCATTGCCACGTCATCAGCAATCTTAAGCGAACAGCCCTTCTAAAGATCTCCTCTTTCTCTCTCTCACTCACCAAAAACTGTACCACCTCCTCATATTTTCCATAAATTTTATTTATTTTTCCTTTAAATTTACTGTCACATTTGTTTAAAACAGAGCGTTAAATCTAAATTAATTCAGGAAATATTTAGCATCTGATAACCGAAGCCCAGGTACTTACTCAGTTTCCAACCTTTTTTTTTTAATCTTTTTAATTTCCAAGTTTGGAAATTTTCATTCTATTTCTCTTTATGTTTTTATAAAGTATTCTAAAAATGGGTCTTGGATCTAATCTTCGTTTTTTCTTTGATTGATTTGGTGATTTGCTGTATGTGTGTGTGTTTATCTTAAAATAATAATCGCTTATTTTACTTTTCTATCATTAGTAAAGTTTGAAGATTTTTTTTTGAGTGTTAACTATCAAGTTCATGTATTAATCTGAGTGTTTAGGTAGGTTTATTGTATAGACAATGTTCTTAGCTTTCTTATAAACCCATGTTCAAGTGATTTGAATTTTTACTCATGTTAATAAAATTTTGTTTTATTATTATTACTATTTTTTTAAATTCTGTTTATTATTTTCACTTTGTTTTTGCAGTCAAGTTAGAGATTCTGATTAAAAGTTAAACAATAGTTGTCTTATAAGGCTTTGGACGGTTAAAGGCTGAGACGTTGTAGAGACTAATTATACTGTTGTGAATATTCAGTCCTTTTAGAGAGAGATGCAATAGTTTCTTCTGTTGAATTTCGTACAGGTTCATTTTTTTCTTCTAATTTTCTTCTATTAACGTATATTTTGTGGGAATCTGAGGGCTTGACAGGGTTGTGATGTTGAATTACGAAATCTTGATTCTTGACTGGTAGCAGTTGCAGAGTGGAAGCATAGGTCCTGGTGTGTTGTTGATTGTTCTGGTGATTGATTCAAAAAGGTATACTTGGAAGATAAATATTGTTTACTCTAAATGGCTAATCCATCTAAGAGGTGGATTGACGGTCTTCAGTTCTCATCGCTGTTCTGGCCGCCTCCGCAAGACCCTCAAGAACGAAAGGTACCGTGTGGGTCTCATCCTGTTGTTTGTTTTCTTTGCATGAACCTTTCTGGATTATTGAATACTTCTTGCATCTTCCAATCATTTTAAATGCCCCTTCTACTTTCATGCTTGGTTTACCTCAAACCTTGGTTGGTGAAATAGGTGGCGAAAGTTGAATATGTTACTGACTATTAGCTACAATAGATATTGAGTGGAACATACCCTATGATATGGCTCAATTTGAAGCAAATAGAGGAAAATTAGTTTCCTACTACCGCAAAGAGGAAAACCAGTTTGCAATTTCACTTATTCTTATTAGAATTTAAAAGATATATTTAAGTGAGAATTAACATTAATTTGGAACAAATATGAAATCTGAAATGAGAAGATCAGCTATGTCTATTACTGGTTTAATTCATAGGAAGGGTTTGCCGTGTAGAATTCCTGGTATGGTTGGGGCAGATATTCTGAGTGATTTTACAAATCTATCTCGTGCAAAACATTGGATTGATATGCGGACTGGATGCCCATGGCTAAACACTATACATTATGTTTATCTTTTCAAGACTCTTCTAGACCTCTTAACTACAATAAAACTTCATTTTGGAGATGGTGATTTATCGAACAAGGAATATATCTTGAACTTGAGTTGAATAGTTTATATTGGTATTAGAAGAGAATATGATAGAATTGGCTTTATGGTTGGAAGAGGTTGAGGACAATCTATGAAAATTTTGGCTTTATAAAGGGTCATTTTATTTTGTGTAGAAACTGTAGAAATTAGATGCTTACATTAGCTAATTAGGTTACAGTATAAAAAGAGATAAACTACTCTAAGAAAGGAAATAATCCCTAAAAGACTCAGAATTATCCTAAGAATCAAGAACTATGATTAATTTCTATTTACAAGATTTCCTCAATAATCTATCCCTAATTCTAGGGATTCTAACACTCCCCTCAAGTCGGAGTGTAGATATTTATCGACCTGACTTTTGCCAACATGTTGTTCAAACATGTTTTTGTTTAAACTTTTGTCAACATATCTGCAACCCGTTGTCCGGTAGATAGATAGGTGACGCTCACTTCCCCGAGTGTATCTTCTCTTTATGAAGTGTCGGTCTATCTCGACATGTTTGGTACGATCATGATGCACAGGGTTGTGTGAGCTATATTGACAAACTTGGTTTGTCACAATGCAAACAGATAGGTCTATTATAAGGAACCTTTAGTTCTCTCATCAGCCTTTGTATCCAAATTCCTTCACAAATACCTTGTGCAAGTGCTCGATACTCGCTTCGCACTTTGCTGCGCGCTACCACAGCATCAAGTTCTTACTCCTCCATGTCACTAGATTACCCCAAACATAGCCGCAATAACCACCGGTTGATCGTCTGCATCATTAATAGAACTCCGCCTGATCGGCATCGGTATACACTTCTACATTTCTGCTTTGTCATTTTTCTTGATGTATAGGCCTTACCAGGAGTTCTCTTTAGGTACCTTAGTATCCGATATGCACGCCTTCTAGGTGTTTTTCCTTGGAGCATGCATATATTGACTTATGACGCGACACTAAAAGCAATGTCGGGGAGTGTGAGCCAAGTAGATAAGTCTCCTACTAGGCGTTGATATCTCCCCCTGTCGACTTCTTCTCCATCTTCATTAGTACCTAACTTGAGATTTAACTCCATAGGAGTTTCAAATTGGTTTACAACCCATCATCCCAACTTCGATAGCAAATCGAGGACATATTTCCTTTGGGAGATAGAAATACCCTTTTGAGACCTTGCTATCTCCATGCCAAGAAAATATTTAAGATTTCCTAAATCTTTAAGTTCAAAAAGCTGCTCCAAGAAACTCTTTCAACCTTCCAATTTCACTTGTATCATCACTGTTACTATTATATCATCCACATAGACAATTAGAATGCAACATTTTCCTTGTCTTTGAATGCTTGTAGAACATGGTGTGGTCTCACCTGTCTCTTGAGTATATTTCCTGCTCATCATAGCTTTTTGCAAACCGATTAAACCACGCCCTTGGAGATTGTTTCACCAGCCCATACAAAGATTTTTTCAACTTACACACTTGGCCCTTTCTTTCTTCAAAACCAGGTGGGAAGTCCATGTAAACTTCTTCATTTAACTCCCCATTGAGAAAAACATTTTTAACATCCAATCTGGGTCAATTCCCAATTCAGATTATTGACAAAGAATGGACAAAAGGACTCTAATTGTGTTTAGTTTGGCAACCGGTGCAAATGTCTCCTCATAATCCAAACCCATAAGTTTGAGTGAAGCCCTTAGCCACTAGACGCGAGCCTTGTATCGATCAACCCGGCCATCGGGCTTGAATTTGGTAGTAAAAATCCATTTGCACCCTCTCTTTTCTTTTCTTTCCTTTAGGTAGATCCAAACTTCCCACGTTCCATTATTTTTGAGGGCCTCCATTTCCTCCATCACGCTTGTCTCCATTCTCACGATTCAAATGCTTCTTCTATGGTTTTTGGAGTTTTTATAGAATCAACATTAGTCACAAAGGTTTGATAAGACTTAGATAAGTTACCATAGGATACAAACCGAGAGATAGGATGTTGAGTGCGCCTCTCCTTGTCCCTTTCGCATTGCAATTGGAAGATAGATGGATGGTGATGGAGGTGAGACTTCGCTTTCACGCAGTCCTCGGTTGAAGATGTGAGTGGCACCTCTTTGTATCGGGCCAGAGGACATCGATTCCGGCCTGAATAAACTCGCAGATTCGGGCACTTGCACTGTTGTTGCCTTTGCTTTCCTTGATCAAGGGGACCGCTTCGGTGATGGTGTTGGTATCGGGAAGTATAGTGTTAATTTCTTGCGGCATGGGAGGAGAAATAACAAAGATATCAAGGTTGGGAGGTTTAGTGATAGTAGTGGTAGTAGGGTCGGAAGGTATAATAAGGAGGGTATTAAGGTTCTCATCTTCATTAAGAATCTCCCCCTGAAGATGAGAAGGTCTAAAGAAAGGTTCGGTTTCAAAGAAGGTGACATCCCGAGAGACAAATAGCCGGTGTAAGGTTGGTGAGTAGCATTTGTAGCCTTTTTGAGTAGGAGAATACCCAACAAATATACAGAGGTGGGCTCGAGGATCAAGCTTGGATTGGTTGGGTTGATGATTATGGACAAAGGCTTTGCACTCGAATATTTTTGTTGGAATAGTAGGAATATGAAATAGAGGAAATGATTTGTGAAGAGTGTTTAGAGGTGTTTGGAAATTTAGGACTTTTGAAGGCATCCTATTTATTAGGTAGCAAGCAGTAAGAACAGCTTCGCCCCATAAATATTTAGGGACGTTCATTGTGAACATTAAGGCTCGAGCAACAGCAAGGAGGTGTCCGTTTTTTCTCTCGGCGATCCCATTCTGTTGAGGGGTGTTTGGGCATGAACGCAGGTGTATAATTCCTTGGTTTGAAAGGTATGACCTTAGGACAGAATTAAAGTATTCTCTCCCGTTGTCAGTGTGGAGAGTTTGGATGGTAGAGTTGAATTGGGTTCGAACCATTGAGTGGAATTTTTGAAAAACTTTGGGAGTTTCAGAATTGTCTTTTAAAAGATAGACCCAACATACCCTAGTGTGATCATCAATAAAAGTAATAAACTACTTCTCACCAGTAATGTTTTTCACTCGGCTAGCTCCCCATAAGTCACTTTGTGTATTAACGAAAAGGTTTGGACTGTATATGGTTTGAAAGGATATGGAACACGGGTATGTTTGGACAATTCACAAATATCACACTTCAAGGAATTTATCTTTTTATTTCAAATAACAAATGGAAGATGCTTTTTAGGTACAAAAGATTTGGATGTCCTAACCTCTACGGTGCCATAGCATAATAGTATCCTCTTTTGCAAAGAGATAGAGCTAATCCCCCTTGTGTGCTGTCTTTATTCCACACATACAGCCCATCATCAACCTTAGCAGTGCCAATCATCTTCCCCGATTTCTGTTCCTGTATTACACAACCAAATGCAGAAAATTCAGCAAGCATTTTCCCATCTTTAGTAAGTTTACTTATTGAAAGTAAATTACAAGATAATTTTGGAACATGTAGAACATTATCAAGGAAAAATTCTCACTACTTTTACTTTCCCTACTCTAGCCACAGGTGAGTATGAACCATCAGCAATCCTGATTCGGGACTTGTTATGACAGGTGGTGTAAGTTTGGAATAGAGTGAGGTTACCTGTCATGTGGTCCGAAGCACCCGAATCTAGTATCCAAGGAGAGTGGTTATTAGATTCAAGAGCAATATTGAGGCGTACCTTTGAGTGGCTAAATTCCCATGACTAGTAGAGGTACTCGAGAATTTTATGGAGATTTTCGAGTTGTGTCTTGGTTAGGCGCACATCCAAAGACCTCATCACCGTATTGGAAGATAACAGAGCGCTTTTCTTGCCTTTCTGCTTTTTATCCGGATAACCATGGAGTTTAAAACATTTTTCCTTTGTGTGTCCAACACGATTGCAGTGACTACACCATGGTCCGCTTGATCCGGACTCATTCCCAAAGACGAGTTTTTTGTGTTTGAGGACCTTTGGACACAAGAGCGCAGATTCAACAGTGTGGTCGGAGAGATTATTGGTTTGGGTTCTCCCATCATGACGAGACGACGTGTCTCTTCTCTCCTCACTTCGCAAAGCTTCACTAATGGTTGGGAGAGGTGATCTCGCCCAAAATTCTGCCATGAACCTCGTCTAACTCATGCCTCACCCGGCCTAGAAACTCATAGAGACGCTCGTTGTTGAGGTGAGTCATAAACCTAGTGTGTTCTAGGCCTTCCCCAATTAGCTTCATAGTACATGTCTAACTCCCCGCCACAATATTTTCAGATTGTTGTAGTAGTGAGTTACCTCAAGTGTCCCTTGTCGAATGTCTTTCAACTTGAGTTTGATCTCAAAAACTTGGGAAGCATTTCCAAGATCAGAGTAGTTCTCTTTGACTGCATCCCACATGTCTTTCGCAGTCTTGAAGAGAAGATAAGTTCGGCTTATATGGCCTTCCATAGAATTGATCAGTCATGCCATAACAATTGAGTTATTAAGTTCCCAAGTAGCATAGGTAGGGTCTGCTACATCAGTCGTGGGAGGTCTCCATTGATATATCCTAACTTACCACGACCACGAAGCACCATTAGGACAGATTGAGACCATTGCAGGAAGTTTTTTCCATCTAGTCGATGACTAGTGATTATTAGTGAAGAATTGAGGTCACTTTGATTGATCCTCGATTGATGCCGAGATATTTGTGAGATCTCGCTTTGGACATGGTGTCATTGTGAAGATCACCCATGGAAAAATAGGAGAGGAAATTTTAGGAAGATGGTGAGAAATCGGAGGAATTTTTAGGAAGATAGACAAGAGAATCGAATAATTCCTAAGGCTCCGATACCATGTAGAAACTGTAGAAATTAGATGCTTACATTAGCTAATTAGGTTACAGGTATAAAAAGAGATAAACTACTCTAAGAAAGGAAATAATCCCTAAAAGACTGTAATTATCCTAAGAATCAGTAACTATGATTAATTTCTATTTACAAGATTTCCTCAATAATCTATCCCTAATTCTAGGGATTCTAACATTTTGTAATGTGCTTGAGGGATCATTGGAAAGTTCATGCATGTAAAACGTATCCTGGTTGAATCATATCATTTGAAATGCAAACATGAATTCTTTAAATTTTGTGTTGATGCATCCACGTCTTTCTGGTTCTTTGAATTTACATGATTATCTCTTGCTAATATAAATTCTTATGCTTTATTATGTTTCCCCTTGTTCAGGTTCAGATTACTGCATATGTCGAGTATTTTGGTCAGTTCACATCAGAACAATTCCCCGAGGATATTGCTGAGGTATGTTTGTTTTGTGCAACCTTTTCACAGTTTCCAACTATGAAGGAAAAGATGCTTAACAAATTTGTTTATTATCAATGTTTCAACAGAGGGAAGTCTTTTATGGTTAAAGATTTATATATCTAACAAAATTTGCTTGTTCTTGTAATAGCTTATTCGCAGCCGCTATCCATCTAAGGAGCAACGCCTTTTTGATGATGTTCTGGGTATTGATTCTTTCTTCTTCTTCTCCTTCTTAAATTAATATATTTATATGATTTTATTTATGTTATTTAACTGAGAATAATCAATTCTTTAAAATAATTGGTTTGCAGCAACTTTTGTCCTTCACCATCCAGAACATGGGCATGCAGTTGTTCTTCCAATTATTTCAGGCATCATTGATGGTTCGCTGGTGTATGATAAGAGTTCCTTGCCCTTTGCGTCATTCATCTCCTTAGTTTGCCCAAGTAGTGAGGTATTATACGAAAGTTCTTCATTCAAAAAAGAAGATAGTCTTTGCTTCTCAAACTGTTTTTCTTGTTCCCTGTTTTCCTTTTAGATATTAGATTCTCTATGCCCTCTTTAATTTTCCTTTTTTAACTATATAAGGAATCATTGAGGCTGACCAAGGGCATATCTGTGGCATTTGTCTTTTTTCACAGAATGAGTATTCTGAACAGTGGGCTCTAGCATGCGGAGAGATCTTGCGAATTCTGACTCATTACAACCGTCCAATATATAAAATGGATCCACAAAATAATGAAACAGATAGAAGCCACAGCAGCAGCCAAGCTACGACAAGTGAATCTGTAGATGGGGAACCATCCTTTCAGATACCTTTGATGCAACAGGAGAGGAAGCCTTTAAGGCCTTTGTCTCCCTGGATTACTGATATATTGCTCGCTGCACCTCTGGGTATAAGAAGTGATTACTTCCGTTGGTGAGTGCTTTCTATATAACTTAATGTTGACCTTTCTGAGTAGTTTGAAGCATCAGTTGGCCTCTATAAAGATAGAAGTGGTGTTAGTGGTAACATTTCAATACTAAAAGTATGTTGTTGGTTGAATTATAACTTTATCTGTTATTTTCTATTTGTGATTCTTACTGGTTTTGCAAGGGAAACTGGTATAATAAGCAGAAAAGTTTGCTTTGTAAGTTTGATGAAATATGGGCAATAAATAACAATCAGTAGAAGGCAGGGAACTGTGAGAGTAGTATGTTTTCTGGCTTACGAGCAGCAGCAGAAAAGTTTGCTTCATAAGTAGTATGCGTGGTAGTAAAGATTGCCATTATAGTTAGGCAAATGAGATGTGAGAGTTTGATGCATTTCACTTACACTTTAAAAAAGCTCATGGAATCAAACATGCCTGGTCAAATGCCCTTTGGTGGCAATTATTTCAATATTTTTCTTCTTCCTCGTGATGTCTTATGGTGCCTATGCAGGCCAAGCTAGGATGTTTTCAGGCATGGTTTTGTGTAGTTACGGACTGGCTCTTTTTACCTGTCTCATCTAGTGAATTGTGCAATGTGCGATTGAAAACATTTATTGCTTGTTTGGTTGCTGAGTATCATCTCTTGGGCTTTCTTCTGTTTTTTTGCTCTTTCTTAATTTTATGGTCCAAGTGATGGGTGTGTTTGAGCCCTTTAGATTATTAAAAGTTTAAGGAAAAGAAAATGAAATTTTGTTTTCTTATAAGGGTAAAATATAAAATAAGTTTTATTTACATATAATATTATCTTATAAAATTTTATGACATTTGCATAACCATATCTTGTGTATGCTTTTATCTGCTTCTGTGAGTCCAAAAGTAGCAAATAACAAGTGACAGTTAGACACATACCTATGCGAGCCACCCATACCTAAGTCCATATTGTAGCTAATATGTTGCCAGGGCATTCTGGTAAATTTCTGTTGTCGTGATTTATGCTCTAGTCTTGGCAAATAAAAGAATGCATGTTGGAAGTTGACATAATATTTCTTATGAGAGTTGTTGGTGTATATTATTACTCTACGGTTCTTCTGTGACAGCAAATCCACAGATGTTCAAAACAGGTTATTTATTGGAATCATTTTAAGAATTTGTTGAGAAAGTTAGAAGTATCTAGTGTTTTTGTGGAAAGGAAACTCTAATTTTATTTTCATGTTATTTTTAATCAGGATAAAATCAAACTACTTATTATTATATTTAAAAATAAACATGGACTCTCAGAAAAAAAAATACACATGTTGGGAGACGATTTTTGTTGATTTAACTTTTTTCATTTTATTGGTAGATACATATGAATAGACACTCATGCTTGGATACAATTTCCATTTGTCTGCCTTGGATATCTTTTTGTTTTGCTGATGCTACAGCTTGTTCACATTTTATAACATGTATTACGTTGCTTAAGCACTATGATTATTTCAAACTGCTCTGTAACTCTTTCTTTCTCCCCTAAACTTTTTTGCCAAGGCTTCAGTACTGGCTTAAGACTTTTATTTGCTCATCTATGGATGGTGTGCTTCTGAGTTATAAAGCTGCTTCTAAGTAACTAAATAGTACTTCAATTTATCATATAACTGTCATCAACTTTAAATGCCTTTGCGTGATTCATCCTATGAGTAGGTCTCACTGCATAGAACTTTATGTGGTTATGTCTGAAGCTGACAGTTGTTTAAATGTGTTAACAGGTGCAGTGGTGTTATGGGCAAATATGCAGCTGGAGACCTCAAGCCACCTACTACTGGTTAGTTACATATTTTGGGCTTAAATATAAGACAAGATTTTAACTCTGTGACATTTAAGTGAAGTGGCTATTTTTTCACATGCTTGCATGTGAACTTTTCTCCAAACTATAAATTTAGTTTCAAGCATTGGCCCTTTTTTTTGCTATAAACTTGTTTCTTTCATTGGGAAATTCAGGTTTTTAGATATGGATATTTTCTAGATTTTATTAACTCGAGCCTTCTATAATGGTTGAAAAAGTTCCAACAGATATGAAAAATTAGAAGAGGTAGAAATGCAAGGTTAAGTTGAAACATGAAAATATATATTTTTTTTGTTTATGTTATACATAGTGCATATATATGCTACAAAAATCATCAATAAAAACAAGAATTACAAATGTGATTACAGTTAAAAAATCCTGCCAATCAAAATTCAGGTATAAATGATAGGAATAGGATATATCTCACTTCTTAACCAGCCATATATAACTATAACTACAACTGATTATATAAACTATATTTGTGGTAATCTGTGGAAGGCTCATACAGGATGTAGTTTTGGAAATTCTGTACTGCAATGAAGCACTATATGCATTTTCTAAAGAGTAGTTTGCATGTGACTGGTTGATAAGTTGAAATTTTTGGTTGTCTCTATGTTGACAGTAAATACATATTATCTTGACCACTGATGCCCCAGCTTCTGTTGTAGAATGACTCAAAATAAATGTTCTTCTTCCCCTTGAAAAGACTGTAAAGAAAATTTATTTTGATGCACTTATTACATAGGAGGAGCTAGTTTGCAGTCCAGTCTCTATGCTAATTTTTATAAGCAAACTGGGTAAATTTCCTGTCTTCTTTTGTTACCTTGAGGCTTAAGGCATAAGCGAGAATTCATTGTTTGGTATATCTTCAAAGTGTCACTAGTGGCCTCACTTGTTACTGTCTGGTTATGTTGTTTCCAGTTTCATAATTTGGTGCTAATTGGTGTGTGCTAATTGATGTGAGAAATACTAAAATAGACCCGTAAAAATGGATGGACTTGTGGATGTGTATCAAGATATTCAAATAAAGATGGCCTTAAGTTGTTTTGTTTCTTAATAACAAATGATAAGATATTTTAGGCCTAAGGACTCATCAGTTGACTATTTTTTTCTCAATAGCTTCTTCTCGGGGATCTGGAAAGCATCCTCAGCTTATGCCATCAACCCCAAGATGGGCTGTTGCAAATGGTGCTGGTGTCATTTTAAGCGTATGCGACGAAGAGGTTGCACGCTACGAAACTGCTAGTTTAACGGCTGCAGCAGTCCCTGCACTTCTACTTCCTCCCCCAACAACAGCTTTGGATGAGCATCTAGTTGCTGGGTTACCGGCTCTTGAACCATATGCACGTTTATTTCATCGGTAAGTTGCTGAACCTTCAAGCTCTCTTTGACAACATTACTCAAGGATTTTCATTTTGTGGTAGGTGTACATAGTCATAGCTTGTAAGTCTTGGCTTTTGCTTTGTTTACTGGGAACTGAGCAATTCATTTCCAAATTTACATCAGGAATGTGGATGTTTGAATAACTGTTTCTTTGTGTTCTTCTGAGAAGGGGTAGTAGTTAGGTTGCGTGGAGATTGCAGTGTTAGTGTGCTTTTGTAAACATGCACCTCCTATCTGAAACTGCCTCCCACATGATTTCTTCAAAAACCTCTGGACTTCTTAAGATTTAAGCTTAAGAGTTTTCTGTAGTGCAAACATTTGATATTCTTAAAGCAAATATGTAATACCTGTTACTGGTATGGAAAAAGCTAGGATTTTAGAATATCTCGAAAAGGTAACAAATAATATTTTGGGGTCTTTTGAAATTCATACTAGTGTCACAGGCCAAAGTGGATCTAGCCCCGTGACACTAGGACATACATTTGGAACAGAAGTGTTTATCAAATGCAAATGCAAATGCGAATGCAAAGTCTATGTTAGTGTGCAAAATATTAACATTGATTAAAATATGTGCTTGGTAATATGGTAAACGACAAAGGTATCATGTAAATGAATACCCGATATGTCTAGTTGCTAATTGGTATAAGTGTCCAAATGATATAGTTTTCTTCTTATTTTTCTAGCAATTATCTCGTATTTCCTTCTCAGGTACTATGCCATTGCAACTCCAAGTGCGACCCAAAGACTTCTTCTTGGGCTTCTTGAAGCACCACCATCATGGGCTCCAGATGCACTTGATGCTGCTGTACAGCTTGTGGAACTTCTTCGTGCTGCCGAAGATTATGCAACTGGTATAAGGGTGAGTTAAATGTTTTTCACTGCATGTATATAAAATGACACTTTGCAACATCAAACTAGAATTTTATATGGATCTCATCTTCATCATCTTGAATTTTTGCTATCTGTAACTGTGAGATCCAAGAGGAATTAACGAATATTAGCTTAATGAAAGTGCTAAATTTGTCAGCATATATTGTTCAACCACATGCTAAAAAGAATTACATGAAGGTGGTGGCTAATCTTAAGGAGATTAATATGGATAAGAAAGATATAGTCCTTAATAACAAAGCTTGGTGGTTCTACCATTGGGGGGTTTTTAGTGCTTTTTTTTTGTGGGGCTGTTTTTGTTATCCCAGCCATTAAAAAATGGAAGAAAAAATTATATCCACTAATCATAGTTTCTCCATTAGTTATTAGTAGCATTTCAGACTTGAAAATCAGTTTTCACCTCCAATGAAACACTAGTATAAATGGGTTGAATAGGTATTTCTAGATGCACGAGAACTATGTTTTGCACATCCATTCTGTATAAAAGTGTTTTCATTAGAGGTTGCTGCACTATATAACATGGCTATTGTTCAGATCCAGCTTAAAAGCTTTTGACTATGGATTGAGAAGTGACCCTGAATATATGACTTTTTTTTTGTCTTCTATTTTTTGAGGAAAACCTTGAATATAAGGTTTGCAAGAAACTTTTAACCTACCCAATGGGCGTTTGTCCAGTTAACAATTGTGAAGCTCATACTTAAAACACCTATGGTTGTCACGTTAAACCTGATGGTTTTTAGGTGGGTGTTATTAATCAATGTGGACTGTAATCTTATGTGAATGTCAGGAGGTAAAGTACTAAAGTGTATGACATATGCCTTAATTTAGAGTTTTTTATGAGGAAGTATTCTGCTCTGATGCCAATTGTTTGTTAGGAAAATAACATATAATTATATTTCTTAAAAAATGATACAATAATTCTTTCAATTATCACCATTCTATTTGTCTTAGCAAATTGATTTTGTGGATGTTGTTGTAGCTTCCTCGAAATTGGATGCATTTGCATTTTTTGCGGGCAATTGGGACTGCAATGTCTATGAGGGCAGGTATTGCTGCTGATGCTGCTGCAGCTTTACTTTTTCGCATACTTTCACAGCCCGCACTACTTTTTCCTCCAATAAGACAAGTTGAGGGAGTAGAAGTTCAACATGAACCTTCTGGTGGTTATATCTCATGTTACAGAAAGCAGGTATTACTTGTCCCCTTCAAAATTTTGCATGTTATCTTCCAATCTTTAGCTTTTATGTTTCCTTTTGTTGCTAAGTAGTTAATATGCATGGGTCTATACATTCAATGATGCATGTTCACAAGTACTGAAAAAGTTGTCTCAAAATACTTTTTCATCAGATTGAGGTGCCTGCAGCTGAAGCAACTATTGAAGCTACTGCTCAAGGGATTGCATCAATGCTTTGCGCTCATGGACCGGAGGTGGAATGGAGAATATGTACAATATGGGAAGCTGCTTATGGTCTGATTCCCTTGAGCTCTTCAGCTGTTGATCTTCCAGAAATTATTGTTTCAACCCCATTGCAGCCTCCCATACTATCATGGAATCTATACATACCTCTTCTTAAGGTGCTCGAATACCTTCCACGTGGAAGTCCTTCTGAAGCATGTCTCATGAAGATATTTGTGGCGACTGTAGAAGCTATTCTTCAGAGAACATTTCCACCTGAATCCCCCAGGGAGCAAACCAGAAAAACAAGATACAGCATAGGTTCTGCCTCAAAGAATCTTGCTGTGGCAGAGCTTCGTACAATGGTGCATTCGCTGTTTTTAGAATCATGTGCTTCTATAGAGCTCGCTTCACGCCTACTTTTTGTTGTCTTAACTGTGTGTGTTAGTCATGAGGCTCAGTTCAGTGGGAGTAAGAGACCAAGAGGTGAAGAAAGTTATCCTCCTGATGAGGGCGTTGAGGAGTCACAGGCACAATCTGAAAAGCTGAAAGACATTAAACCTAGAAAAGCAAAAAACCAAGGGCCTGTAGCTGCGTTTGATTCTTATGTGCTGGCTGCTGTCTGTGCTCTTGCCTGCGAGCTTCAGTTGTTCCCCTTAGTTACAAGAGGAAATACTCATTCAACTGCTAAAGATGTTCAAGCTATGGCCAACCCTGCAAAAGTAAATGGATCTTCTATAGAGTATGGACATGGTATTGACTCTGCTATTCATCATACTCACAGAATCTTAGCAATTTTAGAGGCACTTTTTTCGCTGAAGCCATCTTCTGTTGGCACCTCATGGGGTTATAGTTCAAATGAAATAGTTGCTGCAGCTATGGTTGCTGCTCATATTTCTGAACTATTTAGACGGTCAAAGGCTTGCATGTATGCACTCTCTGTTCTAATGCGCTGCAAGTGGGACAATGAAATTTACACCAGGGCATCATCGTTATATAATCTCATCGATATTCACAGCAAGGCTGTTGCATCCATTGTTAACAAGGCCGAACCATTAGAAGCACAATTGATATATGCACCTGTTAGAAAATATTCCCCTTGTTTAGATGACAGAAAACAAAACAAGTATTCAAGTGCCACTTGCTTTGATCCTGGGCAATCATCTGCTTCAGAATGTGAAGATTCAACTTGTTCAGACAATAATCTCAGATCTGAGAAACTGTTAGCATCAGATGAAGGCTTAGGAAATTCTTTGGGCAAAGGTATAGCAGGTTTCCCATTAGATGCCTCAGATTTGGCCAATTTTCTCACCAGGGACCGGCACATAGGATTCAATTGCAGTGCACAAATTCTTCTGAGATCAGTGCTTGCGGAGAAACAAGAGTTATGTTTCTCTGTAGTTTCACTACTGTGGCACAAGCTGATAGCAGCACCTGAAACACAACCCAGTGCCGAAAGCACATCTGCCCAGCAGGGATGGAGACAGGTAATTGTCAAAATTCGTAAAAAAAGATTTGTTGCATCTGATTCCATAATTTTTATTCATTGTCTTTTAAATTTCTAAACAGAAGATATGGTTTGGTATACTTGTGTGGATTGGTAGCTTAGGAGCGAAACCAGAAATTTTTTTTTTTTTTTTTTGGTGGGGGCGAAATTAAGTTGTAATTTCCACCATTTTAATAGACTATATCTTTATAATTTTTAAAGGATTAAATCAAACTTTTATATTTTTAGGGGGGGCCAAAGTGCAATTTTACCTTTACTAATTTAAAATTTTAGAAGTTTTAAAGGTGCCATATGGAAAATTTTCACCTAGTTTCGCCACTGTTGGTAGCTTCTATGATGCATGTAATTGCCCCATGTTTCATCTGTAAATGCATCATTATGGTTTTACAGAAATATATTTGTCTGACTATCCTTCTTGGATGGAATTAGGTGGTTGATGCGTTGTGCAACGTTGTATCAGCATCACCGACAAAAGCAACTACAGCTGTTGTACTTCAGGTCCAAATTTTGTTCATCTTATAAATTCTAGTCTAAAATTAGAAAAACAGATGGCCTGCTTTTCTTTGTGGCTGCTGATTTGAACACCGCATGTTTTGTAAAAGGTGATGTCAGTTCATAATTAAGATAATAAAATCCAGGACTACCATTTGCTATAAAACACTTCCGTATAATCAGATGAACTCTCATGCAGATGGTGACCAAACCAGCAGCCATAAATAGCCTCATTGTCTACATTTTTTGTTTTTTAACTTCATTTGTTCCATCTGTTTGGTCACTTTCATGGCCTTGTGTTCTTGTCAGGCGGATAGGGAATTGCAGCCTTGGATTGCCAAAGATGACGACCAAGGTCAGAAGATGTGGAGAATCAACCAGCGAATTGTAAAATTGATAGTCGAGCTGATGAGAAATCATGATAGCGCAGAATCATTGGTAATTGTGGCAAGTGCTTCTGATCTACTTCTACGTGCCACAGATGGGATGCTTGTTGATGGGGAAGCTTGTACTTTACCACAACTGGAGGTACTATAACTATCTCTGCTTATAGAGAGTCATTCGCCAATCTTGGTGTCTTTCTAATTGAACGCTTGTGATATTTTGAGGTTGTTAAGTGATAACATACCACATTTGTAGTCTTGGGTTTCATATAATCTTGTATTCTAGTTAGGCCTCTTCACTTACACCAATTGGTTTTGGATTGGATGCGTAACATGGTATTATAGCTTATGTGTTTATGTCCTTGCGTTTTATCCTTTGTGAAGTTGTCTAAATGCAGACCCTTGTAAAGCTACACATGGAGTGATAAGTGGTCTTATCTTGCATTTATTAAGTCGTAGGTTTCCTGTTTTGGTATGTAAAGTCCAGTTTTGTTTGTTGTCCACCCCTTGTGAGGTTGTACATGTGTAAGCCCTTGTTGAAGTAGAGTACTTTATTCGTTTTGTTTTTTGAGGGTTGTGGTCTTATATTTCAAGTTAGGCTCTCCATTTACGTGAATTAGTTTGGGTTGATGTTTAAAAGAAGTCAAATGCATTTTATTTTATTCCAAAGTTTCATTAATATCTTTGATGTTCTCATCTAAAACTGGCAGCTGCTGGAAGCAACAGCTAGAGCAGTTCAGCCGGTACTCGAGTGGGGAGAATCAGGACTGGCAGTAGCAGATGGACTTTCAAACCTGTTAAAGGTGAGCAAATACCCGTTACTGATATACTCTCAACCTTAAAGTCGAAACATGATTTGAACTTGTTCATTATAAATTCCAATGCCTGTTAATGTGGAGCGAAATGGGGCGAATAGTAGTCTTTCTTCTTTCCCCTGATGTCACTGCAAGATCTTTGCTGATGTGATAATCTCTCCAAACCATGCAGTGTCGTCTACCAGCTACGACTCGATGCCTTTCTCATCCAAGTGCACATGTTCGAGCTCTCAGCACATCAGTCCTTCGCAATATTTTGCATATAGGTTCAATCAATTCAAAATCTAAGGTGGAAATAAATGGTATCTGTGGTCCCTCTTACCAGTTCTTCAATATAGGTGCCATCAACTGGCAAACTGATATCGAAAAGTGCTTAACATGGGAAGTTTATAGTCAGCTTGCAAGAGGAATGACTATACAGTTCCTCGACACTGCTGCCAAAGAATTAGGATGTAATATTTCCATATAACATCGATTAACTTTCGGATTATCAGTATAAATACCCTTTTTCTTTTTCTTTTTTTTAAAACTGAGAATACAAAGAAGACTTAGACTTGCTTCAAATTGCTTGAACCACATGGTTGGGGCAGAAAATGCAGCTCATCGAGTAGTCCTAGGGGATGAGGATGAAGGCTTTGAATGCCATGAAACTCTTCAAGCAAGGTTAGTGTATGATAAAAAATGCCACACTGAGGTTTCATGTGTCTAATCTTACTTTGCTTTAAGCTTAGCTTTGTACGATATTTAGACTGAGTTTTCGATTTGTTTGTCGGATTACGATATATAAATTCAGTTTAACTTAGTTTATTTCTTTAGAATGATGAACTGATTGGTTGATTCAGTTTCTTCTTCAGCATATATCAGTACATAAAATGTTTAGTCATTGTTTTTGGCTGCTTTATTTATATTATTAACCTCGTTGCTTAATTTTCTTTTTCTTTTTTTAAATTCGAGAGTAGATGAAATTAAATTTTGAGTTTTTAATTGTGAAATTCATCCTCTATAAGATTAACCCCCCCCCCCCCATTTCATAACAACCAAAATGGATCGATTATTAATCGGTAATGGTTTGCTTCAATTCCAAATGGACATAATTGTATAAATTATTCTGGAAAATTAACGTAATTCAGTAAAATGGTATAAAATCTATAATAAAAAAAAGTACTTTAGAAGGTTTCAATGAGTAATGTATACTTTTAAGAGAGTGCAATAAAATATTTAGAAGAAGGGAGAGATGTGAAGTAGTACGTGTCGGGTTTTATATGCAACTAATCGACTTTAAATTTTTTACGTATAATAGGATATACAGCATATAAAACCGTGGTGTTAAACAACTTTTGAGAATTATGTAATTAATATTTTAATTATAAAATATATATTTTAATTTACTTAATATTACCATTCGAAATATAAATATTACTATCAGGAAAGCAATTTTTTTTTAAAAAATAATCAAAGAAAATATTTTATTTGTGTTACTCAAACATGAAAAAGTTCATAATTTTCGCTTCAGACCCAAATATATTATTTATAAAAAAACTTAGTGTTAATATTGTATTTTTATTTATTTCATAAGCAAATTTGAAAATTTAACATTTATCTTCTTCTTCTTTTTTAATATTTATCTTACTTATTTTTTAAAATACTTATCAATCCTTAAACCCTATTTTTGAAATCTAAAATTATAAGCACATTGTAACAAATATTTTTCTAAAAATTTAATAGAAGTTTGAAAATGTTGTGAACATTTTCGGAGTATATATGTTTTGAAACTCATTTTGTGTGAAACAAATAAACAATTGACTTCTTTCGGTCAAGCGGACTATTAATTTAAAAAGAAAATGAAAAATGAATATTTTATTTTGAAAAATAAATAAAAATAAGAAAACGCAAATGTCACTCACCCAAAAAAAAAAAAAAAAACCTAGAATCATGAATATATAAAACCCTAGTTTGGCTCCCTCGGTTATTCTCCTCAGATCAGCAGTCCCCCAGAGTCTCTTCCCTCATCTACCCCCAAATCTCCTCAAATTATGGTAATTAGGGTTCTATCTTTCTCTTCCAATTCTTTTACCATTAATTGCTATGTTTATCTTTACGCCACTTTTCAGATTCTTTATTTTTCTTTTATCTTATTCAGTGATCTAAATCTACTTCAATTTTTTCGGTTTCTTTTGGGGGTTGAAGGAGGCTGTTATGAGAGTTTCTAAAATGTGTTTTACTTTATTTAAGTTTGGTTTTGTGTGTGTGTGCGTGTCTTTTCCCCTGAAGATTATAGCTTTTAACTTCATTTTAATGCTTGCTTGTGTAGTCTCTGGTGGCCAACGAAGATTTTCAGCACATTTTACGTGTGCTGAACACCAACGTTGATGGGAAGCAGAAGATTATGTTTGCATTGACCTCCATCAAGGGTATCGGAAGGCGATTCGCTAACATCGTTTGCAAGAAGGCTGATGTCGACATGAACAAGAGGTTTGTTTTTTTATTCCTGAAAATTGTAGACAATTCTAGGTCATTTAGGATTAGTTCCATGATGCTTTATGGCTCTAAAGTTAGACGATATATGTTTTGGCTCTAGCCTCTAGGTGTTTCATGTTGAGATGATTAATTTTAGCATAGATGTGAAAGGATTAATTTACTTTAGATCAACTAGTTAAGTAAATTCTTTGGCATGGGGATGTTGCTGAATGGTATTCGGTTTTTGATAGTTTGTTGTGGAGGTGTTATTTGATTTACTTCTTGTTATCAGGGCTGGTGAATTGACTGCACAGGAGTTGGACAATCTCATGACCATTGTTGCAAACCCCAGGCAGTTTAAAATCCCTGACTGGTTTTTGAATAGGCAGAAGGATTACAAGGACGGGAAGTATTCCCAAGTCGTGTCTAATGCTCTTGACATGAAGTTGAGGGATGATTTGGAGCGTTTGAAGAAGATCAGGTTAGTTATGTCCTTAGTGATGTGTGCTGATGAAGATCTGTATGTGCCGACTCTGTGTTATATGCTTAAAATGATATGTCAAGCCAACTCTATTGGAGCACGAGAGTTACTGTTTAAATTGTGTTTATATGTTTGAATCAGTATATTATATATCCTTTTTTATTAGCATCATTTGCTTTCTTGATTTTGTTAATGACCATTTTCAAGCATATCACTATATAATTTGGGTTGTTTATTTGAGATTTCTCTTTTGCCTCCCTTGCATTTGAATCATTTGGTGCTTAAGACAAAATGATCTTGTTTTGTGGCATTTCCTTTGCGTTTATGCAAGTGGGCAAGATTGTTGGAATGCACATGCAGTTTCTTATCAACTTTATATAGCTTGTTGGTGGGCTGGTTTTTGTCATGATGAGAGTTCATTTTTATGGCATCTTGGTGATCTTTTTATCTTGATTAAGTTGGGAACAGAGTTGACAAAAATTTAGAAATCTGAACGTTGTAATATATTATGCTGTTTATTTCCCATGTGATTAGCCAGACATGGAATAACCATAGAAAATGAATAAGTTAAAAACTGTAAAACGGCTTTTTATTTTTTATAATTAAAAAATTTAAAGTCATACATGTTTAAATGTTTATTGGCTAAAATTTTTTGTCTGTACTTTCTACTTTTTTCTCTTTGTTTCATTTGTGGGTGTTGAGATGTAGTTGAGAAGTGTTTTGCATTTTGGTTGATTCAGTACAGTATCTTTGTTTACTTTCCTTTCTTTTGGGGAATGAGATGAAGATGGCAGCTAACGATTTACACTGTCATGCAGGAACCACCGTGGTCTGAGGCACTACTGGGGCCTTCGCGTCCGTGGTCAGCACACCAAGACTACTGGTCGCAGAGGGAAGACTGTCGGTGTGTCTAAGAAGCGTTGAAGGCTTCATATATATTTTGGAAAATTTTATGTAGTCTTGCAGAGTGTTCATTTCCTTGAATGTAAGCACTGTTTGCAAGAAGACAAATTTTGGATGTGATTCTTTTTGTTGTTTCTAGACAAGTGGTAAGACTAGTAGTGTTGGGTCTTTATCGGTTGCTATTAGGAATGCTTGCGTTATTGAATATTTTTAGATTAAATGTTTTTAATTTGGTTTGAATGATAATTGTCTTTGGAATTTGTGTTGGTTTGCCATATTTTCAGCTATAGTAAATTTTCAATTAAACTCTAAAGATGCTCCCACATTGGGCTTAATTGAGTTGGTCTAGATGTGAGAATTCAAAATTCTACTCTCAAATAAAGTATCGTTTTTTGACATATTATTCTACTCTCAAATTGAGTCTTCCTTTATTAAAAAAAAAAAAAAACCATTGATGGATGACTCGATCACATTCCGAGTTTTCAATTTAACTAAGGACTCAATTAGTGTCTCTTCTGAAAACAGATGATCTTGGATTACAGGAAGAAATAATATTTTTTTTATTTATATACATAGACAAAGATAAGAACAGGTACGAAACAATAGTAAAGTGTACTGCAGACTCCTGTAAGCTTGGGTATTTGCAGAGGTTGTTCTTACTTTCTGATTTGTCCAGGATAATCCCTCGTCGTTTTCTTTGGACCACTATTCCCTGTATTTGATCTCTTAATATGGGAAAGTCGTCAAATACTAGTTTGAGTGACCAGTGCACAGAGATGTACTTCCTCTCAATGATGTTACTTATTAGGTTATTATTTACTTGAAGTGATGAGGAAACTATTAATGCTGCATTTTACGCTAGCAATGACCTTACAGAAAAGCATTTCTAGTGTAAAATGCAGCATTAATAGTTTCCTCATCACTTCATCTTCGTGTTGAATCCTTTCTTCGAGGTTTGCTCATGTACGCCTGTCTGGTCATTGTTTATTAGGTTTGCTCATAGCTGACTTGAACTATAATTATTATTAAAATGATGTGGAACCATTAATAAAGGGATGCTTCTTAAATGGCTCCACCTCATTTATTATTAGAAATCTTTATTTATTTATAGAGGTAAACATTTTAAATTTAAATAAGTTTAAACAATTTAAAATTAAAATAAACTTTATTTGAATATTTCAACTCCTAAATTTACCTGAAAAATACTTAAATAAATTATATTCCTGAAAAGGCAAAAGTATCTAATCCTATTGGAAGTGTTCCATTCCCTCTGAGTGAACCAAATATACCAAAGAATAAGACTTACAAAAAATCAGAATAAAAAATTGATTTAAAATTATGATTGGTTTTTCTGAAATCATGGATAATCAATCAACTTATATGAAATCAGCTACTCTTGTATGCTTAAATTATCCTACATGGAGAACTAGACATTACCGCCGTGTTCATTAGAATCCGAGAAACTAGCATGCTTTTGTTGTCTGTTGGTAGGGAGAGAGAGGCTCCGGCGCTCCTTCCCACCAGGCTTAGATGAAGCGTTTCCATACCAAATCATTCCGGCCACAGCTATGATCATGCCTAGAACCACATGCAGGTTGAGACCCTCTTTCCCAAAGAAAAAGAATCCCATGATCAACACAAGGATTGTCTTCATATGCCCGAGTACTTGAAAGGACACTGCAGTAAATCTGCCGATGCAGATGAACTGGCTGAGGTTTGTTCCTACTGCTATAGTACATGAAAGAATTATGAACATCTGCAAAGACAAAAAGCAAAAAAACAAAACAAAACAAAACAAAAACTGCTGTGAGCAACTATTTCCTGGAACATGCTATAATTGGAATCGCATTCATAGGACCTTGCGGAAAGTAACATGAGGAGGCTGCTGCAAATGAAGCAGCAGAACCAAATTGGAATGAGCAAAAGTGCACCTATAACTCGAATATTATATCGATCTGGGTCAATTTTACAGAGCAGCTAAAGAGAGAAAGGAGAGTATATCTCTTGATATACGCTACATGTTATTAAATCACATCAAATATTAGATGATTTCCTCAATAGGAATGAACTCAACAAAAATATTTCCACTACGCATGCGTAAATTCATGTAGAGAATAGATGTTTTAGAAGGTGTAAGACACCATATGAAATGTAAGTGGTATTAGGAGAATGGAGATGCATGCAGATAAGCAAGCAATGACAGAACGATATGCACTGCAAATTAAATATTACTCTAGGTCACTGCATGAATTCCATTATACACATGAACACATCCATGACCACAATCAACTTTGTTCATAAACAAGATTCTGATAGCAACTCTGAAACAAGTAAATATTGTTCTATAATGGTAGGAAGAACAACCATCATGCACAAAACTCATAAAAGCAAAGAATACAAATGGATAGAACACTTACCAGAGATACTAGGTTATAATTATAGGCATCAACTCTCTTGTTTGTCAACCAATAATCCAGAAATGGACCTAATAGCAACAGAGTTCCAGCCTGTGCAGGAGCAGTATGTCCTAGTAGGTTGAAGGAACTAAGATTGTACCTTCTTTGGAGGTGAAGAACATACTGCAGAAATACAAAACAAAAAAATGATAACTACCTTAAGTTCTAAATGATACTGCAGTTAAAAATGTTAGAAGCTTCAATTTATATGCAGAGGAATTACTAACTTACATACTGTTGCAGAGAAGTACTCCAAACTGCAATAAAGGCAGCTATGAAACCTTGGGTATTAACGCTCAAATCAGTGACAGTACAAACACCAACTCCCAGAAGAACAACAGCTATGCTCAACTTTGTATCTCTTGAGTACCGAATCTTGTCCATCACAACCTCCAAAAAGCAGGATACAGGAATCATACTCAGTTTTGCAATCTGTCATTTAATTAGAGAATCTGTTATTTCCAGATCATATGAGAAACACAACTCGTAAAATTTATCAAATGCTAAAATTTTACCTGATAAAATCCCACAGAGTTCCACATCAGGCTAACATTCATTCCAACTATAGAGAAGTTTGCAAACAAAATAAATTTCAAAAGCTCTGACAAGGGGAGATGAGAAGATTGAATGAATCCAAACCATCTTAGAGCAGCTGTCATCAGTGTAGTGGTAGCAAAATGCAAACCTGTTAATGTTGTGGCTGGAACAATTTTCAATCAAATACAATGGAATTAATGACTGTTTATTACATCCTTATTGCAGTTAGCATAATTAGAATACTCATGAAGTAACAAAAACCAGGAAATCTTTAGCTTATTTACTTGCAGATGATTATTATACCAGCATCACAATCATCCTACGCTTAATCCGAAGCTACTTCCAAGTCGAAGTTTCCTCTTCATCTCGACCATGATAACATTGTTTTTTGTTTTGAATTATTTTCCACTACTTCGATCCATTTCCTCTCCTTCTAGAACAGATTAAATGGAGGTGTCTGTGGGGAAGGTCATCATAGCCCAAGCTACTCACCATCTCCACCTTTTATAAGCTACGATCCCCACAAACCTACACCAACATATTCTAAGCTTGAACCTTATGCTCATTTCTTTGTATGATGAGGTCAATCCTACAGTTCTTTTTTTGTAAGATCGCCCATCTGCTCTGCAGCCTTACTACTCCACGATCTCAATTTTCAAACTTTTAGAACCATTCCACCATAATGTTCACAACTGTTAAACCATCGCTTAACTTTAGTAAACTATTCTCATCCGTTTTCATCTCAAGTGCAGATTCACAGTAGCTCACCACTATGATTCCATACATTTGTCTTAAAGATTAGAGAATTTGACAGAGTATTCCAAATTCATTTGAACTATTACCAGCCACAACATAACTGTTTGTAGCGTAAAAGAAGATTGGGGGAGAGGAATTTACCGTAACTGAAACCGTAAGTAGCCATTAAGGCTTTATTGACAATAATAACTCCAACAGAAGTGACAACATTGAACATCCAAGCAGCCACATCTACAACTGCTTTTCTTTCAGCCTTATTAGTTGGAGCCATCTTATTTCTTTTTGAAAGTGATAACCCTTGCATATATCACTCAACGTTCTACAAGTAATCCATCCATGTTGATAGGTTGTCCAAGAGTTTCCAAAAATGTTAGCAACAAATTCTACAAAAATAATATCAACAAATAAGAAAGAAAAAACCCGAAAAACAACAAATCTATTGAAATCACAAATAAAAATGCTAGTAAAAGTGTACAAAGACATGCTGAAAAGACAATCCTATAAATAACATGAATGTAATAAAAATCGAGCTTGTAACTCAGACCAGCTAATGATTTTTGTGACGATGATGGCTAAACACGAAATCAACTCAACTCCAATTGTTTATTTTTGAGTTATACAATAATATTTGTTTTACCTGTCTGGATCAACTTATGAACACAATTAATGCAGAAAAAGAATTTACATAAAATTACTAGATTTCTTTTTATTTTTTCCCCGATATTGTAACATTCTACATTAATAAACAAACAAGATTGAAAAAAAAGAGGAGAAAATTACTAGAGTTAATTGAACTAAATTAATTTATTTAGAATTCCTTAATTAACAAACAAGAAAAATAAAAGCAAAGCGAACCACATTGAACTGTTTTAACACTAAAAATCTCACCAAAAATAATCAATGAAGAGACACATCCATATAAGGTAAAGGGAAAAAAATGATAGAATTGGACGATAGATCTAAGAAAAAGGCAGTGATTCACTGCAGAACTGAAATGAATGAAGAAAGCAAATAACAGATCTAACGCATCAAAAAGGGAAACGAAAACGAAGGATCGTACCGTTGGGGAAAGGCAGACACCGCGGAAAGAAAAAGAGAAAAATGAAGGGAAAATGAATGTTTGGAAAATGGTGAGAAAGGCGGGTGCTGTAATGAAGCGGGGCCTTAATTAGTTTGTTTGGATCGCCAGAAAGTTGGAGAGAAACAGAAACAAAGTGAGAGTAGGAAATTTTTCATAAGCTAGTTGGAAAATGAAAGGATCGTGGATAAAGACTTGGCGCACAAATATCTTATTCGCATGTTTAATATTAGGATAAATTATACCAATAATCACTTAACTTTGATCTCAATAACAAAATAGTCACTCAATTTTCAAAAAACAATAAATCAGTCCTACTAAGTATTTTCTCTTACAGACGTGATGAAAAAGTGACATAGCATTTAACTGGCTCTTTGCTGTCATTAACCGATCAGTTGGAGGGTTAGCTATCATTTAAACAACCCAATTTAAGAGCTCTAGTCAGGCAGTAGAAGAAGAAAAAGAGAAAAAGAAGAGAAGAAATAGTCTACGGACGTTTTGTTCCTCCAAGATGGAGCCACCACCCAGTTCGTTACTGTCCCTTTGAATCTTTGTGCCCCAGGCAACTTTGTTGAATCTCTATTCCTTTTTTTCTTCTCTTTTTCTCGTCTCTTTTTTTTTCCTTAACTCTAGTCGCCGTCGTTCATGGCCTTCTCCGACGAACCTTCATTACCAAATGAATCCTCTTTGTCTCTTTTCAAATCTCACTTTAGATTTCCCAATAGGCCTTCAAAATCATGAGATTAAGATCTCAAAGCTTTGAACAAGACTCCAAAGTCCAAGAGGGATGAAGAAAAATAGTGAAAAAGCCCCCCCTTTCTCTTTTTGTTTTTGTTGTTTAATGGTGGCGTGCGAAAAGGATGACATGAAAATGTCTAACATGTCAAGTTAACTGGTCACGTCATCTAGTTAACTACTATGTCACCTGTCCTGTTAGGTTTGTAACGAAAAATGTGAATGAGTGATTGATTTATCACTTTCGATAATATTAGTGGCCGATTTATTATTTTTTGAAAGTTGAGTAATTGTTGATATAATTCACCTTTAATAATTTAATATAAATTACGAGATTATGTCACATTTAATATTTAGATAAACTACACAATAGTCATTTAATTATATATATTTTTTAAATTTCATGTATAAAATCACACAAAATCAAAATTTGTGTATAACATTACACATTGAATCAAAATTTATGTATAATTTTAATATTTATTTTATTAAAAAAAGTATTAAAAATACAAATTAAGATAATGTATATTAAAAAATGTCATGTTAGAATGCAAAATATAAGTTTGGAGAAGGTTCAAAGAATCTCCATGGATGGGTTCAAAGCTTTTTGCTTTTCTTCAGTTTGCTCATCTCAGATACGTTTTTACACAAAGAGAATATAGGTGTTGGATGATATTTCTGCTTTTGAGTCGTTTGGTATCTGGCATAGGGTGGTTTTATCTTTTTCATTTATGGTTTTGCTGTTTTTCTATGTGCGATTTTATGGTTTGGCTGTTGGCCTGTTGCGTTTTATCTTTTCTTATGTTCTGTTTGATGAGACTCTGTTTAAAATACTTTGAGTCGTGTGCCATTTAATGGATATCAGTCATCTTTTACAAAAAAAAATGCAAGATATAAAAAAAATAGCAAATTACATCAAATCTAGTCTAGGAATAGTTGGACCAGAACAATCTCTTTCCGTTTCCCACCGAATTCCATCAAGAGGAATAGCTAGTGTACAGAACCCAAGACAAAGAGTTGTAGCAAAAGTAGCTAAATCGTCGGCTAGAAAGTTACTTTCTCTGTCAGCAGGCTGGATAACCACCTTCCATTCCCTTCCTACCATATACGTCGAAGCAAAGCATTAGCATTACTATCATCTAATCATCTCCTTTATTGATTAACAACCGCTATGTTGCCAAGCTCCAAATAATTCGACGAGCACCTATCTTCCTTGCCTTATCAAGCCCATCGAAAGCATCCCAGAGTTTAGTATCGTACACATTACAGTAACCTATATTCTATGGGCGTAGTTAGGGGGAGGGAGCTAAAAGACCCCGATCTCCTTTAAAATAAATTTTTTTTTAATTAAATCTTTTAAAATTTTTAAAGTTTTAAATTAGTAAAAGTAAAATTGTACTTTGACCCTTTAAAATTGATAAAAATTTGATTTAATCTTTTAAAATTATAAAAATACATGTGATTAAAATGATAAAATTACTTTTTTATAATCGTAAAAATAATAATTTAATTTCGACTCCTAAAATAATTATTTGGGATCGCCCCCTGCTATATTCCTTGCATAACCCCATATCCAATTGCTGATGATGTCCTTCATAGCACCACGCGATGTTGCCAAAGCCCATTCCTACCTTAATAAACTCCGTCTGAGTTGATCTTCATGTACCCATCAAGAGGTGGCACCCACCGAATCATTCTCCATGTCCTCTTATCATTCCCTATAACATTTGATGCCATCTATAACACATAAACAACTTCATGTACCCATCAAGAGGTGGCACCCACCGAATCATTCTCCATGTCCTCTTATCATTCCCTATAACATTTGATGCCATCTATAATATTTGGGTACTTCAACTTTTAAAATGTATAAAAAAGCCCCTCAATTTTTTTTCAAAAAGAGCAATTAAGCCTCTGCTTTTTTTTTTGCACTCAATTGGATACTTAAACCGCTCCTAATTTTTTCTAGTTCAAACCACCATGTGTCACAACCATAGTGTGACATGTGGCAAAAAATAATAAAAAATAAAAATAAATAAAAGTTATAAAAATGATTAAATTTTAATAAAAAACTATAAAAATTATAAAATCATAAAAAATTATAAAAACTTTTGTAATATTTTATAAAAATCGTAAAAAAAAATTATAAAATATATAGAAATATAGAAAAAAAATTATAAATTTTATAAAGTCATAAAAAATATAAAAAATGTAAAGAAATATAAAAATCGTAAAAAAGAAATTATAAAAATTATTGTACTAAAAGAAATATTTTATAATTTTTCTATAACTTTTATTGATTTTTATTTTTTTTTCATTTTTCGCCACATGCCACGCTGTGTTGCGACACATTATGGCTTTAACTAAAAAAAATTGGGGGTCGTTAACTTTAACGGTCAACGGTTAAAATTAATGGTTAAAGGGCCTTTTTATGCATTAATGATTTTTATAAAATTTTACAATTTTTTATAATTTTTATGATTTTTATAAATATCTTTTCTAATTTTTAATAAAATTTAAATATTTTTTCTATTAAAATATAATTTTTTTATAACTTTTACTGATTTTTGATAATACTCTAGGATGATGTATTTTTATGTATTAATTATATGTTTATTTTGAGTATGATCCTACTAATTTGAGCTATTTATGGTTTTTTATCTTACAGGGACTAAATTGAAGGCAAAAGGAAATTTGGGGGCTAAAAGCGTGAATTTAAAGTTAAATTGGGCTAGCATGCGAAGTAGGAGAGAAGTGGTGCCGAAAATGCAAAGTGTGGAAGACTTGGAGGGTAAAAGTGCAAAGAAGAGATTTTATAAAAACAAGACTCTATTTAATTTTTAATTATATTAGGATAATTATTAAAGATTATTATTTAGATTTAATTTTAGCATTTATCTTTAATTATCTTTATTTATTTGTATTTATCTTTTAGAATTTAAGTAGGAATAGACTAGGTTTCCTAGTACTATAAATAGTGGATAGAGTGACACAAATTGAACTCATCTTTTTCTGTAAACACTCCCTCTCCTAAGAAAGTTTAGCCTTTTGTTCTTTCCATACTTTTCAATAAAAATTCCATTTCCATTACATTTATTTCTTTTTTCCCAAAAATATGAGCCACTAAATCTACCTAGCCAAAGATTGTCGAAATTCCCCAAAAAGTGTTCATGAGGCTTAGAATCTGCGCTTATCCTTCTCAACGAGTATTCATCGTTTTTCTGCATTACGGGGCTGACGCTTTCGTCCATGTCCCTTAATAGGTGATCTTTTCAACTTGTGCAAGGAACGACCGCTTTGTACGTTTTGGGAAGGTTGCACAGTCAGTTCGTTAGCTTACTGTGTCAGAGGTTGGCGAGCCCAAGAGACAAAATGGCGTGGTATTCGCCATTGAGAAGTGATGATCTAGCATAAGATGGTCTCACAAAAGCGATTGTTGGTTAGAGTCAGGTTCCGTTAAATCGTAAGTCTAAAATCTTGGAGCTGGTGGTTGTAGGCATCCTCTTCCACTATAACTGGCTTATTCTGTTTGAGAATGATCACCTAAAAGCCGAGGATTGAACCCAAGGCGAATCGAGACAACCGGAGGCTGGAATCTATCCATAAGAAACTCCTTTTCCTCAACTTTGTTTATCTATACTATTTTAATTTTAATTTTCGTAATTTCAATTCAATCAAAACTTTTAATTCTGTTTTTATTTTATTTTTTCCAGATCAAAACTTCTAATTCTGTTTTTTTATTTTTTTTCCCAGGTACGCAGGTTTTCTTGGGCACGATTCTGTCCGGGATTTTGGGGAACAAGCATTTGTGCAAATCCGGTCCCTGAGGATTTGACCCTGCTTCCCTTATACTATTCTTTTTCATTATTTTATAGGGATATGATATTTTTGATGCTCTTAACGACCGCATCAATTTTTATTTTTTATGATTTTTTACCACATGTCACGCCGTGGTTGTGACACGAGTGGTTTTAACGAAAAAATAGGAGTAGTTAAACTTTACGGTCAATTATTAAAGTTAACGATCAAAGGGCTTTTTTGATGCATTTGACAATTCAAATACCCAATTGAGTGAAAAAAAAAATCAATAGCTTAATTGCTTTTTTTGAAAAAGTTTGAGGGCCTTTTTGATGCACTTTGAAAGTTCAAGTATCCAATTGAGTGTAACAAAAAAAAAAGGAGCTTAATTGCTTTTTTAGAAAAAGTTTGAGGGCCTTTTTTATGCATTTTGAAAGTTCAAGTACCCAATTGAGTGTAAAAAAAATAGGGCCTAATTACTTTTTTTGAAAAAGTTTGAAGGCCTTTTTTATGCATTTTGAAAGTTCAAGTACCCAATTGTGTGCAAAAAAAAGCAGGGGCTTAATTGCTTTTTTTGAAAAAGTTTGAGGGCTTTTTACACTCTTAAGCTAACTGTAAAATGCTTATTCTCCCATTTCTAGCTTGGGAAGTGTAACACCCCTAACCCGTAACCAACGCCGGACTAGGGTTAGGAGCATTACCAGATAGATCGAAAACTTACATAACATTTCATACATTATAATCATCATTAACGATCATAGTGTCCCTTAGATGAGTCATCAAGACCCAAAGCATGCATATAAACCGAGTTGGGACTAAACTGAAACACATATGAAATTTCATGAAAATTAAAAACTTTTCTAACTTTCAGGGAAGACACGCCCGTGGGAGGAGACCGTGTGCCCTCCACGGCTTCTAGACACCCCCGTGTGTCCATCCGTGTTTACATACTGACTATATCAACACGGTCACTAGGCACGTCCGTGTGCCATGACCGTGTGCTACCAGACCATATACTGACTTTTCTAACACGGCCACCAAGCACGCCCGTGTGCCATGACCGTGTGCTCTTAGCTAGCTACTGACTTGTACACCACGGCCAGCTGACACGCCCATGTCGAGGCCGTGTGCTATTTAAGCTACATTCTGCCAATTCAACCACGGTCTTAGGCACGCCCGTGTGCCACAACCGTGTGACATTATAGGCCATTTACAAGGCCAAAATGCCACCCATAAGGGTCAACCTACAAGCCATATTTACCAACATATCTCATGCACATATAACCATCAAAAACATACCAAAATAATCATTCAAACCATGCATTCAATACCATTTCCAACCATGACAATTTCAAAGAATAAAACTCATATCATTACAAGCATAATTCATTCATTTGCTCACTCAAAACTTGGCCATTTCACATGCTTTCACCATACCAAGATATGCATCATATATCACATTCATTAAAGCAAAGTCTTAATTCAAAAATAGCCAAATCACATGGCTAAGATCACATAACAACTTATACTAAAATACTAGCCTATACATGCCATATCTAACTTTATACATTTTCAAAGTGTACCAAAATGATTTTAGTAGTGTGATGATTTATCCTTGACGGTCCCGAGCCAAAGAGCTTTTGACGACCTATAAAACAGAGAAAACATACACAGAGTAAGCTTTCCAAAAGCTTAATAAGTCATATACAAATAAACTTGATATGGAAGGCATATATGCAAATAAATACATTGGCACATATCAATCACTTAGCAAACTCTCACTTATTTACTTTGGTTCACACAATTCTAACCACATTAGCCATTTTCACCATTCAAGAATCATATAAACATATAGCTCATCTAGCCAAAATAATTCTTATCATATCATAAATTCCATATACATCTCATCATAGTAAGATCACTTAGATGCTTACCTTATATACACAAATAGTGTATAATCAACGTACCTGAATCGGATTTAATATCACCTAATTGTTCATAGCTCGGATTTATAATTCGTATCACAAACTCGCCCGTTGAACCACTAGGAATTTAGTAGGATACTCAGAAAGCCCGTAATAGTCGTACAATGCCAACGCCCCGCATTTAGGTCTTACATGCACTCGGATATCGATGCCACTATCCTGAGACAGGTCTTACACGAATCAATACGATGCCGATGTCCCGCATACGGTCTTACACGTAAAGCTCATATCGATGCCAACGCCCCGCACGTGGTCTTACTCATAAAGCTCGTGTCGTTGCCTTCGCCCCGCACGAGGTCTTACACGAAATCTCAAATCAACGCCAACGTCCCAGACGTGGTCTTACATGATAAAAAGAACAAATACCTATGTCATGACATAGCTAATCCTATCGACTCCTAGGTTCACACGAGACTTCTCGGACTTAGTCACTATATCGAACTTTTCTCGAAATTTATATGCAGCACTTCTCATAGGCATTCATCACCAACATTAATCATATGAACAATTATAATTACATACATATACATTTATTTGCATAGTGACTTACCTCTGATTCGGTTTATTGGAATGAAAACTAAGCATTTCGGTTACTTTTCGCTTTCCGCGATCTAAATCCGTTTTCCTCGGCTCTTGATCTAAACATATTCAGAATTAACCCTTTTATTCAATAGCTCATTCAATTCAATCCAAAGACACACATTTTGGACTATTTGCAATCTAGCCCTCACATTTGTACATTTTATCAATCTAGTCTATTTTTCACAAAACATCAAATTCACAAAATCCACACATATACATGCTTGGCCGAATACATATACATCACATACAAGGCCACATTTTTCATCAAATTTGCAATTTAGTCCCTTAATTTACCATTTGCTCAATTTAGCCCTATTTAGCTAAATTCATCAAAAATTCAAGAACAAAGTATGTTCATCTAACTCATATCTTTCATTTAACACCAAAAATCATCAAAAAGCTTGACATATCATCAATGGAATCTCACACAAACATCATCAATTCATCAAATTAAAATATGGGCTTGATAGCTCTCAAAGCAACGATTGCAAAAACGTAGAAATTATCAAAAACGGATTGAAAACTAACCTTGAATTAGACCAAAACTATGACCGAACCCTTGCATATGTTTTTATTTTCTTTCTTTGCTTATTTTGGCTAACAAAGGATGATAATGTGGCCATTTTCATGTTTTTATTTATCTTATAATCATTTAATACATAAAAGACATTTTTAACCTTTAATCAAATATATTAAAACATATAATTCAAGGTCATTTATGACCTTAGCCGTCCACTAACTATGATAGTGGCTTAATTTCCACATGAGTCCTTACTCTTAAGAAGACATAACAAATAAACATCCTTTCATAAAACATGCAAATTTTTCTTTTAATGCAATTCAATCATTTTGTCAAATTAAACACACAGACGGACAAATTAACTTACGAAAATTTAGTATATGCTTAATCACATATTAAAGACACATAAAATAATATTAAAATATTATTCAGACTCGGATTCGTGGTCCCGAAACCACTGTTTTGACTAGGGTATAAACCGGACTGTTACAGGAAGTTATCGATGTCATTACATCGGGGTGGCAGAGTTACTGTGGCTTTTGCAAGACAAGTAAACGGAACCAAACTATCGGATTGATTCCGATCCAATTCCCTAACGGTATTAACATCTAAATGATTGGTACATGTGAATCCGATACCAAATTCTTATTAAATAATAATCAATAAGAGGTTCAAAATCATAAAGTCATCTATCCCTCCATAAATCAATATTGTTGCAAATACCAAAGTTCCATATATACCCCTTCTAACATCCTTCCACACACCACAAATATCCTTCCAAAGTCGCAACCTGTTAGAACTCCGAAGAATCAAAGGCATAACCTCTCGACACTCGAGAATTATATTTGGACTGTAACACTCTCACCCAAAGAACATCCCTCTTAGACACAAGTGAGAATGCAACCTTCATAAGAAATGTGTAACAACCCATTTTCAGTGAAATCAGAACAGTGGTTTTGGGACCACAAATATGAGTCTGAAAGGAAAATTATTTTAATATTATTTCATGGTCTGCATTATGATAGAAATATCGTATGAAAATTTCGTTAAGAAAATTTTACCGATTATATGTCTAATTTGATAAAAAGGACCAAATTGCATAAAGTGTAAAAGTTGAATTCTAGTAGCTAAAGGGATCAAATAGCTATGGAATTCAAAATTTGATGTCCTTATATGACAAATAGATCAATTAGTGAGTTAGTAGATAAGTATGATTAGTCATCATTGGAAAATTCAATAAAGAAAAGGATGAAATTGGAAAGTAAAAGATAAAAAAGATGATAAATAATAAAATAAAACAAAATATCATCATTTTTATCATCTTTCCTAAATTTTAAGACATGGAAACCCTAGCTATGGTGTTGAGTTTTTTAGAAAGCTTATTTGGCTTAATTGGGTAGGTATTCTTGTCTCGTTTTTAATAATTTTTATATTTCCGAGATCGTAATAACTTAATCTAGCTATCTCGGGGATTAATTTGCAAAGTTATCAAAGTACTAGGGTTTTTCCATGGTTGAGTACGTATGAATTATGAAGTTTTATGGTAGAAAATGAAAGGTTGTTGATAGATAAATAAGTTTTGTTAAGAGAAATTTGATGAAATTATGATTTAGGGACTAAATTGAAAAGATGTAAAATTTATGTAAAAATTATAAATTTTATGAAATACATGGGCTGATATTGTTACATGTAAAAATCAGCTAGGCTTGGAATAATGATTAAATTGCATTAATTTCATTTTTCGAGCCTAGGGACGAAATGGTAATTAATCAAAAGTATAGGTGCAAAATGGTAATTTTGCCTGAGATGTGAATTGGATTGAATTTAATATGAATTGTATTAAATTGAGCTATATTTACTCGTATAGATCTGGATAGACTAAATATAGAGTTAGATCGTGGAAAAGAAAAAGTATCGGATTAGTAGATTTTGCGTACACGAACACTTGTCGAGGTAAGTTCATGTAACTAAATTATATAATTATATGTTTGAATTGAATGTTATGTATGTGTATTGTGTAATTGACATATATGAAAATCAGTCACATATCCGATAATGTTCGACATATATTAAGTTCCGTTTGAATAAATAAAATTCGATGGATACCGGGTTTCTGAATTGGTTGTAGTCCTGTATGTGTTGCAGACATACCACAACTCGAAAGAGAGTCCCGTTATTAGCTCTCATGAGCATCCCGATATTTGGCTTTCACGAGCTTCTTGTTATATGGTTCTTGCGAGCTTCTCGTTAATAGCTCTTTGGAGCATCCAAATTGGTTGTGATCCTGCATGTGTTGTGGACACACCATAGCTCTTATGAGCGTCCCGATATATGGCTCTCTAGAGCTTTCCGTTATATGGCTCGAAAGAGAGCTTCCCGTTTAAGTGCTCGTATGAGCATTCCCGAATATGAATTGATGGATTACAGATTTGTACACTTCGTGTGTACTACCCGTGTATCCATTGATATTTTAAATGATTCAACGGGCAAATTTTTGACATGAGATAACATGAAATTGAAATGAATTATACCAGTATGTATCCGAATTATATGGAATTGATGTATGAACACAAGATGTGGAAAGTTTATGAACATGGAAATTTGATATTTGATGAGCTCATACATGTTTCTTGAAATTCATGTGAAATACATGACTAACATGTTTGTTGAGGATATGTGTATAGGCTATTGGCCAAATTGCTTTGGATGTATTTTGTATGCTTAACTTAAATGTAAATGAATGGTAAATTAATTTCCCGTTATACGAACTTACTAGGCTTTAAAGCTTACTCTGTTTTATTTTCCTCTGTTTTATAGTAATTCGGAAGCTCGTTAGGTTGGAAGCTTGGCAAAGATATCATCACACTATTTATCGGCCCATTTCGGTACATATAGAAAACTAATTTTGGTTATAATGACATGTATAGGATAAATTGGCCAATGTTGGCTTAATAGCATTTTGTTGTAAATAGCCATTGGAATGGCTTGAGTTGAACATATTGTGATATATATATATATATATGTGGCTTATTCATGTTGTTGTTTTTGATATGGTTGAGTGATGAATAAATTATGGATATGTTGATAAATGGTTTGAGATAACATGGTTGGTAAAATATGCATATATGTTATATGGTCAATTAGGTAAGATTGAATACTTGGACATATGGGGTGTATTGACATGTATTGAACTTGAGTTTGGCTTGAATTGTTGTGTTTAGGTTAATACCAAAATGGGGTGAGAAATAAGGCTTGAAAATAACCTATTTTGTCTACACGGGCGTGTGTCTCAGCCGTGTGTGACACACGGCCTAGCACATGGGCGTGTGGCTTGGCCGTGTGTCCCCTACATCTTCAAAACTTCAAAACAGAATGCTCAGGTATTTTTACACGGCCTAGCACACGGGCGTGTGACTTGGCCGTGTGACCCCTGCACCTATTTAATGCAAGTCAGTATATTCACACGGCCTAGCACACGGGTGTGTGACTTGGCTGTGTGACCCAAGTCAGTGAGCACCCTAATTTAGACATGGGCTGGGACACGGTCGTGTGTCCCTATTTCGAATGCCCACAAGGCTTGAGACACGGGCGTGTCTCTTAATCGTGTGAGACACACGGCAGTGTGTCCCCTGCACCTTGGAAAAATTTTGAAATTTTGTAAAAAATTCTCTGAGTACCCGATTTAGTCCCGACTTATTTCTAATGCAGATTTTGGGCCTCGAGGGCTCATATAAGGGACAATATGATTGAGTATGATTGATTTCTGATATAAATGTTAAACGATATGAAATATCTGTATTTGATCAGTAAATTCCGATAATATTCTGTAACCCTATTTTGGCGACGGATATGGGTTAGGGGCGTTACAAAATGAGTCATTAATAAATTTCATCTTTCGAATGCCCAGTTCACTGCAATTAGTCACCCTACAAACATCTCTCCATTTGACAAGATGAATCTCGATTTATTTTATGAATTGTCCCCAAACGAAGTTACGAATAATTTCTCCATCTCGAAGCAACTGCCTTTAAGAATGACCACAATTTGCATTGCATACATGGAGATTGAATTTAGAAGCACTTCAGCTAAAGTAACTCTACCGGTAAAAGAGAGTGTTTGAGCTTTTCACCTTGTAAGTTTTTGTTGCATCTGTTGGAGAATCTATCGATAGGTTGCATTAGTTACTTTTTATGGAGAAGAGGAACATCAAGATATCTCCCAAGTCTATAACACTAACTAAACTGAAGGCACTACTAATAAAAGTCTTCATGTTAGTTTGCATGTTCTTTGAGAAGAAAATACGAGTCTTTTAATTATTGATCTTATGCCCTGAGCTAAGAGAGAAATCACCAACAACACGTGTTTGCTCATTTTTATTGGTTTCCAATGCCCTCATCAATCTCCTTTTGGATCAATTGAGTGAGCCACACCATATATTAGAAAAACATATAAGGAGAGAGTGAGTTTCTAAACTTTCAAAATAAAAATAAAAATTCAAGCCTCATAGTCCCTCTAGAAGGATAATGTGTTTCAACGCACTCAAATTTACGTTCTCTTGTATTGATATACCTATCAAGCTAAGACTCAATTATATTAAAAGTTTTTAAATTATTTATTATTTTAGTTTTCAATTATTTCAAGTTAAAGATTTTCAATATTTTATATATATAATAAAAAAATTTAAATAATTATATATTAATTTTTAAATAAATATATAATACACTACTTAGTATTTTAAACATTTTAATTATTTATTATATTTTCAAATAAAAATTATTTTCTGTTCTTATCATATTTCACTTTAACAATACTATTATAATTAAATCTAAACACATATCCCACTAATAATTTTAATCTTACCATTAATAATCAATCTCACTTTAATGGACCTAAATTTCCTAGAACCATGGCTTACGTATCTCACTCGTGCGGTATAGCTAAGCTAATTTATGAGGCGGCCTAGACGGGCTTTATTTGAGTGGCCCAACCCGATCGCATGCATTGCCGTGAAGTGTCTCTCAAGCCTCCTGCTTCAACCATCATCTCATTAAAAACATGTATAAAAACGAAGCGAGCTTTCTCTCAAATCTTCTACCACAAACCACAAAGTAATAAAAAAAAAAAAAAGGAAGAAAAAAAAGTTTAAACAAAATGGAAAGGTGAAAAATTCTCTTTTCATCGATCGCCAAAAAGCAACCGAAAACCCCTGTCGATCGCAGGAGAGAGGGAATCGGGATAAATGGGGAAGAAAAGGAAGTCGATAGCGACGAGCCTCGATGAGGTTGATCGGACTATGTACGCCTCCTTTTGCAGCGCCGCTAACTCCTTGTCTCACCTTTATACTCAGGCTATGAATCAGCAAAAACTCTCCTTCCAAGCTGGCAAACGCCATGGCCTTGTATAATTCCCTCTCTTCATCTCCATATACATATACATATATACACATATTCCTTCATTTTTGGGTTATTTATTTGCATGCAATCTTAGCTTTATGTACTTTTATATCTGGGTTTTGCGTTTTATCGCGTGTCTATCTTTGAGCGGCTCAAAGTTTATTATTTTGACCAATCAAGCCTGATTTTATTGTTAAATTTTATATTTTTAATGCGAATATGCTTAGGGGTTTACTGGTTTGGAATAAATTCATTAGCTCATTTTTTGCTTGTGTTTCTGGATATATTGCATTTGTGTCTCTGTGTGCTTTACATAGTGTGCATTTTGTTTTGGCTGAAAAACCTAAATGATAATAATATATTTTTGTTTAAAGAACAAATGCAGTTGCCGATATGTTGTGCATTTAGCAAAGAGTGGAACTGATCGCTTGAGGATGCTTATAAGTCATGGTAAATTTGAGTTGAGCTCATCTTTGGTGGGAATTGATACATTTAACAAGGGTTTTCAAATTAACAAAAGAATTTCCCTTCTCCTCTTTCAGCTCATTACTCGCTAATTGCAACGATTCAGCTGGGAAAATGCTGGAGTGTATGAATCAGATTAGGTTTTCTTCCTTGTTTAAGGATAAGCTTAGTCTCTGCTGCCTCATAAAAGTGAAGCTAATGAAATCATGATATTTTGTCCTCAAGTATATTCCTTTTAGAGCTTGAACCTTGTTAGCCACCAGGTCATGTAACCAACTAATTAGAACCTGTTCCAGGGGTTTTGATTTTAAATTTTTAGTGTTAATAAATGTGATTGAAATTTAGGGGGTGTACCGGCAGCTTGACAGTAGCTTATAAATCTTTGGTAATGTCAGCTCACTCATATGTGCTCAGACGTACTTTAGAATCATAATTCAATTTGGAAGTTTATCTTCTAACAAGGACTTTGAATGTCTTTTAAATCTCTGGTAAAGTCAACACACTCATATGCGCTCAGACATGCTTTAGAATCATAATTCAATTTTGAAGTTTATCTTCTAATGAGGACTTAGTATTTCTTATAAATTCTACTCTTCCCTTGTTAAGAGCAAGGGTCTATGCTTAGTTCACACAACATTGAGCGCAAATCTACTGAGTTATAAATTTTCAGCTGTTAAATTATTCGTTTTATTTGTCAACTTGCTCAATTAGTCATCTGTAAAGGGCTTCTAGTTGCGAGTTAGAAGTTCCGCTAATATGGTTATTTCATATTTTCAGGAAAAAAAATTATTAGTGGATTTGGAAGTTATCTAATAGAATTATTTGAACTTGTTTTCAGGAAAAAATTTATCAGTGGATTTGGAGACAACAAGAGGGAGGATCAAGAGTAACAACAATGGATATCCTCAGTTACCTTCAGGTTTGTCCTTCTTTGAATGTTGTATCTCATGACAACTTCATCTAAGTCTTCCTCTTAAGATTGAATGGCATACCCCTTTTTCTTTGTTGTTAATGTTAAAACTTTAGAAATCAGATTCTTAATTCTGCTAATTAGCTTACAAGTATAAAAAGAGATAAACTATCCTAAGGAAGGAAACAATCCCTAGAAAACTGTAATTATCCTAAGAATCAGTAACTATGATTAGTTTCTATTTACAGAAGATTTCATTAGTAATCTATCCTCAATTATAGGAATTCCAACACTCCCCCTCAAGCTGGTGTGTAGATGTTTATCAAACCCAGCTTGCCAACATGTTCTTCAAACATGTTTTTGTTTAAGCTTTTTGTCAACATATCTGCAACCTGTTGTCTGGTAGGTAGATAGGTAACACTCACTTCACCTGAGTGTATTTTCTCTTTTATGAAGTGTCGGTCTATCTCAACATGTTTGGTACGATCATGATGCACAGGATTGTGAGTCAGATCGACAAAGCACTTGGTTGTCACAATGCAACTGCATAGGTCTATTATAAGGAACCTTTAGTTCTTTCATCAGCCTTTGTATCCAAATTCCTTCGCAAATACCATGCGCTAGTGCTCGATACTCGCGCTCTGACCGCTGCTGCGTGCTACCATGCATTTTTACTCCTCCATGTCACTAGATTACCCCAAACATAGCCGCAATAACCACTTTGTTGATCGTCATCATTAATAGATCTTGCCCGATCAAAGATCGTGATACACTTCCACATTTCTGCTGTCATTTTTCTTGAAGTATAGGCCCTTGCAAGGAGTTCCCTTTAAGTACCTTAAGGTGGGTTTGGATGGGCGGTGCGTTTACCTGCGGTTAGTGTAAAAACAGCGGTGGCAGTGAGATTAGATACTGTAGCGATACTGTAGCGTGAGACAAAAAGTAAGCTAAACGCACCGCACCGCACTCAATCGCCCATCCAAACCCACCCTTAGTATCCGATATGCAGCTTCTAGGTGTTTCTCCCTTGGGGCATGCATATATTGACTTATGACGCTGACACTAAAAGCAATGTCAGGACGAGTGTGAGCTAAGTAGATAAGTCTCCCTACTAGGCGTTGATATCTCCCCCTGAAGATGAGAAGGTCTAAAGAAAGGTTCAGTTTCAAAGAAGGTGACATCCCGAGAGACAAATAGCCGGTGCAAGGTTGGTGAGTAACATTTATAGCCTTTTTGAGTGGGGGAATACCCAACAAATATACAGGGGTGGGCTCGAGGATCAAGCTTGGATTGATTGGGTTGATGATTATGTACAAAGGCTTTGCAACCGAATATCTTTGTTGGAAGATTAGGAACATGAAATAGAGGAAATGATTTGTGAAGAGTGTTTAGAGGTGTTTGGAAGTTTAGGACTTTTGATGGCATCCGATTTATTAGGTAGCAGGCAGTAAGAACAGCTTCGCCCCATAAATATTTTGGGACATTCATGGTGAACATTAAGGCCCGAGCAACAGTAAGGAGATGTCGATTTTTCCTCTCAGAGATCCCATTCTGTTGAGGAGTGTTTGGACACGAACTCTGGTGTATGATTCCTTGGTCTGAAAGGTATGAACTTAGGATAGAATTAAAGTATTCTCTCCCGTTGTCCGTGTGGAGAGTTTGGATGGTAGAGTTGAATTGGGTTCGGACCATTGAGTGAAATTTTTGAAAGTCTTTGGGTGTTTCAGATTTTTCTTTTAAAAGGTAGACCCAACATACCCTAGTGTGATCATCAATAAATGTAATAAACCACTTAGCACCAGTAATGTTTTTCACTCGGCTAGCTCCCCATAAGTCACTGTGTATTAATGAAAAAGGTTTGGATATGGTTTTAAAGGATATGGAACACGGGTATGTTTGGACAATTCACAAATATCACATTTCAAGGAATTTATTTTTTTATTACGAAATAACAGCGGAAGATGCTTTTTTAGGTACAAAAGATTTGGATGTCCTAACCTACGGTGCCATAGCATAATAGTATCCTCTTTTGCATAGATAGAGCTAATCCCCTTGTGTGTCTTGTCTTTATTCCACACATACACCCATCATCAACCTTAGCAGTGCCAATCATCCTCCCGATTTACATTCTGTATTACACAACCAATTGCAGAGAAAATTCAGCAAGCATTTTCCCATTTTTAGTAAGTTTACTTATTGAAAGTAAATTACAAGATAAGTTGGGAACATGTAGAACATTATCAAGGAGAAATTCTCTGTTACTTTTATCGTCCCTACTCCACCACAGTGAATATGAACCATCAAAGAATCCTAATTCGGGACTTGTTATGACAGTGGTATAAGTTTGGAATAGAGTGAGGTTACATCATGTGGTCCGAAGCACCCGAATCTAGTATCCAAGAAGATTGGTTATTAGATTCAAGAGCACTATTGAGAGCAGTACCTTAAGTGGCTAGATTCCCATGGCCAGTAGAGGCACTAAGAATTTTATGGAGATTTTCGAGTTGGGTTAGGCGCACATCCAGCACCTCATCTGCAGTATTGGAAGATAGCAGGGCAGTTTTCTTGTCTTTCTGTTTCTTATTAGGATAACCATGGAGTTTAAAACATTTTTCCTTTGTGTGACCAACACGGTTGCAGTGGCTACACCATGGTCTATTCGATCCGGACTCATTTCCAGCACGAGGTTTTTGTGTTTGAGGACCTTTTGACACAAGAGCAGCAGATTCAGTAGGTTGGTCAGAAGAGATTATCGGTTTGGGTTCCCCCATCATGACAAGACGACGTTTCTCTTCTCTTCTCACTTCTGCAAAAGCTTCAGCAATGGTTGGAAGAGGTGATCTGCCCAAAATTTTGCCCCGGACCTCGTCTAACTCATGCCTCAGTCCAGCTAGAAACTCATAGAGACGCTCGTTGTTGAGATGGGTCATAAACCTAGTGTGTTCTAGGCCTTCCCCCCAATCAGCCTCATAGTACATATCTAACTCCTGCCACAAGATTTTCAGATTGTTGTAGTAGTGAGTTACCTCAAGTGTCCCTTGTCGAATGTCTTTCAACTTGAGTTTGATCTCAAAAACTTGGGAAGCGTTTCCAAGATCAGAGTAGTTCTCTTTGACTGCATCCCACATGTCTTTTGTAGTCTTGAAGAGAAGGTAGGTTCGGCTTATATGGCCTTCCATAGAATTTATCAGCCATGCCATAACAATGGAGTTATTGAGTTCCCAAGTAGCATAAGTAGGGTCTGCTACGTTCGGTCGTGGAAGTTCTCCATTGATGTACCCTAACTTGCCTCGGCCACGGATCACCATAAGAACAGATTGAGACCATTGTAGATAATTCTTCCCATTTAGTCGATGACTAGTGATCATAAGTGATGAATTAAGATCACTTTGATTGATTCCCTGGTTACCATTTTGAGATATTTGTGAAATCTCAGTTTCGGACAAGGCTTCATTAAGGGCACCCATGGAAAAAAAAGGGTTTTAGGAAGATGGATGAGAAATCGGAGGGATTTTTAGGAAGATGAACGAGAGGATCGTAAAATTCCTAGTACTGATACCATGTTAAAACTTTAGAAATCAGATTCTTAATTCTGCTAATTAGCTTACAAGTATAAAAAGAGATAAACTATCCTAAGGAAGAAAACAATCCCTAGAAAACTGTAATTATCCTAAGAATCAGTAACTATGATTAGTTTCTATTTACAGAAGATTTCATTAGTAATCTATCCTCAATTATAGGAATTCCAACAGTTAACATTTTTGACATTGAATGACGAAGTACTTCCTCTTTTTCTCTGTCAATTATGTTTTTTTACAGTATTTATCATGCAGAACTCTCTGGTCTGTTAAATCTTTATCTGGTTGTAATTCTATCTTAGACTCTTATCAGAAGATAAACAACATTTGAATCAACTCGTGCATGCTTCTTATTTCTATCTAAATGATTTTGCAGCTAGTTTTGAGTTTTGACAAGTAGTAGACAAACTTGAAAGTTGGAAATAAACGTTGTGCAGTACTACTCTTTTGACATTTGTTTAAATTGTTTGGAAGTGGTGAGATGCAACGTTGTTTTTTGTTTTATTTGAAGGAAAATTATAAACAAGGAACAAAGAAAGTTATCTGGACTTGTATAAGATCTTGTTGTTCCCTTTACTTGGGGGAGACAATTTAATCTAGTTGCATGCAAGTTGGTCAATGCTGAAAGTATGCAAGTCTTCCTTGTTGCAATAGAGTACTGACATGGGGAAGTAGTTTTAAAAATCTTGGATCCAATTTTGCATGTTTTTATGACTAATGGTACTAGTACTAGTTTCAAATTTATTGCATTGATCTCTGAGATGTGAATATTTCTGCAAATAAAACAAAAGAGCCTTGTTCCTTTGTAATAAGATTTGGTTGATTTCCTGGGTCTTCACAGTTTGGTGAAATCATTATTTTCTATGATTTTGGTTCTGAAGACATCGATATGAAATCATTATAGTGCTTTATTTTGGTTATTCGTCCAACTCAATCATTGAACTCTTTGTTAGTACTTGCCCTAGGATATTTATTGACTTAACTGTTATAGAATATAGAGGTGACCTTAGTCATAAAATATGCCACAACCAGCATGCTGGTTCAGTTTTTGTACTTTGGCCAAGGATGTTGGCTGGTTAGAGGTCTCTTTTTACACTAAAATGAACACTTATAGATCAATGACTCATGAAGTAAGATAGCTGCCATTACAGTTGCGAACACAGAACATGGATGTGCAGGGGCAACCTCCTTTCAATCTGTTGCTGTTAATTCTCTCCCTCGCACATGCATCATCATATTACACTATAGTATTCTAAAATGTAGTAGGCCATCTATGTTGTTCAAGTGTCAAAATCAAGTGCTTGTACAAAGATCACTGCTATAAACAGTAACTTCAATATATTTACTGCATATTAAACAACAAATCTGTCTTTGTTTAGTTCTCATATTTTGCATCAGAAAGGGTGAAAGACTTGCAAGAGTATTATTGTGTTCTTCGGTAGTTAAGTTTGCACGCTAATCAACTAGATGCCAAATGTCCTTGAGTGACATCAGTATTCAGTACCTTGATGGTGAAACGTATTGTTTGCTCTTGGAAGCAAAAATGGTTAGTTTTGTGATCTAGTTTTGGCCTCTAAAGATTTTTGTAAATGCTAGTATATTTGTTTCGAAGATAGCAAGGGTTGGTTCTCCCTTCTGAAATGTGGGGATCTTCTTGTGATCCTTTTGGCACGAGTTACCTTTGTGTGTTTTCTGATCCTTCCTTTTTGTGATAACCTTTATCATATTCTGAAAATCTGAATATTGTGTGATCCTGTTTTAGAATGAACTAGACCATGGTGAAGAGCCATCAATGTCACCTAGAGCACCAAGCCAACAGCAGCATTCCCAGCCTGCGATGCAGTTCATGAATACCGGTTTCATGGTCTCTACAGGCTCATCTGGCCAAACTGCTGGGCAGGGAACTCGCCCTGACCATTGTGATCAGCAGTCCAAAAATTTAGTGTTCTCAAATGCTTTATCAAGTCCTGTTCTTCGGAGTCTCCAGCATTACCACATTGCTCAAGAAGGCTACTGTCCTAATGGCGGCCTTCCTTCAGGAAACGGAGTCAGGAACAATGAACCTAGCTTTCTCCAAAACCAGACTAGGGATTCAAATCCTCTCAGCTCTAATGACTCCTCAATGGACATGCATGCCGATAGTCCATCTCATGAATCTACCTACTGAGAATGCAAGGTAACTCCCTTTTGAACCCCCAACGATTAACAAGATCAGGAAGGGCTTTTGGTGCATCACCATTTTGTTTGTCGCTGCTGTTACCCAAGTGAAGAAAGCATGACATAAAGATGGTTAAACATCACACAGAAATAAAAAGCACATTGGCACAGGTGACTGGTTGAAGGCGTTTGAAAAAGATTAGTGTAGTGTGTTGTCTTTGTGCTCGGTTTGTGTTTCAGTTCTATTTGCTTGGAGGGTTTAAATTTCATAGTAAAGCATTTTTTTTGTTCAATCAAAATTCAGCTACTTTTTTAAGGGAAAAAAAATATTTCGAAGGGCTTGTTAAAATTCTCTCAAATTTTACTTTATAAGAATTCCTTGTGATTGCTTATTTGGGTTTGATGATTTTGTTTATGTAGAATCTTTGTTTAAGCTATGAAATCCTACAACAGCCTTATTATACTTTGATAACTGCTTCATACAAAACAATTTTAAACATGGTTTGTGCTGAAAAATATTTAAAATATCTTATAGTATAAAGAAAAAAAAAAACTTGTACAAAGTACAATGGCCAAATAAATATTCTAAAATATTTTTTGAACATTTTTTAATAATTTAAATCTAAGATATTTCACACAGAGTTTTCTTTTTTTGGGTTAAGAAACTTGTATTCAATCATTCAAAAGTATATTTGTAAAAGTCAGTCAAATAGCATAGCAGTAAGAATTTGATGATGCAATGATAAATGTGACAAATAGCCATAAAAAAAAAAAAGTGGGTTGATAAAATAATAAAAGAAACAAAACTATGCATAGTTCCTTTTATTGCTTGAGACCATGTCTGCCTAGCACTAGCTCATTATTAAAACCATTATAACTAGGAATATGTGGCTATGGCTTTATTCCACCAACTTTAACCTTAATCTGCCTTCCTTTGACCTCCATCACTATTCTGAGATACCAATAAACAAAAGGTTACCATGGAAATTGAACTTCAAAATAATTTTGATTTTTTTTAAAATTAATATTAGGTATGGATGGTAACTGATTACATAATTATACCATTTTTTTCTTAACATTTGAATTTGAAATCGATTAACGTATAAAATATTTAAATTTAATTATAATATGTGTCATTCAATATGAGTATTTAATATTGAATCCCAATTGAATAGGAGTATCTACCCAACAATCAAGTTATTGGTAAAAAAAAAGTATGATTTTTCAATTTGTATATGAAATCAGGAACTAACAAAGAATATTTAAATAATTCATAATTCGCTGTTCTTAGAATGGAATGCTTTAAATTTATTTGAAGCCTTGTTGTTCAAATTTTTACAATAACAATAAGATTAACCATCTAACACTTGGTTGATAAAAAATTAAAAACTTTAATTACTGATTAAGACTACACAGTAATGTTATTATTAACAAACAAAGCTAATCTTAACTTTTTTGGCCCTCCGACTTTATAAAAAAATTATTTTAACATTTCATTTAAATTTTCATCTTTTTTAACTTTTAAATTTGTATTTTTTTGTCAAATCATCCTAAATGGATGAAAAAATTAACATTTTTTAACTTTGTTAATGTGACATGGCGTACACGTGGATTATCATGTGGATGACAAGTTAATATTTAATTAATTTTGTAAATTTTCAAAAAAAATTATAAGAATTGTTTTTAAAAATTTAAAATCATTAAAATTATTTAAAATGTATAAAATTTATAAAAAAATATTTTTAAAATTTAAAAGAATTAGTTAAATGCTGACATGTTATTAACGTGATAAGTCAAATGTATGTCACATCAATAAAATTAATAAAAATTAATTTTTCTACCTATTTTGAGGTGATTTGATAAAAAAAATATAAATTTAATTACTAAAAAATTCAATAAAAATAAATAAAAGACTAAAATAAATTTTTTATAAAGTTAGAAGTTAAAAAAATCATAATCCTATTAATTATGAGTTTACCTTTCCAACACACAATTTCCCATCATATCTTTCTTTCTTCTTTTTTTTATTTATTTTTTCTCTTAAAAGATCCAAAAAAATAAATAAGAAAAAAAAGGGGACCCACCGCTAATCGCTATCTTCCGCCGTGGATGTCACTATCCTTATCATTCATTTAGAATTATTTATAAAAATTATTAATAAATATGATTGATTCAATAATTTAATATATATTTATATTTATATTTAAATTATTTATATTTACAAGGATTACTTTAGCAACTAAACATAAACTTTTTCTTTTTATTTCCCTACTCTAATATTTCTTTTTTTTTTCTTCGGCTTTTATTTTTATTTTCCTATTTTGCCTCGCCTTTTTTCAAAATCTCGTCGATTAATTCGTACGTTCGCCGCGATCGAACATTCCGGCGCCGCCAATTTTGATTTTCTTGAGTTTCTTCTACTCTTCAGATCCGTTTAATCGCCATCAGGTAAATTTTAAAGCTGCTTTTTTGATCTGATTTCTTGTTTGTTTCCCGAGAAAGTGAAAGGAAAGCAAATCATTTCATTTTTTTTCCTTTTAATTTTAGATGTTCACTGTCAACTTCTATGTGTTCCATTTTTCACTTAAATCAAACAGAGAGCACTGCTTTAAGCTGGCCCTTGTTACATCAAAATTAGACAGATCTTAAATCACTCTTAAATTTTTTTTATTTTCTATTTGCCATGGATGTTCTTAAGAGTTTCCCTATATTTATTGAGTGTTGCTGTGAGCTGGTCCAGTGTATAATATACTAACGCTGTTGATTTTTTTCTTTAGAGCTTAAAAATAATAAAATTAATGCATTGAAGTTTAAATAATTATTTAATAAATTCATGGATATTAATTATGTGTGGTAGTAAATTTTTTAAAGAGGATTGACATTGTTGATAATTTTAAGGAATTCAACAGTTATTATGTCTGCAATAACTTTTGGTTGCTTCGGATTGCACTTCCTTTGTAACTACATATGAAATTTAAGTGCTTTGCCTTTAATTGATTGTTAAATTTGATTGTTTGGGAAATTTTCATAACTTTCACTGACTGTGAGATATGGATGGATGGAGGAGTTAGGGCTAGTTTGCTTCAATTTGTTGTAACTTGAGGGTTGTTGAAAAGAAAAACAAAGGTGTTATCTGGGTGCCCCAGATGAGAAGAACTCATGTTATTGACAGTAGAAGGAGGAGGGTTCTTCAGTTCTTCAGTGTCTGGGTATAGCAAGGGCTTGGCCCTTCTTCTCTTGGGTCAGAAACACGAGGACAAGCCCATGAGAATTTCGCCGTGGAATCATTACCAGTTGGTGGACCAAGAATCTGAACCTGACCTGAATCAACTGGCTTCCATCAAGAACCGGCTCTCCTGCGGGTGCACCTCTTTTGTCTGCTTTGGTCGCACTTCCGCTGGACTTGATGCCGCATCGGCTTTGAAAGTTGGCCCTGTTCAACAGCAGGATGTCTTGCCAGAACTTCATGTTTTGGATAAAACTAATGATCACGCAAGTCAACTTGATGATGGAAATAGTAACGTAAGAGAGATTGCCCTTAAAAGTAGTTTGAAGAAGCGACCAATCAATACTCTCATTCCTGTTGAGGATGTTAATGACCATGAGGCATCAGGGGAAAAGGATGGTGATATCCCTAGTCATCCAGAACGAAGAAAGGTACAGTGGACGGATGCTCATGGTAGTGAGCTAGCTGAAATCAGGGAATTTGAGCCCAGGTACGATAAATTCTGCTCTTAATTAAAGTTCTAGGGCAATGCAGTAACATTTTTTTAAAGTTTATATGCTATCATGATATGTTTTCTGTCTTAGTTTATGTACATGTTGAACTTACACTTCTCATTGTTCTATAGCTAGTTATTAAGGGAGTTTTGAATATTGAATAGCATCCCCCATGATTCTATGGACACTCATGCCCCATGGGTCGTAAAATAGTGTGATCATTCACATATCAAAATTTTCTTGCTTGAGAAAATACGAAAACTTTCTCTGAATTCTGCTGACACCCATTGCAATTTGTGTAATACTATAAATCAAAACAGCTTTGTGCAATCTTATTTTGATACATAGTTTTCCTTCAAAGAATGGTATCAATAGAAAATTTGAGTTTGGGGTATTTACTTCTTGAACAGGAAAATAACATGTTGGAAACTTGAAATTGGATCTGAATGATGTTACAACATGCCCCATAGATATGAATTGGACTTCTCTGTTGATGCTAAATTTTGTCAAACTTTGGGTTGGTTTCTTGGTTGTAAATGTATAGGAAGCCTTGCCACTGGTTGCTTAGTTACGATGCATGAGTGCATAGTTCCTGGTTCATGATTTACATAGATCTGATTTTAGAGCATTGGTTCTCAAAATCTGAAACCTGAGGCACGTATATATGATCTTTTGAGGTTATGTAAGAAGCCGACACATATTTTTAGGCTTTCAAAATGTGATTAACATGCCCTACTTCTGTTTAAGTTATCATTTGAGCGGAATGCATCATTATTTCCTAGTAGGTGGTAATTTGTGTTATTATGATGAGTAATGACAGTTAACCTACAAAATCATATAGATGAAAGTAAATTTCTTGGGACTAAAATATTTTAAAGCTTAAGAAGAAAATTATTAGAAATGCTAAAGTTGTGGGCATACTTCTGAGTTTTTACTCAAGATCACTGAGATTATTCTATGAGGAAAAATACTCTTTCTTTTAATAATTACTCTTGAATGTATCACTTGGGTAGCTAATATGTCAACTTCATTTATAGAAAAGATATTGGATTGATCATGGATCACTGTGATTATTCTATGAGGAAAAATAATCTTTCTTTTTTTTTTTTTTTTATTAAGGAGAAAGTACTCTTGAATGTATCACTTGGGTAGCTAATATGTAAACTTTATTTATAGAAAAGATATTAGATTTATCATGGATCTTGAAAAGTCAACTCAAAATTTGAAAGTTCTAGAACTTTTTTTCAATAAATTTTTATGTGATGTTCAAATTTTTACGTGTACTTTGGATTTAAGAAGTATGTAATTTTCATATCAATTTTAATTGGTCATCAAATTTTGACACATCGAAAGCAACTAAACAGGAAGACAGCTGATTATCTTATTTTAAATCCATGCAAAGGGGTGTTTGGTTGGTAGAGATTGAACATTAATTACATTTGGAGTTAATGGTTTTTCTGTGTGTGAATGCCTTTAAGTTGTTCAAGGTGTTGTGATACATCAATGTTGGATCATTGCTTGCTTGTCATTGATTAGAGTGTTCGGTTGGTATATCAATGGTGCATTTATGTTTTTGAGGACTGGTCCATACTGAAAATGATAGAGGACCAGACAATTGTGTTATAAAACATACCTGTGTTTTTGGAGGAGCTTTCCCTCCTGGATTACACTTTTATTTAGAATTCCAAGGTATGCACTAGTAAAATATACATGCATACTTAATACATATATAGCCCCTTAGGTTTTAGTCGAGCTGCTGAATGTGGTTTTGTTATTAGATGCATGTCAGCATGCATTTTTGGAATGGTAATATTGTCTTCTTATATAGCACTAGGCAGATAATCACTTAGCAGTCTTCCTTCATCCTCTGTTTTTTTTCCCAAGTATTTTGTCAAAAGACTTGCAAGAAATGTGTGCATTGTATGCCGTTGGCATGGCTATTTTAATAAGTAACCTACCAGTTTTCCTTTCAATTCCTTATTCCAAAACTGTTAAATATGTTATCCATAGTGCACATTCGTTTGGTTTGCAGTAATTCCATAGCCAGGTATCGCTTCTTACTTCTTAGATGGTGAAGATCCTAGGTTTCTTGTTTATTTTTATTTAACTGTTCAAATAGCCTCCTTGTTAGTTCTTCTTTTCATGTTTTTGCATGCCAATCCCTCGCTCTTTCAGTCTTTATTCACTTTTTTTCTTTTTTGAGTCTATCATAAGATTACCTTAAACTATGGTGATGAAATTGTACGTTTCTGTCTAATGTCAGTGAAACAGGTGGATCGGACGATGAATTCGATAATGGAAGTGAAAGAAGTTGTTCGTGTACAATTATGTAGTTTGGGTCATATCTTGAGTTGAATGATGCATATGTCAGGTAAAAGAGGTTAATCTTGGAAATGTTCAATTGAATTTTGGGCAAAGAAGAAGCAAATTTTTTTTTTTAGTTGTAGAAAAGGAGCTGTCTTTCTGGGCCACCTTAGTTGGATTGATATTTTTGTGTCTATATTTAAATATTTAATAATTTGATGTTTCATTTTTATCATATTTCCCAGGCTTTCAATTTGTTTCTCTTTTTATTATTATTGCTATTACTTTTACTTGTTTACTTGACGCTTTTCTGATGTTTTAAGATGTAACTGGTTGGTTATCCAATTAAAATTTCCGTCTGAGTCATCATCTTTGTTTTTTTTTTTAATGTGTAATTGAATAAAATAATTTTGATATAATATTGTACCTATTAAGTTCTTCAAGAAATCTTAATTTGCCTTATGCGGTCTTAGCTTAATAGTAAAGAGGTGGTTTCAGGAATTTTCGAGGTTCCACGTGTATTATTATCATTGTGTAGGTTTGTGTGGATATATTTTCCAAGTCTATTCCAGTTCTTTGAATAGTTTGGATATGTTTAAAAAAAATTCAGCATCGTCTAATAATTTTTTGAGTAAATTTAGTTTTTAATATATTTTTTTAATCTGGTCATTATTTTTTAACCTAATTTTTGAGCATTTGATTTTTTCAAAAAGAATTAAATCAATTTTTTAATGGAAATATCAATTAAAATATTAGATTTATGTTGGCATGGCAAATGTGTGGCAATCTTTATGTATTATTTTGACATGGCAATACTTGTTTTATATACAAGTTATTATGCTCAAAATTTTATTATTCTACTCAAATTTTTCATTAGAAAAACAATGATTCGATTTTTTTAAGAGGTTAAAGATTAAATTTAACTAAAAAAGGATAAGATTAAATTGACAAAAATATAAATGATAATGATTATATTTATTATTGTTATTATTTTATACATTGCGTATAGAATAAAAAAAAATAACACTTTACAAATTAATTTAAAATGTTGCAATGTTATTTTTATTTTTCAAGTTTGTCAACATTTTTATCCGTTTGGAGGTTTTCGTTTGTTAAGTTTCTTTTATTATATTAAGTTATTAACCATATAACAACCTTTCTTCTTTTATTATATTAACCGAACTTTTTTTTATCATTTATATATATATATTCGATGAATTTATTAATTTCTTTTTATGATCAATATTTTAACAATCATATTTCATGTTTTATTTATATAAATATACATTAAGTTTAGAGTAAAATAAAAAAAATTATATATTTTATGTAAAGGAAAATTTCAATTATTAAATATATTAATAGATACAATATTTTAAATTAATGCGCTAAAATAATTAAATTGATTCAAAATTTTATCAGTATAATTATATTAATATCAATCTAAACGAATCTATTAAAAATATACCATTTGTCATGGTTTGCGAAAAAAAGAGAGTTAAAATCGTTAGATATTTTAGGTAGAATTCTCGCAAGTGTTAATTGGACTAGAGGTGATCATGGGCCGAGCTGGGCTCAACTAAAATTTTAGGCCCATTTACTAAGTCTGGGCTCGGCCCAGCCCGAAAAATGGGCCTAAAATTTTGCTAAAGCCCGACCCGGATAAAAATGTTAAAATTCGGGCCCGACTCAGCCCGCCCGTATTAATTTTTTATATTATTTTTATATAATTTTTAAATATATATAATACATCAAAAATACTAAAAATATTAAAATAAATATTTTCTAATAAATTAAAAATAAATTTTAAAAATATGTAGACTTAAATAACACTAAGAGAATGTTTGGTTGACTGTAATAATAATACATTACAGCCCAATTCGGTGGGCCCATAATCAAACCATTGTTTGGTTGGCTGTAATAGTTATTACAACCATATTCATTACGGGATTATTCAGAGTGAAAATGCATCAAACCATTACATGCTCCCCCCACTGAATGGTGATTCAGGGAACGGGTGGAATAGCAAATTAGAGAACGGTTTCAATTTTACCCTCACCATTCTCCTCTCTTTCTCACAATCTGAAATCCCCAACTCATATGTTCTTGTTCTCACACCTGAAATCCCCAATCCCTAACTGATTTTATTTTTTCATTCTTCTTCCCTCCACCACTGTAAACTTCATTTCTTCTTCACTTAATTTAAAATTTTCTTTTTAATCTCATTTCCTCCTAACCCAAATAGTTCATCCATTGAAAAAAAGAAGTGAAGTGTTTTTCGTGTCGTCTCGCAAGATCCAAGATTTGGTAAGTTTTGATTCGAACTATCTGTTTTTCAATGTTTCTTTTTCGATTGTAAAAGCAAATGTAAAACTTACCCTTGTTCAAGTAATTTGGCTTTCCAGGAAGAGCACTGAGATTCCATTCTATTTGTATTAGATTGAAAAAACTTACCCTTCTTTGATATTTGGGCTCTTCGTCTCTGTTTCCGGTAAAATTTTCTTTGTCTGTGTTCTTCATTTTCTTAAATATTTCCTTTTTGATGTTTGGTTTTTTGTGAATTTGATGATACATTCTAGGAAAAGATCACTAACTCCCACAATAACAAATCATTTTAATTTTTAAACAAAAGGAAGAAACTTTATTTAGCTTAAACAAAATGGGAAAAAAAAATTAGTTAATGTGCGAATTTGGTATTTAGCTTAAATTAATGGAATATGTTTGCTTCTTTGAATCTATTATCTAAGATTTTCTAGTTTTTTCTTCTAAGGAAAAAAAGTTTACCTAGAATGTCATTTTTTATATAAAGTAAAATCCCCAATATTCTTTTGGGTCCAAACTAACTGTTTCTTTTAGTAATTGTGCTCTGCTTGGTTCTTCACTTGTGTTTTCATCTTTTTTAGCCAACTTTTAACACACTACTCATTTAGCTTGAATTCTTGTGGAGCAGCTTAAATTGATCAATTAAAAATTTAAAGTTGGTTTTTAGGGATATCTGATGTTTATTGTTACTGTAGATTTTGTGAGAATTGAAGCTATCATCATTAAGAAAATTAAAATAGAGCATAAATATGTTTTGATGCAATGGGTTGATATTTGGTTAGTTTTATTGCAGTAAAAGCCTTAAATGAGATAAAAGCATCACTTGGATAGAGAGTTGTATATGCATGGATCGGGGAAGATCCTTGTGGTTATGGTGATTTACCGCTTTTGTAATACCCCGAAAATTAGTACAGAAAGAAAGTAAGATATTATCCTTGATATAGTTAAGTAAGGAAATAAAGTGACAAAAAGGGAAATTTTGGATTATGTCAATATTGGGAAGTATATTATGATATATTACATTATTAATTCAAGAAAGGACTAAATTATAAAAGTGAGAAAAGTTTTGTTGTCCAAGAGTAAATACTCAAAATTTGAGAGGTTAAAGTGTAAATATGAAAAAGTTGAAGGACTGATAGTGTAAATATTTTAGGGGAGGAATAATCTAGAAACTAAGGAAAATGGATGAATTAGGACCAAATCGAATAGGTGAAGAATTATGAGGGATTAAATTGTAATTTTTCTAAATTAAGTGATGACTCAATGATGAAATTTTAAAAGATCATGAAGGGCAAAATGGTCAATTAGTAAGAGAGTTTTAGAATGTAATGATTATGTTGATGATATTTTAAATTAATTAATTAGATAAATATTACTTATTAATATTTTAATAAGATATTTATTATTATTTTATTATTTTATTTAGTATATATATATGTGTGTGTGGAAAAAAAAGAAAGAACAACAACACACCATCCATCATCTATCCCATGCACCAACGTGAGAAGAAGAGAGAAAGAAAGAAGTTTTGCTTTCTTTACAATTTGGTCCTTTCACAAAAAACCTACCATTTTCACTTAGAATTCAAAAGAATTTCCATAGTCATCAAGAGAGAAAGATGATAAGGAGACTATGGGGAGCAAGAATATCAAGTTAGATTCAAGAAATAGAAGCTAAGGAGAGAGAAAATCAAGTTAAAGATTGAAATCAATAAGACAAGCTAAGAACATAAAAGATTTCAATATATTTTTAAGTTTGTTATTATTGAAAAAGTATGGAAATGATGTTATAGTAGAGTTTTCTTATATATGGTCCTATGTTATTGATATGTTAGTGAAGGAAAATAAGAGAAAGTGATGGGAAATATTGTAGAGAAAGTAAATAAAGGTGTTACAAACTTGGTAATTAACATTTTGTACTAAAATAGTTTTGGACAGCAGCAGTAGTCTAACTTTAAAAAATCACCAAAAATTTTAGAAATCGAATTAGAGGATGAATAAAATATGGAATTAAATCTTATTGAGTCTAGTTTCTTATAGAAGAAACGGTGTAAGTCATGGAATTTTAAATCATGAGATATAATAGGTTTTGTGAGACAATGTCAGAATGATTTTGGGTTCCCTGTTTTGACTTTGGAAAATTATTAAAAAATTGGAGAAAAATAAATAGGGACTTAAATTTATATTTTTAAAATCCTGAATGAGTCTATTTTCAAGATAAACAAATGGAAACATCATCCGAATCCCATATGAGGAGATAATTAATTTTTAGTGAAGAAGGGTCGGAACTGTCAGATAGCAGAATAGGGGTGACTTTAAAGAATAAACTTTACTTATTGGCTAAACCAAAAATTCTGAAAATTTTATGGTAAGAATATATGTGAGCCTAGTTTCTAAAAAATCAAGCGGAACTTAAATTGGAATTCTATAACTCAAGATATAAATAATTTAGTGACTATGACACAAATGGACAGCTTTGAATAAATTTATAAGTAAATAGTGAAATCATAGATAATGTTACTTATAAGCATGTAATATAAATTAAGGATGTGGAATGGAGAGGAGGAGGAGGAAAAATATATATGAATATTCAGCTAGCATGGCTAATTTGCATGTTTTAGACTCAGGGACTAAATTGAATAAAAGTAAAACTTTAGGGGTAATTTCTGTAAAAATATCAAAAATGACCAAATTGAGTGTAATGAATTATTTTATTGTCTAAATTAATAATTTAATTTGAAATTATTAATTTAGATCAAGATCGGTTGAAAAATCGATGAAAATAGAAAATTACCAAAATGCCCCTGAATCTTGGTATTTCTGCAATTTAGCCAGGTAAGTTCGTGTAATCTAATTATGTGATATAAGGAAATACGAGTTGATGGTATATGAAATATTGATATAATGAATTAACTGATTTATGTTTATGAAGAAACGGCAAGAGAATGATATTTATCATGACATGTAAATATGTGATTATCTTTGATACGTTGATACAAGGAAATTAAGTATGTTGAGACGAGTAATAAATTCAAGTAAGACATGTCGAGAAAAATAAATATGTTTAAGGGACAATATGTTTGATTTTGATTGGTTCCAAATATGAATGCTAGATGAAATAAAATGTTTGATAAATAAATTTGTAACTCCGGTAATGCTCCGTAACTCTATTCCGGTGACGGATTCGGATTAGGGGCGTTACAGCCTTAGTTTGGTGTAACATGTTCGACTCAAGGAGACTATAGAGTTGTTACTGAATTGTATGTATCATATCTGCTATGCATTCTGTTTTTGCTTAATATGCTTATTAGTGAAAAGGATGTGTCTTTGCTTCACAAATGCCATCTAATGAACAATGCAAATGCCTTTTGCTATTGATTCTTGTTCTATATTTCATTCCAACTTGTATCTATATCTTATGTTACGATTTGGGGGGAAGATGCCGAAATGAATACCGCTTTGCCATGATTGAATTCTAATGCCTTTGTTTATCTAATGAACAATGCAAATGTATTTCACCATTGATTCAACATTCTATGTTTCATTCACATTTATGTTATATCTTACATTATGGATTGGGGGGAAGATGCCAAAGTGAATACTGTTCTGCCATGATTGAATTCAAATACTTTTTGGTTTCTCATTCTATGTGTTCTTTTTTTTTTTTTTCGATTTGTATCTTATCTTATTTTAGAGGCTACTTGAAAGATATTCAAGTGACTACTTTTCTGCCTTGATTCACTATTGTATGTTATTCTGTTGGCTTGTATTGACCCTGACCTTGAATTGTTATTATTGCTATGCCTGATGCATATTTGCATGTCTGTATAAGTTCATGTATTGGAAAATTTATAGAGCATTCTCTATATTGGGTATAGTTTTTAGTTATAATATGTATTTAGTATTTAAAGATATACACTGATTCTATATGTAAAAGTAGGTTTCTCAACTTCCCAATGAAAAAGAGACAGTTTATGGAGCATTGGACAAATGGGTAGCTTGGGAGACTGAGTTTCCATTGATTGCAACTGCAAAAGCTTTATAAATTTTCAAGGAGAGGAGCCAATGGTTGCATGTTATTCAAGTATATTCAGTCTATTGTTATTCTTGCTTTGTATTTTCCAGCTTCTAAAATAAATTCATTGATGCAGGGAAGCTTTATATGTTCAATAATTTTCCATTAATATATATTATATTAAAATAGCCTTGTATTATCATATTTGATTCTATAGAATACTCTCGGTCAGTATTTTAAAGGAACCTTAATGCTATTCTTTGTGAATAGATACTTTCAATCAATATTCTTTATGAAGTTTGGCACATGTAAAAATGAAGTTGCATGAGAGTTTGTGATTACAAATATTAAATCTATATTATTCATTTTTATTTTTATATGAGATTCTTATATTATACATGTCTAGCAACATTAATAAATTAATGAAAATATGTTAAAAATATATATATACAACATAACAATTTCATTAGTTCTTTTGTTGTATTTCAACATCTGCCTGTGAGTAAAAATATTTGAGACAAGATATTCTTTAAATTACTCTTTTAAATTATTCTTTAAGTAACATATAGATTATGATATATATGCTAAATTATTTGTTTTGCTAATAATATTCTAACACATTAAATATGCATTATATTTTAAAAATAATAAAGTAGGTTGTATATTATTTTTTGAAATATTATATATTATTTTTATTAATTCATATTTTAATAATTGTTATATTAAGAATATTATTAAATTATATATTATTATTGTTAAATTATATTTAATAATAAATTTATTAAAATAGGTTAAATTATGCATTATTGTTTTTATTAATTTATATTTAATAATATTCCTATTAAAATTTAATAACAATAATTATCCTTTTAACAAGATTTCTGCTAAGAGTACTCTGGTCATTTCAGCTTCTTTGCTTATGCTATTACAACTCTATTCCATTCAACCAAACACAAGAATACTATTACAGTTCTATTCCATTCCATTCAATCAAACAATTGAATTGCTATTACAGTTTTATTCTATTACAACTTTATTTCATTACAGTTCTATTCTATTACAGCTCTATTCCATTACATTGAACCAAACGTGGAATACAACTTAACAAGCAAATGCCTCTAAAATAATAACAAAATTAACAATAAAATAAGTTTTATACAATATCCAAACAATAACAATAAAATAGTAGCAACATAATAGTAAAATGGTAGCAAAATAGGGAGAAAATAACAAGAAAATATCATTCAAAAACAAAAAAAAAAGCAGATTTTTTTTGTCTTTTAGTGAATTTGGGCCGGGCCGGGCCTGGGGTCAAAAATATCTTACCCGAGGCCCGGCCCGTTTTTTAAACGGGCCTTATTTTTTTGTCCAAGTTCATTTTTTGGGTCTATATTTTTGCCCAAACCCTCTCACATTTCGGGCGAGCCTTCAGGCAGGGCCGGGTGGCCCGACAGATGATGAGGTCTAAATTGGACTCTCTATAATTACTTTCTTCCATTTTTTTCCTGGCAATACTTTTTGTTCTAATTTTATTCATTTTTTATAAAAAATATTTTAAGTTATTTATTATAAATATTTTATTTGGTTAATTTATTTTTAAGATATTGTATAATTAGTTAATAAATTAAAAATTTTAATTAATATACGTAATAATATGTATTTTTTTAGAGTTAATATGTATTGTTTTTTAAATATTATTAAGAGATATATAAATAATATACCTATATACACTTTTATTAAATACATCTCCTAGTCCTACTACTAAATTTAATTTTACTATGACATTATCATTGAAATAAATAATTTAATCGATATTGCTGTTTTAATCTAGTGGTGCATCCAAATTTCTCTAAATTCTTTAAAGCTCCCACAAATCCTAAGGAAAAAAAAATTGTTTGAAGAGCTGTCACAAGTTTAAGTAGAAAGAATTGACAGTCTTTAAATAAATTAAATTCTCCGAAGCTTCCTCAATTCAACAAATTAATTGGAGGGGAAAATTTTGAAATCAAAGTCCAATGATCCAAAGGAATCTCCAAACACGAACCCAAAGAAAATTCCCAATTCTAACAAAATCAAATCCAATAAAAAGAATAACAAAGTTAAAAGGGCCAAAACATCAACAAAAATAAATTTGGATTTAGTATGGTGGAGACTCTTGAAACGAGGGACGACAACAGGGGCAATGGACTTTGGCCCCCCAAAATTGGTAAATTAGCTTATAATCCCTTTTAATTTTGTGAAATCACAAATTAATTTAATGATAAAATCACACTTTATTCATTTTTGTTCCCTAAACCAATTTTCTAGTTTCAACCTTTCTTGAAATAATTAACAAAAGCAAAACAGAGAATTTTGATTATTCAATAATTTGGTTAAATCATTTTTTTGGGTCTAAACTTGTGAACAACTCTCACATTGGGGTCTGAGTTTTTTTTTATCTAAGTTAGTTTTTTAACTTGGTAATTGTGATCATGTTGGGGTTTGAACTAGACAATTGTTCTCACATTGGGGCTTAAACTTTTTTTTGCCTAAGTTAGTCCTTGAACTCGATAATCACTCTTATATTAGGATCTGAACTTGACAATTATTTCCAAGTTCAAAGATAAAAAAAAGTTTAAGCCGAAATATAAAAGTAATTACCAAGTTCAAACTCCAAAAAGTGATTTTACCCTAATAATTTTCAAATACTAAATCCCCCATTTTCTAATAAACTAAATAGTTACATATTCATCTCATTTAAAAAAAAATTAAACTAAATAATTGTGGAATAATATTTAGTATACTATCAATGTAATTTTTTTACTTCACAACTAAAGCTTAAGGTTGACAAGTTTCTTATAGAGTTTAATAAAATATTAAAAAATAAATATTTTAAAAAATATATACATGATAATTTTTTTAAGACAACTTATAAAATGAAAAAATATATATAATGGCGATGTATCAAATATTAATCCAATAATTATTCCTTATTTAGAATTTTTTATTTGTTATTTTTCATGGAAATTGTGTGTACATTTTTAAGAATATGCTTTAAACATATTTATATTTTATGTTATTCATTTCATACTATTTTATCTCATCTATTTATAATAATAATAAATAATAATAATTTTATTCTATATAATAGTCTCATGTCGAAATGGACAGGTACACATACGTCCGTTGAAACTTGGCGACGCCTTATCCACACACCCCACTTCTAAGTTCTGACACAAATCTTAACCCTGTAAGATCATAAAAAGTACACACAAAAATCCCCAGAGTTTAGATAAACCAAAGAAAAAACAACCACCTAATACTAATGTCTATGGCAACCTCAATCTCATGTCTGAAAATCCCAAACCCTTCTTCTGCTTCACCTCCATGTTCCTCATCAGCCTCATCTTCGACCAGTTGTAGATTGTCTGTACCACCCAAGCCTTATATTGTGACGATAAGGAGTTCTCAAACTGAGGGTCCTTTGAGAAGACCCGTGGCACCTTCTCCACCACCTCCTTTGAAACCCGTCCCACCTTCTTCTCCCTCCGCTTCTCCTCCGCCACAACCGACACCTCCTTCTTCTTCTTCCCCTCCGTCTCCGCCGCCTTCAGCGGCAGCTGTTGGGGACCAGAATGTGATCACTTTGGAGTTTCAGAGACAGAAGGCAAAGGAGCTGCAAGAATACTTTAAGCAAAAGAAGCTTGAGGAATCTAGTCAAGGGCCTTTCTTTGGGTTCCTTGGGAAGAATGAGATTGCTAATGGAAGGTAAATGGAATTATTATTTATGCCCTTTATTTTTACCCTTAATTTTGCTTTGTCTTAATTAAGAACTGAGTGAACAACAATTACATTGGTGCGGATATGATATTTGCCATCTTATGGAAGTTTTGAGATTTGGGGTGTGTGGATATGGATTTTATCAATCATATTCTTAAATTTTGATTTCAAAACCTTATAAATCTGTTTGATAACTTTAGCAGAATAGCCATAGCCATAGCATATGAGTTATGAGCACATTGCTTGATATTGAGAGAATAGTTCATAGAACAGAAGTGTCCACTAATAACGGATTTTGATTGAAGCAACCAAATATCTTCCTTGGAAGAAGATATATATATATATATATATTATATGTATGTATGTACATGCCAACACAGACACACTCTAAAACTTGAACTTTGTTTTCACATTTTTAAGCATTATTCTGTTTAGTTTGTTATTGCATTTAACTTGTTCTAAAACCCTTATCCTGGCTGCTTGTAATGACATACAAATACTTACTGTTTGTAATTGATTTTGGGGATGTTGGTGTTGCAGATGGGCAATGTTTGGTTTTGCTGTTGGGATGTTAACCGAGTATGCAACAGGCTCGGATTTTGTCGATCAAGTAAAGATCATGCTCTCGAATTTCGGGATAATAGATTTGGAATGACTCTTTTTCTTGTATACCACAATGCTGCTGCTATTCATACTTTATGATTTCTGTAAGTTATATCCAATGTTTTGTCTGCAACTTGTTGAGCAAGTTGTTTGCCATTCTTGTTGCTTCACCAATCAATTATAACAAGCTGTATCTTAACAATTTGCTTGGATTTCAAGTCATCAAGTTCTTCATTTTGATGTTTGTAGCTTTTTTCTGCAGAATATTAGCCACCTTGCTTGTAATTTTAGTTATGAATTGCTACAGGAATGAGCACATTTCATCATGTTTACACCGCATTAAATCAGTTAGTGAGCCCTCTGATTGTGGCATTAATTTGATTATGAAGTAATTAAGTTTTTATAACATTTTGAATAGCTTCTTATGATAAAATGTAAAAAGGCTAGGAGAAACTAGTTAATTCGATAGGTTAAAGAAAGTTTTGGACTGAACCCCAGTGTTTGGTTCATTGGCCAACGGTGTTCACAGCTATCGTGAGTTCAAGTTGGAGAAATTGCCTGCTAGTGTTGTGGCAGGATACGTTAATATTTTTTTATATATATATATAATAAACAAGTTTCAACTCAGTGGGAAAAAAGGGCTGAGTAGCACTAGAGGAAATAGGTACAAGTTACCATAATGAATGATGAAAAACTTCACAATAGACATAAATTACACATCAAATAGACATAAAAAATGTTTCTTAAATAACTTCTTTTACAGAAAAATAAAATCCATATGATTAGAGGAAAATGCGAAAAGAAAAAACAAAAAAAGTTGCAGCATAGCATCATAATCAATGGTCAGTCATAAAAGGCCAAAAATAGCAATGTCATGCAACAAGTTGGCAATTTTAAAAATCTATTGTGAAAATTTTGAATCAATGCCTCGGGGTGCTTGCTTCCAACAGGCAAAAGAGATCACACAGTTGTTGAACTATTTCAAAAGTTCACAAAGTTTGTTCAACAGCTAAATATTCCATGATCCATAGTTGAAGTTGTAGGATGTAGGAGATTATAAGATAAAAATGTAGGGTTGATTGAATCCTCACATACCAATGTCTACCAAATATGATAGATTCAGGTTTAGGTCCTGTTGCTCAGGGTTAAGGGTAGCAGCAGCAGTTTAGAAGGTGAGAGGAATGAGGATCATCTCTTCCCAATTGCTGTCTGACAGATGAGACAAGTTAGCCAAATCAGATAGCTAACGCCCTTCCTGTGGGCTCAGTATCATGACTTGGCAGCATCCTATTGGACAGTTTTTCTTTTTCTACATTCTATGATGAAGCCCCTCCTAAGTTCTGTTTGTCACACGTTATCTTGCATTGCAGCTTCTAAATTCTAAAATGGCAAAAATGCTAGTGGTTCGCATATTCCAATCCTAACTCTTCAGTTTTTCCCATGGAAGTGTTAAGGGGATTGCACTCTCAAGTTTCAGCTATTTGTACAGCAATGACAAGCACAATTCAATGATCAGGGTTTCTAGTTTCACTATTATTTCCCTGTCTGATGATATCATAAAACACATGATATCATCGATGCATGTGTTGCAAACAATTTTGTCGGCAAAGGAAGTGCTGGAAAGAAAAAGATTCACTAAAATCTTTGATGCTCTCATTCTCTGCTAGCTTGGCTAGAGTGTTGAATAATCTAAACTGGACAAGACCAAGTTGGTTGTTTTATATTATCTGAGTTGCTTTTTACCACACTTGATCCAAGTAACAAGAATTTATTGAAGGTTGATGATATTATTGCCCTTAATTCTGTGAGCAACTGATCCAAGTATAACTTGAAGAATGGTCAATTTTATGGTAAGAAAATGATACAAAAGATAGTTGACTTGAAGAAGGTCTCGGTTTGAAATATCAGATCCTGGGAGTGTGAAATTTATGGCACAATAAATAATGATATTACAGAAGTTGGATCATCCCAATGTAGTGAAGCTTGAGGGACTACAGATAATGGAGCACAAAAGTGAAGAAGTTCCGGTTTGAAATATCAGATCCCGGGAGTGTGAAATTTATGGCACAATAAGTAATGATATTACAGAAGTTGGATCATCCCAATGTAGCGAAGCTTGAGGGGCTAGCAACAGCAAGAATGCAATGTAGTCAGGGTTCTACAGATAATGGAGCACAAAAGTTCAGTCACAATTTGTTTAGGAACAGTGACATTAATGGTTTTAGTTTAAATTCCCATAACTCATCACAACCTTTAAATAGGAGGGGTAAACGCACTTCAAAACACTCAAACTCACGAACTCCTGCACTGGCAACAATGCCAATACTAATCGAGCTAAAATTCAATCAACAATTGTAATAATAATTTTATATATTAATACTATTATTTAAGTTCATAATTAAGTTAATGTTATGAATTAAATAGTTGTCATTTTGGATAAAAATGACAAAAGAAAGTGCTTTTGTACAAAGTTGCATTACTATATGGGTGTTTTTGTCCTTTTATATTCTTATACAATAATTTAACACAATAAGATTAGAACCTAAGAAGTTATTATTATTTTATTTTGATAGTTAGGGGTAGAGGTGGGGTTGTTAAGGATTGAACCCAAGTTTTTATGCCACAATACAAATGCTCTTACCACTAGGTCAAGAGTTATACTATTTATACTATACAAACATGAATTCTAATTATTATATCATACAAACAAGAATTCTAATCATACTATATAGCACAATAAGTAACATAAAACAATACGGAAAATTATTTGGTACACTGTTAGTAGAGTTTTTAGACTCCACAAATAGAGTCAAGGGGTTGATAAGTGTCCTATAGGGATATAATAAAATATTAAAAATACAAATACATGACAATTGCTAGTTAATTACTTAGCAAATGCTACAGAAAGAATAGGCATTGGAATTTATTGTTGGTCTCAACCTCTTGATTTTACTCTGAATGCACTACATAAAGACCTCAACGGATTATCTACTATTAAACTAATTGCTATGTAATAGCCTATACTGTTCTTTACATAAAAAAAAAAGAAGACATTAAATACTAATCCAAAACAATGAAATAAGTAACATAAAATAATGCAAATATATGAATGGGTTAAACCCTGCCTACAGCAAATTTTACATGCCAAATTTATTTAAATATACTTTAAATATTATTATGATAAAAAATAATGATAATATGTGGCATATTGTAAATTATTTTAACAATATCAATTAGACAAAATGAAAAATTAAAATATGAACAATACATAAATATATAAATGTGTGATGTGTCCATCTACATAAAATAAATCAGTATTATGACTATGGGTGAAAAGAATAAGAATAATATAAAAAAAAATTAAGCAATTTTTTTATAAAAAAAAATAACAATTATTGATGAAATAGTAAAAGTGTATCTTCAAAAATATAAAAATGTAAGTAATATTGTTAATTAAAATTTGGTTGTAGAGTTTCACGCATCCGAGTTCAAATGTTTTAGAAGTTCAAATCTTCGAGTATTCTTAAATTAAATTTATGTTTAGTTAATTTGATATCATGATTAGGAGTCTTATGAGAGGGATAAGGTATTCCTAAAAATAAAAATAAAAATACATTTTTACCTTTAAAACATATAAATTATAAATTAATAATGGTGAAATTACATTTTGATTCATCAAAATGATAGAATATTTTTTCAATATTTTAAAAATTTTAAAAACATTAATTAATACAATAATAAAAATAGATTTAAGCTCTTATCAAAATTTATAATTTAACTCTAACCCTAAAAATAATCAATTATAAACTTCTTAAAATACAAACAAATATATAATAAGTTATTTTCTGAATTAAGAGATATTAGTGGGTAACTCTTTGTTTCTCTTGTCCATACATTGACTCAATAATTAAAATATTTACCGTTACAAATATTACTTAAAAAAATATAGTGAAAACTATTAACCACCTATCTCTATACTAATAATAAATGGTGGCCGCCGCTTAAAGTGGGGATGATAATGAGCCACGCCAACCGGGACAGCATTACTTGAAGTGAATGTCTCAGAGAAAAATAGGAAGAAATTTGCCGACATTGTACCAACTATTGGTGTTCATGGGTTGAGCGGCCCGACCGAAATTTAAATGGGATTGGGCAAAAATATAAGTCCGAAAAATGGACTTAGACAAAAAATAAGGCCCGTTTAAAAAATAGGCCGGGTCTCGGGTAAGATATTTTTGGTCCGGGCCCGGCCCGGCCTGAATTCACTAAATGACAAAAAAATTTGCTATTTTTTTTTATTTTTAAATGTTATTTTCTTGTTGTTTTCTTCCTATTTTGCTACCATATTACTATTATGTTGCTACTATTTTGTTGTTATTGATTGAATATTGTATAAAACTTATTTTATTCTTAATTTTTTTATTATTTTAAAGGCATTTGTTAATTTTATTATTATTTTAGAGGTATTTGCTTGTTAAGTTACATCTATCTTAGTGTTATTTAAGTCTACATATTTTTTTAAAATTTATTTTCAATTTGTTGGGAAATATTTATTTTGATTTTTTAGTATTTTTGATGTATTATATATATTTAAAAATTATATAAAATAATATAAAATTTTAATATGGTAGTGCGAAGCTGGCTCGGGTTTTAGCATTTTTATATGGGACGGACTTGGGAAAAATTTAGGCCCATTTTTTGGGCCCGGCCCGGCCCGGCCCATGAACACATCTAGTACCAACTACCAATGTGAATTGACAAATTTTCCGTTTTATTTTCACTTGTTTTCCACTACACCAAAACAGACTTTTAGCGGCGTTTTTTTGGGCTTTTAGCGGCGTTTTTAAGCGCCACTAATAGTCTTTGCGGCGCTTTCGAAAGCGCCGCAAAAAACGCCGCTAAAGAAAACGCCGCAAAATTTAGTGGCGTTTTTTTTGTGAAAAAACACCGCTAAAAGTCAAGACTTTTAGCGGCGCTTATAAAAAAATGCCGCAAAAGGTATGGGCTTTTAGCGGCGCTTTTCAAAAAAAACACCGCAAAAGGTGTGGACTTTTAGCGGCGCTTCTTGAAAAACGCCGCTAAAGGTAAGGACTTTTAGCGGCGCTTTTAACACAAACGCCGCTAATTTGCACAGATTTGAAATGCTCATTTTCTCCAATATCCTACCCTCCTGCATTAAAACAAACCAAAAACAACAAAGAATTGCATATAATTTCAACTCAATACAAAGAAATAAAACATTTAAATCTCACTAAAAGCATTAAATCTAAACGATACTTCAAATTTAATAAAAGATATATGATATACATTAATAAATGAAGTATAATTCAAACAATTCTTACAATAATGTTAAATGTCATAATGTTAAAAATCATCTTACAACAAGAAAACAAATGTCTAAGAAGGCGCCTCTGCATCACTGGAACATCTTCATCATAGCCTGAAGTCAGAGTCGGAGTTCTTCATACTTTATGTTCTCGTTCGCCTCCTCGCCGCTTTGCTTCCGCTCTAAGTTGAGCAATATGCTCTGCCTCCCTCGCTGCTACCTCCGCTCTAAGTTGAGAAATTTGCTCAGCTGTGCTCGCTTCCATCTGAGCTATCTGGTCTTTTAGTCTCTGAACTTCAGCACGAGATTGACTCCCGGAAGGCATGTATCTGGCTGGGAGCCGGATCAAAATATTGGGTCTGGGTAACCCTGCATCCTTGACATCGAACCCGACCATACCTTTTAAGACCCAAAACATTAGTGATAATTTAGTTATAAATATACTCAAGATTAACGAACTATCAATCGAAGCGATCATTACCTCTCGGGACCCAAAACATCGTAATAATCCTCATTATCAATCTCCTCGAGATTAACGAACTATCACTCGAAGCAACCGTTTCATACTCCGCTTTCTTCTCCTTTAGTTTATCCTAATAAATCAACGAAAGAGTTAGAAACGAAATATATAATAAAAAAGAATGCAACATAACTTAAAATTATAAAATTAAAACTACAAACGATGAATTAAAGTACTATAATTAAACATTATAAATATTTATAATAAATCAATTATTAAGTAATTATACCAAAATTTCTCGCAGCCTTTCGGATGTCATCGGAGATCCGTCCTTCTTCCTATAGCGTAATGTCAAAAGTCAAGGCGCCCAACTTTTTGACCAGACGAAAGCTTCCTACATTATAGCGAGAAAAATATAATTTAGTAGTATAAAGTCATTAATATTTGAAAGAAATAATAAATTATAATACCTCGGCCTCAAACTACAAAAGCAAAACTTACGGAACTGCGGTGTGCGTAAATTTTTGTTTCTCTCACGCTTGTTCCAACTCGCTCACGGTCCTAAATAATGGAATTTGAATTATGTATATAGTAAATACGATAAACCGAAAATTTTATAAGACTTTACAAGTACGTAATACCTCTCCTTTCTTTGAATTCCAGAATCTAACTTGATCTTCCCATTGGTACCTCAACATTCCCGGTGGGACATTTCACAATTTTTCGTCGAGGCTTATGTCTTTCTTAAAATATTGTTTTCTTAGCGTGCTTTTATTATCTCTCCATTTTTTACCCAATGTCTTCTTAACATAGTCATCAGAGACCTCTAAAGTAAATCTACCCTGAAGAAAAAAAGTTTAAAAAATTAATATAAATGAAAGTTAAATTAAAATATTATAAATTACATTCACGCTTTTGTTACCTTAATATTATCGAGAGCTCGATTTTTGTTGGCATCGGGCATGTGATGCCATGATTCGTAGTTAATGGGCAACATATTGGCATTTCGTGCTATAATGCCCAAATAGCTCGCTAACAATCGAGCTTCGGATCCAATAGGTCTGGCCATGATTGTTTCTCCTTACTTTAACACGATCGGTAGGCTCTAAGTCGTATAAATCTTTAAGTAATGTACGCCCCGCTCTCTGCAAGCGTCCCACCACCTTCAAATTGAAAAATGATATATTATTATATTAAAATTGAAAAATGAATCAATAATAAAATTCAACATGCATGTAAAATAAACTTAACATTACTTTCAAATTCTCCGTGCTCATCATCTATGTCCTATGGACTAGAAGATCCAAAAACTGTTTGTTTTTCACTATTTGCTTCTTCTAAATTTGGAGTAGTGTGGACAATGTTTAAGTCTCGTAATCGTCTTCTAGGCATTTTTCCTGCAATACACATGAAATAGTTTAACATTTTAGTAACAAATAACAATAATAATAGTACATTTAAAATAGTTAAATTATATAACATGCTCAACATTAAAATTATAAGATTACATATAAATAATAAATCGTAAAATCTTACTAAATCATATTTCGTAAATATCTTCGTCCACATCCTGACGAACCCATTGAAATTGTTGACTAGTACTAGGGATATTTTCATTTAAGTTTTGTTCTGAAAAAGGCAATGTTTCTAATCTTTCGACTATGTCATCTCTACTTCCACTACCAATGTCGAAGAAGTCTCTAGGGGTGTTTCGAAGTACAACGTACCAACCCTCATCAGTTGGATCTTCCGAGTAAAAAACTTGTTTAACTTGAAAAGAAAACACATACGGCTCGTCTATCAGTTGTTCTCCGGTGTGAATCAATCGAGAGAAATTTACCGTTGTAAAGCCATATTGATCGTTTTTAATTCCGCGAGCCGTATTCACATCAGCCCAATCACCTCGAAATAAGACAACTTTGCATTTTTCGTAATAATCCAACTCAATGATGTCAGTAATAAGTCCGTAATACTCCAGATTCCCCTCGACAGGATTACTGTCCCTAGCACTAGCATAACTTGTAATTGAAGAATTAACAACGATTCCACAATTTTGGGTTCTCCTTAATCTCTCGCGATACCTTGTATGAAATCGGTATCCGTTGATGAGGAAGGCACTATATCTTTTCACAATTCTGTTTGGACCTTGTGAAAGCCATTTAACTTCGTCATTAACTTCATTCCGACTCCAAACCTATTGAATCGAAAGTAAATCGAGTAATTATAAATGTTATGAGAAAACATTATTACTTGTCAACGAAAACTTAAATTGCATACCATTTGGCTTAACCATTCATGGAATGATTCTGTGAACAACTTATTAATTTCTCGCGGTTTAATCTTCGGGATCGTGAACGAGCTTTCAATATTTGTTTGTACTCACTACGTTAAAAAAGGTTTACTCATTAGAAGACAAACAAATTATAATTGATGAGTATTTATCAAATTCTAGAACTTACTTCCGAAATGGTTCCATTGAATCGTGATGAAAAGAACGTGTCGATGTGCTTGGACCCACGATCTATAGTCTAATTCTCGCGATTTCGACTTTGCCGATCGGTTCTCTCAAACTTTAAAATAAATAAGTTTCGCCAAGTTATGATCTGAGCCCAAAGATTTCTACTTGGTCTGTTCATTCTTGTTTCAACATCTTCCAAATACCTCGAACGTAAAGTCATACATTCCTCTCGCCAAGTAGCCTCAAAGAATTGATCCTTCCTGATAACGCTTTGCGCGATAAAAAACTTCAATTTGGATAGGAACCTAAACACGATATATAACATTATCAAAAGTTGCAACTAAAGGCATTGAGGTGAATGAAGGAATAATTTGCAAATAAAGTAAGACCTTTCAATGGGATACATCCATCGATAGAAAACGGGTCCACCAAGTATTGCTTCACGTGGGAGATAAATTAACAAGTGCACCATAATAGTGAAGAAGGAAGGCAGAAAGATCTTCTCCAGATTGCATAAAGTCAATGCGGCTCGATCTTGTAGTGTCTCAAGTTCTTGAACATTCAAAACTTTACCACAAATACCTTTCATTATATTTGACAGTTCAATTACACAAGACGTCACCTTTTTCGACATACAACACCACATAACAACTGGCAGTAAGTCTTACATCAAGATGTGATAGTCATGCGATTTTAAGCCATATAGTCTTTGATCCTTAAGACTCACACATCGAGATATATTTGATGCATACGCATCCGGGACCTTTATATCCTTCAACACCATACAGAACACTTCTTTCTCCGTCTTCGACATTGAAAAAATAGCAGGCGACAACTGATATTTGATATTCGTAAGTGCTTGGGGATGAAGCTCACGCCGAATTCCCATGTGGACTAAATTAAGTCGACTCTAAAGATTTTCTTTCAATTTTCCATCGACATTCAAAATAGTCCCAATGATGTTCTCGCAGACATTTTTCTCAATATGCATGACATCAAGATTATGGCGTAAAATCTGATGCTCCCAATAAGGTAACTAAAAAAAAATACTTCTTTTTTTCCACAAGTCCGCCTCATTAAGATCGTCCTCTTCATCAGATTCATCATCAGAATCATCCCTAGATCTTCTATTTCTTCGCGAGTTGGCCGGTTGATTCATCTTCCCATAAATGAAATTCATATCTTTCAACATTAACAATATTTCGGATCCACCGGTGCAGAAAGGAGCTTCTCCGAACTCTTCATCATCACAAAACCGAAAGCACTCTAAAATCTAAATCTATGATTTTCTGGTAACCACCGACGATGCCCCATGTAGGAGAACTTCTTCCCATTATATAACCATTACGAACATGTCTGCGCAGCACAACACGGACAAGCATAACGTCCTCTGGTACTCCAACCAGATAAATTAGCATAAGTCGGGAAGTCATTAATAGTCCACATCAAAGCTGCACGTAAATTAAAGTTCTCTTTTCTCATTGCATCGTATGTCTCAACACCACCCATAGTTGTTTTAACTCTTCAACAAGTGGTCGCAAATAGACGTCAATATCATTCCCGGCCCTTTCTCTCGGTATAATCATAGACAAGATAAAGGATAATTGTTTCATGCAAACCCATGGAGGCAAATTGTAGGGAACAAGCACCACAGGCCAAGTGCTATACGCTGTGCTCATGAGTTTGTAAGGGTTAAATCCATCGGATGCTAGCCCAAGCCTCACACTCCGAGGATCGCTTGCAAAGCTTGGAAATTTGGAGTCAAAAGATTTCCAAGCTAAAGAATCTGCAGGATGCCTTAACAATCCATCATCGGTTCATCCATCACGGTGCCACGTCATTGACTCGGCTGTCTTCGACGACATGAAAAGCCGTTGAAGCCTTGGTATTAGCGGAAAATACCGCAAAATCTTAATCGGCCGCTTCTTTGATCGTGTATCGTGATCTTCCTCGTTACCATCCTCTCGTATTTCTATTAATCCAACGGATTGACCGCATACATGACAAAGATCGTTGGTTTATCCGTCGCCCCCAATACAACATGCGATCATTTGGGCAACTATGAATTTTGTTGTAGCCAAGGCCCAAATCCTTTATCGCTTTTTTCATGTCTTTGGAAGATTGAGAAATTTTCACAAACGGGAACATTTCTTGCGAAACTCTAACAAAGATTGTCAACGAGTTTCCGGTCTATCCTCCCAAACATTTCAAGTGAAAAAGACGAATACAGAAAGACGCTTTGGAAAATTTTGATCCTCATACGCTTCTTCATTCATTTCACCAAGTAACGTGTAGAACCTCGCCTCTTCTTCATTTGGTCGTTCATCGGTACACTTCTTCCCCTTCAAAGAAAGTATTTCCACCGAAATTATAATCATCGGTTGCACCCAATTCGGTGGAAATGACCAAACCATCATCACAATATTAAAAGCATCCCGCAACATGCCTTCCATGTTATCATCTCTAACATTCTCGATTGCAAGCAAAGATGAGGATAACCTGCATTCATCGATGAAGATGCTCCACTAGATGTACACTCTCCATGAAAAAATCATTTTTTGTACCCCCGGACAAAGCCATCAACAATAAGATGTTCGTAGACAACTTTACGATAATGCCAATTGATATTGCAACACTTCTTAAACGGACAAAGAATCATATTCTCTTGGCTTGCATTTTGAAATGCGAAATTCAGAAAAGTTTCTACTCCATTTCGATAGCCGTTGCTTACCCTTGACAATTTCATCCAACTCCTATCCATTTCGTAGTTGTTGAAGTCTAAAGTTGACAATAAATTACAGGGCTAAATTGTTAATTTATAATTTATGTAAGTACTGATATGATCAAATATATAACTGAGTACTATGTAAGTTATGTAGATTATGTAAGTTATGAAGTTTGATCTTAAAATTATGTAAGTTATGAAGTTTGACCTTAAAATTATGTAAGTTATGAAATTTGATCTTGAAATTATGTAAGTTATGAAATTTGATCTTAAAATTAAGTAAGTTATGTATTCTTTAAGATTCATCATACGTGGCATTGTTACACCTAGGGAGGATCCATTATATCTAACAGTGAGATATAAGGCAACCCACGTTTTTCCACCTATATACTTTGAATCTTTTTTTTTTAATCTATACAAGTATTATGTAAGTTATGTATTGTGTAAGTTATGTAAGGTATGTATTATGTAAGTTAAATAATTTGATGAAAGCTATGTAAGTTATGTAAGTTATGTATTATGTAAGTTAAATAATTTGATAAATATATTTAAACACTTGCACATGACAACTAGTACATCTAATTCCTTTTATGTAAAATATTTGATAATAACATCACATTAAATGCACTCAGATTGGGCTAAGAAAATACTGCAGAATGTTATCTTATGAATAAATAAATTTATCATAAAGCCAAAACACATAGGTGGCTAATCAAATGTTGACAGACAGATCGATAATTACTCTTGAGTTTCAAAAGCTTGACTATTTTCTATGTCCATTCCAATTTCTAAGGTATCTAATGACAGTTTTCAGTCACAACCTCACAATGCAATCGAAGTTCCATGACATTGTACACTAATACAACTCCTTTGGCCGTCTTTGGCGAGGAGAGCCAAGAAGCAACCCTCCAAGCTAGGGGAGAATGCACAAAGTCCTGGAGGAAAGAAAATAACCAAAATTTATAATTAAAAAAAAAAAAACCCTCATGAACCAAATAAAGAAAATACTTTTTGTTCGGGAGTATTTGCATGACTCACAAAGCTTTCCAGTTCCCATAACTAGACCATTTTCAATCTATAATTAACTATCAACAATCACCATTCCCGATAAGTTTTTCATAGATTAGCCGCTTCTCACTTTGTTCTTCAAAAGCACAAAGATTCATGGAGCTTGATGATAAAAATATGATACTCTTAACACGTAATGTGTTTCTATTTCTTTTGTTTGAGAACATTATAAAACCGATTTCTTATCCCGATCTCAGTTCATAGTATTCATAAGAAAATTGATTTATTAACTGAAAGGATATCTAAAAATAAGAAGTGAATAATTTTGAAGGACTGAAAATAACCTGGATACAAGTCAACTTTTGCGTAACTCAGAGTGGAACTATAGTAATGCTCTTTTGCAACAAGTTACTGCATTAAGGAACTATGTATGTGCTCTACAAGATCCGACACAAAGACCCACCCGCAATAGCCAAGCAAGTAAACTAAATATCATATTATCAGAAAAAGTAAAATTCAAATTTATATAATAACATTTACTTGATAAAACAAAATTATGCTCATTTGGAAAACCATAAAAAATTTAATAAATTACATATTAAAAAGTTGTTCCAAACTAAGCAGGGAAAAGTAAAATATATATGTCTGAAGGAGAGAGACGGCTTAAACTTGCAGCTGTTCTAGTAAATTTTTACATTTGAAATTATTCTTAAATGTGATATTGCATTATACATAAGAGTGAAATTTAAGTTATATTGGAAGGGAAGATGCTGATTCCAAGTTGCGGTATCCACTCTAAATTTTGACAGGGCATATCAACTAGCTAACAGTTGATGGAGAAAAAGAACAAATTTTGACAACCCATAGAATATCAAGGCTCAAACTAGTCTAGCATTTATTCTAGAAAGACTTCCTTTTAATAGTTCAACGAGAATAACTAGATATTTCAGGCACCGATGTATTTCTACTGAAGAAGTAAAACTAATTGATTATAAACCCTAAACCCAAATTGCTGTTAACTAAACGAGTAAGTGGGTGTGTAAATTTCAAGGGAAACTTACCGAAATCTTCACCAAATTGTTGTTACGAGCACAAACTTGATAAGAAGAAAACTAAAATATATGGGGAATCTGAAGTTTCGGCCTTTTTGGGGAAGATGGAGAGAAGAAAACAAAAATTTATGGGGAAAACAATAGCACACAAAAAATGATATGAATTTCAATTAGGAAATTGGGGAAGAAGAACGTGGGGGAAAATGGGAAATTAGGAGGAATTTCGGAGATTGGGAAATTGGGAAATTAGGAAATCTGAATTGGGGATTTTCGGGGCTACAAAAACGTAAGTTAAATTTTGTGGCGCTTTACAGAAAACACCAGTAAATACAAAGCATAAAAAGACGTCGTTTTTAAAAAAAATTAACACATTCGCGGCGTTTTATTCAAAACGCCACTAATAAGAAGGATATAAACGACGGCGTTTTCAATTCTCTTAATATAATTTTGTGGCGTTTTAAGTAAAAACGCCAGTAATTCATACCTTTTGCGGCGTTTTATATAAAGCGCCACTAATGACAAATCAAAAACGATGTCGTTTAAACATTTCATAATTTTTTTGGGCGTTTTTGTCGAAAACGCCACTAAATATGCAACCTTAAACAGCGTCGTTTTTGTGTGCCTTTTATTGTTATTATATGATTTTTATTTTTTTGTGAAAATATATTATATGATTTTTATTGAAACTATCAACAAATAAAAACAAAGTATAATGTAGTGAATAAACTATGATTATTTTAATACTTATTTTATTTTAGTATCTTTTTTACAGGTAATGTATTTGTATCTTTTTTATTCATTTTAATACTTATTTTATTTTAGTTAAAGTTCATCTCAAGTTTTTAAATAACTTAAATTAAATTATTAATTTAAAAACAAAGTTGAACTCATTATTTTTAAACGGAAATAATGACTAAAACTTTTAAGTTATTAAACATAACAACTTATATGACAATTTACATGTATTTCATTTTTTTATAAACTTTTTTATTTTTACTTTTTCTTTATTTTTAGAATATTTTAAAAAATTTCATCATTTAACAAATCTCAAGTAAACCTTAAATCCTAAACCATTTCATTTATATTCTAGATGTGAAATTCTAATTGTGGTTTAAATGTATAGTTGAAACTTTAATTTTGATTTAAGCATATATACACATTATTTTAAAATATAAATACATCAATATATTTTTATATTGAATAAATATAAATTTTTATGTATGAAATATATAAATAAAAAATTATGTTAATTATATCAATAATTGTGTTAATATTTTACAAGATCTGGATCAAATTAAAGTTCATGTGTACAATTGCACACTAAACCATTGTTCATGTATGCTTTTGAGATTTAACCCATTTTGATATATATATATATTTTTTAAAATAATAATTTATATTTATCTTATTTTGATTTATATTCTAAAAAATCCAAGATAAATCCCTAAAACATAAACCCTAGACCTTAAATATTATACACTAAACCAAAGACATCAAACCCTAAACCCTAAACCCTAAACCTTAAATCCTAAACCTTAAACCCTAAATCCTAAACCCTAAGCCATAAACTCAAAGACCCCAACCCATAAATCCTACAACATAAAACCCGAACCCTAAACTCTAAACCGCAAACCTTGAACATAATCCGAGACCAAATTTTTGGGAATTCATGTGGCCAATGTTAGTGTAGTACAAAACATATATTTTATATTCTTATATTGAATAATATGGGTGTAGTACAAAATGGCATGAACCTCAGTAAATTCCAAATGTTTTTCAGTTTTCAAACAGTATCTTTAAACCTTAAACCACAAACCTTAAAGTACCTCAAAACCAAACTATAAAACCATAAACCCTAAACTATAAAACATAAACCCTAAACCTAAAACCCAAAATAATAAACATTATATCATAAACCCTAAAACTCTAAACCATTGACATAAAACCTTAAGTTCTAAACCATAAACCCTAAAATAAATAAAAAAATTGCGGCGTTTTTATAAAAAAACGCCACTATAGCCTACCTTTTGCGGCGTTTTTCCAAAAACGCCACTAAAGCTCAAAAATAAAACGACGTTGTTTTGTTGAAAATTTTGTGGCGTTTTTACAAAAGCGCCGCTAATGCTCAGGTCTATAGCGGCGTTTCTACGAAAGCGCCGCTAATGCTCAGACCTTTAGCAGGGTTTTGAAAAAGCGCCGCTAATGCTCAGACCTTTAGCGGCGTTTGGTGTAAAAACGCCGGTATTTATCATTTTTAGCGGCGTTTTGGAAATAATCGCCGCTATTGCTCTTTTTTTTGCGGCGTTTTCCTTCAAACGCCGCTATTGGATAATATTTGCGGCGTTTTTATTTAAAACGCCACTAAAAACTCCGCTAAAAGTCTATTTTGGTGTAGTGTTCTTATGTACAAATGTCAGATTTGACTCGTCTACTTCATTTCAATGTCCTTAAACGAGAAGTTATGTTTGCTCATATGTCTTTATGGATTATTATCACGCATATTAGGCTATTAGCAGTCAAGTTTTGGGTTAAATAATTGTTATACGTTGACTTATTTATTTAAAGAGGTAAAATAGTTTTATTCTCAACGTTTAATTTACTTGTTTGATATATTTTGTATTTCTTTAGTAGTTGTATAAATAAATAAAAATCATAAACCTATATTAATCATAAGTAAGTTGCATTTAACTTCCAAGTTATTTTATATTATTAAGCACGTCCTTATTATATTTAAAAGGAGAAAGATCTATTCATACATAATTTTTTTATTTTTATAAGATTAATATTTTAATAATCTAATTATCATGTTTCATTCTTATAAATTATGCATATCAAATTAATCATAAGTTAAATTTTTAATTATATATTTTATGTTAAAAAATTTTTAACTGTTTAATAAATACTAATATATACAATACTTTATATTAATCAGTTAGAGATTCTTACTCATTTAAAATTATAAAATTTAATTAAAATACCGAATACAATTGAGGGAGGAAAATGAATACAATTGTTGTATATTATTATTATGGGAGGAAATATAATTGTTTTTTTGTTCGGAAACAATATTTTTGTTTAAAGAGTGTAGAGTTGTTTATGAGCCGAGTCACTTGAAAAGTGGGAGAGTTTGGGCAAAAATATAGACCCAAAAAATAGGTTTGGAAAAAAATTCAAGCCCATTTTCTAAATAGGTCAGGCCTCGAGTAAGCTTTTTGGGCCTGGCCCGACCCAAATTTACAAAAAAAAATATTGTTGCTTTTCTTTTACTCTTTTTTTTTCATTGTTTTGCTATTATATTGTTGTTATTATTTGAATATTATATATTTATTATTTTATTATTAATTTTGCTACTATTTTAGAGATATTTGCATGTTAAGTTGTACTTATCTTAATATTATTTAAATTAAAAAAATCATTTGTTTGGAAATATTTATTTTAATTTTTTTAGTGTATTTAATATATTATATTTTTAAATTTATTTTTATATAAAAAGATAATATAAAAAATTTAATACACACAAACTGAACTTAAGTTTTAACATTTGTATTCTAGTCAAATTAAAATAAAATTTTAATCTCATTTTTTGATCCGGACCATATAAAAAAAACAGGCCTATCCAGTTCGGCCCTGTACAACTCTAAAAGAGTGGTTGTATTTAATATGGTTCCGTACATGTTTCGCAAATAATGTTATTCTAAAAACGGGGCTCCACCATTCACAGGCACGCACTTACAAGGTAAATTCTCGGTTGGTTCATTGCGGCCGGTAGTAATATTTTTCCACGGTAGGGGTTACTATAAATATAATAATACAAGTTAAATTATTATAAATACAAGCAAAAATTCAGATTCAGTAGCTAAAATGTTGTTGGAGATGGGGCAAGAAGTATCCAACTGGGCGTCTTATTATATTTGTTTCTCCAAAGCTGCTTTATTCATCTCAGCTAATTTTAGCCGTTTTAGTTCATTTGCTAAAATGAGTTGATAAGTTTCATACACGAAATGCAGGTTTAGTTTTCAGTCATGCGTTTGTAGAGCATGCATTTTTGTCCATGCTGATAACTTTAATCACAAGCAATTGGAAAAGCTACCGTCTCCCAATAGCTGCCGCCATTGTCAATGCCCAAGAAGGCGCATCACTACTCATTGCAGTTATCGTCGCATATGTAGCAGACGAACGTTTGGGTCGATTCAAGGTCGTTGGTTACACCACTGCAGTTTTCATCACTGTGAGTGGGGACGTTTATTCATCACTAGAAAGCTAGATTTTCAGCTGTCATAAGATAGTATAAAGGAACTAATTCGATACTCTTAATAATTACAGGGATTAGTGATATTATGTTTTGAGTATAAAGACAGTAGAATATTTTACGTGGCACTGCTACTTGTAACCCTGGGGAAGGGTGGACGAAGTCCAACTCTGAAAGCATTTCTCAAAGATCAGTTTGGTCGGAACCAGAACTCCCAAGTGGCAGAGGCAGAGTATCAGAACCGGGGAAGGGCTGAGGCTCGACACCAGTTTTGGTGGTGTACTGCTTGGTTTCTTGGTGTCCTCATTTATACTATAGTTTCAATCTCAAGCCGCCTACCATTGAAGAAAGCTATCCTGATTTCATCAATAATAATTGGAGCGGCTTCTTTGTTCTTTGTGCAAGGCATTAGGTGTTACAGCAAAGAACCACCCGAAAGAAAAATTACATTATAGATAATGAACAGCTGGAAAAGATTAGTCCCCTTTTGGATAACACTCCTCATCTATTGTCTGGTGGAGGCAGCAGGCACTACATTCTTCCTCGAACAAAGTGACTATCTGGAATATAGAATCGGCAACGGTTTCAGAATTCTTATAAATTATTTCTCTGTCCTCACATCCTTAACAACCTTCGTAACTGCGGGGTTGGTTGATTTTGTAACCTCAAAATTGTGTAACAAAAACCAACGAAAGCGTGCTTTTGTCGTGAGAATTACACTCGGAATGCTTGTTTCATTTTTATGTTGCATAACAGCTTGGAAGGTGGAGGTTCGCAGATTGAAGTTAACCAAAGAATATGGGATCCCCAAAAGCGAAGTTGAGCAGATTCCGATGAGTATCTTGTGGTTGACTCCTCAGTATTTACTGTTAGGAATCATGGGCGGACTTGTTGAGGCAGAGATGGAGGGTTGTTTCTATAACCTCGTCCCGGGATCCATGAAAGTTTACGAGTTACAATTCAAAGAAATCATGATGGGAATGGGAAAATTTCTTAGTATATTAACCATATTTGCTTTCAGAGGGTGGTTTGGTGACGAAAGTAGCACAAGTCATCTGGACAGATATTTTCTGATGCTGGCGATGATAAGCTTAGGTTCATTGGCTTTCTTTAGTGTCGTTGCATACGCATGTTATTGGAAGATAGCTCCAGAAGAGGATGTGGTGGGTAGTAATATGGAAATGGAAGAGGGTCTGGCACAAGCAACTCCTGCATCCTCCTCCGGTGAACCCTTGGGAAATCCATCCTCAGCTGAACAGTTAATTACCCAGGAATTCTCCACTAAAAGGTTACTGAAAGGAGCCTCATTGCCTTATTATTTCCCTTTACATGGTGATTCAATGGCTACTACTAGTTGGAATAATGTTGGGAGGAAATCATTGAGGAACCGAAGTTTTGGGAATCGGGTCCAAAAAAGGGGGGCGGGCGGGTAATAGCAGATCCAATTAACTGCAATACTTGAAACTCAACAGTGGATTCAAATACATATACAGGTGGAGTAGTGTTATAGCAGCCGTTATTATTTGCAAGTAAAATGGGTGGAGTTGAGATCTTTAACAAATTTTATGTTAGTACTTATTTTAGAGTTGACCATGTATTAGTTTTGTTTTGTACAGGTTTAGACGTAATTTCTCTTAAATCGGTGATTGCTAAAGGTGTTCCCAAATGTCTCCAATAAGAAGGAAACTCCATTTACTCTCTTGCAATATGATTGATGGAGAAAAGGGTGCGGGAAAGAGATAAGAGTTGACTGAGTTGACACGTAAAAAATGCTTACCTGAAGGGATGATACGTAAAATTTGTTTATTAGAGGGATATCTAATAAATTTTCCCTCATTTACCCTTGCAAGTGTGTAATTGTCATTCAAGTATTTGTTAATGAATATTGAATTATTGATTGCAAATTTGTAATTTGTAATTTAGTTTTAAATGCATTTATAATTAACTTTTGCACCTCTATAATGAAAATTCAAGTTAGAGTTTTGAAAAATCTACAGCCGCCGTACATGGTTAAGGAAAGTCAAGGAGCACATTGAATGCATTTAAATGAAATTAATATCACATATTCTCATTACTATTCACACATTAGTACTTACTCATTTTTCTCTCAATTTTCTCTCAAATTCCTCTCAAATTTCTCTCCAATTCCTTTAAACTTCATCTCAAATTTCACAATAGTCCTTTAATATTTACAAAAAAACCCTTTTTTAAATTTTTTGAAATATATATTTTTTGATAAATTTAAAAATATTCGATCGTTGTAACATCCTAAATTTACGGGCCTATACATTTAGTGTAGGGATAGGTTTACTATGTTAATTTAATTGATAGGGGTCTAAATTTGGGCTTAGAATTAGGCAAAAAGGCCCGGATTAAAGTGACATCATTAACAGTTAAAAAGGAACAAGTTTTAGGTCGCAAGGAGCTCATGTTTTAGGCCAAATTCGGCACTTTAAATGAAGAGAGGGTGACGCCACACACAAGGAATTAGGGGCCCAAGTATTAAGTTTAATGAGGCCCAAATATTTTAATTTAAGTGAGTTAAATTTGGCATTAGGGATTAGTAGAGGTGGACGACTACAAGGCTATAAAATAGGAGAATTTATGTGGATTTTTAAGTGATAATATCATAGATAAAAAGGAGAAAAGTTAGGAGCTTATCTTCAAGGGAAGTGTTGGCGAAAATCCACCACCTAGAGGAGTGTAAAATTCGGCCATCTTGCGGCAAGGAGGGTGCCGAATTTCTCCTCTCTTTAGCTTGAATTTTAAGGCTGCGTTTTTAGCTTTTTAGCAGTGGGTGCCAAAATATCTATAAATAGGGGGCTAGCTCCTTGATTCTCGACACTCGAAAACCTAAATTTCTCTCCCATTGTGCTGAAATTCCCTAGCCTCTCCTCTCTCCAATTTCTTTTCTCCAATTTCTTTAAAAGTCTAAACTCTTCTCCACTTTTTCCTTCTTGTGCCGATTTCTCTAGGAAGTCAAGCATCCATAGTCTTTTCTTCTATTCATCCTATTTGAGAATTAGTTCTATACTTCCGGCATTTAAATCTTCCATGGGCATTACCGAATCCTCTCTCTAGTGCTAGCCGAATCTCCTATGCTAAGGAAGCTTAGTCGACTAGACCTAAAAGCTGAAAATCATTAGTCTCCAATTTCAAGATTTCAAGGTAAGAGGATTTGTTTATTTATATATATAAAATCGGGTAGAATACTAACCATGGCCGAATATAGGAGAGGCCTATTTTCGCAATTGTTCCGGCTTTTAAGCAAGGCTATAGATTGAGGATAATAGATCCAGATAGCAAGGACATCGACTAAGAATATTAGATTTCGCAATATCAGGTGTGTAATTCTCCACACCATCTAGATCTGTTTGATTAGTATATAATTATAAGTCTTATATGTTTTGTTAAATGCCAAAATCCCGGCATAATGACGGAAACCCAAAGAGGGTAAAAGCAAATCACCAGGTTAGTGAATGCTCTGATTAAATGATTTAAGAATATTGATTATATGTGATTGCATGGGTTGGGTTGATGAAAGGAGGAAGTTATATGTTGTAGCGGTTTTTACCGTGATCTGTTGTAGCGGTTCCTTACCGTGATCTGTTGTAGTGGCTACGGCCATGATCTGATGATGAGCAGCACGACTGCCATTAAGGCGTGTAGCGGTGTGGGTTGATTGTAGAAATCCCCAATGGTGTGAATGACTGGTACGGGGGCGTGTAGCGGATGGGCACCTAGGATATGGGTTGGGCTTTGCATATTATTTTTGTTACTTATATTTTGATTATTCTGTTTTACGGGGCTAAAGCCTAAATCTAATGGTGCATGAGGGTTGCACATTGAGTCTCGCGACTCACCCTTTAATTTTAACCATCTCAGGTGACACTTAGAGCATCGGACCGGGCTGGAGAGGAGAGCAAGGTGGCCATGCGATAGAGCTTTGAGAATTCAGCAAAAAGACTTAGTCTAATTTTTTTTTATTTTCATTTAATTAATGGGTTCAAATTTCCTTGTAATAAGGCCATGGGCCACTAGACTACCATTTATGTCTTGGGATTTTGTTGGGCTTTTATTACTGGGTTTTAAGTTTTACGTTTTCAATTAAGTTAAGACCTGCATGAAATTTCGGTTTTTATTTAAAATCTACCAAGATAATTGGTTACCTAATATTTTATACTTTAATGAATTATTAAGCTTTCGAAATAAAGGTGTAAACCTAGTAATTGTTTTCCAAAATGCGACATGTTATGTAAAATCTCTTAAGTGACATACCGATCCGTTTGTAGCGCTTGGGCGGGTTTGGGGTGTTACAAATTGGTATCGAGCCCGGTTCAAAACTCGGCTCTGGGGGGTTTTGGGCTCAAAACGTTTTCTAAAGTTGGGTTTTCGAAACATGCATATTTATACAGGTCTGTTAGCTCAGCATGGCACCTGCGTCTCCGGCCCAAGTCTGCCAGGTAAGTATTCTGAACCATTGTGTGATATAATATATGTGGGCTTCATGGGCTTTATGGGACGTAGATTAGTTAGATTAGAACTTGATGGACTTTAGGCCTAGCTTTGAAACAACTCTTAAAATCTCATAAGACTTAACTTCACTAAACAAACCCGTGAACGAGCCGCAAGACTATGGTGTGGTAATAGGCATACGCAAGTCTAGGATTAGATCCTAAGAGCACAGTATTTAAGCGAGTCCTAGTGACTCACCTCCTCTTCGCTGGAATCCTACCCGTGCGTAGTACTGCTCACCTTAGCCAAGTTAGGGTGTGGCAATGGGCATACGCATGTCTAGGAGTGGATTCGGGAGAGCTTGGTACTTAAGCGCCCTAGCGACTCACCTCCTCTTCACTAGAATCATACTCAGTGCGTGGTGACTATTCACCCTAGTTACGAGGACTTGTTGATTGGCTAAACCTTATAATTAAAACCCGAAAGGAACCAAACACCCTAGTTTGAAAAAAAAAAAAGAAAAAAATTTCTCAAGTTTTGCAAAATTTTCAAAATACGTTTGATTTGTGAAAACTACCAACCACCATGAATTTGTAAAATACCTATGTTTTGAAAATTTACCCAAAATCTCATGTTTATAAGAGTAACCCGACCATGAAACTAGATTTTTCCCCAAAGTACCCTATTTGAAAAGAAAAAAAAAACAACAACAACAACATCGAAATATCCCTGGTTAGAAAAAATTACCACCTACCCTCGTTTTGTCAAATGACCAAAATACCCCTAGTTTGTACAATTACCAAATTACCCCTGATTTACAAAATTACTAAATTGCCCCTGATTGCAAAATTACCGAAATACCCCAAATTTCAAAATTACCGAAATACCCCCGAATTTCAAAATTACCAAAATACCCCCGGATTGTAAAATTACCAGAATACTCTCACTTCACGAAATCAACAAGGAACTTTATTATGAAAAATTACGAAAATACCCTTGTAGGATGAAATTATGAAAATACCCCTGGGTAGTGAATCAACGAAAACACCTTTACGTGAAGAATGTAAGTACTTGGACGATTTTTGTATGATGTAAGTGTTTTATTTTAGTTAGAGGTTACAAACTTGAGACTGTATTGTGAATGCGAATTCGAAAGAACCACTCTTAAAACTATTATTCATAAGACTGTTAGTGGTTAACTAGTGAAAGAAAACTAATAATCCATAAAATTTCTAAACAGATAAACACGAATCGGTAAAATGAGTACAATGGGACGAGGACGCTCTAGATGCTAACACTGGTGCGTACTCTACCATAGTATACTAAGTGTTTCTTTTGGCTTTAGAATCGGAGTGCGCAGCGAAAGCATAGTGGTGAGACTTGGGTAGTACGATTAATAGTTAGTTAGAAATTTCGAGGATGAAATTTCTTTAAGGGGGGTAGAACTGTAACATCCTAAATTTACGGGCCTATACATTTAGTGTAGGGATAGGTTTACTATATTAATTTAATTGATAGGGGTCTAAATTTGGGCTTAGAATTAGGCAAAAAGGCCCAGATTAAAGTGGCATCATTAACAGCTTAAAAGGAACAAGTTTTGGGTCGCAAGAGCCCATGTTTTAGGCCAAATTCGGCACTTTAAATGAAGAGAGGGTGACGCCACACACAAGGAATTAGGGGCCCAAGTATTAAGTTTAATGAGGCCCAAATATTTTAATTTAAGTGAGTTAAATTTGGCATTAGGGATTAGTAGAGGTGGACGGCTACAAGGCTATAAAATAGGAGAATTTATGTGGATTTTTAAGTGATAATATCATAGATAAAAAGAGAAAAGTTAGGAGCTTATCTTCAAGGGAAGTGTTGGCGAAAATCCACCACCTAGAGGAGTGTAAAATTAGCCATCGCATGGCAAGGAGGGTGCCAATTTCTCCTCTCTTTTAGCTTGAATTTTAAGGGCGTTTTGCTTTTTAGCAATGAGGTGCCAAAATATCTATAAATAGGGGGGCTAGCTCCTTGATTCTGACACTGAAAACCCTAAATTTCTCTCCCATTGTGCCAAAATTCCCTAGCCTCTCCCTCTCCAATTTCTTTTCTCCAATTTCTTTAAAAGCCGAAACTCTTCTCCACTTTTTCCTTCTTGTGCCGATTTCTCTATGAAGCCGAAGCATCCATAGTCTTTTCTTCTATTCATCCTATTTGAGAATTAGTTCTATACTTCTGGCATTTAAATCTTCCATGGGCATTGCCGAATCCTCTCTCTAGTGCTAGCCGAATCTCCTATGCTAAGGAAGCTTAGTCGACTAGACCTAAAAGCCGAAAATCATAAGTCTCCAATTTCAGGATTTCAAGGTAAGAGGATTTATTTATTTATATATATATAATCGGGTATAATACTAACCATGGCCGAATATAGGAGAGGCCTATTTTCGCAATTGTTCCGGCTTTTAAGCAAGGCTATAGATTGAGAATAATAGATCCAGATAGCAAGGACATCGACTAAGAATATTAGATTTCGCAATATCAGGTGTGTAATTCTCCACACCATCTAGATCTGTTTGATTAGTATATAATTATAAGTCTTATATGTTTTGTTAAATGCCAAATCCCGACATAATGACGAAAACCCAAAGATGGTAAAAGCAAATCACCAGGTTAGTGAATGCTCTGATTAAATGATTTAAGAATATTGATTATATGTTATTGCATAGGTTGGGTTGATGAAAGGAGGAAGTTATATGTTGTAGCGATTTTTACCGTGATCTGTTGTAACGGTTCCTTACCGTGATCTGTTGTAGCGGCCTGCGCGTGATCATTGTAGTGGCTACGCCATGATCCGATGATAAGCGGACGATCGCCATCAAGGCGTGTAGCGGTGTGGGTTGATTGTAGAAATCCCCAATGGTGTGAATGGTGGTGCGGGGGCGTGTAGCGGATAGGCACCTAGGATATGGGTTGGGCTTTGCATATTATTTTTGTTACTTATATTTTGATTATTCTGTTTTATGGGGCTAAAGCCCAAATCTAATGGTGCATGAGGGTTGCACACCGAGTCTCGCGACTCACCCTTTAATTTTAACCATCTCGGTGACACTTAGGGCATCGGACCAGGCCGGAGAGAGAGCAAGGTGGCCATGCGACGAGCTTTGAGAATTCAAAGAAAAAGACTTAGTCTAATTTTTTTATTTTCATTTAATTAATGGGTTCAAATTTCCTTGTAATAAGGCCATGGGGCACTAGACTACCATTTATGTCTTGGGATTTTGTTGGGCTTTTATTACTGGGTTTTAAGTTTTACGTTTTCAATTAAGTTAAGACCTGCATGAAATTTCGGTTTTTATTTAAAATCTACCAAGATAATTGGTTACTTAATATTTTATACTTTAATGAATTATTAAGCTTTAGAAATAAAGGTGTAAACCTAGTAATTGTTTTCCAAAATGCGACATGTTATGTAAAATCTCTTAAGTGACATACCAGATCCGGTTGTAGCGTTTGGGCCGAGTTTGGGGTGTTACAATCGTATTAGCAATGGCCGGAGAATTAATTCGTCTCGACGATAAACACATCTCCGTCGATCAAATGCAAATGGTAAGTTTTAATTTTAATTTTTCAATACTATTTAAAATTTTTAAGGTTTATGCAATTTTAATTAAATTTTATTTTATAATTTTTAAACGATCAGTAGACCGACCAGTGTTGCAATGCTATATTCGCAATATGCCTGGTCCGCCATCGTCGTTTATCGAGAATTACCTGCGGGAAGCGGGTTTTTGGCACGTGGCCACGATAGGCCGGGGGTGCAAGTTGGACCCAAAGTTAATCAATGCGTTGATAGAGAGGCGGAGACCCGAGACGCACACTTTTCATCTTCCATACGGAGAGTGTACTATCACTCTAGAAGACATGCATTTGCAATTAGGATTGTCGGTGGATGGGTACGTAGTCACCGGGTCCGCAACTTCTGGCGATTGGGCCGCCATATGCTACGAGCTTTTGGGTGCTATTTCGAATAACATTTACGGTGGTCGGATCGAGATGAGCTGGTTACGAGACACATTCCCGGAGCCGAATAATGATTCGACCGAAATAGAAAGAATACGATATGCTCGGGCATACATTCTTGAGATGATTGGAGGCTATCTGATGCCGGACCTGTCACGAAACCTCATACACCTGAGATGGCTGCTGAAACTCGTTGATTTTAGAGCAGCCGGTGAATTTAGTTGGGGGTATACCGTGCTAGCAAAATTGTATCGGGAGATGTGCGGGGCGACGCGGCCGAATAAAGTAAAAATCGGAGGTTGTCTATCACTACTGCAATAATGGGCACGGTTTCGATTTTCATTTTACGTCCTCGAGTCAACCACCCATATACATTCTCACTCATAACGAGGTAAATTTAATATTAGATTTTACAATTATTACGTAGATTTAAAATATAATTGTATGCTAAAAATTTATTTAATTAGGTGGAACCATTCGGCGAGTTATGTTGGAATACCTACATCGCTTGAAGATATAAAGCTTCTACTAGAGCAACGATCGGAAGCACAAGTAAGTATTAAATTTTAATTAAATTTCGTAATAAAATAGTTGTTTCGTATTTCGTATTTCATATTTAGTATTTCGTATTTAGTATTTAGTATTTAGTATATAAATAATATTTTTATCATGTTAATATAGTTTGAATGGACACCATACGAGGAGTTCTTGATAAATCGGAACATTTGGCATGTGAAAGTCCCATTGATCAACTATGTCACCGTGGAGATGCACCAATCAGATCGGGTTCTGCGTCAATCTGGATTCTGACAACCGATTCCCGTGGCACCTGAGGTGCTCGATGATGAGCACAAAGTCGACTTACGGCAGTTGCATACGGATTGGCCAAGATATTGGTCAGCGTATATCGAATTGTGGGAGAACCGGTATGATTATATACCTACTCGGGAACCGATCATCATTCCTGAGTTAGCATGCGTGGCGGAATACATGCCATGGTTTCGGATCCATGGCAAGCCGTATTTATTGTCGGAAGAGGAGAGGCGACGACAATTTCGTAAACAAAAGGAACGACGGGGCCCTTTAAATCCAATGAGAAGGGGTGATGAGACGGGACCATCAACAACGCCGACACAGTCATCGGGCCCAACACTTTAGTGGACGACACCGACATCACAGCCTTTTCAGATTATGCCAGGTGCGTACCCTAGCCCTTATATGTATCATAACCCTTATATGTTTCCTTTTCCCAGTCCCACGGCAGGTTGGAATGCATGGCCCGGTTCGAGTCCGTTCCGGACTACTCCAACTGGCCAGCTGATCTTGAGGCCGCCGTCGGATGAGGGATCGCACGAGGCGCCGTCGGGGAGCTCTTTTTTTTACCAATCTCCTTCGCCTTATGGGATTCAGACACCTCCGCCATGGTTTATGCAAACACCTCCCCAGTAATTATTTTATCAAGGTGGGTCATCCTCCCAACACCCACAACCGATCCTGCACGGAGGAACCGAATCCCTTTGAGGTTCCACAACCCCGGCCGGAAGCTAGAAGAATGAGGAATCCAGCACGTAACCGTCGACCACCCCCATGTGGCACTGATTCCGACCGGCACCAACATTGATTCCGACCGCTATTTTTTTATTTTTTTGTAATTTAATTTTTATATCTTTAATAAAATAAAAGTTGTTTTTATTTTATTTTTTATTGTAATTTAATTTTTATATCTTTGCTAAAATAAAAGTTGTTTATTTTTTTTATTGTAATTTAATTTGTAATTTAATTTTTATATCTTTAATAAAATAAAAGTTGTTTTTTATTTTTTTTTGTAATTTAATTTTTATATCTTTAATGAAATAAAAGTTTTTTATTTTTTTATTGTAATTTAATTTTTATATCTTTAATAAAATAAAAGTTGTTTTTTTATTTTTTTTTGTAATTTAATTTTTATACCTTTAATGAAATAAAAGTTGTTTATTTTTTTATTGTAATTTAATTTTTATATCTTTGCTAAAATAAAAGTTGTTTATTTTTTTATTATAATTTAATTTTTATATCTTTAATAAAATAAAAGTTGTTTATTTTTTTATTGTAATTTAAATTTTATATCTTTGCTAAAATAAAATAAAAGTTGTTTATTTTATTTTTGTAATTTAATTTTTATATATTTAATAAAATAAAAGTTGTTTATTTTTTTATTGTAATTTAATTTTTATATCTTTGCTAAAATAAAATAAAAGTTGTTTTTTTTATTTTTTTGTAATTTATTTTTTATATCTTTAATAAAATAAAAGTTGTTTTTTTTTTGTAATTGATTTTTTTTATCTTTAATAAAATAAAAGTTTTTTTTTAATTGATTTTTTTATCTTTAATAAAATAAAAATTGTTTTTAAAATTTTTTTTTATTTTTAATAAAATGAATGTTGTTTTTGAATATCCTAATTGTAGTTTAATTTTTATATATTTAATGAAATAAAAAACACATACTTTACTTCTATCATGTCTTTAAATACATCTAAACAAAAATGATACAGACGAAAATGAGACATAACTTTTCATTCTTCCAAGAGACAAAAATGATAAGGAGACTATCAACTATTCTGATTTGGACACGAGCGAGATGTATGGCCTGGGTTCCTACACCATCCGCATAACTTCCGTTGGTTGGTCGTTTCTCGGATATCCATATTGTTGTGTATTCTAGTCGAGCAAGGTTGACCTTTTGGTTTGTGTCGCAGTTCTCTATCCGGTAACAGCTTATACGGAGAAGCGATACAGATGGCCACTTACGTTCATCTGGGATTAGTGGGAATACGTGTCTCCACACGTTGTACATGTTTTCTATTTTATACACTTCGTCGACATAGCTCATAGGATCCAGACGGAGATTCTGACAAGCCGCAAGTACATGAGCGCATGGGTAACGAAGTGCATCAAATATCCCACAGTCGCAGGTCCTATTTCTTAAGTGTACACGATATTGACCGCCAACAATACCTTGGTTCAGTCTGTCAAACTCCGTCACACGAAACCATAGGTTGTCGTGATCGTGACACACTATGTGCATGGTGTTGGCCCGTGCCTTCCCATTGTTAATTTCTCGCAATACCTTCGCGCACCATACATGGCCTCCTTGCATTTGGCCTTTATAACTCGCTGCTCGCTTCGAAAATAGTGCCACTAAACGAAAATATGTCTCCCGCACAACCAATGTTATCAGCAAATGACGCGTTCTTTTTAGAACAGAATTTATGCATTCGGCCAGGTTTGAGGTCATATAACCATATCGTAGGCCGCCGTCGTATGCTTGTGTCCACTGTTCGAAAGGAATATTGCGTAGGTAGTTTGCGCCTTCTTCGTTAACTGAGCGCAATCTCGTCAACATCTAGTGAAAACGGTCCTTATTGATCTCGTACCCTGCCAATATAAGTTGATAGCGAATATTACATACCACTCTTCAATTAAGAATAAATTGAATATTACAAACGAAATTATATTAATAGATATTACATACCCACATTGGTCACTTGCCGTCGTTGACTTGTAGATTGATGTTGCCCGTGGTAGTTGGACGCAACATGCCTTAGGCAATATCGATGGTGTGTGCGATGCCATAGGCTTCCCTGTCGCTCTATTTCGGCTAGTATTTCAGGGCCCCGATCCAATATAACGCATATATCAGGTTGGGGGCAAACATGCCTCCTTAACCTAGATAGAAAGAAATCCCGATCATCACCGACTCCCGGTGTTATTGCAAACGCAATTGGAAGGATTCTCCCATCGCTGCCGTCACGTGCCACATTCTAGCAATAGCCGATCGTATATCTACCATACATAAAGGTACCGTCAATTTGTACCAATGGCTTGCAGTATATAAATGCGTCTCGGCATTGCTTAAATGTCCAGAACAGACGCTTGAACACTTGGCATCCACGGAGCAATCAATCGTTGTAGTACGCCGGTTCTGTTTCAAGATCTGTTATGCTGCCTGAGACATATCTCTCCAGCACCTGACACCACTGCCACACTTCATTATATGAAGCATCCCACCGACCATGCAACTTTTCCAACACCTTCTGCTTGGCTATCCAAGTCTTCCGATAAGAGGGCGTGTACCCCAATTGGCTATGAATATTGCCAATTAAGGCCGAAACTGATGTCTTGGGATCCGCCTTCACCGTTGGTATTATTAAGTCGCCAACATCTCTGAATCCATCTTGGGATGATCTTGTAAAACACCTATCAACGAAGTACGTTAAATAATGCAACATTACGTAATATCAGTATTACTCAAAAACTCTAAACACCTAGTGATACTGTACCGGCAAGACATGTATGTGGACCTTTGTACTTTTTAATCTCCCACATGACTGTCCTTTTCCTCAACGAGGCCATGATTTTCCATGAACATGTACCGTCTTGCACTACACACTTGGCCTCGTACTTATCGAGTTTGGATTTAACCACGTTGTAGTTAACCCCGTTCTTGATGCTATATTGTTTCAATGCACCAAGAAAACTATCCTTGTTGGAAAACTCTTTACCAACTTCTAATTCGCCCGAATCCAACGACGAACTTGTACGGTCACGCCTTCTGTTTGGTAGTTCGGGAAACTCCAATGCATCGTCTTGAGATAGATCGACATTATGCATGTGGGCTGGAGGCGAATACACCCTGAATCGCGGATCTTCTTTTTCTTCATCTGAACCACCTTCAATATCGGTTGGAACAGGCTCCAGTTCAGAAAATAATGCAACTTCTGCACCATCGGGGCCGGGCTCTCGAGGTGGATCCACATCGGACTCATCATCCGACCCACCATCACCTGCAACGAACGAGGGCCCCTCGCCGGTTGATGTCGTGGGGAGTACATTATCCCTTCTTAAACAACTTTTGTAATGTTCCCAATCATATGTGGATTGCCAACCACTAGAAGCTGATGACGTTCCCCAATACGTATTTCTAGCATCAAACGTCGAAGGAAGGATATGCATGTCCCATCCACCAACCGAGTGTCGTGCAGGGGTTGTGTTTTCCATACTACCACCAAACACGGGCGCTTCAGTATTCTCGCCTCCCACTAACAGTAGTGTCGGCTTGGGGTCGTGTATTCCTCGAACATCGGTAGATGTTGAAGTCGAAGGAAGATCACTTGGCGATGAAAATTGAACATATACCTCAAGATAGGGTGATCCACTGGCAAGATGAGTCTCCACCGTTGCCTCCAAGCTCCGAGGACCTTTGATGTCGAATGATTCATATCTCACAGGATCAACCGAAGCGTAAAATCTATACTTAATAGACTGAACTTTTATTGGTGTTGTTCCGAAGATTTTACGCCTAATTCTTTTGCGAAGTTCTGTCAAATCTATGATCCGGTTAAAACCCAGTCGCGCTGTGTTTTCCGATAAAAAAATAACACCATTTTTGGTGTCACAAACCTCACCATCGTAGTAAATAACAGCATTAATACGTTCACTCATCTTTAGTTTCTATTTTACTTTTGCCTCAATTTTTGTTATGCAACCTGAGAATGAAATTTGGCTGATTTATAGTCTAAGGATTGCCAGACTACTGTAGCAAAAGAGCATCCACGTGGGAGATTTTATCAGTACTCTTGCTGACAGTGCATCCTGCTTGAAGCGTTTTTGTCACTATTTGTTCAGAAATGTCTTCTCAAAATTATATTGCTAGAGACTACTGTAGCAAAAGAGCGTCCACGTGGGAGCTTTTTTCAGGATTTCTTGATAGTGCATCCTGCTTGAAGCGCGCTTTTGGCCACTATTTGTTCGTAAACGCTCTTCTCAAAATTATTTTGCCGAGACTATCAGAGCAAAAGAGCGTCCCACGTGGGAGCTTTTTTCGATACTTTTCTTGATGATGCATCTGCTTGAAGCGTTTTGGCCACTATTTATTCAGAAAAGTCTTCTCAAAATTATTTTGCCAGAGACTATTGTAGCAAAAGAGCGTCCACGTGGGAGCTTTTTTCAATACTCTTGCTGACAATGCATCCTGCTTGAAGCGTTTTGGTCACTATTTGTTCAGAAACGTCTTCTCAAAATTATATTTCCAGATACTACTATAAAAAAAAATTCAAATAATTTTTATTTTACTGATATATTTTTCCCAAAACCCTAAACTTAAAATTATTCTAATTAATTAACCCTAAAATCTAGTCTATTAATTTTCCTCTAGAAATTCTAAACCCTAAAACCTTAAAAATCCCTAAACCGTAGCCCTAAAACTCTAAAAACTCATACCCTAACACTAAAAACAACTAAAAAGCCCATCGAGGGTGAATGGCAAAGCGCGTCCCACGAGGAGCACTTTTGCCACATCGACAAAGCGCCTCGCCGACGCGCGTTTTGCTTGATGTGGCGCTCCCTCGTGGGCGCTTTTCTGTTATCCTCAAAACGCTACCGACGTGGGCGCGCTTTTGGGAAAATGACCTTTCCTAAAATAATTATTTTTTCGACCTTTTTCCATAATTTTTTTTTAAAAATAGTATATTTAGGTCATTTAGCCCTATTATTATCCCTATGATGTCATATATATTATATATTATTTTATTTTCCAAAAAGAAGCAAAAAATACAGAAAAATATTAAAATACCAAAACTTTAACAAAAATCATAGTGTGAAATTTTCGAGTTTCTTTCAGATCAAGAACACAAACGCAAAATCTTTGATGTTTGATGCACAAGAAAAATATGTTTATGGAAAACCTTGAATCCCAAGACAAAATCGAAATTGTAAAACAATGTCTTGGTAAAAACTTTTGAGCATTATAAAGACCTGCAAAATCACACACACAAAAAGAACCGATCGAAGAAAAAATCAACCAAAACAGAGACCATTGTCATCAAAATACTAATCTGTTACACACACAAAGATCCCAAAACACCAAAAGCATATTTCAAGTGCTATTGTGTTTCTTGAAGGCTTGCATGTCGATTTTTTGGGGCCGTGAGGAAGCCACCATATCCCTAGATCGGGAGAACCCAAAAAAAAATGAAAAAAGATCGATTTTTTTAAGTGTCGAAGCTATTTTTTTTTAGAAAGAAAGATCTTTGTTTCTTTTCAATTTTCTAAAAAAAGGAAAATTTATATGAAATTTTTTTTTACCAACCACCGTGCACCGCCGTTGAAAACCGTAGAACATTGGGTTCTCCGCAGCGGATGCTCGCCGAAAAAGGGAATGATAGAAGAGAAAGAAGAGAGAAAAGGTAGACTTTTGAAAAATGGGAATAATATACATATAACAACACAAGTTTGAAAAAAAAATTAAGAATATTTTCTATTGGGTTTTTACCCAAATAAATTTAAAAAAAATTAAATACCCAAATAAGTTGTGAGTTGAATTATATACGAAAATAGTATTTTTTTTGGGTCGCGTCCATCTGAAAGGCGCAACATATTTTTTTATATTAAAATATTTTTTTTATTTTTTAAATAAAATATTTTTATTTTTTATTAAAAATATAAAAATATTTTTTATAATTATTTTAAAATTAACAATTTAGGATTATGTTATAAATTATTGTGTTTGTAATTATTTTAAAATTAATTTATTAGTATTTTAGGATTATGTTATAAATTGTTATGTTTAGTTTAGTATTTGGTGAGTTTTTAGTAATGTAAAATTATTTTGTTAAATATTTTGTTAGTAATTTATTATAAATTGTTGTGTTTTGTGAGTTTTTAGTAATGTAAATTTTTTAAAAAAATTAATTTTATAGTTACTTTGTTAGTAGTTTATGATTAGGTTATAAATTGTTAGTGTTTTGTGTTTTGTTATAGTTATTTATTTTGTTAGTAATTTATGATTAGGTTATATAAATTGTTAGTGTTTAGTTTAGTGTTTTGTGATTTTTTTTAATGTAATTTTTATATAATGTAATTTTATTTGATTTTTATTTATTTGACAATTTTATTTGATTTATTAAAATGTGGGTTTTTTACCTAAATAAATTTTAAAAAATTTAAATACCCAAATAGGGGAAAAATAAAGCACCAGTCGTGCCTGTGGACCCCACCAGTCGCGCCTGTCAGATAGGCACAACCAATTGCGCCTGTCAAATAGGCGTCACCTACCCATACCATTTTCGTATCTCTACACGGGTTATATACTGACCCGAGAAAAAAAATATTTTATTATAAAAAAAGATAAAAAGATAATATTTTAATATAAAAAAAATGTGTTGCGCCTGTCAAATAGGCGCGACAAAAAAAAATATAATTTTTGTATATAACCCAGCTGACAACCTATTTGGGTATTTAATTTTTATTTTTAATTTGTTTGGGTAAAAAACCCTTTTTTATTTTATCATATTACTAAATTTGTAATATATAATTTAGAATTATTAGTTAAAAAGTTTAAATAAAATAGAAATTGAAATAATTATATATTTAAAAAATTATAATTTAATAGAAGTTCTAATAATTAAATATTTAAATTATTTAAATTATAATTATAATAATTAATTATTGAATAAAACTTTAAGTATAAAATATAAGGAAAAAAAGTTATGATAAATTAAAATTAAAATTAAAATTAATCATTATTAGTTAAAAATTTTGACATAAATAAAGCTGTGCTATTTTTATTTTTTTAAATTGTGTTAATTTTATTGATGTAAAATAGAGTTTGGGTAGAATTTTAAGTAAATTAATTATCACTTATTTAATATTAGAGTAAATTATGTTAATTACTTATTATTTTGAATAATGTTAGTTTGCATTAATTACATAAAGTAAAACTATATTGTGAGTTGAATATGTTAAAAATGTTTAAATGAATACAATCGTGATCTTGTCCGACGACTGAGATAGTAGAGGAGAAGATTCTAATGAAGATCGAATCACCAAGAAAGTCCGTCTCAAAGAGTTAAAGGATGACACTACTGTGAACATGGTGGTGGATTTGGCAAAATAAGGCCTATATGCCAAAAATTTTTTAATTAGGATTTAATGCCGGTTTTAAAATCAATTAGAGATTTAGATCGATTTAACTGGAAAGCTCGTCTAACTAGACGCGCTTTTCAACTAATGGTCAGATTCCAACCGCTTTTTGAACGTTGCTGCCAACAGTAAAAAAAATAAATACACCCAACGGTAACTTTTTTTAACCCTATAAATAGATCTCAAAATTTATTTTTTTCATTCACATCCTTCTCTCAACTTTATCAATTCTCTCAAACCCTTTCAAGCCTCTCAACTCTCTTGTTTTTAATATTTTTCGATATTCTTATTTTTAATTATCTCGTTTTTATTTATTTAAATCGATTTCTCATGAATGACCGCCTCCCTAATCCGCTTCGACGACAAATATATTTCTGCCGCCCAATTAGCAATGGTAAGATCGAAATTTAAATTTCGCTAATTTTAATAATATTAAATTTAACTTTTTATTATAATTATTATAACACCCCCAACCCGTATCCCTCGCCGGAACTGGGTTATGGAGTATTACCGGAGTTTACAGATCAAACAGATAGAAATTTCAAACATTTCATATCATCAAACATCATTTTAATCCAAATTATAAACATACCAAATCCAAATCAATTTGCCTAGTTCATGAGCACTTAAACATAAAATTAAATTCATAAGCACCTATCTAGATTTAGTTCAATTTACCATGTTATAATATGGCTTCAAAAACAAACACATATTTATATGTATAAAACCAACCAAAATTAAACTTATAACCTCATTTACAATCAAACCACAAAATAACTATTATTTAGACACCCTAGGTACATGCTGACACAAAGGATAAACATCACCACATTTGAGTTTGGGACCGTTTTTGGATGTTGAATCGGCAATCAAAAGTTAAGTACCTAACTTACGCACGGGAAACAAAACCGTACGTTTAAGTAAAAACTCAATGGTATTTCTATAATCCGAATATTTAAAGATGAGAAATTTCAAATATGCTATTGAAATATAAACACATATTATTATTTAATTATTTCAACAACCATATCATATTTCATTTGTTTCACAATATCTCAATTCTCATACTTGCTATATAAATAGCTTTTCACAATTTATTCCACCTTTCATTATACAATTTCATTATCCATTCCATATTCATTTCATGAGTACGTAACTCATATATTCCATATATTTGCAACATATTTCACATTCTATTTTCAATTCACTATTTCACTTCCATTTCTCATACCATGCCATTTTAATATCAATAATAAAACTTTATTATTCATTTACCCCTACTAACACAACTCAGACTCGGACGGATACACGGATTCAACCAAAACACACCAGTTTGGCACCCAGTGCCTCATCGGATAATTCGAAGTAATAATTTGACACTAAGTGTCTCATCGACTAAACCGAAGTAAATTGGCACCCAGTGCCTCATCGAATTAATCCGAAGTAATAAATTGACACCTAGTGTCTCATCGACTTGAAGTCGAAGAATTCCCTGAACTCTTCCAATCCTATGGCTTGCCATTTACATCCGACTCAGCCCGATACAATTAATAGGGTTTAATTTCACATTTCAGATATAATCAATATCTAATACTGATTTTTTCATATAATCACATAATTACACATATATTCATTTCAATTCAAAAATCAATCCATTCAATATATATATCTACTCATTCAATTCATTCATTCAATTATCAAATTATCAACTACTTGAAACACCCCACACCCGGCCCACGAGCTTGAACCGGATCTGGTATGTTCCTTAAATAAATCGGTTTTCAATGTTCTAAATGACTTAGAGAAAATTTGTGTAATTTTAAAAAAAATTGTTTTGGGTTGGGCTTAATTTGAAACCTATTTAATAAATTCTGGAAATCCAACTTAAATAAGGTGACAAAATAATTTTTGGGTTTATTATTTTAAAAGAAATAAATTTACTTATCTTTAATCAAACATAATTTGTATCATATTTAAATAAAAATAAACAGGAATAAAGAAAATCCAACTGGGCCTTATGGCCTTATTACATCATTCAAACCCAAAATAAAGTACTAAAATTTCATAAAGTCCAAATTCCAAATAATTTCTTCAAGCGATGCATGGCCACCTTTAGCTCCTACCGACCCTTGGTCCATTACCGCTCATCACCGAAAAATAATTCCCCAACGGGTGAGTCAACAGACTCAATGTGTACATAGTACTAATTTCCAACAAATCGAGCATACAAGTCATATCAATATCATGTTCATACAAAATAAAGGATGATGCAACCCAAATCCAAACCTATTTGTCCATCCGCTACACACCACCCGTACCAACTTTGTACACGCGGGGACTACTAAGTCGACCCTCCATCCGCTACACACCATCGGCGATCATTGCGATCGACGTGCTCATCGCCCACTTATGTTGTGTCATTAGACACTTGTATTCACTAGATGTAACCGGTTACCACTTTTCACTTTATGTGACCGTAGTCACCACTTTACGTTGGTGAGACCGTAGTCATCACCTTCACTTTCTTCCTCCACAAATATCCCGAATGCCCCAATTATTTCATAACATATTTCACATACTTAATTTTCATTCATGTTACTAATCACATGTTCAAAATATATCACATTCACAATCCTATCAAGAGTAGGAAACGTGCACTGGTACTCCTTACCACATTTGTGGTGCTTAGCCACATTCACATCTTGTTACATATTTACATATCTAATGATTGCCATGCAATTTATTGAAAGTTAGTAAGAGTACACACCTTTTTCGCTTAATAGTTTCCGTGAATTCCGTAGAGCGATCTACCGATCTAGATCTTTCACTCCTATATTCGGCCATTAATTAAAACATATAAATAAACCTATTTGGTCTTAAAACCAAATCCTACTAGAGTAGTAAATTACTTACCTAGTTGCCGAATTGATTTAATCAAGTCCCAACAGCTTGCTAGAATTCCTCTTCCTTGAAATCGGCTAATACTAGGTATGTAACCATGTCGGTTTTCGGTTTTGAAATAATGGAAAACACTTAAACAAATTATGCCTTGGCCGAATATCCCTTACCTTATGATGGGATTCCAAATCAAGAGGATTCCTTTATAAGCTTTGTTGAAATCCTATAACTTCGTGTTAGATTAGATCTAACTTTGAAAACGTGAATCATAATCTTTAACCACATATTTATATTTATAATCCTTACCTTAGATCCTTAGATTTCCCGAAAGATCCCTTTTTGATGTTGTGGATGATTGCCCTCTTCTTAGAATCCACAAAGATTCAAATTAACAAGAGAACTGAGAAGAAAATAGAAGAAAAAGAGAGGATTTTTGCTTAATGAAAATTCGCAGAGAGGGTTTTGCCTAGGAGAATTTTGGCGAGAGGAAGAGGAGCAAATGTTGATGAGTAGCCCTCCTGTCCTCCTTTTATAGCCAAAGTTATCAGCCTAGAGTCCTTTACTTGGCCACCACTCCTCTTTTTGATAATATTATCTCTTTTATTTAAAAGATAAAAGCCTTTAATCCATCAATTATCTCCTCAATTATCTCATTAGAAAATAATCCTTTATTTATCTCTTATTATTCACATATTTATGTGAATAAAACTCCTTTATTTATCTCTTATTATTCACATATTTATGTGAATAAAACTCCTTTATTTATCTCTTATTATTCACATATTTATGTGAATAAAACTCCTTTATTTATCTCTTATTATTCACATATTTATGTGAATAAAACTCCTTTATTTCTCTCATATATCCAAGTTTCCCGAAATGTTCAAGTTTCCATTTTGGATCGTTTCCAAAAATGTTTAGGTTTCAAAAATGTCTAAGTTTCCAAAATGTCCATTTCCATTTCCATTTTCATTCATTTCTAGGTTTCCAAAAGTATCAAAAATTTATTCATAATACTTAAGACTTGTCATTTCATACAATTGATCTGAAAAATGCATAGGCCCTTCCTAGGATGTTACAGGTTCTACCCCCTTAAAAAAATTTAGTCCTCGAAATTTCCTAACTAAACAGATTGAGGGTATTCTTGTCGCATTGTCTCTTCCGGCTCCCACGAAGCTTCTTCCGATCCATGATTGCGCCATAACACCTTGACTAAAGGCACCGACTTCTTTCGTAGTGCTTTCACGCCACGTTCCAAGATCTGAATCGGCTCCTCCTCGTAGGATAGATCCGCCTTAACTCCACTTCTTCAACAGGTACCACATGAGACGGATCCGATCGATAGCGACGTAGCATGGACACATGAAATACGTCGTGCATTTGATGCAACTCGTGGCAACTCCAATTGGTATGCCACCGCCCAACTCGCCCGATTTGATAGGGCCCTATAAACCTTGGGCTTAGCTTCCCTTTGCGACCGAACCGCATAACCTTCTTCCAAGGTGAGACCTTTAGAAACACTTGGTCTCCTACTTCAAACTCAATTTCTTTCCTCTTAAGGTCTGCGTACGACTTCTGTCTATCAGAAGCTTCTTTCAACCGTGCGAATTAATTCCACCTTCTCCTCGGTTTCGCCACTAACTCTCTGGACCCAAAACGCGCGTTCTCCTAACTCGGTCCAACAAGTTGGTGTTCTACATTTCCTTCCATACAATGCTTCGTATGGTGCCATCCGAATGCTTGCCTGATAGCTGTTGTTGTAGGCGAACTCAGCTAGAGGCAAGTAATCTTCCCAACTTCCTCGGAAATCCATCACACAGCCTCTTAGCATATCTTCCAACACTTGTATAACCCGTTCAGACTGCCCGTCTGATTGTGGATGAAAAGCCGTAGTGAAGTCTAGCTTAGTGCCTAATGCTTGATGAAGTGCTTTCCAAAATCGAGACGTAAACCTTGGGTCTCTATCGGAGATGATCGACATCGGTACCCCGTGTAGCCTCACGATCTCCGCCACATATAACTTGGCTAACTTTTGAAGGGAATAGTCGATCCTCACAGGGATAAAATGTGCGGACTTGGTCAAACGGTCCACTATCACCCATACCGAGTCCTTCTTAGTGGGCGTAAGGGGAAGCCCACTAACTAAGTCCATGGTAATTCTTTCCCACTTCCATTGGGGAATCTCAATTGGTTGAAGCAATCTGATGGGACTTGGTGTTCAAATTTACTTGTTGCGACATGTCAAACATTTCCCCACAAATTCGGTCACCTCTCGCTTTGTGTCCGACCACCAAAATTGTTCCCTTAGATCTCTATACTGACTTGATGCCTCCGGGATGCATAGCATAATGACTACCATGCGCTCCCGAAGAATCCTTTGTCTCAACTCCTTATCCCCAAGCATACAAACCTTTTCCTTGTAGTACAGTACTCCTTCATCATTGACGCCATAATCCTTTAATCCTCCTTGCCGTACTTGCTGTAACTTAGTACTTAAGTCCTTATCCGCCAACCGTCCCTCTTTCACCTCCTTCACCAGTTGGCTTGACTTGTAACTCGCCAACAAAGCTTCGTCTTCATACAAACTTAAGTGAGCGAACAAAGCCCTTAAATCCGACACAACCTTCCTACTTAGGGCGTCAGCTACCACATTCGCCTTGCCCGGATGGTATTCTATCGAACAGTCATAATCTTTTAATAACTCCACCCACCTTCGTTGCCTCAAGTTCAACTCCTTCTGAGTCAACAAATACTTAAGGCTTTTGTGGTCCGTGTAAATTACTGACCTTTCTCCATAAAGGTAGTGCCTCCAAACTTTGAGGGCGAAAACCACTGCCGCGAGTTCCAAGTCATGAGTTGGGTAGTTCACCTCATGCGGCCTTAACTGTCGAGATGCATAAGCGACTACCTTTCCTTCTTGCATTAGCACACAGCCTAACCCTGTGTGCGAAGCATCACAATATACTACGAAGTCCTTACCTGCCTCCGGCTGAATTAACACCGGAGCTTCTGTCAGCACCTTTTTAAGCTTTTCAAAGCTCTCCTGTTGCTTATCCGTCCACACAAACGGTACTTCCTTCCTTAGTAACTTTGTCAAAGGTGCGGCTATCGACGAGAATCCTTCCACGAACCTTCTGTAATAGCCCGCCAAGCCTAAGAAACTTCTGATTTCAGCCACCGACCTAGGTGGTTTCCAATCCAACACTGCTTCGATCTTCCTAGGATCCACTCTTATTCCTTCTGCGGATACCACATGTCCTAGGAACGCCACTTCCTTGAGCCAAAATTCGCACTTGCTGAATTTGGCATAAAGCTTCTTTTCCTTAACACTTCTAACACAACTCGGAGATGCTCATCGTGCTCCTCCTCCGTCTTGAATACACCAAAATGTCGTCGATGAACACCACGACGAATCTATCCAAGTAGGGTTGGAAAACCCTATTCATCATATCCATGAACGCGGCGGTGCGTTCGTCAACCCAAACGGCATCACCACAAATTCAAAATGACCGTACCTTGTCCTAAAAGCGGTCTTATGAATATCGACCTCCTTCACTTTCGATTGATGATACCCCGACCTTAAGTCGATCTTTGAGAACACAAATGCCCTTTTCGGTTGGTCGAACAAGTCATCTATCCTTGGCAAAGGATACTTGTTCTTGATGGTCGGTTTGTTCAATCGACGATAATCTATGCACATCCGCATAGTTCCATCCTTCTTCTTCACAAAGAGAACCGGTGCTCCCGCGGAGACACACTGGGTCGAATGAACCCACGATCCAACAACTCTTGGATTTGAGCCTTGAGCTCCACTAACTCCTTTGGTGCCATTCGGTAGGGAGCGATTGACACAGAGCTGCTTCTGGTAGCAAATCTATTCCAAATTCCACTTCTCTATCTGGGGTATTCCGGCAACTCCTCCGGAAATACATCCTCAAAATCCCTTACTGTTCTAACTCCCTTGACACCTTCCTCTTCTCCTCTTAACGCACTCACGAAGGCTAAGAATGCCTTACATCCTTTCTTAACCATTTTCTCGGCCTTCAGTACTGAAACTACGTTAGACAAGTAGTTCCTCCTTTCTCCGATCATCACTACTACCTCATCTTCCGGGGTTCTTAGTTCCATACGTTTAGCCGCACAATCCAACACGGCTCGATGCTCTACTAGCCAATCCATTCCAAGTATAAGCTCAAACTCTCCGAAGGGTAATTCCATTAAGTCAGCCCGAAAGTTCGCTCCCCGAATCTCTAGGGGTACATTCCGAAAGATCCTATCTATCCTCACCGCTTGGCCTAAAGGGCTTACTACGCTTATCCGCCTATCGAAAAGTTCAAAGTCTAGGCCTAGTGTTTCAACCACACTACATGCAACATAGGAATGAGTTGAGCCTACATCAATAAGAGCAAAATAGGGTTTGTCATGAATAAAGAACGCACGGGGTTATAACATCCGTGCGTCTCCTCTTCCCTTCGGCGAACCGCGTAAACCAAACCCGGTTGCCTTGCTTCGCGTTAGCGCACCTCGCCCACGAGCTCCACGGCCTCCGCCACTACCTCTGTTGGCCGACCCACGACCTCTTTGAGGTCGCTTTGTCCGCCTCTACCACTGGTTAGCGTTAGCATTCTCGAGTCGGTTGGCTCTCATCTAATAGCTTGGGGCAATCCTTAATCATATGGTCCTTGGACCCACACTTGAGACATCGTCCCGCTTTTTCCAACACTCTCCCCGTGCTTCCTTCCACAATGTTCACAAGGGCGAAATTGCCACCCGTACATCACTGTTGACTTTGTGGCTCATCAACTCTAGGCCTCTTGTGGCCTTTTCGGATGGCCCAAAACCTCTTTTGGGCTTATTTCTCCACACACTGCTTGGTGGCGTCCTTAATTCCTCTCGACCCACTTTAGCCTTTTCCACCAAGGCGAGAATTTCCGCTCCCGATGCGGTGCTATCAAAAGTCTCAAATCGTCCCTAAGTCCGTCCTCAAAACGAACACACAGCGTTCATGCTCGATCGCCACTACTCCTCGGGCATATCGGCTCAACCTCAAGAATTCCGCTTCATATTCGGTGACAGACTTACTTCCTTGTACCAACCCCGAAAAGCCTTCCTTTGCTCATCTATATACCGTTCCCACATACTTCTTCCGAAATGCTTCCTTAGCATATTCCCGTGTCGAGATCTTCCGCCGTGGCACCGTCGACGGTTAACCACCATTGATACGCTTCATCGCGTAATGGTGCCGTCATCCCTTTCAACTTCTCCTCGGGGTCAAGTCGAGCTCATCCATGATGCGCTCGATTGCTTCCAACCAAGATCACCAGTATCTTTGGGTGCCACTCCGATACTCCTCTAAACATTTCACTCCATTAGCACGAGCCGCTCGAGCCTGCACTTACGATTTCTGAATTGTTTCTGCACCACCACCAATTCCAAAACTCGCAAAGACGACTGCGACACGGCATCTTCCTCATGCGAGCCTCACTGCTCAACATTGACAAATGGGGGGTGATGGTGGTGGTGGTATCTCATTGTCGAAACCTTGTCCCGATCTAACGGTCATCCTTCCTCTACCTCTTCCACGACGACCACGTCCTCTTGAGCTCATTATCGATTTAGATCCGATTAAGGAATTTTATGTATTAGTATTCTTGTTTCACTTATTACCCGCGATGATATCTTATGAAGAAGAGTTTAAGAGTGGTTCTTTCGTATTCATACATGCATACAAATCTTGCATTCATTCATTCATCCATCAACAAATATGAACTTTCGTTCATTCAAAGAAACGTTGTAATTCTTGTTGTTGTTTTCGTTATTTTGCTTTTCCACTACCTAGGGCATTTTCGTAATTTTATCCTACAGGGTATTTTCAGTAAATTTTCAAAAATAAAAATTCCCTGGTGATTTTGACGAAAAGTATTTTGGTACTTCTAAAGTTCCGGGAAATTTTGGAAGAATTTTGAAATCCAGGGGTATTTCGGTAATTTTTGATCTCGTGGGTATTTTGATAATTTTTCCAAAAATCGTGGTAAATTTGTAAAATTTAATAAGTTAGGATATTTTCCAAGATTGTAAAACATTGAGGGTTCCTTTGAGAGTTACACTTTTCAAAGCAATGATATTGCAAAAGTTTGGAAATCAAGGTCGTTTTGGTAATTTTGTAAGTTAGGGGCAATTTTGTAATTTTCCAAAATCAAGATAGTTTGATATTTTACAAATTAGGGTTTTTGAACATTTGATAAAGTAATGAAATTTTGTTAAAACTATGGGTGGTTTGGTCATTTTATAAACCAAGGGTTTTTTTTTTTTTAGAAGAAAATGTTGTAAAATAGTTCTCATAAGTTTCTAAGAGTTTTAAAACTAAATTTTGGTTATACATTTTTTTTTTTTTTTTATAAAGAAAAACGGCTAAGTCCCTTTCGGGTTTTATTCTTTGTGTTTAGCCTATGACCGAGCCCTCTTGGTCGGGGTGAACCAAAGCTACGCACTGTGCAGATTCGAATGAAGAGGAGGTGAGTCACGCGATCGCTTAAATACCAAGCTCTCACCGACCTTTCTAGACATGCGCACGAGAGGTTGCCACACCACCGAGCCTTCGAGTTAGGGCGAACCGGCTACGCACCAGGTAGGATACCTATGAAGAGGAGTGAGTCACTAAGACCGCTTAAATACCGTGCTCTTCCGATCCAATCCTAGACATGCATGCTGGGGTTGCCACACCCTAGCTTAATAACTTAGTCATAGGTTTGTTAAGTTCATTAAGTCTTATGAGTTTCAAGTGTTTGAGTAGTCTAATCCTAGGGTTCAAGTTCCTATCACACTATTCTACGTTCCATGCCTTTGCTACCCTTTTACAATTCATAATTCACATAATCACACAGATGGTTAAAGGTACTTTACCTGGTGGATCATGGTTCGGAGACTTAGGTGCCATGCCATAAAACTCGCTTATTTCAAAGAAATTCATTTGGGCTCGAATTGAAAACGTTTTGGGCCCGAGCCCACAGCCGAGAGTTTTAAAACTGGCTCGATACCAATCGAAACACCCCACCCGGCCCACGAGCTTGAACCGGATCTGGTATGTTCCTTAAATAAATCGGTTTTCAATGTTCTAAATGACTTAGAGAAAATTTGTGTAATTTTAAAAAAATTGTTTTGGGTTGGGCTTAATTTGAAACCTATTTAATAAATTCTGGAAATCCAACTTAAATAAGGTGACAAAATAATTTTTGGGTTTATTATTTTAAAAGAAATAAATTTACTTATCTTTAATCAAACATAATTTGTATCATATTTAAATAAAAATAAACAGGAATAAAGAAAATCCAACTGGGCCTTATGGCCTTATTACATCATTCAAACCCAAAATAAAGTACTAAAATTTCATAAAGTCCAAATTCCAAATAATTTCTTCAAGCGATGCATGGCCACCTTTAGCTCCTACCGACCCGGTCCATTACTGCTCATCACCTGAAAAATAATTCCCCAACGGGGTGAGTCAACAGACTCAATGTGTACATAGTACTAATTTCCAACAAATCAGGCATACAAGTCATATCAATATCATGTTCATACAAAATAAAGGATGATGCAACCCAAATCCAAACCTATTTGTCCATCCGCTACACACCACCCGTACCAACTCAGTACACCATGGGGACTACTAAGTCGACCCTCCATCCGCTACACACCATCGAGCGTCAGCTGCGATCGGCGTGCTCATCGCCCACTTATGTTGTGTCATTAGACATCAGTATTCACTAGATGTAACCGAAGTTACCACTTTTCACTTTATGTGACCGTAGTCACCACTTTACGTTGGTGAGACCGTAGTCATCACCTTCACTTTCTTCCTCCACAAATATCCCGAATGCCCCAATTATTTCATAACATATTTCACATACTTAATTTTCATTCATGTTACTAATCACATGTTCAAAATATATCACATTCACAATCCTATCAAGAGTAGGAAACGTGCACTGGTACTCCTTACCACATTTGTGGTGCTTAGCCACATTCACATACTGTTACATATTTACATATCTAATGATTGTCATGCAATTTATTGAAAGTTAGTAAGAGTACACACTTTTTCGTTTAATAGTTTCCGTGAATTCCGTAGAGAGCGATCTACCGATCTAGATCTTTCACTCCTATATTCGGCCATTAATTAAAACATATAAATAAACCTATTTGGTCTTAAAACCAAATCCTACTAGAAGTAGAATTACTTACCTAGTTGCCGAATTGATTTAATCAAGTCCCAACAGCTTGCTAGAATTCCCTTCCTTGAAATCGGCTAATACTAGGTATGTAACCATGTCGGTTTTAGGTTTTGAAATAATGGAAAACACTTAAACAAATTATGCCTTGGCCGAATATCCCTTACCTTATGATGGGATTCCAAATCAAGAGGATTCCTTTATAAGCTGTTGAAATCCTATAACTTCGTGTTAGATTAGATCTAACTTTGAAAACGTGAATCATAATCTTTAACCACATATTTATATTTATAATCCTTACCTTAGATCCTTAGATTTCCCGAAAGATCCCTTTTTGATGTTGTGGATGATTGCCCTCTTTCTTAGAATCCACAAAGATTCAAAACATGATGAGAACGGAGAAGAAAATAGAAGAAAAGAGAGAGGATTTTTGCTTAATGAAAATTCGGCGAGAGAGGGGTTTTGCCTAGGGAGAATTTCGCAGAGAGGAAGAGGGAGCAAATGTTGATGAGTAGCCTCTCTGTCCTCCTTTTATAGCCAAAGTTATCACCTAGGAGTCCTTTACTTGGCCACCACTCCTCTTTTGATAATATTATCTCTTTTATTTAAAAGATAAAAGCCTTTAATCCATCAATTATCTCCTCAATTATCTCATTAGAAAATAATCCTTTATTTATCTCTTATTATTCACATATTTATGTGAATAAAACTCCTTTATTTATCTCTTATTATTCACATATTTATGTGAATAAAACTCATTTATTTCTCTCTTATTATTCACATATTTATGTGAGTAAAACTCCTTTATTTATCTTTTATTATTCACATATTTATGTGAATAAAACTCCTTTATTTATCTCTTATTATTCACATATTTATGTGAATAAAACTCCTTTATTTCTCTCATATATCCAAGTTTCCCGAAATGTTCAAGTTTCCATTTTTGGATCGTTTCCAAAAATGTTTAGGTTTCCAAAAATGTCTAAGTTTCCAAAAATGTCCATTTCCATTTTCATTCATTTCTAGGTTTCCAAAAGTATCAAAAATTTATTCATAATACTTAAGACTTGTCATTTCATACAATTGATCTGAAAAATGCATAGGCCCTTCCTAGGATGTTACACTACTCACCTCAACACTTACCATATACATTAAATAAAAATTTCAACAATTAATAACTAGATTAGGATTATAGAAATACAAACCAGAATTTCCGAGCTATTCCTCGTTGACTTTATCTTTCCCCTTTTTAGTCGAGGATTCCGGTACGACGTTAGCTACGGAATTAAAACAATTAAAATTCATCAATATAACACAATTCAATTTCATATTGAATATTTCAATTTTTACTCAGGATTTGCCTAATTTCCAATTAGTCCCTAAACCGAGACAAACTTTTATTCTTCACATTTAATTCTTTATTTTCATGCAAATTCCACTTTAGACTAAATTCAACTCCCTATTTTCATATAAATCCCTAAATTTCAAAATTTTCACAATTTAGTCCCTAATACTCAAATAATTCAACATAAACAACATTTAAAAACTTAATAATTTCTAAATTTTTTGATATGGGTCAGATAGTATTTAATACCGGGATTCTAAAAATATAAAAATTACAAGAAAAAAGACTAAATTGACTAATCAATTAAACTTTGAACCCTTAAAACCCTAATTCTCTTTCTTTCTCCTTCTTTTTTTCCCCTTTTCTTTCCTGTGTTTCCTTCTATCTTTCTCTTTCTCTTTTTCTATTTCTATTTCTTTTTATTTTATTATTATAATATAATATAATATAATGTAATATATATACTTAAACATTAAGGTTTATTATTATAATATTATATATATATTAACTTTAAATTTTATAAATATCTTCATTCTTATGCCGCCTCATTTAATGCCAATAGCATAATTGCTTATTTAGTCCCTTAAATTTTTCTTATTCAACTTTCACACTATATGCAATTTAGTCTTTATACCTAATTACTTTTAATTCAAGCAAATTCACTTAATCGAAACTTAATTAACTACTTAAATATTTTTAATAAATATTTACGAGTCCGATTTACGGGAATAGAGTCCCGGGAATGCATTTTTTTAATTTGGTCATTTTTAATTAATTAACTATCGAAACGTTAAAATTTTTCAACGAAACTTTAATACCACCTTAATGACACTCAGTAAATATTTATAAAAATATTTACGGCTCATTTTATAAAAATAAAGTCCTGATACCTCATTTTCTAAAACCACTTGAACTTAATAAATCACTTATATAACATAAATTATCAAATAAAAAACCTTTTTAAAAATCACATTTGTCTCGTAAATATTAAATAAAAATATTTACGAACTTACTCGTCAGATTTGGTGGCCTCGAAACCACTATTTCCGATACTACTAAAAAACGGGTTGTTACAATTATACTTTTTTATTGTGTAAATAGGCGAATAATCGTGTTCTGGAGGGTTTCATCCATAATATGGGAAAGCCTGTGATCCCTAAAATTCGCAGATACTTGTAAGTAGTTGGATTCTTACATGCGTCTCGTATGTCCGGGGTTGTAAACTCGATTTGCAACTAATCAGCGCGTTGGTGGAAAGATGGAGGCTCGAAACACACACTTTCCATCTTCCATGCGGCGAGTGTACAATCACACTCGAAGATGTAGCGCTACAACTCGGTTTAACAATGGATGGGCCAGTCATCATGGGATTTGCGATCGTTTCGGGCAAAGTGACCCTCTGCCAATCATTGTTGGGGAAGGTCCGAGACAAGTTCAAAGGTGGTTGGATATCGATGAACTGGTCGAAGGATAATTTCAACGAGCTCCCTAAAGACCCTAAAGACTGAACATATGAGGTGATATAACAATACGCCCGAGAATACATCATGAGGTTAATCGGGGGGCATTTTAATGCCCGACAAATCTCAAAATTTGGTGCATGTAAGGTGACTACTACATCTAGTAGACTTTAATGAGTGCGAGAAACTAAGTTGGGGATCTGCTGTATTGTCTACGTTGAATCGAGAGATGTGTCGAGCCACGCTACCGAGTGCAACGTCGATCGGTGGTTGTCTTCTTCTGCTGTAATTGTGGGCCTGGTGGCGACTACCATTTCTACCTCCCAAGGTGATCGACACATATATGTTCCCGTTGGTGACGAGGTAAACATTATTTATTAACAAATACGTGGTTTGTACAATAACAGTTATTATTATATGTTTCGACTAATATATCGTTTGTACATGTGGAACCATAGGCCGAGCTACGTGGGACTACACGAGGATTTATAAGATATTAGACTATTGTTAGATCAACGCTCGGAAGCTGAGGTTAGTTGTAACACCCATAACCCGTATCCGTCGCCAGAATAGGGTTACAGAGCATTACCGATGAATACAGAACCTTTTCAGTTAATTCGAGTAAATTACTATTTATTTTTCGATAAAACTTGTAACGTCCCTTAAATGGACCCTCGAGGCCCAAAACGAACATTAGAATGGAGTCGGGACTAAATCAGAATCTCTGAGAATTTTCCTCAAAATTTTAAAATTTTTCTTATATACAAGGGTCACACGCCCGTGTGAGTTGACCGTGTGGTTCACACGGCCAAGTGACACAGATTACACGGCCGTGTCCATAACCCGTGTAACTCTCTGACTTGTAAAACATGAAGAAGCAGTTTTCACACGGCCAAGACACACGCCCGTGTTCTAGGCCCTGTGGCACACACGGCTAAGACACACGCCCGTGTCTCTGCCCGTGTGCTCAACTCTGAGCATTCTGTTTCTCAATTTTAAGATGCAGGGGGTGTCACACACGCCCATGTGCTAGGCTGTGTGTCACACACGGTCAAGACACACACTCATGTGGACGAAAATAGGCTATTTTCCAAGCCACATTTCTCACCCTTTTAGCCTTATACCTGCATCAAAACTTAAACATATTCTTATGACCATATAAATATGCAACTAATGTGCCTTTAAACAACACAATTTATTTTCATGTCAACTTTGTTCTCTTATTTACCTAAATACAAGGTTCACATTTATGCATTTTTATCAAATTTGGTAATTTAATTCAATCGTCCATATATCAATGTGATTTCTATTAATTAACTATTTTTAATCATATAATATGAAATAATCTTTTATACATAAACATCAAAACATGTCCATAACTAGCCATTTTAATAGCTAGTCATTATCAAATGTTTACATGCCATTACTTGGCCAATTCAACCTATACATGCTATTATAATCATAAATGTTTTACCTCATACATTGAAATGAACTGTTGGATAGTGTGAGTGATCTCCGCCAAGCTTCTGGTCTAACGAGCATTCCGATTGACTATAAAATAGGAAAAAAATAAAACAGAGTAAGCATATAATGCTTAGTAAGTCCGTATAACTTGGTAGTTAACTTCCCAACCATTTCTATTCCAGTTAAACATACAAGGCACAACCAAGCTATTTGTCACAAGACTTAACACATATTCTCAATACCCATGTTAATCACATATTTCATATAAACATCAAGAAACACATATATGAGCCCAACAATGTTCAAATTTTCATACTCACATGTATTTTAGATTTATTTCATATTAACTCATCTCGAGTTCTGGTATATTTCATGTCAAGACTTTACTCAATAAATAATTGCAATATTGATAACCATTCGGGTAGTACATTCAAAGTATACAATTCTATTCCCATAGATGAATGTATTCATCAAACCATTTCATACTTCCATATATCCTTTTGTGTATCATCATTTCAAATTTCCACATATCATGTCTCAATTTATAACCATTTATCTCAAATTCATATTTGCTCATATCAGAACTTTGCCCGTTGAATTTATTTGAATTATCGATGGATACTCATGTAGTACACTCATAGTGTACAAAATCATAATCCGTCAATTCATATCTAGTTTTCTTTTAGGTACACTCTCGAGCCACATTTTATACAGCAAAATTACCAGTCCAGGCTAAATTCTGTCTGTAACGTATATACTCTAAGGGTTTTGTCGGATTACCAGTCCAGGCTAAATCCTTTATATGACAAAGAATTCCCTATAGAGTCCAATCTGGATTACCACTCCAGGCTAAATCCAGTCAATTAGGATTACCTGTCCAGGCTAAATCCTAATTGAAACATAAGCTCGAGAGGCTCACTTAGGATTACCCGTCCGGGCTAAATCTTTTCCATAATGAGATCAATTGATTACTCGTCTGAGCTAAATCCTTTCTGCAACACATGCAGGACCTCATTTCATACGGGAAATCACCACTATCCATCGATATTCATTATTCAACCGGGACTTACCATTTATAGGATATTATCATTTATTGGGCTTTATTGAACATTTTTAATTTCATATATATATGATTTTTGTATCATCACATACATATATACCATCATATTCATACAATTTAATTCAAGCATAATAACATACATAGTTAAGTTACATGAACTTACCTCGACAAATGTTCGTGTACATAATATCTACTAAACTGATATTTTTCTCTTTTCCTCGTTCTAACTCCGAATTTGATCTTTTCGGATCTATATTAATAAATTCAACATCAATTCATTTTTATTTCAATTCAATTTACATCTTTTGCAAAATTACCATTTCGCCCTAACTTTTTAATAAATGACGATTTCATCCCCAGGCTCGGAAAATGAAATTCATGCAATTTATTCCTTATTCCAAGCCTAAATATTTTCATATATATATCAATAGCAGCCCTTGAATTCCATGAAATTTTAGATTTTTCCATAAATTCAACAACTTTACAATTTAATCCCTAAATCATGATTTCACTCAAAATTCTTTAATAAAATACCTTTACATATCCATTAACATCTCAATTTCATCATAAAATAACTAAAGTCATATGAACTTATCAATGGTATCTTCCAAAACTTCCAACAAAATCAAAAACTAATAAAATAACAAGTTGGATCTAATTGTAAAAGTCCAAAAACATAAAAATTTCAATGAAAAAGCAAGAATTGAACTTATTTGGTGCTAAAATATGAAGGACCAGCTCAAACCCTCTTCAATGGTTGTTTTTAACAGAAAATTGATGAATAAAATGTCTAGAAACTATTAAAATAACATTTGGCCATATAAACTTTATTTTAATTCTAATTTTGTCCCTAATCACATAAATATCTTTGATTTTTATCACGTTATGCCGCCTCAGCCATTTAAGATGGTATATTTTCCACTTTAGTCCTCCTTTATTTACTATTAGACTATTTAATCACTTTAACAAATTTTGCACCTTTTTCAATTTAGTCCTTTTTAATTAATTGACTACCGAAACATTAAAATTTTCTGACGAAACTTTAATACTACCATATTGACACTCTTTAAATATTTATAAAAATATTTATGGCTCGGTTTATAACACCGAGGCCTCGATATCTCTTTTTCTCAATTAATTGACCTAATAAATTTTTATAAACATAAATTTACTAATTCAAAAATATTTTAAAAACCACATTTAACTCGTAAATATTAAATAATAAAATTTACGAGCTCATTTGCTGGATTTAGTGGCCTCGAACCACAGTTTCCGATATCACTGAAATTCGGGCTATTACATTAGTTACCTATTCTTTTGAACCTATATTATTTACGTAATGATTCGTAAAAAAATTCATAAATAATTATATTTATAATTTTACTTTTCAATTTGAATGGATGTCGTACGCCGACACTGATGTCATATCCTACATCCTGCCGGAAGTGTTGCGCAATCGGCAAATGTGGGATGCGAAGGTGTCATTAATAGTGTACGTGACGGTGGAAATGCATGAAATAGAGCGGATGTTGCGGCATTTCGGGTAAAGGCAACGAATTTCGCCGCTATTGCAAGACGTGAAGGAATTGCACAAGGTGGACATGCGAGGGAAGAACAACATCGACTGGTTGAAGCGGTACGAGGAGCACATCGTGGCGTGGGATTGTAGGATGCAATCTATAACCGTTCGTGAACAATTTTTCTCAGCGGACACAACGACAGTTGATGATTACTTGGCATGGTTTAGAGTTGTCGTTAAGTCGTATCTGCTATCACCGGAGGAGAGGAGTCAACAAATTCCGGCGAAGAGGTCATACGGACCGCCACAACATACTAGGAGGGGACGCGACCACACAATGGGTTCGTCATCCGTTTCGACAGAAGATGCGCTGCCTGTGGCTGCACAATATCCGGGTCACTTCGGTCCACGTATTCTCATTCAATTAAGTAATCATGTGTTTTATTCACAAGCACCACCGCACTATGGACCACCGCCGCACATGGCCGGTTCTTCTGTTCCTGCAGGTACATATTTCGCTTCACCGTATCCCCCACATACTACACCCCTAAGCAGAAGTCAATGCTGAACCCCGTGTCGGGACAGATGTCGGCGTACCCACCGCCACCGATGCAAGCGCCCATGTAGCAGTCGATGGCGATTTCATTGCCCGATACCTTTTTGGCATACCCGGGATTTTTGGCACCTTATGGTTTTACGCCTATTAGGTCATCTTGGCTATTGGAGCTGGATTGACTCCCATGAAATAAAGATATAGATGCGATTGTTTAAATTGACAATATGATAAATATGATCCAAGTTGGATTAGTCTTAGGTTTATTTATAAATTAATTCACTTGTGCCTTTCCTAAATTCTGAGCAAGTGAATGATCATGCATGTATAACTCATATACTTTATTATATTGAAAATCTTTGCTCTCAGTCTAGTAGGCTAAAAGTTGGTATGTTGGGTATATGACTTATTATTCATGACATGATTTCACTCATAATAATAGAATCATAGCTTGATAAAAAGAGTAAAGATAGATCTCATTAGCATTGTATGAACTGTAAAAATAAAGGAGATTTAAATTACATGAATTACTAAATGCGGTAAATGCATTTTCTCAAGAAGGTAAGAGATGATCTAAGATTAATTTGGTTTAATTGGATGAATGAATTAAATGATTGAGAATCGAGAGTCCAACCGATTCAACTAGTGATATATAACTAGAAATAGCTTGAACTCTTTCAAATCGAGCAATCGAAAAATAGGGTATTATTTTTTTTATTTTTAACAAAAAGTTTAGATTTTTATTATGTTTTGGTTTTTTTTTATCTTTGATTTTTTTGCAAATATATTTATTTTTAAATATTAATATTTTAAAATATATTTTTATAACTTTTAATGATTATCATCATTTGTTTTAAAATAGTTAATTCGAAAATCGAGAATCCAATCAATTCGACTTCTTATGTCATTTAGAGATGAGCATTGGACTGAATCAAGTGAAAAGTTTAGGAGTTCTATTTTATCATCATAGCTCAGTTTGAAAATTTTCCAAATCAAGTCAAGTGAAATAAAATTGTAGTAAAGTCAAACCGAGAGAAATTGTTCAAGTTAAATTGAAAAAATTAAACACGTCAAAATAAAATCTTATTACAATATAACTATTTTCATGTTAGAGCACATAAATTTGAAACTATATATATTTTAAAACTTTTTCAAAGCAAAATAAGAGAAATAGTTTAGTATGATAAACTTGAATTGATAATTTACTTGTTTAGGTCCTCAAAATTGTTATTGTAGAAAAATTTAAAATTTAAACATTTTTTATGTATTCTTTGAAATTTTTTGAATTTTTATAATTTTTTAAAAAAAAGATGAAAATTTATAATTTTTATAAATGTTTTGAATATTTGAAAATTATCTGTAATTTTGTTGTTGAGAATGTTCAATTTGCTCATTTTGAAATTGATAGGGACCACAAAATATTTACATGGCTTTGTTATTTGAATTATAAAATTTAAATTATTCAAACTCGAAAAATTAAATTACTTATTTGAGTTACTCAATAAATCAAATAATTTAATTCGATTAATTCAAAATTCAATTTTTTTTTTACTTGAATAGTTTTTTACTTATAGCTAATTTTAAACCTCTTTATGCATTCAAATAAAAAAGAGTGATTTTTAAACTTTTTTTTAAGAATTCCACTCTTTAAAGATGCTGAAACGAACATCAAGTTGGAGAAAATGTATTCTCATCAACATTATTAATGGAAGTTTGATTATTAGCCAAAATGGTGATAAGCTATTTACATAATTCACATGATCCTATCCCCAATTAGAGATAGAATCATGAACAAAATAATACAACATTCTTATAAAAGGGAAGAAGAAAATTTCCTAACACAAAATTCAAGTCGAAATTTGATTCAAAAGCTCTACAACTTGTATCATTGCGGGCCTTTCTTTCGATCCTTCACTGCTACACATACACGCAATTCGAAAATACTCCTTAACCTCTTCTTCAATTAACGCATCCCTCGGAATCTTTTGATATACCATTTCTATTTCTCGATTTTGAGCTACCATTCGTCGAGCCCACTCTACTAGTCCTATAACTTTCCCCTCAAACCTCACCGGCCAATTGGGGCGGTTTTGGGTGGCTATCTCGATCATCAATACTCCGAAGCTATAAACATCTGCCACAACCGTCGCCGCCGTGTTCCCTTCACGGTACTCCGGCGGCATGTAGCCCATTGTCCCGGCCACCTGTGTGGATACGTGTGTTTGGGACTCCTCGATTTGCCGAGCCAGACCAAAATCAGAAATATGGGCTTCGAAATCCCGATCTAACAACACATTGCTGGCCTTAATATCTCTATGGATGATGGGTGTATCCAGTCCATGCAAATAAGCTAGACCATTAGCTATCCCAAGAACTATCTTCTTCCTCGTATACCAACATAGAAACCTGCCGTCCGGGTTTTCTTGATCTTCACCGTAAATCAATTGGTCGAGACTCCCTCTCTCAATGAACTCATAAATCAAAATCCGATCGAGACCCGAGGAGCAAAACCCTAGGATCTTAACGATGTTTGGGTGGCGAAGCTTACCTAGCGTTTCCATCTCAGCTCGGAACTCTCGGAGGCCTTGAAAAGCATTGGGGTCGAGCTTCTTAATAGCCACGGTGACTCCGTTGGACAGAGTAGCTTTGTAAACGTAGCCAAAGCTGCCGTCGCCGATGATGAGATCAGAGGAGAAGTTCTTGGTGGCGGCAGAGAGTTCCGCCATGTCGATACGGGTGAGAGATGGATCGAAAGCGGCGCTGTCGCATGCGGTGAGAGCGGCAGGGTTAGGGGTCGGTCGGGTTCGGTTTAAGGAACGGGTTTGAGGAGGATTAGGGGGAGCGGGTTTTTTGGTGGATCTGCAGATTAGGAAGATGCAAGCTAAGATTAAAGATACTGAAAAGAAGCTGGAAATTGCTGCAACAATTAAAGCAGGAGCTAGATCCATTGAGGAAAAAAAGCCCAATTTTTTTTCTTTTAAGAAAAAAGTTAGATTAGAAGAAGAGGAGGAAGATCAGCCATGTGAACGAGAGAGTGAATAATAAGGCAGCAAATAGAATAGGAACGGGGAGAAGGGGGAAGGTCAATGGTGGCAGCATCGTGGAAAGGACGAGTCAACGGAAGAGAGAGAAAGAAAAAATGGTATTTAATGGTAAGTTTTTTTATTTTTTTAATTTTCAAAATTCTACCTCATCTCACTCTGACTTCTTTTTGCCTTTTCTTTACTTTTGGGTTCCGCTTTGGCCGTGAATTAGGTGTCTTCTGGGAGTTTTAGGTAACAAAGCATTTCCTGTTACTATTACGGTTTACGGACCGCCGATTAAAAATATAAATTAGTGTGATTTTAGATGACTGGTACTTCGATATGAGGTAAAAGATTTCACCGTAGTACAATCACCGTGGATCCAAAGCCAATATTCCACGCACCTGATTTGGTAGGCAAAATAACATAATAAAGCCTTTATAATCTGTAATAAATTAAAAGCAAGAAAATAAATTATATTCTACATTTTAGGGGGAAAAAACCGAGCACAAGCAAGCAAGGTAGGGCAACGGTGACCGGTGTGTTTGCTTGTACTTCACTGTATGTTTCTCAAACTCAAAAAAATGGTGGATTGTTGAATTTTGAATGCGTTGCCAACATTAGTTCATTCGATTGCTGTCTGCGCTTCAGTCCACTATGGCAAGGCTCAGTGTTATCAACACAATCTGCAGGGGCCTCTCTTCATTCCCGGGTAAAGTGTCCCGAGGGCAAGGACCCTCCCAGTCCCCGCCTCTCTCCGATCAGCTTTTCAACTCCACTCCCCAATCTGGTTCTTTTAGATTAGGCGATTCCACTTTCTATTCCCTCATTCGCCACTATGCCCATACTGCTGATTTTGCTTCTTTAGACAATGTTTTATGTCGGATGAAGCTCCAAAACCGAGTTTTTATTGAGAAGTGTTTCCTAGTCATCTTCAAGGCTTATGGGAGAGCCCATTTACCCGATAAAGCTGTGGATTTGTTCCATAGGATGTCCCATGATTTTCATTGCATACCCACTGTTAAGTCCTTCAATTCTGTTCTCAACGTCATTATACGAGAGGGCTTTTATCATCGAGCCTTGGACTTTTATAATCGTTCCGTTAATGCCAAGAACACCAATATTTCTCCAAATGTGCTCACTTTTAATCTGCTTCTTAAAGCCTTGTGTAAGTTGGGATTGGTCGATCGTGCAGTCGAGGTGTTCAGAGAAATGCCTCTGAGGAAATGTCCGCCCGATGTCTATACTTACTGTACATTGATGGATGGATTATGCAAGGAGGATAGGATTGATGAGGCTGTTTCCTTGTTGGACGAGATGCAAACCGAGGGTTGCTTCCCTTCTCCTGTTATCTTTAATGTATTGATTAATGGGTTATGCAAAAAGGGTGACTTGGTTCGCGCTGCCAAGCTAGTGGACAATATGTTTCTCAAAGGTTGTTGTCCTAACCAGGTCACTTATAACACACTCATTCATGGTTTGTGTATGAAGGGGAAGTTGGATAAGGCAGTTAGTCTTTTGGATCGCATGGTGTCCAGTAATTGTATTCCTAATGACGTCACATATGGAACCATCATTAATGGGCTTGTTAAGCTAGGGAGAGCGGAGGATGCAGTTAAGCTAATGACTGCTGTGCAGGAAAGAGGGTATGGAGTGAATGAATATGTTTACTCAGCCCTTATTAGTGGGTTGTTCAAGGGTGGTAAGTCCGAGGATGCAAGGAAACTATGGACTCAAATGATGGAAAAAGGATGTAAACCGAACACTGTTGTTTATAGTGCTCTTATAGATGGTCTGTGTCGTGAAGGAAAGCCAAATGAAGCCGAGGTAGTTCTATCTGAAATGATAGACAAGGGTTGCACCCCTAATGCTTATACATATAGCTCCCTGATGAAGGGTTTCTTCAAGGCAGGCAATAGCCATAAGGCAGTCCAGCTATGGAAAGACATTGCAGAACATGAATGTATTCACAACAAGGTTTATTACAGCATACTGATCCATGGCCTTTGTGAGGTTGGTAATCTCAGCAAAGCTATGATGGTGTGGAGAGAGATGTTAGAAAAAGGTTGTAAACCTGATGCAGTGGCTTACAGTTCAGTGATTCAGGGCCTCTGCAATGCTGGCTCAATAGAAGAAGCTTTGAAACTTTTTCATGAGATGCTTTGTCAAGAGACTGAATCTCAACCAGATGTGGTCACCTATAATATACTTTTTAATGCTTTATGCAACCAAAATAGCATTTCCCATGCCATTGATCTCTTAAATGGCATGCTGGATAGGGCCTGTGATCCTGACATAGCCACATGCAATATATTTTTGAGAACACTGAGAGAGAAGCTAGACCCTCCTCAAGATGGAAGGGAGTTTTTAGATGAGCTTGTCATCCGGTTATTAAACAGGCAAAGAGTTTTTGGTGCTTCCAGAATTGTGCAAGTGATGCTACAGAATTTTTTGCCACCAGAAGCATCTACTTGGGAAAGAGTTGTCCAAGAGCTCTGTAAACCTCAAAAAGTTCAAGCTGCCATTGACAAGTGTTGGAGAAACCTAGACTCTTAATTCTTTTGTTTGTGATTTTGTAAATCCTTAAGTGGTTAATTCTGAAAGATTTCTTCATCCCTGAGCAGAATAGTTTCTTTTCTCATCATAGTTACATTGAGAAATAATATCCTCAAGGATGGATCTGCAGGATTTTATTGGAGATACAAGTCAATCTGTTAACTGCAAAATGTTTCTTCTTGACATGCTTTTACAACTCTCTTTTAAACTTCATTTCATGTTCTCTTGTATCTTGGATAGGGGATGGTCTCATTCCCTTTTATTTCTGTGACTATGCTCCAAATTGCTGAAATGTGGTTCACAATCAGAATGCTTGAGACATTGACAAAGGTTGAAGGAGACTGACAATGCAAGGTAAACAAGGTATGGTCCCTTAATATACGAGTGTTCACTTCTTGTCATTTTGACATAACTTGAACATGTGCATTAACATATGTCTGCATATGTTTCCATTCTCTATTGCTCCAGCTGAGCTATGCCCAAGGTACTCAGACCTAGCCACATGAAAGTAGTTTTAGAATCAGATAGATATTGAATAACATAAAATTATGTCTTTTCTAGGAATTGGAATATGCATCAAACACACATTGGGCTTTATATCAATCAAATGAAACCCGCCTCTCTAGCTCTGAATTATATCATTATTTAGGCAATTGTGTAGGTATTAGGATTGATGTCCCACACCCCTCCATCCCCTCCAACCCCAACAGGTGCATTAGCAGAAGCCCAATTGACTAAATAAAAGACTTTATGAAATGCTTATTTCAGTGCCTAAAAATGCAGAATATGATTACAGTGTCTTGCTGGGAATATTTTTCTGTCTAGATGTATGATATACCTTAATATATCATTCGTCTTTTCACTGCATCGTACAAGTAGATTCTTTTTGGGGATGACAAGAGTAATGATCTGATTTTAACTGTAAAACACAGGGCTTATAGCTGAAGAATGCTGCACTGAACATTATTGACAATCTTGTTTATGGACTAGAGATAGATGGTGGAATACAGACAACTCGCCAAAAAGACGAGTAGATAGTGGAACATCATAGACTAAGCCTATGCATTCCTTCTTAGCCTTCAGGGCTTAACATCTTTTGTTGATACTCCACATCATAAGTTATATGGAGGCTAAGAAAATGTAGTAAACCAGCATTACCCCTGCAGAGATTCCAAATCTTATTAAAGCTTAAGGTTCAAATACCACATCACGAATATTTGTTGCAATTGACAACTATGGAGAACATGGAACCCTTGGGACCCCCCAAACTATTGGTGTCTTCAGCTGGGCAGAAAATTGATATTCCCAACGTCCCCAGGAACCAAAGTGGAATTGTTACTATGTAACCTGTCCAATAATGAGGCCTTAATCTCCAGTCAGATGAAGTTCCTATTGAGGAAGCAGTTATATAGTATCTCCTCACAAGAAGTGCAACAGCCATCAACATGAATATGACTAGACTGCTCACAGATGGCTAGCTTGTTAAGACATCCAAGCTTGAAAAGAAAGCAATCAGACCACTTGAGACGGTAGTTTTTGGTGTTCCAGTCTGGATGGACAAAAGACCATGGTCTGATCACTTGTGCTCATGCAATATGATTAGTGTATCTTGCCTGCCCTAGTGCCCCTACCAGAAGGACAGTGGTTACCCCTTAAGGGCACCAAGAGCTACTAGGTACTACTTAGTCCATTTCATTCCAGCAGCAACAGAATAGGAAGCACCTAGATCTATCTGTGTCATTCATCGGAAAAGTGTTAGCAAGCAATATATAACAGTGATGTATTTTTATTCTTTTGGCCAGGAAAAAAGGGTGTTGAAATTTGATGTGTTGGCATGAGCGAACCCTGGAATTATCACTAACAATATTACTAGTGTATTCACTGAAGTTGCTATCTGTTTGGATTGTGAAGTTTTCTTCATGCTGTTTACTGCAGTGGTTGTAGCAATTGCCAAAACTGCAACTGCAATGGTTTCCAAAAGGTTATTTTGCTTCTTGATGTTTTTATGGATACCTAGTGACTTAGGTTGACAGTGTAGGAGAGTGGTGAAGAAGTCCATGTCTGACAACTGCTGCACTTCCAGCAATGCTTTCAGAAGAATGTTTCCTTCCAGCTGTGATGAATGTCAAATAATCTCCTAATTCAATTCTTAGATAACTTAACAATTGATCTGCCTCTAGTATGTCTGCTACAAACTATGTATAGCAAATACAGAAGAAAAGCATTGCTGATATACCTGAGTCAGCATATATCATGACAATGGTTAGTGCAGAGTGATTATGAGCTTCTTGACAAGTGAGCACAAAGATGCCTTATCCAATAATGGAGCCAAATCCAAATCAGGTAAGATCCCTGAAAGGGGAGACAACAATTCATGTCATCCTCACGTTGTTTTTGAAGTTAAGATATCTCATTGGCATCATCAGAGCGGCTTATAAGATGGGCCTTGAATCAGAAACATATTTGCGATAATTCTGATTAATAGGTGCCCACTCTGGAATGATACTTGTGGTAAGAAATCATCTTTGCTCCATCTCCAGTGAGTTCTTTGTGGGACCTTGACCCCATGTTCTCATATGTAAATACTGTTGCTTTGTTTTCTAGCTTCTCATAGCTTTTCAATTCTTGGTGTAGACTACTGATGATAATATGATGTAGCAATGTGTGGGATCCTTGGCACAGTGGTTCAAATGCCGTTGAATATTAAGACAATGTTACTGCCTCTACACTCTTGCCGTATCATCACAACTTGCCTGATTAGTTAGTTACTAGTGATTTGAACTGTCGCTAATTGTGAGGCTCCTATTTCGTCCATTGCCATACAGCATTAGAGTCAAGAGTCCGACATGCAGAATATTTTAGACAGGTAAAAGTAATAACGGGTAACATAAGTCTAAATAATTAATATCATGTACTGTGCCTTAGCTTAATCTTGGTTCTAACATGCCATTGAGACAATGCTTTTCTTTTTTTTTTACAGACTTTATCCAATGGTTTTGGTTGGTCTAACAACCAACAAAAGTTGTATATGTACCTCGTCATTTGGTTTCTATTTGTTTGTTTCAGATGGAAAATAAGAATGTTAAGACTCAATTCTCAATTTCAAAACCAAATTCGTGTTCTTGGCTTGGCATTATAATTTTCAACATATAAGAATTTTTTGCATGTTAATGTTAATGTTATATATACACTATATAGGCTCATACCTAGTCATTGTAGCAGGTTGGATTTATTTTGAAGTAATTTCTAACATCTGCATTCCTATTAGCCTCGACGTAGCCTAAGCTCTTTTGGCCTCTGAAAGAAGGGTTTATTTTGATAAGGGCGTATTCAATGTAACAGCAGACGAGCTTTACCACACAATTGATAATAAGTTACAAAAAGGTATCCGTTTTCTATAGTTCTTGTTTTAAAAATGAAAATATGAGACATTTATACAAAACAATAGAAACAATAGAAGAATCGTATATTAATTATGGATAGAAGTAAGCATTGTATAAAAAAAAAAAAAAGTGTATTCGTTGATGTTAAGAAAACAAATCAAGCGTAACAAATCTCTTTCTATATCCGTGCTTATCCTCTCCCTCACCTCTTCGTTTCTAACCTTAGGTTTTTGATTTTAGTGCAGCCAACCATTACACCGGCTGTGGCTCACCATTCCTTGGTCACCTCCCTCTCCCACCATCTTCTTTCCTTCATCTTTTCACCCTTCTTCGGTTCTTCCCTTGTTTCGTATATCTTTTCCTTTTCTTCGATTTTTGTTTTGCTTCCTCAAGTCTTTTTCTCAGTTTTCCTCAGCTTTCAACAGCAGTCTTTGTTTTTTGTCCATCTCTGGCAGTCCTTTCGGTCTCCCTTCATAACGAGACCTGTGGCTCTCCCTCTTTCGCAGGTAGGATTTTTTCCTACTTAGAAAGTCGTTATAGTTAATTTGCAGATCCTCATGATGTGAAAGAAGTGAATGGCTAGGCATAAAAAACGAGAGATATTGGCATCTCTTCAGCTGGTCCTGACATTTTTTTTTTACTTACTATTTGATATTTACCAAAGAAAAAGAGTAATGTTCAAAATGTGGTGAATCAAATCATTCATTGAAACAACTCCCTATTTAAACCCATATAATATAAGGGAATACAAATGAGAATAGAGGAAGCTTGTGATGATTGGTAGAAAGAGAGTACTCGATATGATAACATTTATTGCTCTTCATATTTCCTACCTAGTTGTTGGGAAAAAAATATTTTTGTTTTGTTACTTGTTTCTTGTCACCGCTACTATTAGGCTGGTTGAACGAAAATCAATTTAATACTGAAAAATGTCGCAACCCATGAACCAAACACAAACAGGTTAAGAAGAGTGCAAGTATGTGCAGAGTTAATATAGAATAAACATGATATGGCTTACCATTACAAAGCAAGCCTACCTTGTAACTTGGATTTGATTTGCTTGTACTTTAGAATAAGATTTCAGGTTTTTCATTTTTAATAGTAGATGGCATCAAAGGTTTTCAAAACTAGCATTTCGATTTTAATTTATTTTTTAAACTTCTAATTGAATTTTTAAAATATTAATATTTTAATGTTCTAATTGAATTATAAAAATTTTGGTATTGTATTAATCAAGTCATTTCATCAATTTATTTGTCAATTTTGACGTTAAATGCTAATTCGAATATGACATAACATATTGATCAAATTATAAATATATGTGTACCTACCTTATGCATAGCTTGAATTTAAAATTTTCTTTTGATATGGCAAATTCAAGCAGTTCATATAATATGTATATGCATGTTTATAAATTGATCCACATGCTAGAATGATAGAAATATGGAATTGATTAATACTGATACTTTGATGAGTAATTTAAAACATTTTTAATATCTATATCATAGTTTCAAAAACATGTAGTGTTATCAATTATTTTTAATTAATACTAGTTTTTCACATTTATATTAAGGTATGACTACAAAAGATTAAGAAAATGAATACAGTCGACTGATGTGAAAAAATATAAACACAACCAACCATGCAGATCCACACCTTCAACTAGCTAGCTTTAGGTGTCGTTAGATAAAATTCAAAATTGGCTTATGAAAATGGTTAATTTTATACATGGGAGTAGAAGATTCATATTGATATATCTTAATTTGGTGTCATCTGACTCTGATACATTCTCATTTGGTTTTATACACACTGACGCCATCCATCCTGCATATAATCATTGTTTCCATAATTATGACTTTTTGGAGGGTGAGAAATAATGAGAGATGGTACAACTTCGCTTGACCATATTATTAGGCCGCCGCTTATGAGGCTGCATCCATGCTTTAATCTCGTCTTGGATCTCCGGCGGCAATTCCTCCATCACAGATGGATCAATTTCATCAATGTTGTAACCCCATGCTTCCCTTCTTCCTTCTTCCTCATCTCTACTGTAACTGCTACTACTAGCATCAGTGCCTCCAACAGTTCTGTTGTACTCATGGGACAAAAAAGAGCCAGAGGGATTGGGATTGTAGCTCTTAAAAAGTTCTATTATTGAATATGTTCCCTGTTAAGAGTCAACATGTCAAAAGAAGCTAAGCAAAAGTTGGTGGCATAAATCGAAACAAGAGCCAACTATGAAATGCATAAACTGAAACCAGTTCCACATGAGCAACCCTAATGTATAATCAGTTGCATCATGATTTTTTTCAGAAAACATTAAAATTCTTCTCTTTTTTCTCCTTTGCTTCCACCTTGAATATACTTGAATGATTAATGAGAAATTGAAAAGCCATGAAAGTTCAACTTCTAGATATTAAAACCATTTTCTCCATCAAAGCAAACCAGATCATGATGAGTAAGTATTCTCTAGATAGCAGTATAAAAAACACTAAATAGCAGTAACACAGGAAGATATAATAAGTAAAATTCATGATTGAACCTTGTCTTTCAATCTTTTTCCTTTTCGCTCCTTGTATTCTGACTTAAACTGACTTTCATCCTTAGTTAAATCTCGTTGTTGTTTACTCCGATTCTGTTCCAAGCAACCTTAAGTTCCTCAATAAACACAACAAAATCAGAACTAGAAAGGGCAGTTAGGGAGCCAACGGAAATAGCAAGTACCAAAAGATATCACCTGAGAGTAATAATGGTGAAATATCCTCCTGGATGAACCCATCTTGTGTCTTCTCTGATAGAGTACTAGATAGATCCTGCAGACAGAATAAACTAGTAATATGATTGTTCACTACCAGAAGCATTTAACAATAGGAAGATAAGACAGAATACATCAGAAAATAGGTTAATAGTTCTTACACAACATACATTATACACGTATCAAGAGGCTTATGCATTATAGACGAAGAAAACTTTAATATCTTGCTTTCTAAAATGAAGGAAAAATAACAATAGTTACAGATCTATGTTGCTTGCATCGCATGATCAAATTCTGAATTGCAAAAACGAATCACTGGTCAAATTGCAAATTTTTATATACAATTCAAAATTAGCAGTGGAAATGAAAAACTCCTAAATATTCTACATCTAGAAACTTTGTTGATTTTTGTTCTTTTGAGAGCTTAATCATCTTAAAACTGCCATTTAGAAAAGAATCTGCAAAAAACTAAACAGTAATAACTTCGTCTTCAAGAAATTTACTTTTTGTTCTTGCAGATCTAAATCAGGCACAGTATCCTTAATCCAGCTTTCTTCCATAGGAAAATCAATTTTTGGTTCAGATAAATTCACCTCTGAGTAGTATTCACTACCTGAACGAACACCTAGTCCCATTTAGAAATGCATTACAATCATAAACAAGGCCAGAAAATGATCAGAAAAGCAAGACCTGAGGGTAACGAAAGTGTTGCTTCAGTGTTAAGGTTATCCGACGATTGCATTGAAGAAAAGTGGGACGTAGATTGACCATGAAAATACTTCGCAATTGAACATGTTCCCTGCCAAAAATATTAAAGATAACACATAATACAAAGTGTTTAGTCATTCAAAAACCATGTTAAGGTCATCATTTACTGAAAACAATGTACATTGGAACTTACAGATGGTATGGGAACGATTTTACAGGCTGAAACAGAAAGAGATGTTATTCCCCATCCACTACAATGGCTTCCTTGAGTCTTACCACCATAAAATCCAATATACTCACGTAATCCAGCTTGAAATAGGTTGAAGGCATCTTCCTGGATCTTGGCAGTCCCATACCTTAGGGGACAAGATTTTGAGGGGAACTTTTTCTGAGAATCTGAGTCACTGGACTGTAGAAATACTCATAATCAGCAAAATAGAATGTTGGAGTTAGCACATCGTATAAAAGAATCTGGGTTGGTTAATAGAAAGATGCCAAAGGTACATAGAGATGCAGACTAAAGGATAAAAGATGGGTACCTTGTATGCTCTAGCATGCAGAGTTAACGTGTGTGCTATCCTTTTGTTTTGGTCCAGGTCAGAGCAAAGTCGTTCACTAAGTTCTTCGCAAAGCTGATTAAGCCAGTGTTGCACCTGGTTAACATATAAAGAGGCAAGTTACAACAATATGAACTTTAGTGAGAGTTGCTAAATGACCCAAAAATGCTTTGAAGGAATCACTAAATGATGGAAGCTAGTAAAGTAATTGATATAAGAGCTAGATAACAAATGCAGATAGTAAGCAAATTTAGAAACAAAAAGCTGCAAAGCAATTCCCTTTTCCACCAACTATGATCATTTCTTTTTACACAGATTCATAGTTGAGAAAACCATTTCTCCAATTTCAGCACCAGTTTTTGCAGCAGAAAACTTTCCGTTAGCCACCCCTGTCAAGCATCCCTCTAACAACGATCGTCACTCACATAAATAACCAATTCAGCACAAGTCAGCACAGGCAACGGTGTCGGTAAAGCTATAGTCATTGCACGATAGATCTAAGACTATCATTTTTATGACACTTGGAATATTTCCAACAACTGTAAAATGTTTGATACTTTCATTCCTTGAATATGAAGAAGAGACACCACCATCATAGACCACAATCTAGGGAACCGTAGGGGCTGTAAGCACTACTGGCATTGCATAATTAGACAGCACTGCATTGCAATTTGCATGATCATTTATAAATTCCAACACTTAGGGATTAAGCTCACAAAATATGCTCTTTAGTTTGCACAAAATTCTACACGGTAAAATGATTGCACAGGAGATTAACACATTGACTTCATGACATGATTAAATCATAGAGCACTTTTTATTAAGAAAAACTCTTACAGCAGGAACTGTCTTTAATGCCCGAGGGCCAGGAAATGTCTTTCCAGAACCATGGCTCTTAGGGAGAAGGCGTCCCTCAACTTCTTCTCCACTGATTCCTCTTGCAATGTTCCACAGCCAAGTTCTAGATCCCATGCAAAACATAGGTATTTAGGAACCATATTTAGATAGTTGTTAAATGAATCAGCAAATGTTAAAGCAAATCTTAAAATGGTAATTTCTTCTGGTGGATCTTGACCATATAAAGATTAAAACAAGAAGTCAACATCTAAATGTAAATTTGGAAAGTGCTGGATAACAGCTCTTGATGCAGCATAATTTTTAAATTTTAAGAGAAGCTGTAATGATCTGAGATATATCAGACATGTGCAAAAGCCCCATTAATAGTAGGTATTGACCCTGTATTTATGCCATAACGTTCTTGAAGCTTCTCCTCTGGAAACTGCAATAGATCTCCAACAGTGTTCACACCCATGTCCATTTGCAAGGAAATCCCCAGCTTGCCTCCAAGCTGTTTCCTGGCAAGAAAGTTTCTAGTCAAAATAATATGTCATGTATTAGGAGAGAAGTAACTGCTCTGCTGCGGATGTTTATATATCATTCCTCAAGGAAATTAACTAATTCTCACTCAACATTTCAGTTACATCCAGAAATTTTAGAAACTTACATTTTTCTTATAGGCAAGGTATCGAGCAATCCCTTTACAGATGAGAAAGGTACAACAGTTTGTTGTGCAGGTTTATTCATACTGCTAGCAAGTTTCGCCAGCATCTGGTGATAAAGTCAGCATTAGGACGATATCATAGGTCAGTAAAAGTTACCTTTATACAGAACCTTATGGTACTGGCAGAAAAACTACAGATGAGCGAAAAAACTTTTAGCTACCTTATTATGAGCAATGCCTGCAGAACAAGTGAATTCTGTCTCCTTTAAAACCTGCATCCTAAGTTCTGCAACAATGAGGATACCACAAGCTAGTAATTTATCACGGTGATCAGCATTGTGCCTGTGTATCCACTTCCTAACATTTTCTTTCACTTCACTTCCGTCCTGCACAGTTGCATATACAGTATAATATCTTAGGTGGTGCGAAATCCTACCACTGCAAAAATGCCAAAAAAGTACACAATGATCCCAACTAGAGACCAAAATTTAAGACAGGATACATATACAAGCCTACAAACTTGTTAGATTTCGTAGCGATAGAGGCATCTATGTTCCTAGGACATTGCACTTAAGCTAAAATCACATATGTTGGCATCTGTCCATAAACAGAGGTGCCATTAACTCATAAATAACTCCAACATCAAGCATTATTAAATATTATGACAAAAGATCCAAAGCATGGCAGTAAACCTCATTATTTAGCCCTAGAATATGTGATTTAAGAGCTTCCTCATCTATTGTCTCCATGCCTTGCGGAGGTCTGTCGGCTAGCATCATTTCAGCTGCATCAGTAAGATCAAGATACACTTCATCAATGGAAGCCCTTTCACATCTACCTCTCCTTGCAAGAATAGATACCACCTGTGAATTTTGTTAAAAATTCAGCAATAAGATGGGTTTCTAATGAACTACTGAAAGTATATACTTGAAAGAGTACAATTGTTCATCAAATCGCCAGCACCTCAGAGCCTGCATTCCGGTACCCGCTCAAATCAGCTTTACCACGGGCCACAGGCACTTGGACCAACTGAACTTGTGGGCAAATCTCCTTTGCTTCCTCGCCACGCATTGAACTGAAAACCACACATAAGATACAAAAAAAAAAGGGAAAAAAAAGGAGAAAACACAGCTTATCAATTGAGAATCCTGAAAATGATTACTCTAAAAATTATAATTACCGCTTAACCCCGAATTTACGAGCCTCATAGCTGACTGCAATCAAAGCCCCTCCTTTCCATTCATTGTACTGTACAACAGCAGTAGGTAAACCCCGTAATTGCGGTTGCTTTCTTTGCTCCACTATAAAGTATAATGTTTAACGATATTAATTACGCCAGAAATTGAGATTCCAAAGAGAAAGACAAGTTTGAGAAATTGGAACAGAACAACACGAAATGGAAAATGAAGAACTGGTCGGAAACCTAAGCAACATATACATAAATAAAATTAAATCGCATAAAAAACCTTGAACATAGAAGCAATCCATGTCAACATGAGCAATGACCCTGGAATCAGACGATTCTGGTTTTGCCACTGGCATTGCTCGCTCTCCTCTTTTCCCTCCAAATCTTCTGTAATATTCACCTTTATCAACCAATAAGGAGAGCCAAAATAAAAAAAAGAGGGTAATTTAACAGAGTACGTCCAGTGCCCGCCCGTCCCGACCTCAACACATCGTTTTGACTGTAAAAACGCGGTGCAAGGCGACACTCCGTTATCGTTTTAGGCTTAATTTAGATGAGCGGTGTGTTTACCTCGATAATATTAAAAATAGTGATGGTAGTAAGATTAATTACTGTAGTTGTGAGATTGGATACTGTAAGTGAGATTAGAAACAATGGTAGAATATCTGTTTGAATTTAAAGACAGTTTTAACGGTGAGGTGAAAATATAAAATGACTAATAAGGACATAATATATAATAGAATTTCTTTAAATTATTTTACTTTTATAAAATTATTAAAAATAGGTAAATTTATAAATTTATTTAATAAAATATGTTTATTAAAATGTTTATTTTTAATTAATTAATATTAATTTTATAATAGTAATATATATAACTATTATTTAAAAAAAATCACCAATACAAATATATATTAGATAAAAGGTTAAAATTATAAAAAATCATGTTGACTGAGGTTGCTTTTTTTTCATTGGAGCTGAAATCTCCAGCCAATTTTCAGCCTTCCAGTGTGGTTGAAATGCATTTTCACTGGATTTTCATGTTGAACCAAATAGCAGTGCAGTGAAGTTGGTAACAGCAACTGCACCTCACTAGCAATAACTGCTGAACTAAAGGCAGCTTTAGTCATTGTTTCTAATGAAGGGTCAAAAGTTCAAAAAAGAAAATTCATTTTAGGTTGTATACTTGGGTTCTAGTTTCATGAGTTAATTTTCGTATTGATTTATTTTATTTTTTATTTTTTATATATGTATTTATAATTATTTTATATTTTTACTTATAAACTCCAAAACAAAAATTATTTAAATAATCAATTGTAAGCTATTTTTAATCGTATTGCACATAAAATTCCATTTTGTACATTGCAATGTTTGATTTACGAGGCAAAAATAAAGAATCCGAACTCAAAAATGCTTGTGGTGCATGTCATAGCATGAATTGACAGTAACTCAAAGCAACTTCATAACAACTTTACATCTTTTATCAGCCTCATTATGGACGTGTCCATTGCAAGTTTCCTTCCAACATTCTTTGTTTAATCCTCATATTTATACCAAATTCCAATATTCAAATTTTTTGATATAGTGTAAAATAAAAAGAAAGATAAAGAGGAAGATGTGGTGGTGTTGAATAGGTCGATTCATTTTGAGAGGCGGAAAGCTGAAAAAGAAAAATGATATGAAGGTAGCTAAGGAGGAGATTGAAAGGGATAAATGCTCAAAGATTGCTTAAGGACTCTAAGGTCCCTTTCTCATCGTTTAGAAATGTATTAATAAGAGAGATCTTTTTATCTATTAGTGTGACGTGACAACATATTATAGAGTGATTGTCATCAGGGAGGACGTGCATCGTGTGACCCATTCTATTATGGTAGTACGAGGTTGTTATGCTAAGGTGGGGCATAATGGTTTTTAGGAGTGTGTTCATATTTAAGGAGTGTTCACACTGAAAAAGTGAGTGATTGGCAAGGATGCTTGTCCAATAGGTGGACTGTCCTAAAAGCGAGAGGTTTAGGTCTTTTAGAAGGAAGTGAGTGGTATAACTTATAAGTTGCTATTGATACCAAGAGCTGAATGGAGAGTAGAGATTTAGGAGGGCTTATCATCAAGACAATCATATAGAGTTGAAGATCTAATTATGATTGTTTTTCAAATAGCTTATTATGCTGACACGTGTCCAAATTTAAAGGAACTATAACAAGTATGCTTTTTTTAAAGTTGATATGTAATTTTCTTTTTATCATAAATGGTACTTAAAGTGTGCTTCGTTATTTTAAGTGGTATTTCAACTAGATTTTGTTATTCAAATTATCTTTGTAGTTAAAAAAATCATTTAACCAATCATTTTGTAATATGTGATACTTTTAAATTAAAATTTAATTATAAGAATAAAATAAAAAAATTAAATTGTAAAAATCAAATTTAATTAAATTAAAGCTTTTCAGTTGATTTACAATCTCTCCATCTCCATCACACTTTTTCTTCTCTTTTAATGCCTTTTTTTTAACTATTAGATAAATTTTCTTCGAGAAAGTTACTTTTAACAAAAATAATATATGAAATTTGAATCAGTGTGGGAAAAGTATTGAAATCGAAGTCTAAAAATGGAAAAGAAAAATTTGTTGGAATTTGAGTTTTGTCGTCAGACACTGAATTTGGATAAGTTTTTTGACGAATTCTTGAATTTTCTTTCATTAGAGTTCTTGAGTGAAGAGAAAAAGACATGTATAAAAAAGAATTAAGGTAAAAATATTTTTTTGGACTTTTTTTTTAATTTTAAAGTGCTTTGCATCACAAAATTATTAGTTAAGTGTTTTTCTAATGGTGGAGGTAATTTAGAATAATAAAGTACAGTTTAAGTATCACTTGACATAACATAATATAATTTAAATACTATTTAAATATTAAATAGAGAAATATGATATAATTTAAATATTATTTTTTTAATTTAATCCTTTTAAAATTAATAAAAGAAAATAGAAGAAAACGTTAATAAAAATCTAAGATATAAATACATATAAGAATCACAGACGGTAAATTCATGGTTGAACTTGTATCGTAATTCTAGCCATCAACTAAGGTTCAGTTCTAATGCTATAAAAAGAAGGGAAAATTTGTGGTTGTCGCTGCTCATCCCAAATCAACTCTTTCAAAAACAATTTCTCCTACAAAAGAATTGAAGAAACTATGGCAAAACCTTACTAATCAATGCATTCATCCGAAAACAAAACCTAGCAACATCCATCAACCCTTTCAATACAAACTCAAATTGAAATGGCATCACAAAGTCATTTCATTAATGTAATTTTCACAATATTATTCTTGTCTGTCAATGTCTTTTCTCCATCTAGGGTATCAGCTTCTAAAGCACTCATTGCCAAAGTATGCGGTGACGACGCGATCCTCGACCACGACTTCTGCTTGAAAGCTCTTTCCAACGCCCAAGCGAATGCCGCGAAGAGCGTGAACCAACTTGTGGATGTCGCCATGAAAGAAGCGGTGGCCAAAGCTCACACAACGCTGAATGTCATCGTCGAAATGATGAAGAAGCCGAGTTCACCAGCGACTCTGGAAGCTCTCAAAACGTGCCAGAATGTTTATAAAAATTCTATCAGGTCGTTCGGGATGATAAGTGATGAACTGAGTGAAGATGCAATGAGTGCGAACTATGATGTTAGCCTTATTGGCCCCGATGCTGAAACGTGCATCAAGGCATTGGCGGCTGCGTCTGTTAATGCTCCGGAAATTGCCAATGGGAATCATGATTTGCAGTATTTTTCTTCATTGGGACACGGAATGACAGCCAAAATGAATTAGGGAGATGAGTTTGTCTATACTCGTTGCATAATGAAAGAAAGTGCCAAAATAAAGGATAATAAATAATTGTGGATGTGAAGTCTTGCTTTGTATATTATACGGAATGAAAGGGTGTCATTGGTGTGGCACTGGTTTATATTGCAAATTGTAATCTCGAGGGAAAAAAAGGGTTTCTGGTTTAGTAATTAATTTTTATAATGTAGTATGTGCATATGTATAGAAGAGAAATTTAGATTCAGATCTCGAATGTGGATTAAATTCATTTCAATCCTTCAATTCAATTTACCTATAAAAATTTAAATCATTTGAACACCCAATTTTTACTTAGAATACTTCATACTCTGCAATGATCCAATTTCGGATAATTTAAATATAATTTTATTAACTTGTACATAAATATAGTAAGGGAAGAATTTGTTTATGCCTGCTTTCTGGATCATCTTTTGTAGATTTCTAACATTTCACCATACCTGCTAGTTTGTAACAATTATCAAAACTTCACGCACCTTCGACGATTTGTTTGCTATTGTGGTCCATCACTTGCATGCATCCTCGGTGAACTCCTTGTGAGATTCTGATTACATAACTAACTTATATTGATGAGATAATATTTATACATAGTATAATATATTTATAAATATATTCTTAAATATATGTCTCGAAATCATGTGTTGCAGGTACGAACTGTCTCGATCCATACTGTTTTAGTACAAGTAGAGGAGCGTACCCAACAGCTCCCCAAATTCCAAGTAAAGGAACCCAATCAAAACTCCCACATCGATAAAGAATTTCATCTGGAATCATCCAAGGGGCTCTCCACTCGACGTCTTTCTCTCAGAAATTTTGAAGGACCGCCATCCAGTTCTCCTCAGACACGTCATCTCTCCTCGGGGTAGCTACTATCTCTTTCAACGGAGAGTAACTCTCAGAAAAATCCGATAAGACACTTTCTCCACCTTCCAGAAATAATTGTGAAACCAAGCCAACAACAACTGCGCGCACCTAATGAACCTACCTTCGCCTTTTCTCCGACATGCATTCAAAGATCTAAACGTCTCAGCTAAGATCGCAGGTACAAGCGTGACTCCTTTGCCTAGTCGATCGAATAAATCGGTAACTGCTTCATCTACATGTCCTAGAGCTTTAGGGAAGATTATCAAACCGTAAATACACAAGGCGAAGACGTCAATCTTCTTATTTGCATCTGGATGTGTTAGGACCAGATCCCTCAAACTCCCCCAAGGAACGCATTTACCTTCACCTTTCTCTTGAATTCTGGCTGTAACCCACTGTTCACTCATCCCTGTGATATTCATTAACTTCACAAAGGTTGGGACATTAGCAGCCCTAGAATAAATTCTGTCGACTTGAATTCTCGAACAATGAAGCGAGGTCGTATATTCCTCTACCGTAGTTACTAAGTCTACTTTTCCGTAAGTGAAACAACTATAAGCAGAATTCCAAAATTGAGTCATAGCACGGAATAAATACTTATCTACTTTGACGTCAAGCAAGTAAGGTAGATCACCATAATTACGATAGAACAGCTGCTTTGCCTCATCGTCCCACTGGGTCCATATTCCCTTCAACTCCTGAAGCTCATTTTGCGTGACACTAATACGAGCGAAATCTCGTAGTTCCGACATATGCCCCTTAGCTAAGCTATCCCCTTTTTCTAATTGCCTTTGCTCTGACCATGAACAGACGACTGCATTGTCCTCCACTTTATCAAGGAATTCGTTCTCCATAACCAGCTTTCTAACTTTAGAAACTGACCGTGAATCGATACCTCTTTAAATATGAAATGACATGCACAAAAGAATAAAATATAACAAGTTAGTACCGCAAAATATAAAGCAAGCAAAGTAAACAAACATCTACCTGGGTAGCTACTAAGGTTCGACATAATTCTACTTAGGGTGGGCTCTTAGGGTTCACTATATGCGGTTTAGCTCTAAAGTTGAGGTACCCGAACTAGCAGATTCCTCGATCCTCACCCATTATAGGCTCATACGGACTGAGTTCGGTTCAGGGGAATACATTTCCCTATGGCCATGCAGAAGTGAAAACTTCACGAAGACATAGGTACAGATGTATCCCAGAAGCAATCCACTAGCCCATGCGGAGGTGAAAACCTCACGAAGGCATAGCTTCTCGCTCCCACTTAAGGGTGTGACCACGACGGTCATGCAATGCAATGCAGAGAGATTAAAACCGCATGCAGTAAAAAAGATGATGAATTTTCAAATCAAAATTTCAAATTTACAACAATAGGACATGAAATTATCGACTTTACGGCTTGACTCTCTTAGTGGTCCCCAGCGGAGTCACCAAGCTGTCGAAACCATTTTAAAGGTTTTAGAAAATGGGGTCGACTTTTAAAAACAAAAATGGGAGTCGCCACCAATCCCTTTTTACTTAGGTGTGATTGGATCACCTTGTGAAACGTTTTATTTTAAAACATCTGATTTTTGGTCCACGAAAAACAAGAAAATGGGTTCGGGAGTCGGTTACGTATGAGGAAGGGTTAGCACCCTCATAACGCCCAAAAATTGGGACCTAATCGATAGAATCATGTCCAAATGTTTGAAATTTAAAAGTATTTAAAAATATGATTTCTTAAAATCTTCGAGCAATTTGAGTTAAAATTTGAGATTTCTTTGTTTCGAAAGAATATAAACATCACATCCAGCACGATAGGACACGATATTTTAAAACCTTCGTAATCAAAATCATCTCATGATTTACAAAACTTGTTAAAAGGATATTTAGTTATTTAGCCAAACGAAAAATCGCAACCCAGCACGATTGGGCACTATTTCCTGATTTTCTAAATACAAAACATTGCCTTATTTTAAAAACCTTTAGATAATATACAGTAATTTTGCAAAACATTTTAAAACGATAATTTTATGAAAATATCATATTAGTACAAACTATAAAAATATAAAATAATGACTAAAAAAGAATAACATTAAGGCAATCATAAATAAATGACAAAATATATAAAATTATAAAAAAACAATAAATGTCAAAATATCAAAACTAAATAAACATGAAAATTTCATATACAATATTAAACCTTTCATGCAAATACATATATCAAATAATAAATGTTAAAAAATTATATAAAGATATATTGAAAAAGAGAAAAATAAAATACATTTTAAAATAAATAAATAATTTATAAAAACATATTTATAATAATCTAATACATATAAAACTACATTTTAAAATAAATAATATATTATACAATATAAATGATTTTAGATAAAATAATTTTTTTTTAAAAAATAATATAGGATATAATACTATATAATATACAAAATATACAAAATATAGAATATAATAACTAATATATTAATCTAAAAATAATATATAATTAAAATAATTAAAATAAAATAATAAATAATAATAGTTTAGAATATATACATAATAAAAATATATAAAAGCTTTATACTATTAATAAAATAATATATAAATAATAAGAGAAATAATATAAAATATTTAATATGACAAAATAATTTAATACAATATTAAAATAAAATAAAATGATAAAACAAGAAATTAAAACAAAGAAACAGGGATTAAAATGGCAATTTTGCCAAGTTTCAAAACGGCGTCGTAATAAACTTAACCTTTAATGCAGCCCGAGGATTAAATTGGAATAAAAACTAACTATCAGGGTTAATATAATAAGAAATAAAAATTAAAATTGGATTAAATTAGAACCAATAAAATCATAGAGGGACTGAAACGATAAATTCCCCTTTTTAATAAAACGCGCGGATCTTAGTCGGGTTGTTGGGTCAACGCGCGGATCCTGGCCTGCTAAACGGCGTCGTTTTAACGCTTATTTGCTTAAGCGAAAACGGCGTCGTTTTTTAAATACTATATAAGTAAAAATCTTGCCCAAAAATTCATTTTAAACACTGAAGTTTAAAAAAAAAAACAGAGAACTTCTGAAAACTCTTTCTGGCCTTCGGCCTGAGACCCGAATCCGGCTAGGGTTCCGTCGCGTATGTGGCCACACGCGCCACCTTCGGCGGCGGTCAGAAAGCCCAAGATCTCCGTCCTCAAAGGTATTTTCTCGCCCTTTTTATTTTATTACATGTATGTTTACTGTTGCAGAAAAAGAAACAAAAGAAAAATAAAAATAATATGAATACAAAACGAAAAAAACAAATCACCTCTGTTTGATGAGGTTTTTTTTATTAATATTTGTATTCGATTTTTTACTGTGTATTCTGTTTTCTCTGCGTATCCCCGTGTGTTACAAGATAATTAGGCTTTTATAGCCTTGAAAATAAAAATAAAAAAGGAATCTGCTCTATTTTGCCCCTTTCGCTGCGATTTGTTTCCTTTTGCAGGTTGATGACGATGATCTCGCGACGAAGATGGGGTGCGTTAACTGCGGCGCGAATGGTGGTGGCGCGAGGCTTGCGGCGATTGCGCTGGACTCCTGTTTGGCCTGGCATTGCGGTGCCTAGGGTTTCAGAAACCCTAGGCTGAACCTGTTTAGTGTTGGGCCTTTTTGGGCCGTTTCTGTTTTAGGTATTGTGTAGTCCGGGTTTAAGTGTTGGGTCGGGTTTGGTGCAGTGCATAATGGGCCATGGGTAGGTTATTTTGGGTTGTCTGTTTTAGTGTATTGGGCTACTGGATATTGGGCTTGTAACAGGGACTGTAGACTGAACATTTATTATTTTTTATTTGGTTTTTATATTCTGTTTTATGGGCCCGGGCAAATTGGGTACTTACAATATGTTTAAAAGATATTCAATAATATACGATATATTCCTAAAAGATAATATCGCATAATAATATCCTAGCATCCCTCTCAAGTTGGAACATGGAGATCATAAATGCCCAATTTGCTAAGAAGGTATTCAAATTGCGGTTTACTAAGCGCCTTCGTAAAAATGTCAGCCAATTGAATGGAGGTTGAAACATAAGAAGGTGCAATCAACCCATCTTGGATTGCATCTCTAACAAAGTGATAACCGACTTCAATATGTTTAGTACGCTCGTGAAATACAGGATTCTGTGCAATATGCAATGCAGATTGACTATCACAAAATAAAGGAATAACTTTAGGATGATGAACACCTTAGCTCAATAGCAAGGCCTTTAGCCATTTGAGCTCACAAGTTACGGAAGCCATAAACCTATACTCAGTTTCAATGAAAGAACGAGAAACAATATGCTCTTTTTTAGTTTTCCAGGAAATAGGAGATTGTCCCAGAAAGACAAGCCAGCCAATAAGCGAGCGTCGAGTTAACAGATAAGCAACCCAATCCGAATCACACTACCCCTTTAAGGACAAATCACTATTAGATCTCAATAGAATCCCTCGACCAGGAGAGCCTTTCAAGTACCAAAAAATACGCAGAGTCGCCTCCCAATGCTCCTACCTCAGCTCATGTATAAACTGAGATAAGATATGAACCGAGTATGCTAAATCAGGTCTGGTTACTGCCAAATAAATTAAATGACCCATTAATTGTCTTTATGACTCAGGATAAGTCAAAACTGCCCATGTAGCATGTGTCAATCTATGATTTTGCTTTATTGGAGATCTTGTGGGCTTTGCTCCCAAAAGACCTCTCTCCAAAATAATATCAAGTGCATATTTCCTTTGTCAAAGAAATATACCCAAAAAACTATGAGCTACCTCTATCCCCAAAAAAATATTTCAAAACACCAAGATCCTTCATATGGAAGCAAGAACTGAGATACCCTTTAAAAGTTTTCAAAGCAGCGGAATCGTTCCCAAAAATAAGCAAATCATTAACATAAACTAGCACATTAATGTGTACAGATCCCTTAGTGTATGTAAAGAGAGAATAATTAGGATATGATTGAAGAAATCCATACCCTTTCAGTGTAGTAACTAGTTTAGCAAACCAACACCGAGTAGCCTATTTTAACCAATACAAAGGCTTGCGCAAACGAAAAACCATTTCAAGCTTATCAGGGGAAAAACTTGGAGAAAGCTTCATGCAAACCTCTTCATTAAGATCACCATGTAGAAAGGTATTATGTACATCCATCTGAAGCAACTCCCAATTTTTCGAAGTTGCAATAGCTAAGAAAGCACGAACAATCACCATTTTTGCCACAGGAGCAAAAGTTTCATTATAGTCTATGCCTTCTACCTGATGATTACCAAAAACAATAAGATTGGCTTTAAGTCTCTCAATACTTCCATCGAAGTTTTATTTATTCTTGTAAACCCACTTACTACCCAGAACTTTCTTTTCGGGAGGAAGTGTCTCTATAACCAAGTGTCATTATCCTCTAGAGCACGAATCTCCTTTTGCATAGCACCATGCCATCCTGTATCCTTCATAGCCTCTTTAAAAGACTGTGGCTCGACCCCTACAATAATAGCTATAAAAAAATTTCGGTGTTTCACAGTAAATTTGTCATAATCAACAAAATGCGCTGTAGGAAATGGAGTACTCGAGGAAGGCTCTGAAGTAGGTGAGGCGATTGTTGAACTTTTCTTTATGGCAGTATTAGTGAAAAAATCCCAAAGCTTCACTGAGGGAAATTTCTCCCCATGCCCTCGTCTTAATTCAAGCGCATTATTACCCAAAGCCCCCTATACCACCATGTCATCGAAGGAAGAAGAAGACACCACATGTGTCGAAGAATCTGTAGGTGGTGAACTCATAGGCTACAGAGTGACAAGCGAAGGAACTACTGCGGGCTGTAACATTTCTGACTCACCAAAATATGTATAAAAAATTGCGTCTGCACTCCTATATGGCAGAGCAACAGGGTAGGGCTCAATGGTTGTAGCATTCCCATCCAAATACAGAAAAATATCCTCAAAAAAGTTTCTCATCATGGGACACAAAAAACTTTTTAGAATCCATATCATATAAATACCAACCTTTTTTTGCCAAAATGATACCCAATAAAAACACACTTTCGGCTCCCTTTAGCAAACTTATCACCCTTAAAACACTGATTGTTATCAAAACATAAGAAACCAAACACTCAAATATCATCAAACAAAGGAGGTCTACCAAATAACATTTTATAGGGTGTTTTACCATGAAGAAGAGGTGAATGAGTTCGATTGATAAGATGAGAAGCAACCAAAATACACCACCCAAAAAATATAGGCAGATTTCCTTGGAAACGCAAAGCATGAACCATATTTAAAATATGCTGATATTTCCTCTCCACTCTCCCATTTAGTTGAGGAGTACAAACGCAAAATGTTTGAAAAATAATGCCATTTGTAAGAAAATAATCCTGGAGACAATGAAATTCCGTCCTATTATCACTTCTAACAAACTTTATCAGTTAAGAAAATTGACGATTAATCATAGCAATAAATGACATGAAAATCTTGAAAACCTCCTTATTAACTAATAGATATACCCAAACAACATGAGAGAAATCATCAACTAATGCCAAAAAATAATGAGATCTACAAAATGGAGTATCATAAAACCCCCATAAATCAAAATGAAGTAACTCAAAAATGCGAGTGTGTAACAGCCCGTTTTCAGTGAAATCGAAACAGTAGTTTCGGGACCACAAATTTGAGTCCAGAAGAAAAATTATTTTTATATTATTTCATGGTCTGCATTATGATAGAAATATCGTATAAAAATTTCGTTAAGAAAATTTTACCGATTATATGTCTAATTTGATAAAAAGGACCAAATTGCATAAAGTGCAAAAGTTGAATTCTAGTAGCTAAAGGGATCAAATAGCTAAGGAATTCAAAATTTGAGGTCCTTATATGGCAAATAGACCATTAAGAGGAGTTAGTAGATAAGTATGATTAGTCATCAATAAAAAATTTGATAAAGACAAGGATGAAATTGGAAAGTAAAAGATAAAAAGATGATAAATAATAAAATAAAGTAAAATATCATCATATTATCATCTTTCCTAAATTAAAAACATGGAAACCCTAGCTATGGAGGCTTGAAAAAAGACAAGCTTATTTGGCTTAATTAGATGAGTATCATTGTCCCGTTTTTAATAATTTTCATATTTTCGAGATCATAATAGCTTAATCTAGCTATCTCGGGGATTAATTTTTAAAATTATCAAAGTGTTAAGGTTTTTCCATGGATGATTATGTATGAATTATGAAGTTTTATGGTAGAAAATGAAAGGTTGTTGATAGATAAACAACTTTTGTTAAGGGAATTTTGATGAAATCATGATTTAGGGACTAAATTGAAAAGATGAAAAATTCATGGAAAAATTTTAAATCTTATGAAATGCATGGGCTGCTAATGTTATTTTTAAAAACCAGCTAGGCTTGGAATAAGGATTAAATTGCATGAATTTCATTTTCCGAGCCTAGGGATGAAATCGTAATTAATTAAAAGTATAGGGGCAAAATGGTAATTTTGCCAAAAATTTGAATTGGATTGAATTGAATATAAATTGATGTTAAATTCATTCGTATAGATCCAGATAGATCAAATACGGAGTTAGATCATGGAAAAGAGAAAGTAACGGATTAGTAGCTTTTGAGTACACGAACATTGTCGAGGTAAGTTCGTGTAACTAAAATTGTATATTTATATGTTTGAATTGAATGTTGTGTATGTTGATTGTGTAATTGTTATGTATGAAAATCAATAACATATCTACCAATGTCCGCCAAGTATTAAGTTCCGTTTGAACAAATAAAATTCGATGGAATACAAGGTTCCCGAATTGGTTGTGGTCTTGCGTATGTTGCAGACACACCACAGCTCGCAAGAGCGTCCCGTTATTAACTCTCATGAGCATCCTGATATTGGCTCTCTTGAGCTTCCTGATAAATGGCTCTCACGAGCTTTCTAATATATGGCTCTCACAAGCTTCCCGTTAATAGCACTTTTGAGCATCCCGATTGGTTGTGATCCTACATATGTTGTGGACACACAACAACTCTTATGAGCTTCCCAATATATGGCTCTTTGGAGCTTCCCGATTAAAGGCTCTTTCATGAGCTTACCGATTAATGGCTCTCCAAAGCTACCCGATAATGGCTCGCATGAGCTTCCCGATTATGGCTCTTTTGAGCTTCCCGTTATATGGCTCGAGAGAGAGCTTCTTGTTTATGTGCTTGTATGAGCATTCCCGAATATGAATTGACGGATTACAGATTTATACACTTCATGTGTACTACCATCGTATCCATCGATATTTTAAAAGGTTGAACAGGTAAAGTTCTAATATGAGATAACATGGGCTCTAAATGAACTATTACTCGAATATATCTAAAATACATGGAAATAATTTCTACATGTTATATGGACTCATGATGTGGAAAGTATATGTATATGGAAAATTGACTATTATTGAGCTCATATATGCTTCTTGGTATTTCTAAGAAATACATGACTAACATGTTTGATGAGGATATGTGTTTAGGCTATGGCCAAGTTAATTGAATATTGCTTATATACTTACCTTATGTATGAAATAATGGTAAGTTTAATTCTATGTTATACGAACTTACTAAGCTTTAAAGCTTACTTTGTTTTATTTTCCTATTTTATAGTAATTCAGAAGCTCGTTGGGTTGGAATCTTGGCGGAGATATCTCACACTATCCATCAGCTCAATTCGGTATATGTAACAAACTAAATTTTCATTATAATGGCATGTATAGACTAAATTTTGCCAATTATGGAATGTATGTGTTTGGCTGAAATTAGCCATTGGTATGGCTTGTAGTTGGTATGTTTTGATATGTAAAAATGGCCTTAATATGTTTGATGTGTGTTTGAAATGGATGAATCATGAAAATCATATAGGCATGTTGGTGATTGGTTTGTAATAGTATAATTGGTAAAAGATGCCTATATGTATGTATGGTTATTTTGATAAGTTTGGATAGTTAAACATATGTATTGATATGTCAAGTATGTAACAGCCCATTTTTAGTAAAATCAAAACAGTGGTTTTAGGACCACAAATTTGAGGTCAAAATATTTATTTTATTATTATTTTAATGTCTACAGCATGTTAATAGTGTCGTATAAAAATTTCGTGAAGAAATTTAATCGTTTGCATGCTTAATTCGATAAAAAGGACTAAATCGCGTAAAGTGTAAAAGTTGTGTTCTAATAGCTAAAGGTGTCTAATAGCTATAGAATTTTAAAGTGGAGGTCCTTAAATGGTAATTAAACCATTAATATTATTAGTGGATAAATATGGACATCATTTAAGTGATTTTTGTTGATTAATTAAAAGGTTAGTTTAGTAATTAGCAAATTAAACAAAAAAAAATAGAGAAAACAAAATGTATCATCTTTTAGTTCATCTTCTTCACTGAATTTTTGAAGAGAAAGAATCCATTTTTAGGGTTCTTGGTTCGGCTAGCTTGGGGAAGTGCATGTAAGTGAATTTTTACTCGGTTTTTAATGATTTTTATGTTTTTGGAGTCGTTATAACTTAATCTAGCTAGCCCATGGACTAATTTGCAAAACTGTTAAAAGTCTAGGGTTTTATTATTGATGAATATGTATGTGTTTTGATGTTTGATGATAGAAAATGAATGGTTTTTGTTAGGTAAATAACATTTGTTAAGTGATTTTTGATAATATTGTCAATTGGGGATTAAATTGAGAAATGTGAAAATGTTCATGGTAAAATGTGAAATAAATGGAATATAGGGCTTGCTAGGGACTTAATTGATATTCGGCTAGCATGGGTATAAGTTGAATTGCATGAATTTACAATTTTATGAGTTAGGGACTAAATTGTAAAGATGTTAAAATACTAGGGGTAAAGTGTAAATTTGCAAAAAATATGTATTTTGGGCTGAATTGAATAGAAAGAATTATAAATAGGTTGAATTTGATTATATAGATCAAGAAAAGCCTCGTACAGAATTAGGTCGGGGGAAAAATAAGATAGTTGATTGATAGCTCGATTCTCTCCGTATAAATTCGAGGTAAGTTCGTATGTTAATAAACATTGATGTAATTGTGCTTTAAATGATTTATAATTGTATTATTGATTTAAATACAACCTTACAGGAATGTTCGATGAAGACTTGGCTACGTGTGAAATCCCAGTTGAACCTTAAGAATAGATAGGATACAAATAACATGTCATTAGGGGTTATTCTGTTTTGGGTGCTGGTCCATACGTTCTACCGGTGGCTGAGTTTTTTGGCATGTGTTGTGGATTCTCATCATCTTGTGTGAGCAGCACCGTGTAGCTACGTCTTGATTGTCAGCTTGTGTGAGAAGACTTGGTGATAGCTCGGGAGTGAGCATCTATATGAGATATGAGATTCAGATGGTTTTGACCATATCTTGGCACTTAGGGTGCGAGATTCCCGAGTATCCGATATTATTCCAAATGGTTCAATGGGTATACCAATGGTATGAAAGAGTATGAAATTGATACGTATCAGTGCAGGTATGTACATAAACCATATAAGCATTGGATCCATGAAATTGATGAGTTCTATGATTAGCTACTTGAATGAATATATGATAGCCTTGTGATTAAATGGAATTGTAGTTTATTATGTTTATATTACCTAAATTGTGAATGAATGGTAAGTTATACTTATTAGCCACGAGCTTACTAAGCTTTAAAGCTTACTCTGTTTACTTTTCCTTATTTTATAGTAATTTCAAAGCTTGCTCGGATTTGGGAGTCGTCGGAGATCTCATCACACTATCTAGCTGTTGTTTTGGTACTTTTGAACTTTGGATATTTTGGTTATATGGCATGTATAGGTGTTGTAGTTAATATGACCTATATGTTGGTAATGTATATAGTCAGTTGACTTGGCTTGTAAATGATGTATGTTTTGTTTATGTGTTAGCCATGTGATTTGGCTTGTTTTGGTAATTTGGTTATGTATGAGTAAATGGCCTTTTGATATGTGGTTTATAAATTGCTATGTGAATGCCTTGTTGAGAATTGGTATTAGAGGTAGCAAATGGTTGAAATTGAGATTGTATTAACATGCTAAGAATTGGGTAAAATAAGGCATATATGAAGTTAACCATTTAAGTGATTTTTGGATGTGATATTGGTATAATTTTGAATGCCCAATTGTGATGTTTATAAGCATTGTTTATTGTTGGTATTGGTATAGCATAATTTGAACTTGGTTGAGGTTGATATAAATGCCTACTTTTATAAGGGTCAATTGTAATTGAATTTGTTTAGGTTGATGCAAATTTGGGTGAGAAAGATGGCCTGGAAAATAACCTATTTTTGTCTACACGGGCAGAGACACGGGCGTGTGTCTCATCTGTGTGTGACACACGGTCAGGTGACATGGCCATGTGTCCCCTGATGTTTATTTAGAAACCAAGTCAGTAGCTCCACAGGGCCCAGCACACAGGTGTTTGACTTGGCCGTGTGGCATAAGTCAGTATACCTTCCAGTTTTCACACGGCCTAGCACATGGCCTAACATACGGGCGTGTGAGGACATTTCGAAGGGTACACGGGCTAGTCAAGCGGGCGTGTAGTTGGCCGTGTGACCCTAGTTAGTGAGTTACACGGGGTCGGAAAGGGGCTATGACTCGGCCATGTAATTCCATTTTGATTGTCCACACGGCCTGTGATACGGGTGTGTTTTTAGCCGTGTGAGACACATGGCCGGGCCATACGGGCGTGTGTCCCCTGCACTTTAGAAATTTTCTATGTTTTCCCAAAAATTTCCTGAATTATTGGTTTAGTCCCTAACCATTTTTAATGATTGTTTTTGGCCTCGATGGCTCATATTAGGGACTATATTATTTATTGTGAATGAATTTTATTTGGATATGAAAAATGTATGAGAAATGTATGTTCGTTTAAGTAATAAGTCTGGTAATGCTCCGTAACTCTATTCTGGCGATGGATACGGGTTAGGGGTGTTACATTTATATAACTATTGAGTTTTGAATTGAAGGGCTTGTTCTGACTTGTGATTGTGCAAATTGTTGTGTTTAGGTTGATATCAAATTTGGGTGAGAAATATGACTTGGAAATGGCCTATTTTTGTCCACACGGGCAGAGACACGGGTGTGTGTCTCAGCCGTGTGTCACACATGGGCGTGTGGTTTGGCCGTGTGTCCCCTACATCTTTAAATTTTGCGAAACAAAATGCTCAAAATATTCATACGGCCTAGCACACGGGTGTGTGGCTTGGCCGTGTGACCCAAGTCAGAGAGCACCTTAGTTTGGACATGGGTTGGGACACGGCTGTGTGTCTTTATTTCGAATGCCCACACGGCCTGAGACACGGGCGTGTCTCTTGACCGTGTGAGACATACGGCCTAGCCACACGAGTGTGTGTCCCCTGCAACTTTGAAAAATTTTGATATTTTTTGAAAAATTTTCTGAGTACTTGGTTTAGTCTCGACTTGTTTGTAATGTGTATTTTGGGTCTCGAGGGCTCATATATGGGACAATATGATTGATTTTGATTAGTTTCTAATATAAATGTTAAATGATATTAAATGTCTGTTATTTATTCTATAAATTTTGGTAATGCTCGATAACCCTATTCTGGCGACGAATATAGGTTAGAGGTGTTACATTTATTGGTATCAGAGCTACGGTTTAGTCGGTTCTCGGACTAAACATAGCATATACAAGTTTAGCTATACATGCCATTATATAACCTGTGATAGTGTGATATCTCTTGACCATTTTAAACATGTTTTTCATATAGCAATGCCATCCAACCGAGTTGATTCTGAAGAAGGTGAAAGTAATGCTCAAGCTTTTGTACAAAGAGCAGCATCTAGTAGTAGAAGGCCTATATCTGAGGGCCAAGGAGGAGAGGCTAAAGAAGCCTTCTTCCAAATAATGAATGAGTGGTTTGCAGAATTTGTACAAAAAAATCTGGCTGTACAACAACCTCCACCCCCTCCTATTCCTCATATGGTTCCTGATATTCCACAAAGTACAGAACTTGTTAGAATCGGTAAGCCACCTGTTGATAGAATTTGTAAATATGGCATTGAAGAGTTTAAAGCTATAGCTGATGATGATCCAGAAAGAGCTGAATTTTAGTTAGAAAATACCATCAGAGTTCTCGATGAATTGTTTTGTTCACCAGATGAATGTTTGAAATGTGCTTTATCTCTGTTAAAAGATTCAGCCTACCAGTGGTGGAACACCTTAATTTCTGTTGTACCAAAAGAGAAGGTTACATGGGAATTTTTCCAAACTGAATTTCGAAAGAAATATATCAGCCAGAGGTTTCTTGATCAAAAACGTAAAGAATTCGTGGAACTTAAACAGGGCCACATGACCGTATCTAAGTATGAACGAGAATTTGTCCGACTGAGTAAGTATGCACGAGAATGCATTCTGACTGAAACTGCAATGTGCAAGCGGTTTGAAGATGGACTAAATGAAGACATAAAATTATTAGTCAGAATTCTTGAATTAAAAGAATTTGTTGTACTTGTTGACCGAGCATATAAAGCCGAAGAGCTTAGTAAAGAGAAGTTGAATTTTCTATAGATCTTGTTTCGAGAACAACACCGATATCAATAGCACCCTACAGAATGGCTTCGACAGAATTAAAAGAGTTGAAAGCACAGTTGCAAGAGTTGACTGACAGAGGTTTCTCTTGACCTAGTTTTTCACTATGGGGTGCACCGGTTCTGTTTGTTAAGAAGAAGGATGGATCGTTGAGATTATGTATTGATTACCGACAGCTCAACAAAGTCACAATCAAGAATAAGTATCCACTGCCTCGTATTGATGACTTGTTTGATCAATTGAAAGGTGCCACGGTGTTTTCAAAGTTGATATCGTTCTGGTTATTATCAGTTACGAGTGAAAGACTTGGATGTACCGAAAATAGCCTTCAGAACTAGGTACGGGCATTATGAATTCCTTGTGATGCCGTTTGGCTTGACTAATGCACCTGCGGTATTTATGGATTTGATGAATAGAATTTTTAGACTATATTTAGATAGATTGTGGTGGTATTTATTGATGATATTATGGTATATTCCCGAGATGAAAATGAACATGCTGATCATTTGAGAATTGTGCTGCAAACTCTGCATGAGAAATAACTATATGCTAAATTTAGCAAATGTGAATTTTGGCTTCGGGAAGTTGGTTTTCTTGGACATATAGTATCTGCTGAAGGCATTAAAGTGGATCCAAAAAAATTTCAGTAATCATTAACTTGAAAGCACCGAAAAATGTGTCTGAAGTCAGAAGATTTTTGGGATTAGCTGGTTATTATCGAATATTTGTAAAAGGATTTTCGATGATAGCTTTGCCGATGACACAGTTGTTGCAGAAAGATGTGAAATTTGAATGGACCGATAAATGTCAGCAAAGTTTTGACCAGTGGAAAGCTCTATTGACTGAAGCACCAATTCTGGTTCAGCCTAAATCGGGTGAGAAATTTGTAATTTACATTGATGCATCATTGAACGGTTTAGGTTGTGTTGATGCAAGAAGGTAAAGTGATAACCTATGCTTCCAGACAGTTAAAACCACATGAAAACAATTACCCGATACATGATTTAGAATTGGTAGTTATTGTTTTTGCACTGGAAATTGGCGACACTATTTGTTTGGTGAAAAGTGTCATATATTTAGCGATCATAAAAGCTTAAAATATTTGATGTCGCAGAAAGATTTGAATCTGAGACAATTTAGGTGGCTTCAATTGTTGAAAGACTATGATTTGATTATTGATTATCATCTGGGAAAAACAAACGTAGTTGCAGATGCTCTAAGTAGAAAGTCATTTTTACTTTACGAGGAATGAATACCCGATTGTCATTTTCTAATGATGGCTCAATCTTAGCCGAGTTAAAAGCTAAACCAATGTTTCTACAGCAGATCTGTGAAGCCTAGAAATGTGATAATGAGTTGCAAGCTAAACGAGTACAATATGAGTCAACTTCTAATTCAGAATTTCAAATGGGGCCTGATGATTGTCTGTTATTCAGAGGTAGAGTTTGTGTATTGAAGAATTTAGAGCTTATACAGAAGATTTTGCACGAAGCTCATAATGGTACTATGTCTGTTCATCGGGGAGTAATAAAATGTACAATGATTTGAAACAGATGTATTGGTGGCCGGGTATTAAACATGATATTTTTGAATTCGTATCTAGATGTTTGATATGTCAGCAAGTTAAAGCTGAACATCAGGTACCTTTGGGATTGTTACAGTCAGTCACGATATCGGAATGGAAATGGGATAGAGTTACTATGGATTTTGTATCCGGATTACCCTTATTTACGAAAAAGAAAGATGCCATCTGGGTAATTATCAATCATCTGACGAAGTCTGCCCACTTTATCCCGGTACGTATGGATTTCTCTCTGGACTGTTTAGCAGAATTATATGTTTCAGAAATTGTTAGACTACATGGAGTGCCAATTTCTATTATTTCGGATAAAGATCCGCGGTTTACATCCCAATTCTGGGAAAAGCTACAAGAAGCTCTAGGTACACGGTTGTCTTTTAATACCGCATTTCATCCTCAGACAGATGGTCAGTCAGAGCGTGTGATTCAGATTCTTGAAGATATGCTTCGGTGCTGTGTTTTAGAATTCGAAGGCAATTAGGAGAAATATTTGCCGTTAGTCGAATTCGCATATAATAACAGTTATCAGTCAAGCATAAAGATGGCACCGTATAAGGCTCTGTATGGTTGTAAATGTAAATCTCCATTGTATTTGACTGAGCTCAGTGAGAAAAAGATAAATGGAGTTGATTTGATCCGCGAGACTGAATAAAAGGTGAAAGTGATCAGAGATAGCTTGAAAGCAGCCTCTGATCGTCAGAAATCCTATGCGGATCTTAAACGTAAAGAGATAGAATTTCAAGTTGGTGACAAAGTATTTATGAAATTTTCACCTTGGAAGAAAGTTCTTTGGTTTGGACGTAAAGGAAAACTAAGTCCACGATTTATCGGGCCATATGAGATCACTGAGAGAATCAGACCCATTGCATACCGATTAGCCCTATCGCCAGAGCTTGACAGAATTCACAATGTTTTTCACGTCTCTATGTTACGACAATATCGGTCAGATCCTTCACATGTTATCTCTCCTACGGAGGTCAAGACTCAGCCTGACATGACATACATTGAAAAATCGATCAAAATCCTGGCATGTGAGACGAGAGAATTGGGAAATAAAAAGGTAGCTTTAGTAAAATTCCTCTGGCAACGACATGAAATAGAAGAGGCTACCTGGGAACCCGAGGAAAAAAATGAGAAAGCAATATCCAAACCTCTTTACTAGTAAGATTTTCGAGGACAAAAATTTCTTAAGGGGGAGAATTGTAATAGCCCGTTTTCAGTGAAATTGAAACAGTGGTTTCAGGACCACAAATCCGAGTCCAGAAGAAAAATTATTTTTATATTATTTCATGGTCTGCATTATGATAGAAATATCGTATGAAAATTTTGTTAAGAAAATTTTACCGATTATATGTCTAATTTGATAAAAAGGACCAAATTGCATAAAGTACAGACGTTGAATTCTAGTAGCTAAATGGATCAAATAGCTATGGAATTCAAAATTTGAGGTCCTTATATGGAAAATAGACCATTAAGAGGAGTTAGTAGATAAGTATGATTAGTCATCAATGGAAACTTTGATAAAGACAAGGATGAAATTGGAAAGTAAAAGATAAAAAGATGATAAATAATAAAATAAAGTAAAACATCATCATATTAGCATCTTTCCAAAATTAAAAACATGGAAACCCTAGCTATAGGGACTTGAAGAAAGACAAGCTTATTTGGCTTAATTAGGTGAGTATCATTGTCCCGTTTTTAATAATTTTCATGTTTCCAAGATCGTAATAGCTTAATCAAGCTATCTCGGGGATTAATTTTTAAAATTATCAAAGTGTTAGGGTTTTTCCATGGATGAGTATGTATGAATTATGAAGTTTTATGGTAGAAAATGAAAGGTTGTTGATAGATAAACAACTTTTGTTAAGGGAATTTTGATGAAATCATGATTTAGGGACTAAATTGATAAGATGAAAAATTCATGGAAAAATTCTAAATTTTATGAAATGAATGGGCTGCTAATGTTATATGTAAAAACTGACTAGGCTTGGAATAAGGATTAAATTGCATGAATTTCATTTTCCGAGCCTAGGGATGAAATCGTAATTAATTAAAAGTATAGGGGTAAAATGGTAATTTTGCAAAAAATGTGAATTGGATTGAATTGAATATAAATTGATGTTAAATTCATTCATATAGATCCGGATAGATCAAATACTGATTTAGATCGTGGTAAAGAGAAAGTAACAAATTAGTAGCTTTTGAGTACACGAACATTGTCGAGGTAAGTTCGTGTAACTAAAATTGTATATTTATATGTTTGAATTGAATGTTATGTATGTGAATTGTGTAATTGCTATGAATGAAAATCAATCACATATCTGCCAATGTCCTACAAGTATTAAGTTCCGTTTGAACAAATAAAACTCGATGGAATACAGGGTTCCCGAATTGGTTGTGGTCCTGCATGTGTTGCGGACACACCACAGCTCGCAAGAGCGTCCCGTTATTAGCTCTCATGAGCATCCCAATATTGGTTCTCTTGAGCTTCTTGATATATGGCTCTCACGAGTTTCCCGTTAATAGCTTTTTTGAGCATCTCGATTTGTTGTGATCTTGCATATGTTGTGGACACACCATAGTTCTTATGAGCGTCCCGATATATGGATTTTTGGAGCTTCCCGATTAAAAGCTCTTTCATGAGCTTCCCAATTAATGGCTCTTTGAAGCTACCCGATAATGGCTCGCATGAGCTTCCCGATTATGGCTCTTATGAGCTTCCCATTATATGGCTCGAGAGAGAGCTTCCCGTTTATGTGCTCGTATAAGCATTCTCGAATATGAATTGACAGATTACAGATTTGTACACTTCGTGTGTACTACCCTCATATCCATCGATATTTTAAAAGGTTCAACGGGTAAAGTTCTAATATGAGATAACATGGGCTCTAAATGAACTATTACTCGAATATATCTGAAATACATGGAAATAATTTCTACATGTTATATGGACTCATGATGTGAAAAGTATATGTATATGGCAATTTGACTATTATTGAGCTCATATATGCTTCTTGGTATTTCTAAGAAATACATGACTAACATGTTTGATGAGGATATGTGTTTAGGCTATGGCCAAGTTAATTGAATATTGCTTATATACTTACCTTATGTATGAAATAATGGTAAGTTTAATTCTATGTTATACGAACTTACTAAGCTTTAAAGCTTACTTTGTTTTATTTTCCTGTTTTATAGTGATTCGGAAGCTCGTTGGGTTAGAATCTTGGCGGAGATATCTCACACTATCCATCAGCTCAATTCGGTATATGTAACAAACTAAATTTTCATTATAATGGCATGTATAGGCTAAATTTGGCCAATGATGGTATGTATGTGTTTGGTTGAAATTAGCCATTGATATGGCTTGTAGTTGGTATTTTTTGATATTTAAAAATGGCCTTAATATGTTTGATGTGTGTTTGAAATGGATGAATCATGAAAATCATATAGGCATGTTGGTGATTGGTTTTTGATAGTATAATTGGTAAAAGATGCCTATATGTATGTATGGTTATTTTGATAAGTTTGGATAGTTAAACATATGTATTGATATGTCAAGTATAACTCTTGAGTTTGGCTTGAATTGAATGGCTTGTTGTGACTTGTGATTGTGCAAATTGTTGTGTTTAGGTTGATATCAAATTTGGGTGAGAAATATTGCTTGGAAATGGCCTATTTTTGTCCACACGGGCAGAGACACAGGCATGTGTCTCAGTCGTATGGGCGTGTGTTTCGCCGTGTGTCCCCTGCATCTTTAAATTTTGCAAAACAGAATGCTCAAAATATTCACATAGCCTAGCACTCGGGCGTGTGGCTTGGCCGTGTGACCCCTGCACCTATTTAATGCAAGTCAGTATGCTCACACGGCCTAGCACACAGGCGTGTGGCTTGGTCGTTTGACCCAAGTCAGAGAGCACCCTAGTTTGGACAGGGGTTGGGACCCGGCCGTTTGTCCTTATTTTGAATGCCCAAACGACCTGAGACATGGGCGTGTCTCTTGACCGTGTGAGACACACGGCCTGGCCACACAGGCGTGTGTTCCCTACAACTTTGAAAAATTTTGATATTTTCCAAAAAAATTTCTGAGTACCCGGTTTAGTCTTGACTTGTTTGTAATGTGTATTTTGGGCCTCGAGGGCTCATATATGGGACAATATGATTAATTTTGATTAGTTTCTGATATGAATGTTAAATGATATTAAATGTCTGTTATTTATTCCGTAAATTTTGGTAATGCTCGGTAACCCTGTTCCGGCGACGAATATGGGTTAGAGGTGTTACAGAGTGGCTTTCTATTCACTAATTGGAAAGATATTTCTAGTTTGCTTATCATAATGATATGTTTTGCATGCTTTATTCAAATGATCTCTAGAATTACTAACATAGAGAATTAACTTCACTACTTTCTTGGAAGGTTGATTCAATCTTTTATGTCAAAGTTCCAAAGAGGATGAAACTTAAATCAAAACTACTTTGACTGTCGATACTTGCCAGAAGTAGTAAAGTCCATCCTGTCTCTCACCCGCTCCAGTTAACTCCCTCGAATGAAGGTCCTGAATAACACATATGTTAGTAGAAAATTGGACAAAACAATTCATATCATCATTCAACTGTGAAACCAAAATTAAATTGCAGTTTAGTTTAGGAACGTAAGGACCATGTTTTAAGTGAATTTTGCTTGTGAATTTAACCATTCCTTCTTGGGTAAGCACCTGTTTGGCCATCAGGGAGTCGTACAAAACATGCTACAACTTCTCTAACATTCGTAAAACACATAAAATCACCTTAACATGATTTGAACACCATGTATCAATAATCTAATTATTCTTGAACTTAACATTCAACTGATTGATAGTGAATTGTGTACTACCAAACACCGCTAGAAGAGATTGCCATTGCTCAGCGATAAAACCAGGAAGTGTCACCCCCCTTGACGGTGATGGTGGTGGTGGAGAGGTAGAATCGCTGCCAGCCATTGAGAACGATGAATTTTTGTGTGTGTTAAACACCAAGCTCAGATAACATTACAAGAATGGGGTAATACCTTTCAATCTTATTGATAGACTTCAAGAGTATACATAATATTTATATAACAGTAGTCACGTAGGAATAGGAAAGATGTATAATATATTCCTAAATATATGACTAAAAGATATACAATAATATACAATATATCCCTAAAAGATAATATTACATAATAGTATATTAACATGTACCCTTATCGTTTGTAACCATCATACAAGTCACCCAATCATAGGTTTCTCTTTAAAATTTTCAATTTGATCATAAGTCTAACTTAAGTATCGAGTGCGCCTCGAAGGAAAAACCATGGAAGATTGATCGTTGTATTTCAGAGTTTTAAATTTATAATGATCGATCCTGGAATTAACTATAACAACGATTGAGGCAAGTGCACCTATCGAACAGTAGTATAGCTTAGGCAAGACCGGATTGTCGAACCCAAAGGAACTAAAAGTACTAATACTAACTTTCTTTTTATTATTTAGCCTAAAATAAGTGAAGTTGTTTATTAATCTAAATTAACTAATTACTAAGCTGAAGACGCAATGACAAAAAGAATGAATTGGGGAAATACTTGGGAAAAACTCAGTTGATTAAGACGATACCCTTAGGAAGAATCCACCTAGACTTCACTTGTTATCTAACACCAACCGACGATTTATTCACTTGACTTGATCCGTAGGACTCCTAATTTATATTAAACCCTCTCTCGAGCGAATAACGTCTAACCCTAGGTTGATTAATTGAAATCTCTTTCTAATTAAAACCCCTAGAATAGCAGTAAATCGATCTATGGACTCCCATATTAGGTTTCACCCTAATCCGAAACGCTTCGTCACCCTATCTCTAGGCGCGCGATCAACTCCGCTTAATTATGCTAGATCTACTCTTAAGCAGAGACTTTTGCTCCACCACCTAAGCACATTCAACTTGAATTAATATCCGTGAAATATCAACACAAGAATTAAGCACACATAATCAAGAACAAATCAAGTATTTATCATATAGTTCAGAAAACAATAACAAGGTTCATCTAGGTTTCATCCCCCTTCAAGTATCTGAAGGGTTTAGTTCATAATAATAAAGAAAAACATCTCAGAAGAAAAGATAAAACAAAACAAAAGAAATCCCTAAAACTCCTTGAAGGAATTGAAGGAGAGATCCTCCGTCTTGAGTAGAATTCCGGCTTCTGGAGATGGATCAACTGGCTATCCCTTGAGAGTTTCCCACAAATCTGACCTTTTCGGCTCGGCTCCTTGGCCTAGCTAACTGCCCTCTGTTAGGTTATACCTTGGGTCTTTATATAGGCTTTTGAAATAGGTTTCCGAGTGAAATTACTCTCCTCCAAGGCAGGGGCACGGCCATGGCACACGCCCGTGAGAATCATGGCCAGGACGTGTTGGACTCCGTTAATGAGGCACGGCCGTGTAGATCGACTTCAGGCCGTGTTCTAGTATATTTGAGGAGGCACGGCCGTGTGGGATTTAGTCCAGGCCGTGTCGATTTCTTCTTTGGCCCATTTTGGTCCGTTTTGAGCCCGTTTCTCGTTCTTTTTATTCTTGGGTGCTTTCCTGAGTATAAGACATGAAAAGAAAGGATTAAGAGCACCTTTTTACATAAATTAAGGGATAATGATAAACCGAAATAGTAACATATTTTAATCCCACATTTAGCATAGTTTTGGAAGAATTATCCCTTATTTTATGTAAAAAGGTGCTCTTAATCCTTTCTTTTTATGTTTTATACTCAGGAAAGCACCAGGGGATGAAAAGAACGCAAAACGGGCTTAAAACGGGACAAATGGGCTAAAGCATGAAATCGACACGGCCTGGACCAAGGATCACACGGCCGTGCCTCATCAATAAAGTCCACACGGTCTGGCCACGATTCGCACGGGCGTGTGCCAGAGGCCGTGCCCTGCAGCGGCCAGGAGGAGTTTTACTCGGATTTGGATGCTTGGAGGCAAAGAAACACACACCAAAGTCTAATTAAACCCCTAATTAGGAATTGCACTCAAATTAGGATACTTGGAGGCCAAGTAACACATCTCAAAGCCTATATAAACACCCTAGGGGGCAACTTAATCGGGGAGTTCGGTAGAAGCCTTCTGCCAGGGCTTTTGTCAGGGCGGTTAGCTAGGCCAAGGAGCCGAGCCGAAAAGGTCAGATTTGTGGGAAACTCTCAAGGGATAGCCAGTTGATCCATCTCCAGAAGCCGGAATTTTACTCAAGATGGAGGATCTCTCCTTCAATTCCTTCAGGGAGTTTTAGGGATTTCTTATGTTTTGTTTTATCTTTTCTTCTGAGATGTTTTTCTTTATTATTATGAACTAAACCCTTCAGATACTTGAAGGGGGATGAAACCTAAATGAATCTTGTTATTGTTTTCTAAACTATATGATAAATACTTGATTTGTTCTTGATTATGTGTGCTTAATTCTTGTGTTGATATTTCGCGGATATTAATTCAAGTTGAATGTGCTTAGGTGTTGGAGCAAAAGTCTCGCTAAGAGTAGATCTAGCATAATTAAGCGGAGTTGATCGCGCCTAGAGATAGGGTGACGGCGTTGCGGATTAGGGGTGAAACCTAATATGGGAGTCCATAGATCGATTTATCGCTATTCTAGGGGTTTTAATTAGAAAGAGATTTCAATTAATCAACCTAGGGTTAGACGTTATTCGCCTCGAGAGAGGGTTTAATATAAATTAGGAGTCCTACGGATCAAGTCAAGTGAATAAATCGTGCAGTTCAAAGTGTTAGATAACAAGTGAAGTCTAGGTGGATTCTTCCTAAGGGTATCGTTTTAATCAATTGAGTTTTTCCCAAGTATTTCCCCAATTCATTCTTTTTGTCTTTGCGTCTTTAGCTTAGTAATTAGTAAATTTAGATTAATAAACAACTTCACTTATTTTAGGCTAAATAATAGAAAGAAAGTTAGTATTAGTACTTTTAGTTCCTTTGGGTTCGACAATCCGGTCTTGCCTAAGCTATACTACTGTTCGATAGGTGCACTTGCCTCAATCGTTGTCATAGTTAGTTTCCAGGTTCGATCATTCTCATTATAAATTTTAAAACTCTGACTTCACAGCGATCATGTTTTTGGCGCCGTTGCCGGGGAACTAAAATATTAAGAAAGCTCTATTTTTATTACTTTCGCCATTTTTTTATTTTTTGCATTTTATTTTTATTTTTATTATTTTTTTTACTTTGCTAATTTTTCCTCTATTTTGCTTTTGGTAGATAATTTTAGTCTATAGAGAAGATGGCACTGAATAATTATCAGTGGCAAGTGATGAAGACAATTCCTACTAAAGCAGCCAGTGTCTTCAACCTCGACGTGGTCACCAGGTTAGCTAATCAGTCAGAGATGATGAATAAAAAATTTGATGGTTTGAATAGTCTCTTGCAGGTACACCCAGAAATACAATATGATTCAAATTTAGGAGGCGTGGCGAATCCTGAGTACCCACTCTACGGATATGGCATGGAAAACGAGCAAGCTCACTATACGGTTAACTATTCTAGACCACAAAATAATTTTTATAATTACACTTATAATGCAGGTTGGAGGTACCATCCTAATTTCTCGTGGGATGATCAAAATAGCCAAAGACCGGAACTTCCTCCAGGTTTTCAACAACCACCTCACCAATAAGAAGAGGAGTCGAAAATTGAAGAGATGTTGACAAAATTCATGGCAGCCACAGATACCCGTCTCCAAGACACTGAGACAACACTTAAAAACCAACAAACATCGATTGAAGGGATCAAGAACCAAGTTGGGGAACTTACTAAGTCAGTTGGGGAAATTACTAAGTCAGTTGGACAACTTGCGAAGTGATTTCCGAACAACTACAAGAAAGCTTGGCCAACCACACTTGAAACTAACCCAAAAGAGTAAATTCAAGTCAGTATGTGACTCATGACAAAGAAAGGTTAGTGGAATCGACCCAAGGCAAGAGCTCATGGTGAGTGGAGGTAAGGTTGAGGTAAGCCAGGATTTATCGAACCTGGTAATTACAGAGTACCAAGCTCGTGCGCCATACCCCAATGCGATAAAGAAAGACCACACAGAGGAAGAATTCGGTAAGTCTCTTAAACTTCCAAAGAAATTTCATATTAACTTGCCGTTTCTTGAAGCTCTTTCGCAGATGCTAGATCCTAGACCTCGTATCAATAAATAAGAAATTCATGAGGAACGAAGGCTTTGGATCGATAAACTAGACGAATGGAAGACACACTTCAAGGAGAGACTAAAAACAAACAAAGCAAAAACGAGGAAAATCCACGACGAACTTAATGATGGGACAACCCAGCTTAAGATAGGAGATCAGGTACTCAAAATCTTCCCAGATGGAACAGTCGAGGTAACTAATCCTAAATTTAGCACTTCTAAGTTAAACACTACTCGACTTAAACTTTATATCCACAACCGAATTGATCGCATGAGAAAGGATTTTCACCTCCTCAAACCACCATGACCATACGAATGAGAGGTAAAGTCTAGCTTAAGACTATAAACGAGCGCTTCTTGGGAGGCAACCCGAGCACTAACCCCATTAATTTTTACATTTTTTTTATTTTTACTTTTATTTTTCCTTTTAGCACCTAACCATAAACTAACCAAGGTACAGATTTCCATGCCACACGGCCTTGCACACGCGGCCACGGCCGTGGTAATGTGGCCATCACAGAAGGGTGCAGGCGGGGGCAACCACCAGATCCATAATCTCTATTTAGACCCCCCTTCTTCCTTTTTCTTGTTCAGTTGTCTTTCTTCTTTCATTTTCCATTATTTACTTTTATTCTTATTCTTATTTACTTCTATTTTTATTTTTATTTTTATTTTCTTTATTATTTTCTTCTTATTCTTCATACCATTTAGATTTAGCTTAGGATACAATAAAATCAGACCGGCAACCTTGAGGATTCAAGTTCAAACGGTTCGAGGCACTTCCCCACGTTCACCTCCAATCCTATCCGGTTTCTTTTCATTAATTTCATCCATAATTCAGGAAGTTTCACTTCTCCCCATATCTTATGATTTTAGTATTATTGTGTTATTATCTAACTTTGTACATTGAGGTCAATGTACATCTTAAGTGTGGGGGGGTGAACAACCTAAAAATGTGCCTAATTTTTTTCATTATTCTCAAATTCCTGAAATTGGGTGCCAAACTTTTTGCATTATTCTCAAAATCCTGAATTTAGTCTTGTTTTTAAGTAATTTCCTCATATTACTAATTAAGATGAAATTTCTGATGATTTATGATTTTTATTGATATGTTTTAGATTAAGTCATTGATAATTGTGCATTGATAATTAAATTCTAAGAATACTAGAGAATCAAGTATGATAAGTCTATTTTTCAGAAATTAAAAATTTTCTAGGTTGTATACCCGAGTTTAAATATTACTTTGAAGTTTGAAATTTACAAGGTTGATGTCAAAAATACCCATAATTTTTGTGAGTTTTTGAGCCTTATAGAACATATATTCTTTTTCATGCTCACTTTATTGATTATGAGTATGTCAACATTGATTTGTTATTCTAGAACTTGCCTCGTTTATACATATCGAGACCACACCCATGATTTGATATACAGAGATGATTAAGGCACCTAGGTTTTAACCCACTAACTCCATTAAAAGCCTACCTTCACAATTAACCCCTACTGAACCCTTTTTAATCATAACAACCCTTTTTATTGAAATAACCACTAATATTAACCCAGAAACCCTTTGTTTTTGTTATCCCATTCCTTTTGACTACCCTTATATCAAGATTTGATTTGATTAATAGCCTAACTATGTTTTTTATTTTAGTAATTTATCCTTTTTTATGTATTTCTGATTAAAAAAAATCGAAGTATAGTCGTTATTCATTACTAGTTTTGTGATTAAGTGTTGAAGAAGAAGCTCATATTATTAGTATTATTAGCTTTCAGTTGATGTAATTACTTTTATTTAGTTCATTGTTTCTGGTTAGGTAATTTTTCAAATACGATCTTGATTCTAACCCTCTAATTCAGCCTTTAACCACACCTTAACCCTAGCCCCGTTACAACCCTGACAAAGACCTTTTGATTTGTGCATCATCTCATATTATAGTGGTGGAGATTTGATTTTCAGGCAAGCCTATGGGATTAACTTTTCATGTTCGACTTTTGAGTGCCTAAATTTTGAACCTTAAACACTTTGAGTGATTTGAGTGAATCTCTAGTGAGGATGTCAATCCTTGTCGGTTTTGAATTAAAGGTAATTATTTAGACAAGGGGAGACGCCTATATTTTCGAGCTACAAATCTATGACTTAGATTGTTTGAATCCTTAGGACTCTTTGAATTGAATTATCCATGCAGAAATTATCTATGAATTATGATGAAACATTGTTGATAGGAATTATGAATTATAGAAAGTTCGTTTTAATTGTAAGTTGAGAATTTTGCTTGAGGACAAGCAAAAGCTTAAGTGTGGGGGTATTTGATAAACCGAAATAGTAACATATTTTAATCCCACATTTAGCATACTTTTGGAAGAATTATCCCTTATTTTATGTAAAGAGGTGCTCTTAATCCTTTATTTTCATGTTTTATACTCAGGAAAGCACCAGGGGATGAAAAGAATGCAAAACGGGCTTAAAACGAGACAAATGGGCCAAAGCATGAAATCGACACGGCCTGGACCAAAGATCACACGGCCGTGCCTCCTTAAAGATCTCGAACACGGCTTGGACCATGATTTACACGGCTGTGCCTCATCAACGAAGTCCACACGGTCTGGCCACGATTCACACGGGCATGTGCCAGAGGCCTTGCCCTGCCGCGACCAAGAGGAGTTTTACTCGGATTTGGATGCTTGGAGGCAAAGAAACACACTCCAAAGTCTAATTAAACCCCCAATTAGGAATTTCACTCAAATTAGGATACTTGGAGGCCAAGTAACAAATCTCAAAGCCTATATAAACACCCTAGGGGGCAACTTAATCGGGGAGTTCGGCAGAAGCCTTCGGCCAGGGCTTTTGTCAAGGCGGTTAGCTAGGCCAAGGAGTCGAGCTGAAAAGGTCAGATTTGTGGGAAACTCTCAAGGGATAGCCAGTTGATCCATCTCCAGAAGCCAGAATTTTACTTAAGACGGAGGATCTCTCCTTCAATTCCTTCAACGAGTTTTAGGGATTTCTTATGTTTTGTTTTATCTTTTCTTCTGAGATGTTTTTCTTTATTATTATGAACTAAACCCTTCAGATACCTAAAGGGGGATGAAACCTAGATGAATCTTGTTATTGTTTTCTGAACTATATGATAAATACTTGATTTGTTCTTGATTATGTGTGCTTAATTCTTGTGTTGATATTTCACGGATATTAATTCAAGTTGAATGTGCTTAGGTGGTGGAGCAAAAGTCCCTGCTTAAGAGTAGATCTAGCATAATTAAGCGGAGTTGATCGTACGCCTAGAGATAGGGTGACAAGATTTTGCCGGATTAGGGTGAAACCTAATATGGGAGTCCATAGATCGATTTACTGCTATTCTAAGGGTTTTAATTAGAAAGAGAGTTCAATTAATCAACCTAGGGTTAGACGTTATTCGCCTCGAGAGAGGGTTTAATATAAATTAGGGAGTCCTATGGATCAAGTCAAGTGAATAAATCGTCTGGTTCAGTGTTAGATAACAAGTGAAGTCTAGGTAGATTCTTCCTAAGGGTATCGTTTTAATCAACTGAGTTTTTCCCAAGTATTTCCCCAATTCATTCTTTTTGTCTTTGCGTCTTTAGCTTAGTAATTAGTAAATTTAGATTAATAAACAACTTCACTTATTTTAGGCTAAATAATAGAAAGAAAGTTAGTATTAGTACTTTTAGTTCCTTTGGGTTCGACAATCCGATCTTGCCTAAGCTATACTACTGTTCGATAGGTGCACTTGCCTCAATCGTTGTCATAGTTAGTTTTCAGGTTCGATCATTCTCATTATAAATTTTAAAACTCTGACTTCACAGCGATCACATAACTCATCCAAAAGTATGCTAAATGTGGGATTAAAATATGTTACTATTTTGGTTTATCAAAGACCCCCACACTTAAGCTTTTGCTTGTCCTCAAGCAAAATTCTCAACTTACAATTAAAACGAACTTTCTATAATTCATAATTCCTATCAACAATGTTTCATCATAATTCATAGATAATTTATCCATGGATAATTCAATTCAAAGAGTCCTAAAGATTCAAACAATCTAAGTCATAGATTTGTAGCTCGAAAATATAGGCGTCTCCCCTTATCTAAATAATTACCTTTAATTCAAAACCGACAAGGATTGACATCCTCACAAAAGATTCACTCAAATCACTCAAAGTGTTTAAGGTTCAAAATTTAGGCACTCAAAAGTCGAACATGAAAAGTTAATCCCATAGGCTTGCCTGAAAATCAAGTCTCCACCACTGTAATATGAGATGATGCACAAATCAAAAGGTCTTTAATTAGGGTTGTAACGGGGCTAGGGTTAAGGTGTGGATAGAGGTTGAATTAGAAGGTTAGAATCGAGATTGAATTGATAAATTACCTAACTAGAAACAATAAACTGAATAATTACATAGTGAATTGAAACCTTTATAATACGAGCTTCTTCTTCAATAAATAGACTCTAACTGTACAAGCTCGCCTTTAATCGTACTAATACTGAATATACTTTGATTTTTTTTATATATAATACATATATTCATATACTAAGATGAAATAATTAGGTAGCTTAATCAAATCAAATCTCGATATAAGGGAAGTCGAAAAAAGAACGGTGATAACAAATACAAAGGGTTTTGGGTTAATATTAGTGGTTATGTCAATAAAAAGGGTTGTTAGGATTAAAAGGGGTTCACTAGGGGTTAATTGTGAAGGTAGGCTTTTAATGGAGTTAGTGGGTTAAAACCTAGGTGCCTTAATTGATCGTTGTGAAGTCAGAGTTTTAAAATTTATAAAGATAATGATCGAACCTGGAAACTAACTATGTCAACGATTGAGGCAAGTGCACCTATCGAACAGTAGTATAGCTTAGGCAAGACCGGATTATCGAACCCAAAGGAACTAAAAGTACTAATACTAACTTTCTTTCTATTATTTAGCCTAAAATAAGTGAAGTTGTTTATTAATCTAAATTAACTAATTACTAAGCTAAAGACGCAAAGACAAAAAGAATGAATTGGGGAAATACTTGGGAAAAACTCAGTTGATTAAGACGATACCCTTAGGAAGAATCCACCTAGACTCCACTTGTTATCTAACACGGAACCAGACGATTTATTCACTTGACTTGATCCGTAGGACTCCCTAATTTATATTAAACCCTCTCTCGAGGCGAATAACGTCTAACCCTAGGTTAATTAATTGAAATCTCTTTCCCATTAATAACCCCTTAGAATAGCAGTAAATTGATCTATGGACTCCCATATTAGGTTTCACCCTAATCCGGAAAAATCTCGTCACCCTATCTCTAGGCGCGCGATCAACTCTGCTTAATTATGCTAGATCTACTCTTAAGCAGGGACTTTTGCTCTACCACCTAAGCACATTCAACTTGAATTAATATCCGCGAAATATCAACACAAGAATTAAGCACACATAATTAAGAACAAATCAAGTATTTATCATATAGTTCAGAAAACAATAACAAGATTCATCTAGGATTCATCCTCCCTCAGGTATCTGAAGGGTTTAGTTCATAATAATAAAGAAAAACATCTCAGAAGAAAAGATAAAACAAAACATAAGAAATCCCTAAAACCCCCTGAAGGAATTGAAGAGGAGATCCTCCGTCTTGAGTAGAATTCTGGCTTTTTGAGATGGATCAACTGGCTATCCCTTGAGAGTTTCCCACAAATCTGACCTTTTCGGCTCGGCTCCTTGGCCTAGCTGACCGCCCGTCGACTCCCGCTTCTAGGTTATACCTAGGGTGTATTTATAGGCTTTTGGAATGTGTTTCTTTGCCTCCAAGTATCCAAATCCGAGTGAAATTACTCTACTCCACGGCAGGGGCACGGCCATGGCACACGCCCGTGTGAATCGTGGTCAGGCCATGTTGGATTCCATTAGTGAGGCACGGCCGTGTAGATCGACATCAGGCTGTGTTCTAGTATATTTGAGGAGGCACAGCCGTGTGGGCTTTAGTCCAGGCCGTGTCGATTTCTTCTTTGGCCCATTTTGGTCCGTTTTGAGTCCGTTTCTTGTTCTTTTTATTCTTGGGTGCTTTCCTGAGTATAAGACATGAAAAGAAAGGATTAAGAGCACCTTTTTACATAAATCAAGGGATAAATCATCCAAAAGTATGCTAAATGTGGGATTAAAATATGTTACTATTTCAATTTATCAAATACCCCCACACTTAAGCTTTTGCTTGTCCTCAAGCAAAATTCTCAACTTACAATTAAAACGAACTTTCTATAATTCATAATACCTATCAACAATGTCTTATCATAATTCATAGATAATTTATACATGGATAATTCAATTCATTTCAAAGAGTCCTAAGGATTCAAACAATCTAAGTCATAGATTTGTAGCTCGAAAATATAGGCGTCTCCCCTTATATAAATAATTACCTTTAATTCAAAACCGAAAAGGATTGACATCCTCACTAGAGATTCACTCAAATCACTCAAAGTGTTTAAGGTTCAGGAAAAAGAGCTCAAAAGTCAAACATGAAAAGTTAATCCCATAGGCTTGCCTGAAAATCAAATCTCCACCACTATAATATGAGATGATGCACAAATCAAAAGGTCTTTAATTAGAGTCATGAATGGGGCTAGGTTTAGGTGTGGATAAAGGCTGAATTAGAAGGTTAGAATCGAGATTGAATTGATAAATTACCTAACTAGAAACAATAAACTGAATAATTACATAATGAATTGAAACCTTAATAATACGAGCTTTTTCTTCAATATTTGGAATTCAAACGTATAAACTCACTTAATCATAAAACTAATAATGAATAACGACTATACTTCGATTTTTTTTAAGAACAAATCATAAATACATAACAAAGGATAAATTACTGAAATAAAAACAAAGTTATGCTATTAATCAAATCAAATCTCGATATAAGGGTAGTCAAAAGGAATGGGGATAACAAAAACAAAGGGTTTCTGGATTAATATTAGCGGTTATGTCAATAAAAAGGGTTGTTAGGATTAAAAGGGGTTCACTAGGGGTTAATTGTGAAGGTAGGCTTTTAATGGAGTTAGTGGGTTAAAACCTAGGTGCCTTAATCATCTCTGTATATCAAATCATAGGTGTGGTCTCGATATGTATAAACGAGGCAAGTTCTAGAATAACAAATCAATATTGACATACTCATAATCAATAAAGTGAGCATGAAAAAGAATATATGCTCTATAAGGCTCAAAAACTCACAAAAATTATGGGTATTTTGATATCAACCTCGTAAATTTCAAACTTCAAAGTAATATTTAAACTCAGTTCAACAACCTAGAAAAATTTTAATTTCTGAAAAATAGACTTATCATGCTTGATTCTCTAGTATTCTTAGAATTTAATTATCAATGCACAATTATCAATGACTTAATCTAAAACATATCAATAAAAATCATAAATCATTAGAAATTTCATCCTAATTAGTAATATGAGGAATTTACTTAAAAACAAGACTAAATTTAGGATTTTGGGAATAATGAAAAAAATTAGGCACGTCTAAGATTCACCCCCCATACTTAAGATGTATATTGCCCTCAATGTACAAAGATAGATAATAGCATGGTGATAAGAAAATCATATGGGGAGAAAGAATACTTCCTGGATTTTGGATGGATTCCTTGAGTTGGAGGTGGCAAATGACTTATGTAGCAGTGAATTACTCCTGTTGATTTATTTGTTATTTTGGAGTGTTCAATTGAAACTGCGAAGTCAGTAGTTAGATGTCTCGGGGGCGGAATTAAATAAGTGTTTGTTAGTAATACTCTAAGGTTAGATAGCCAATGATAATATGAATAAAATAGAGGTGTGAAACATAAAGGCAAAATGGTTTAAATTAAGACAAATAAAAATAAAGAAAATAAACATAAGGAAAATAGAGGAACTCAGAGGTCCTCATCGTCAGCTGGGTCCTGTGGTGGTGGTGTAGAAATGTTGAAGTGGTGACAAATCTGCTGGAGGGTGGCCTCGATTTTGTCAAAGCGTTGAAATTGCTGGGTACAGTACTATTCGAATCGATCGAGGCGTGCAGAAATGTCTGAGAATGAAGCTGCTGTATGGGAGGGCCGCTGGCTCGGGGTTGGTGCCTCCTGTGGGACATCATCAGTAATGTCCGCGGGCTCCTCCTTGTCAGTGGAGCTGGCTAATCGGTACTGAGGAGGGTCAGTCCCATGATGATATTTAATCATCCTCATGTGCAGCATCGTCTGAATGCCCTGAGGTGCCATCTGGCCAACCAGCGTGAGGGAGGAACTTTGTGCATCGGTGTTTAGCATACCGAAGTGTCGAGCTAACCGTGTGATATATGGGCCTATAGATATGACCCCTCGCCGGTGCTGCTCTGTCTGATGTTGAATGGCACGGGCTAGGAAGTAGGCAAGGTCGATCACGTGCCCGTTTGCCATACACCATAGAAAATAGGCGTCGTGTGTGTTAATGACGCCTGTGCTCTCTCTCCTACCTGTCAATGTATGTGCTAGAATAGCGTGTACGTACCTCAAAGGTGGGAAGAGAGAAGTCGCCTTGGAGCGACTTGGGTCGTAAGTGGGGGAGGCAGAGACTATGTCGCACCAACAACTAGTGGGAGTCTTGTGGATATGGCGGTGGAGGTTTGAAAGATCATTTTCTTTCGCGAATTTGTTGTTATAAAGCCCCAATGCAGTCCCGAGTTGTGGTACATTTAGTTCTCGTGCAACGCCTCCTAGTCGGAATTGGATCGTACCCGGGTCGTCGTGTTGGGACATTACTGTTTGGAGATAAAATGTCGAACAGAACTCTAGAGTGAGTTCTAAGTATGTAGGCTTTATGATGTTAAAGAACTGGTTCCAAGGTTCGGTGGTTAGTAAGGCCCGTACGTTGTCGGCGAGTTGTATTTGTTCTAATGTGGTCCAGTCAATTCTTCTTCCTGTGCCCAACAGTCGTGCTCGAAGTAGTTTGTAGCGATCCTCTTGAATTCCTGGAGGAAAGCGTAAAAACGGGTGGCGCACTTCGGTGGAGGCACTTGCAGAAGATGCACCGGGTGCCTTTCGTTTCTTGGAAGTGGTGGTTGTGTTTCGTTTTCCTCTTGATGTCGACATTGTACCAGGGGATGTGATGGTGTGAATTGACGGAACACGGGCGGAGCACGGTGGTGCTGTGATTTTCTGGAGGTGCACGACAGTGGCGAGGGCGTGGGCTTCCTGCAGCACGGTGGTGGTGAGGGCGTGGGTACAGTTTTTGTATGGGTTTTGGAGAGAAGGGAAGGTTGATGGGTTTTGAGGGTTAAAATGTGGGTGATTTCGGGTATGGTGGCCGAATTTGGGATAAAAGAGGCTGAGAAAATCGATTTAGGGTTGGTTTGGGGAAGATGAGCGGTTTAAATTGCTTAAATAGGGGTGAGAGCACGGGCAAGGGCCACGCCCGTGCTTTTCGCTATTTTAAAATTTTGGGCGCGATCAGGGTGCTTGACCACGGCCGTGGTTAAGGTGACACGCCCGTGTTCTTCTTCATACGGTTGTTCAAAACGGGCGTGTTCCTCCCGTGTTCGATAAGTCAGTATAGTCCACGGTTGTGAAGCATGGGCGTGTTGAGCCCGTGTTTGGCAAGTCAGTATAGTCCACGGTTGCTCAGCACGGGCGTGGGGCTATTATCGTAGCCCGTGTTGAGGATAAAAGTCACCTTTGTCGAGCACGGCTATAAGTACGCTCGTGTTTCGTTCCATGGCTTCCACACGGCCACGGGCACGCCCGTGTGCAAGGCCGTGTGGTCTAAAACCTGCGCTTTATTGAATTAATTAGTATGGGATTAAATGCTAAAAATTAAGAATCTAATGTTAGTGTGGTTAATGCTCGGGTTGCCTCCCGAGAAGCGCTCGTTTAAAGTCTTAAGCTAGACTTACCCTATTTTTCATTTTAAAAAGAAGGTTCACGGAGCTGAAGCTCCTCTCTCATATCCCTAAAATCTTCACCATTATAAATTTTGAGTCGGTGACCATTTACCTTGAATGTGCCTTGAGTGGGATGAGTTACCTCGATTGTACCATAGGGAAAAATTGTTTTGATCATGAATGGACCTGACCATCTTGATTTCAGTTTCCCAGGGAACAGTTTAAGCCTCTAGTTGTATAGCAGGACTAAGTCCCCTACTTTGAATTGTCTCGATTTCTTTAGACGAGCGTCATGGCTTCACTTTGTTGCCTCCTTGTATAGCTTCGAGTTCTCGTAGGCATCAGCTCTCCATTCGTCAAGCTCGTTCATCTGCATCATTCTCTTCTCACCTGCAGTTTTAATATCATAATTCAAAAATTTTATAGCCCAGTAAGCTTTATGTTCTAACTCAAATGGTAGATGACAACTTTTCCCGTAGACAAGTTTGTACGGGGATGTTCCTAAAGGGGTTTTAAAGGCTGTTCTATAGGCCCATAAAGCGTCGTCTACTTTTATTGCCTAATCTTTCCTGTTGGATTCAACTGTTTTCTCTAAGATCCGCTTAAGTTCTCGGTTTGCTACTTCTACCGCCCACCTGGTTTTGAGGGTGATATGGGGTAGCTATCCTATGGTGTACTCCATATTTTTTTAAGACCTTATCAAATTGAGTATTACAAAAATGAGTACCCCTATCACTAATGATGGCTCTAGGTGTTCCGAATCGAGAAAACAGTTTCTTAAGAAACTTAACTATTGCCCTGGCATCATTGGTAGGTAAAGCTTCAGCTTCCACCCATTTTGACATGTAATCAACTGCTACTAGGATGTACTTATTTCCGAATGAACTAGGGAATGGACCCATAAAATCAATACCCTATACATCAAATATTTCACAAGATAGCATATATGTTTGAGGCATTTAATCACGTTTAGAAACATTACCTGTTCTTTGGCATTTATCCCATGAAGCGACATACCTGTTGGCATCTTTGAATAGAGTGGGCCAATAAAAACCTAATTCGAGTATTTTATGTGCTATCTTAATGCACTGTAGTGTCCTCCTGAAGGTCCTGAATGGCAATGTTGTAGGATTTTGCTTGCTTCTGTCTTTGTAACGCATCTTCGAATTACCTGATCTACACAAATGCGGAAAAGAAAGGGGTCCTCCCAGAAATAGTTCTTCACATCAGAAAAGAATCGCTTTTTTTGATGATGTGTTAGCTTTTTTGGTAGGACGTTAGCGGCTAAATAATTTACAATATCTGCAAACCATGGTACCTCGGAGCAGGTTATAGAAAAGAGTTGGTCTTCAGGGAATAAGTCGTTTATCTCACTTTCGTCGAGCTCTTCGAGATGTGGGTTCTCAAGCCTGGAGAGGTGATCTGCTGCAAGGTTTTCAGCTCCCTTCTTATCCTGTATTTCCAGGTCAAATTCCTGTAAAAGTAAAATCTATCTTATGAGTCGTGGTTTTGCATCAGGTTTAGTTAAAAGATAACGAAGAGCAGAGTGGTCAGTGTAAACGACAACTTTAGATAATACTAAATATTGTCTGAATTTATCAAACGCAAAGACCACAGCTAGTAATTCTTTTTCAATAGTAGTATAATTTTCTTGTGCGGCTGTTAATGTCTTGCTGGCGTAATAAATCACCGAAATGCTTGTCTTTTATTGTCCTAAAATCGCACCTCTTGCAAAATCACTTGCATCACACATTAGTTCAAAAGGGAGATTCCAATCAGGGGCAATTATAATTGGGGCGTTTATTAATTTCTCTTTAAGAATATTAAATGCATCTAAACATTCCTGATTAAAATTAAAAGGTACATCTTTTTCTAGCAATTTCGTTAGAGGCTTATGTAACATCCTGAAATTCAGAATTTTATGCTTTGCATTATATCATGCAATAGGCTAGTTAAGAATGTTAATTGTGTATGATTAGGGGTCATTAGAAGGCACGAGATTGAGTTGGGCCTTAGCAAAATTTTTGTGTTTGAGCACTTTAAGGAGAGAAGGTAAGTGGCATCAATGCTTAAGGAAATAAGTGTGTATTTTCCTAGCATAAGTGAGCATATGGCAAGGAGGTAGTGGCGTCTAGTGGAGAGCTTGGAGGGAAGGGGTTCAAATCCCACCTAGTGCAAAATTTTTGATTAATTTTTGTACTTCTCTTCCAAGTGGCGGCCATGGTGATATTTAAGGTAAGGAAGACTTTTTATTTATGGAAAGATGACTAAGGATTATGGTAAGGAGGAAAACAAGGGAAAATGAAGGAAAGAAATCAAATAAAAAGGCAAGGGAGGGAACATGTTGGCCAATTTTGTGGAAGGTATTTTGCAAAGAGTTTGTGGTCAACCAAGACCTTTTTGGTGCTTAGGATGCACGGTTTTGATAGGGTAAAGAGGGGAGCCGAATTTCTTTAGGCATTTGGCAAATTTTGGTGCATGAGAGGTTATTTTTTTTTTTAGCATTTTGGTATCTTCTTTTCCTATTCTTTTCCTTCATTTGTCGAAATTCTAAAGCCAAAGATTGTCCACTTTTCTCCCTTGATGCCGAAACACTCACCTTGTTGCTCATCTTCCTTTTGTTAGCCGAAACAAATCTAGAACACTTCTCTCTTCCATCTCTTCTTTTCATTCCTCATTATTTTTCCAACCTTTTGGCCGAAACACTCTAGGCTTTTGTTCTTTTCTCCTTTCTTTTGGTTTTGCCAAAACACTCAATCCAATTGGGTTCATTTTCTTTTGGTAATAGCCGAACCTCTATACTCCTTTGTTCATCACTTCTTTTCTTCTTCACCATTTCCTCAATCATTCTCCCTTTCTCTTAAATCGACACTACTTTGTGGCCGAACCTTCTTTCTTCCTTTCTCTTCAATAGCTGAATCTTTAACATCTTCTCTCTTCTCCATATTGCGTGATGCACATTTCCTTCTTGGTTGAATCAGGTAAGGGCTTCATTCTACACTCTTTATTTTCTTCTTCTCCCTAGCTGAATGTATGTTTATTATCATTCGGTTACTTCACTTTGTTTTAAATCAAAATATCACTCCCTCCTAATCCCTCATATCGTGATCATCTTCTTGTTGTAGTATTATAGTGGGAAGCCGAATCTTACATTCTTGTTAATTCATCCGTAGACATAAGTTCAAACGGTGGAAATCGGATGTAACAGTCCGAATTTGACCCTAATCGAAATGGTGATTTCGGGACCACAAATTCGAGTCTAAAATATATTTAAATGATATATTCTGTGTTTATTATATGTGACTTAATGTGTGTGAAAGTTTCGTAGAAAAATTTAATCGTTTGTGTGTTCAATTTAACAAAAAGGACTAAATCGCGTAGAGTGTAAAAGTTGCATACTATAGTGAAAAGTGCTAGAATGATAATGGCTTTTTAATATGAGGCATTAAAAGGGTAATTAACCCATTTTTAAGAGTAGTGGGCGGCATATGTCAAGAATAACCTTGTGATATATGTTATGAATATTATTATTAAAAGGTTAGTATGGTAATTTGAATAAATAAATAATATATGTCATAATTTACTAAAACAAAAGCATTATCATCTTCACTTCTCTCATGGCCAAATGTTAGCTATAGAAGGGGGGTTAGAGAAGCTTTGAATTTCGGCAAGTATTTGGCTTAATTAGGTATGAATTCTAGCTCGGTTTTTGTTAATTTTGACGTTTTTGAGATCGTTGCTTCGAACGGTAGCTTACCCATGTTGAAATTTTTGAATCTAAGCATGCTTGATATTCGGCCATTGATGTGTTCATGTATTTTTTGATGTTTGATGATTTTATTTTAAAGATATGTTAAAGATTAGTATATTTTGTATTGGAAATTTTGGTGAATTTGAGTATTTTTGGGCTAAATTGCAAAAATGAATTTTTGAGGGGGCTAAAATGCAAAATAAATGAAATAAATAGACTAGTGAGGTCCCTGTGAACATTCGGCCCTTGTATAGTTTAGTGAAATTTTGTGTATTTTGTGTATTATGCAAATAGGACTAAATTGTAAAAATGTGAAACATTAGGGGTAAAATGGTAATTGGCCCATTTATGTGTTTTGGGACTAAATTGAGATGAAATGTGCTTGAATGAGCTAAATTTTAATGTGTTTAGATCAAGAACAAAGAAAAACAGATTTGGATCGGGGAAAGGCGAAGGTTACCGAATAGCCGGCCTACGTTGTCCGTCGACAGTCGAGGTAAGTCCTTAAGCAAATATATATTAAAGAGTTAATTATGAACATGTTAAATGATAATTTTTGATAATTTTGAGTATGAATTTATGTGTTAGCCGAATGTAAAAGTGTTAAATTGGATTGAATATATATTTTGTTAATATGATATGAATAAGTATATTCGATATGATATGTGGATGGAATATGATGTATATGATTTGTTTGTGATGTTAGCACTAAGAAATGTGTATTGAAGGATTATTTCGGGATTCGAGCCTAGCAGGCCTTGTGCCGGTGGATTATTTCGGGCTTTGAGCCTAGCAGGCCTTGTGCCGGTGAATATATCGGGCTTAATGCCTAGCAGGCTAAATGCCGGTGTTAAAAATCTTAGACTTTGAGTCTAGCAGGCCAAGTGTCGGTGTATGCGATTCGGACCAAAGAATTACTTGTTGTATGCTGGTGAGTTTTCGAATCCCGAATTTCGATATTGAAATAGTAAAGTTACATAACAAATCAAGAAAGCTTAAGTTATGAAAGTGAGTTTGTGGGTTCGGTTACAAGGTATGTATTAGTCATACTTAAATGTTATACTTATATGCTATGTTAATGAGTAAATGAAACATTAAAGGAAGTGATATACATATGATAGATGGAACTTGTATATATGTTCTATACCATGAGGAAATTGGTTATAGGAAAGCATGAAAGAACTAAGGTATTGGTATAGGTATGAAATTATACATGTGCGGAATTATTTATTTGGTAAATGATGTACGGTGGCAAGGTAATGAAAGTTTATGTATTACATAAGATGAGATATTCGGTTATAGTAAATTATGTGTTAATTCATGAATGCTTAATGTTAGAAATTGATTATTTAAATGTTTGTGTAACCGAATGTTATATTGAGTTGCTTATGACTTACTAAGCTAGTGAGCTTACTTTGTGTATGGACATTGTTTGTTTTATAGATTTCGTTCAAGCTACGGGCTCCGAGGATCGTCAGAGGAATCAACCACACTATCAAACCCCTTTTTCGTACTTATACACTTGGTTTTTTTTTGAGTCAAAGGCATGTATAGGCTAGACTAAGTTGTAGTTTAATGAACTTTGGTCTTGTAAATAAGTATAGCCTAGCCTTGCGAAAAAGGCTTATTTCCTTTGGTTAACTTAAGTTTTAATGCTCTTTGACATAATGGTTGGATTTTAAAGTTAAGCTTGAATATGTGTGTAAATGGTTGAACGCTTAAAGTGCTTAATTCTTAGTAAATTTATCCTTGGCCTGTTACATGCATATCTAGGTCAATGTATGTTATAGAAACTTGGTTTGCAGTCAAGATGATTCTATGTGCTATAGGTTTAATGTGTCTTTTAAATGATTATTAAATTGATCACATGTGTCGATAATAAAGTAGATAATAATATATGTGTTTGTGCGGTAGTAAATAGATGGATTAAGATTCAATATATTATTTTGATATGAATGTTGGAAGCATAAGTTATCTTTGTAAACATTGTTATTGGTAACATGGGATATTGATAGACATATTTTTGAATGGCATATTCGGGTATGAAAAATCGTGGGTACACGTGTATCCAATTCATTTTTATGTGAATTAGTAGTGAGATAGTTGAATGTTGGAAATATGGACTTGATGACATTCAGCCATATGCATGAATAATTATACATTTCCAATTTGTATTATATGTATACATGTGATGTTAGTTTGATTGAGTTGGAGTTTAATATGTCATGCATGGTATCTACTAGATTGTCTCCTTTTAGAAAGTTAATCTTACTATGCATATTGAGACAAAAGAGGTTACATTTGAGATATGAAAATATACTTAAATGATGTGCATATTAAGTGCGATTGGTGTATGCAATAGAAATGAATAAGTTGCATAATTAATTATAGCTCGATTATATGCATATCAATAGATTAAAGTGTGCATTGGATTGACTGAGTGTTGGTTCTATTTGATTTTGGTAAAATAAATGTACATGTAATCTCATATAGATTTATTTGAATGCCATGATTTATCATATAGTTAAGTTTTAACTCACATGTTTAATTATATATGTGTATTAGGTTAAGGTGACTTGACCGATTAAATAAAATGAACCAATTTGTAAATTGTTGCAAGGAACCATCTGAAGAATGTTCTAAGAAATTGAATGTAATACCTATAATGCATGTGGGATGAATACTTTTGATCATTTGTATTTTTCTATATATGATGGTTTATCTATAATTTATGTGATTAGTTAAAAGTTGTATCTCAGCTAGTAATGCCCTGTAACCCTAATTCGGCGATGAATACGGGTTAGGGTGTTACATTTGATTGGTATCAGAGCTTACGGTTTAGTCGATTCTAGGACTACCATAGAATGTGATAGTCTAGCTATACATGCCTTTGTTGTATATACGATAGTGTGGTGACTTCTGACATTTCAAACTGTGTTTTAAATAGTAAATGGATTCTGATCCTAACAGAGCCGTAGCAGATGATGTAGAGAGTGTAGCGCCTGATCGCGCACGCGGATCAGTGCCGGTAGATTCTCGACCAGTTTCGGGTAGCCATGAGGGAGAGGCTAAACAAGCCTTCTACCAGATGATGAACGAATGGTTTACCCAGTTTATTTAGACTAACCCGGCTGTACAACAACCTCCACCCCCGAATAATCAAACTCCGGTACCTTCAGCACCTCTGATGATAGATCCGATGAGATCTAGTAGGCCTCCTGTTGATAAAATCAGGAAATATGGGGCCGAAGAATTCAAAGCTAATGATAATGATGATGCAGAGCGGGCTGAGATGTGGCTTGATAACACTATTCGGGTACTTGATGAGCTATCCTGTACTCCAGATGAATGCCTGAAGTGTGCTATATCTCTACTACGGGACACTGCATATCACTGGTGGAATACACTAGTATCGGTGGTTCCAAAAGAAAAAGTGACTTGGGATTTCTTCCAGATCGAGTTCCGTAAGAAATATATTAGCCAGAGGTTCATCGATCAGAAACAGAAAGAATTTTTGGAACTAAAATAGGGTCGTATGACTGTGACGGAATATGAGCGAAAGTTTGTTAGATTGAGCCGTTATGCCCGAGAGTGTATATCAACTGAAGCCATTATGTGCAAATGATTTGAAGACGGTCTGAATGAAGACATAAAGTTTCTTGTTGGCATTCTTGAAATCAAAGAGTTCGTGGTACTAGTCGAGCGAGCTTGCAAAGCTGAAGAGCTCAGAAAAGAGAAAAGAAAGGCTGAAATAGAAGCTAGAGACACTCGTAAAAGATCATCGAGTAAGACTTTCTATTTAGTGCATAAGAAGTTTAGAGATGACTTCAGCCGACATAAAGCTACTTCAGACTTACCTAGACGTGATCGACCTCCAGTGAGTTCCCGAGCCACTTCGATGGCTAGTGTTGGTAATGTTCTGCAGAACCGGGCTGAGTGCAAACATTGTGGGAAGTGGCACGCTGGGAGTTGTAGATTTCATGATCGGTCCTGCTTTAAATGTGGATCGTCGAACCATTTCATTCGAGAATGCCCGATGCTAGCCGAGCAAAATACGGCTCAGAACACTAAACCGACCAGCGCGCCAGCACGGGGCAGACCACCTAGACATTCAGGCAATGTAGGTGGCAGTCAGAGAGGAACGAAGGACACTACAGTTCGATCAGAGGCTAGAGCTCCAACTAGAGCTTATGCTATACGAGCCAGAGAGGATGCTTCTTCCCGAGATGTTATTACCGGTACTTTCACACTTTATGATACTACTGTGATTGCATTGATTGATCCTGGTTCGACTCATTCATATGTGTGTGAAACTCTAGTATCCAGTAAGACTCTGCCAGTTGAGTCTACTGAGTTTGTGATCCGTGTGTCCAACCCTTTGGGTAAATGTGTTCTCGTTGATAAAGTGTGTAAAGGTTGCCCGTTGATAATTCAGGATTCCTGCTTTCCAGCCGATTTAATGTTGTTGCCCTTCGACGAGTTTGATATAATTTTGGGAATGGACTGGTTAGCTTTGCATGATACAGTGGTGAATTGCAAAAGAAAGATTATTGATTTGAGATGTTAGAACAGCGAGATCATCCGAGTTGAATCTAGTGATTTAAATGGGTTACCTACAGTAATATCCTCGATGCTAGCCCGAAAGTATGTGAGAAAAGGATGCGAAGCTTATTTGGCCTATGTATTGGATAATAAAGTGTCTGAAAAATAGATTGAATCTGTACCGATTGTGTGTGAATACCCAGATGTGTTTCCTGAAGAATTACTGGGTTTACCACCAGTACGGGAAATTGAGTTTGGCATTGAATTAGTACCGAGGACGACTCCGATTTCAATAGCTCCATATCGGATGGCACCTACTGAGCTGAAAGAGTTGAAAGCACACGCTTACAAGAGTTGACAGATAGGGGCTTTGCACGCGAAGTTTCTCTCTCTTGGGGTGCACCAGTTTCTATTTGTGAAAAAGAAAGATGGAACGATGCGAATGTGTATTGATTATCGATGGTTGAATAAGGTTACTATAAAGAATAAATACCCAAGCTACTACCTCGAATTGATGACTTGTTTGACCAGCTTAAAAGGGCTTCATGTTCTCAAAGATAGATCTTAGATCAAAGTTACTATCAGTTGCGAGTTAGAGATTCAGATGTGCCAAAGACTGCATTCCGAACGAGGTACGGACATTTTGAGTTCCTAGTCATGCCTTTTGGACTTACTAATGCACCTGCTATTTTTATGGATCCGATGAATCGGGTTTTGAGCGGTATTTGGATCGGTTTGTGGTAGTGTTTATAGATGATATCCTAATCTACTCGCAGAGATGAAACCGAGCATGCCGAGCATTTGAGAATGGTGCTACAAACTTTGCGAGATCAACAGCTGTATACAAAGTTTAGTAAGTGTGAATTTTGGATGAAGAAAGTCAGCTTTTTGGGTCACGTCGTTTCAAAGATCGTGTATTCGGGTTGATCCAACAAAATATCAGCTATACTTGATTGGAAGCCACAAAAGAATGTTTTCAAATTCAAGCTTTCGGGACTTGCGGATACTACGCACGATTTGTCAAAGGTTTTTCCATGATAGCTACACCTTTGACAAAGCTACTACAGAAAGATGTCAAGTTCGAGTGGTCGAAAAAGTGTCAGAAAAGCTTTGATCAGTTGAAAGCCCTTTTGACCGAAGCTCCAGTGTTAGCTCAGCCTGAATCGGGTAAAGAATTTATTATTTATAGTGATGCTTCTTTGAATGGTTTGGGTTGCGTTTTGATGCAGGAAGGCAAAGTCATAGCCTACGCTTCGAGACAATTGAAGCCTCACGAAAAAAATTATCCGACTTACGATCTGGAATTTGCAGCCATCGTTTTTGCATTGAAAATTTGGCGTCATTACTTATTTGGTGAGAAATGTCATGTTTACTCGGATCACAAAATTCTGAAGTATTTGATGACTCAGAAAGATCTAAACTTGAGACAACGCAGATGGTTAGAGCTGTTGAAGGACTATGAATTGGTGATTGACTACCATCCGGGAAAAGCTAACGTTGTCGCAGATGCATTAAGTCAAAAATCATTGTTTGCTCTTCGTACGCTGAACGCACATATGGTTATGTCTAGTGACGGTTCGATCTTAGCCGAGTTAAAAGCAAGACCGATGTTTATTCAGCAAATTTGTGATGCACAGAAAATTGACAAAGATATGATTGCTAGACGAGTTTAGTGTGAAAATGATGCAGAGTCAGAGTTTCAAATTGATGCAAATGATTGTTTGAACTTCAAAGGCCGAATTTGTGTTCCGAAGAAGGTGGACTTGATTCAGATGATTTTGAACGAGGCTCATAATAGTCGGTTATCGATACATCTGGGTAGCAAAAAAAATGTATAATGATTTGAAACAGTCGTATTGGTGGCCAGGCATGAAACGGGATATATCTGAATTTGTTTCAAAGTGCTTAATTTGTCAGTAAGTAAAAGCAGAGCATCAAGTGCCTTCTGGGTTACTTCAGTCGATCGTGATACCTGAATGGAAATGGGATAGAGTCACTATGGATTTTGTATCCGGTTTGCCTCGACACCGAGCAAAGAAAGACACATCACGGGTTATAGTGGATAGATCGACCAAATCACCTCTTTGTACCCTGTTAAATCGCACGGACTATTCGCTCGATAAACTTGTTGAGTTGTATGTATATCAAATAATGAGATTACATGGTGTGCCGAGTTCCATTGTTTCAGACAGAGACCCGAGATTCACATCACGGTTTTGGAAGAAGTTACAAGATGCTTTAGGTACTAAACTCCACTTTAGTACAGCCTTTCATCCGCAGACAGACGGTCAGTCTGAATGAACCATTCAGATACTTGAGGACATGTTGAGATGTTGCGTCCTCGAGTTTGAAGGTATGTGGGAAAGATATTTACCTTTGGTTGAATTTGCTTATAATAACAGTTTTCAATCTAGTATCAAAATGGCACCTTACGAAGCTCTATATGGCCGCAAGTGTCGTACACCGTTGTACTGGACCGAGCTCAGTGAAAATAAGTTACACGGGGTTGATTTGATCAAAGAAATGGAACATAAAGTGGCTATAATCAGAGATAGTTTGAAAGCTGCCTAGAATCGTCAAAAGTCCTACGCTGATTTGAAACGTAAAGACATTGAGTTTCAGGTTGGAGACCGGGTATTCTTGAAAGTTTCTCCGTGGAAAAAGGTACTCTGATTTGGTCGGAAAGGCAAACTAAGTCCGAGATTCATCGGACCGTACGAGATCATCGAACGTATTGGGCACATTGCTTATAGATTGAAGTTGCCTCCAAATTAGAAAAGATACACAATGTATTTCACGTTTCGATGCTTCGTAGATATAGATCAGATCCGTCATATGTGATCACTCCGTCCGAGATTGAAATTCGATCCGATATGACGTATGAGGAAGAACCGATCCGTATTTTAGCTAGAGAAATGAAAGAGTTGAGAAACAAGAGAATTTCATTAGTGAAAGTACTATGGAATCGGCACGGAGTTGAAGAGGCTACGTGGGAGCCTGAGGATTCAATGAGGCAACAATATCCGACTTTGTTTAACGGTAAGATTTTCGGGGATGAAAATCCATAAGGGGGGAGAGTTGTAACAGTCTGAATTTGACCCTAATCGGAACGATGGTTTCAGGACCACGAATCCAAGTCTAAAATATATTTAAATGATATATTCTATATTTATTATATGTGATCTAATGTGTGTGAAAGTTTAGTAGAAAAATTTAATCGTTTGTGTGTTTAATTTAACAAAAAGGACTAAATCGCGTAAAGTGTAAAAGTTGCATACTATAGTGAAAAGTGCTAGAATGATAATGGCTTTTTAACATGAGGTATTAAAAGGGTAATTAACCCATTTTTAAGAGTAGTGGGCGGCATATGTCAAGAATAACCTTGTGATATATGTTATGAATATTATTATTAAAAGGTTAGTATGGTAATTTGAATAAATAAATAATATATGTCATAATTTACTAAAACAAAAGCATTATCATCTTCACTTCTCTCATGGCCGAATGTTAGCTATAGAAGGGGGGTTAGAGAAGCTTTGAATTTCGGCAAGTATTTGGCTTAATTAGGTATGAATTCTAGCTCGGTTTTTGTTAATTTTGACGTTTTTGAGATCGTTGCTTCGAACGGTAGCTTACCCATGTTGAAATTTTTGAATCTAAGCATGCAGAATATTTGGCCATTGATGTGTTCATGTAGTTTTTGATGTTTGATGATTTTATTTTAAAGATATGTTAAAGATTAGTATATTTTGTATTGGAAATTTTGGTGAATTTGAGTATTTTTAATAAAATTGCAAAAATGAATTTTTGAGGGGGCTAAAATGCAAAATAAATGAAATAAATAGGCTAGTGAGGTACCCAGTGAACATTCGGCCCTTGTATAGTTTAGTGAAATTTTGTGTATTTTGTGTTTTATGCAAATAGGACTAAATTGTAAAATGTGAAACATTAGGGGTAAAATGGTAATTGGCACATTTATGTGTTTTGGGACTAAATTGAGATGAAATGTGCTTGAATGAGCTAAATTTTAATGTGTTTAGATCAAGAACAAAGAAAAACAGATTTGGATCGGGAAAGGCGAAGGTTACCGAATAAGCCTAGCCTACGTTGTCCGTCGACAATGAGGTAAGTCCTTAAGCAAATATATATTAAAGAGTTAATTATGAACATGTTAAATGATAATTTTTGATAATTTTGAGTATGAATTTATGTGTTAGCCGAATGTAAAAGTGTTAAATTGGATTGAATATATATTTTGTTAATATGATATGAATAAGTATATTCGATATGATATGTGGATGGAATATGATGTATATGATTTGTTTGTGATGTTAGCACTAAGAAATGTGTATTGAAGGATTATTTCGGGCTTGAGCCTAGCGGCCTTGTGCCGTGGATTATTTCGGCTTTGAGCCTAGCGGACCTTGTGCCGAGTGAATATATCGGGCTTAATGCCTAGCAGGCTAAATGCTGCGGTGTTAAAAATCTCGGACTTTGAGTCTAGCGGGCCAAGTCTTGGTGTATGCAATTCGGACCAAAGAATTGCTTGTTGTATGTCGGTGAGTTTTTGAATCCGAATTTCGATATTGTAATAGTAAAGTTACATAACAAATCAAGAAAGCTTAAGTTATGAAAGTGAGTTTGTGGGTTCGGTTACAAGGTATGTATTAGTCATACTTAAATGTTATACTTATATGCTATGTTAATGAGTAAATGAAACATTAAAGGAAGTGATATACATATGATAGATGGAACTTGTATATATGTTCTATACCATGAGGAAATTGGTTATAGGAAAGCATGAAAGAACTAAGGTATTGGTACAGTGTGAAATTATACATGTGGGAATTATTTATTTGGTAAATGATGTACTGATGGAAAGGTAATGAAAGTTTATGTATTACATGAGATGAGATATTCGGTTATAGTAAATTATGTGTTAATTCATGAATGCTTAATGTTAGAAATTGATTATTTAAATGTTTGTGTAACCGAATGTTATATTGAGTTGCTTATGACTTACTAAGCTAGTGAGCTTACTTTGTGTATGGACATTGTTTGTTTTATAGATTTCGTTCAAGCTACGGGCTCTGAGGATCGTCAGAGGAATCAACCACACTATCAAACCCCTTTTTGGTACTTATACCCTTGGTTTTTTTTTGAGTCAAAGGCATGTATAGGCTAGACTAAGTTGTTGTTTAATGAACTTTGGTCTTGTAAATAAGTATAGCCTAGCCTTGCGAAAAAGGCTTATTTCCTTTGGTTAACTTAAGTTTTAATGCTCTTTGACATAATGGTTGGATTTTAAAGTTAAGCTTGATTATGTGTGTAAATGGTTGAACGCTTAAAGTGCTTAATTCTTAGTAAATTTATCCTTGGCCTGTTACATGCATATCTAGGTCAATGTATGTTATAGAAACTTGGTTTGCAGTCAAGATGATTCTATGTGATATAGGTTTAATGTGTCTTTCAAATGATTATTAAATTGACCACATGTGTCGATAATAAAGTAGATAATAATAATATATGTGTTTGTGCGGTAGTAAATAGATGGATTAAGATTCAATATATTATTTTGATATGAATGTTGGAAGCATAAGTTAACTTTGTAAACATTGTTATTGGTAACATGGGATATTGATAGACATATTTTTGAATGGCATATTCGGGTATGAAAAATCGTGGGTACACGTGTATCCAATTCGTTTTTATGTGAATTAGTAGTGAGATAGTTGAATGTTGGAAATATGGACTTGATGACATTCTGCCATATGCATGAATAATTATACATTTCCAATTTGTATTATATGTATACATGTGATGTTAGTTTGATTGAGCTGGAGTTTAATATGTCATGCATGGTATCTACTAGATTGTCTCCTTTTAGAAAGTTAATCTTACTATGTATATTGAGACAAAAGAGGTTACATTTGAGATATTAAAATATACTTGAATGATGTGCATATTAAGTGCGATTGGTGTATGCAATAGAAATGAATAAGTTGCATAATTAATTATAGCTCGATTATGTGCATATCAATAGATTAAAGTGTGCATTGGATTGACCGAGTGTTGGTTCTATTTGATTTTGGTAAAATAAATGTACATGTAATCCCATATAGATTTATTTGAATGCCATGATTTATCATATAGTTAAGTTTTAACTCACATGTTTAATTATATATGTGTATTAGGTTAAGGTGACTTGATCGATTAAATAAAATGAACCAATTTGTAAATTGTTGCAAGGAACCATCTGAAGAATGTTTTAAGAAATTGAATGTAATACCTATAACAGACAGGATGAATACTTTTGATCATTTTGTATTTTTCTATATATGATGGTTTATCTATAATTTATGTGATTAGTTAAAAGTTGTATCTCAGCTAGTAATGCCCTGTAACCCTAATTCGGCGACGAATACGGGTTAGGGTGTTACATCGGATCTATCAATGTTAAGGTAAGAAGTTTTTTATGGATTATTTCGATCTCGCTCATTGTTTGATTAGTTTGCTAAACGGAATGATGGTTGTGACTAATCGGCTATTATAGGGATTATATCACTCGTTTCATCCACTCGTTGTTTCTTCGGAATAAGTGGTAAGCCAAATCTTATTCCAAAACAAATACATTCTCTCATCATAGAACTTTCTAACCGAGATCTTTTCAATGGAGGCAAGTGGTAACGATTTGAAGGGAAAAGCGTTAGTAGGAGACAAAAGGAGTGGATTTGCAATTCCTACTCCTAAGTTCAAACAAAGGGCGATATCGGCGGTTCGGGATTTTCCACCGGGTTGTGGACCATCATCCGGTGAGAATAGACAAATCGTGGTCGTTCACAATACTAAGAGTAAGCAATTCATTAGATCGTCTGATTTAGTTTTGGATTAATAAAATCTCGTTTGTTGGTTAATCGAGTGTAATGGTGATTTAGGTGCCGACGATCAAGAAGGTTTAGTCCTTACCGTAATCAGGTGTGTAATCTCACACCGAAATCCCGTAAATCTGTGATTTATCATCATGTTAGAAAATTGATCGATGTTGCTTAAGAACTTAAAAACGGTATTATGGTATAAATCAAGTGATTTGCTTAAACATCGTTAATACTAAGATTTGACAAAATCGGAGTTAATTTGTAGAATTACGAAAATGCCTTTATGGGCTGAATTACGAAAATACCCTCAATGGGCCGTTTTTATGAAAATGCCCCTATGGGCTGAATTGCTAGAATGCCTTAGTGGACCGAATTACAAAGTTCTATAATGAGCCGATTCACCGTAATAAATTATTAGATTAATGATTGTTGTACATATATGTGGATATTATGCTTTATTATGTATGTTGCATGTTACATATCGCATGGGTTGGGAAAAATTGTATGAAGAGCAGTGTAGCCTGGTGGCATTGCCACAAAATATCACTTATGATTTCGGTGGCTTGGCCACAACAAACAAATATATTATAAATGGCAACTTGCCTGCGAATTAGTGTGAGGCGGGGGTGGGTTGACTTGATCCCCACAGTGATTGGTGGGCTCGGGGTGTGATGGATGGATGGGTTGGGTTACATTCATATCATTTTAATATTGTTATGTAAATGGGTTTAAGCCCAAGTTATTGCTAAATGGATTCAGCCCATGGATGACATGTAAGGGGATTATGCACTCGAGTTCTAGTAACTCACCCTTTTTTCCTTAACCTTTGCGTAATGCTCAGAATGTAGACTTGGGCCATGGATGACTCGGTGGAGGCCATACTTTAGAAATGGTGTTTCGAACTTTAGTAAATTCCCTTTTCCGTTTATCTTGTTACTTTTACATTTTGGATTTTAAAGTTGTAATAAGGCCTCTGGACTATTTTTATTTTGCTTTATGTTTGGGATGTTTTTATTATTTCACTTAAATTGTTTAAAAAGGGGATTTTTCTAAAATCATAAATAACAGTTTCCAAAGTTGATTAACAAATGGATTTCATAAACACACTTGTACAAATAATTTAACTTGGAATATCTTTCAAATTATCAACAATATTTTCAAAAGTTACAGTTTTAATATCACAAATTTGAATATCGATTCTTCAATTAAACCTCTCAGGATTAGTAGTATTTCTAATCAAACTCGTTTTCTTAACCATACCAAATAATACCTATTTGAGTACGAATCACAAGGTTTTTATACGTTTTCCTTTATGTGACATGTCAGATCCGGTCGTAACACATGGGCCAGGTTTGGGGTGTTACAGCTTAGCTATTTTAGAAAAATCTTTAATAAATCTTCTATAAAATCCTACATGTCCTAAAAAGCTTCTAATAGCCTTAACTGAACTAGGAGGAGGTAATTTTTCTATGGTTTCGACCTTTGCTTTATCTACCTCGATTCCTTTACTAGAAATTTTATGTCCTCATACAATTCCCTCTTGTACCATAAAGTGGCATTTTTCCCAATTTAAGACAAGATTTGTCTCCTCACATCTCACTAGAACTCGTTTTAAGTTTTTAAGGCAAAGATGGAAAGAATTACCGAATACTGAGAAATCATCCATAAATACCTCCATAATGTCTTCCACAAGTTCATCAAAGATTGCCAACATGCAACGCTGAAAAGTAGCAGGAGCATTACATAATCCAAAAGGCATTCTACGATAAGCAAATTTAGCGAACGGTAGCGTCAATATCACTGTCGTATACTAGTGGTCCTCTCGGGTTCCTTCTAGTCATAAACTAGAGGTACCTGATAGGAAAAGAAAGAAAATTTAGCAAAGTTAAAATAAAAGTAAATTGCAGAAAATAAAAAAAATAATGGCTAAAGTAATAAAAATAGAGCTTTCTTAATATTTTAGTTCCCCGGCAACGGCGCCAAAAACTTGATCGTTGTATTTCAGAGTTTTAAATTATAATGATCGATCCTGGAATTAACTATAACAACGATTGAGGCAAGTGCACCTATCGAACAGTAGTATAGCTTAGGCAAGACCGGATTGTCGAACCCAAAGGAACTAAAAGTACTAATACTAACTTTCTTTCTATTATTTAGCCTAAAATAAGTGAAGTTGTTTATTAATCTAAATTAACTAATTACTAAGCTAAATACGCAAAGACAAAAAGAATGAATTGGGGAAATACTTGGGAAAAACTCAGTTGATTAAGACGATACCCTTAGGAAGAATCCACCAAGACTTCACTTGTTATCTAACACTGAACCAGACGATTTATTCACTTGACTTGATCCGTAGGACTCCCTAATTTATATTAAACCCTCTCTCGAGGTGAATAACGTCTAAACCTAGGTTGAATAATTGAAATCTCTTTCTAATTAAAACCTCTAGAATAGCAGTAAATCGATCTATGGACTCCCATATTAGGTTTCACCCTAATCCGGCAATGCTTCGTCACCCTATCTCTAGACGCGCGATCAACTCCGCTTAATTATGCTAGATCTACTCTTAAGCAGGGACTTTTGCTCCACCACCTAAGCACATTCAACTTGAATTAATATCCGCAAAATATCAACACAAGAATTAAGCACACATAATCAAGAACAAATCAAGTATTTATTATATAGTTCAGAAAACAATAACAAGATTCATCTAGGTTTCATCCCCCTTCAGGTATCTGAAGGGTTTAGTTCATAATAATAAAGAAAAAATCTCTCAGAAGAAAAGATAAAACAAAACATAAGAAATCCCTAAACTCCCTGAAGGAATTGAAGGAGAGATCCTCCGTCTTGAGTAGAATTTCGGCTTCTGGAGATGGATCAACTGGCTATCCCTTGAGAGTTTCCCACAAATCTGACCTTTTCGGCTCGGCTCCTTGGCCTAGCTAACCTCCCTCTGTTAGGTTATACCTTGGGTCTTTATATAGGCTTTTGAAATAGGTTTCTTTGCCCCTAAGTATCCTTTTCCGAGTGAATTTACTCTCCTCCATGGCAGGGGCACGGCCATGGCACACGCCCGTGTGAATCATGGCCAGGACGTGTTGGACTCTGTTAATGAGGCACAGCCATGTAGATCGACTTCAGGCCGTGTTCTAGTATATTTGAGGAGGCACGGCCGTGTGGGATTTAGTCCAGGCCGTGTCGATTTCTTCTTTGGCCCATTTTGGTCCGTTTTGAGCCCGTTTCTCATTCTTTTTATTCTTGGGAGCTTTCCTGAGTATAAGACATGAAAAGAAAGGATTAAGAGCACCTTTTTACATAAATCAAGGGATAACTCATCCAAAAGTATGCTAAATGTGGGATTAAAATATGTTACTATTTCAGTTTATCAAAGATGGTATTGTACCAATACTGGTCAATATATATCATTTCAGTCTTAAACTGGTACCAACTAATCTATGTTTCATTTTGGTCAAAATTTTAATACGCTTCGACCATTTCAGTGTGTTTCGGTCCATTTCAGTTAATACTGACTTGTATCGGCTTATACAAGTTAGTAAAAAAATTTAATATTTTAAACCAACTTTTAAATTTTGTATCTTAACCATTTTAATTTTTCTATAATTACATTTAAAATTATCAGTTATTAAACTAAATCTTCAAATTTGGGTTGTGCTAGTAAATTTTTATAGTAGTAATCAAAGGGGAAGGCAAGAAATATTTAAGCGGGGGACCAAAATTGAATTTAGACTATAATTTAAAACGTACACAATACATGACTAGTAATTGAATTTAACCAAACAAATTTAACTGTTATTGTTTGAGTTAGGACTATAATTTTAAAATTTGAAAAGTATAGAGACTGAAATGATCAAATTAAAGTACAAGGACTAAATCCACAACTTTTACAATGTACAAAAACTACTAGCATAAATTAACCTAATTACAACTAGTTATGTTGATATTGTTAAACCCAAAAAGATTAAATCAATAGAAGAAGTTGTTATAGTGAATAACCCCATGAAATTTCCAATTGAGTTAGGGAAGGATATCTCTAAACATAAGGTTAGTGCACGTAGGGAATAAAGAGAGAGAGATAATAAACACCTTAAATGAAAGTTCTTCGATGAGGTGGATGAATTAGTGCTTCGATGAGAGCAAGAAACAAGCTAAAATAACTAGGAATAGATAAAGAAAAGAAAAATACTCTGGTGCAAGTATTGTGATGTGAAACATTGGTATATAATTATCATTAAAGGCCTTGGAGTTAATCTTTGAATAGAGGGTTTGTGAAAAAGCTTTGGTGTAAAAGAAGATGAAATCTTTTCTTGGAGATCTTATAACCCAAAATCAAAGTGCTTTTGTAAGTGATAAGACAATCATGATGACGTGATTGTAAAAGAAGGATTTCATAACTTTGACACTTAGAAAAAAGGGAAGAGGGCACTAAAAGTGAAACAACAAATTAGGAGAATTTGAAAGTTAAAAGACCAAGAAAGGAAAATGTTATGGAAAAACAATCATGTGCAAATTTTTTTAAAAAAAGAAGGAATTCATGATCGATGCTTAGAAACTAGATTCTCAGTGCGCTTTGAATTTTTGGTGATTGGAATACTAATAAAACTTCATTAATACCATGAAATATGAATAACTAGTCTTACAATGATTATTTAAATTAGTTCAGAATTTCAGCCACGCAACAAGGCAACATGCCTACTCCTTCTATATTATATTGCATCTATCAAGATAACAAATTCACATATTATTATCCATATATATTCTCTTTATTTGTTTTTCCTAATACTTATTTTGGTTCTCAAGTTCCAAAGTTGATGTTATCTCACCTCCCATCACAATATAATATTGTACAAATCGATTCCCAGCAAGGAGTTGAGATGCTTGAACTTTTGCGTCAATTAGTTCCTTTTCACAGTTAGTAATTTTAGGACCTATAACAGTTATGTCATAGTATGCAGTTTGGGGATCTTCAATCAATTCTGAAGATACCATTTCAAATGATGAGACTGCATATTAGTAAGCTTCAATGCAACAATTAAGAGCTTTCAAAGCTTGGGGTGAGCTTGGTTTCATAATCATTTCATTATATACATTCAGAATTGCTTTGGAATTTGCTGCTCCTAATTTCATAATGAGGGTTCCCAGTTGGGTCGAATCCTTCGCCGCAATAACTTCGGCAGTGGAAAGTGCTTTCAGGCAAAACCTGCGGTTTCCAATTGACTTGCTATTGCATAAATTTTCTACTAGTTTTGGTAAAACTATTGGAAGTGGAATGTTGGCATTTGGAAGGGGAACATTAACCTTTGGAAGAATTGCATTGGTTGGCAAAGAAGAAAGGACAAAGATAGATAAGAAAATAACTAAAACTAAGCATAATTGATTTGGAATAGCCATTGTCTATGAATTATGATACAAAGATATTTTTAATTACAAATTTAGATCCTATAATTTTTCAATTTTTTTCTTCTTTTTATAAAGGTAAAACAAATCTATTTTTGGGTCAATCTTAGTTGCAATAACATACATTATTATCGTTTATAACAATAATGTTTTCCACAATTTTGTTAACAAAACTAAATTACTATATATTTTTCTAATATAGGTATTGAATGATACAATTATATTTCTTTTTCTCTTTTATTGAAAAAAAATTGATGTTAAATTAATTTAAATTTTCAAAATTATTTTAAGAGTGTCATTTGTCTCAAGGAAAAAAGATATGACCCCTAATGTAATATTTGAAATTTCTAAATTTTAATATTTTTAAATAAGTGAATAAATATGAAAAAGAAAAGTATGCAAGAATTTAATGGAGAGAATTTTGTATCGAAATTTTTTTTGAGGTAGAATTTTTAACACTCGTTCTAAATTTTGAAAGGCTTCGTATTGCCGATGCATATGAAACCTTTCTCATATGCTCTTATTCTTCTACCATCTTAGGATAGTCATTCAAAGAAAGATGAAACATTGATGTAGTAGGTTGTGTCCCTTTCTTTGCATCAGTTATTTCAAAACGTTTCAGGATTTGCATGAGGCTTGGGATAAAAATATAATTTTATTCTTTCGATCCATAAAGATTCAAACTCTCAAAATATAATTAGCTCTATCTAAGCATTTCATGATAAACCATTGTGTTACCCATAGTTTAAATGATGATAATTTTCCAATATCATTCTCAATTAGTAAAATATCATCGACATATAAAACAAGAGGAAGATCGCATCTCCATCCTTAATACGATTATAAACATGAGTTTTGTTAACATTTTGTTAAAATATTAAAGTTTTATTCGCATGATAGAATTTTAGATTCCATAATTGAGATGTTTAGTTAATATGGATTATTGAAGACAAATTTAAATTCAAATTCTATTTTTAATTTATTTTATAATTATTTGTGGCATACGAAAATAAATATTTTGTAAGCAAAGTAGTGAAAAGAATGCAAAAGAAGGGAGTAAGGTGAAGGCAATTAAGTACAGCAGTTAGAGATTTTAGGGAAAAAAGTCATAGGCAGAATAGATAAGAAGGTTGATATTATTTGGCAAAGAAAGGAAGCGAAGACATGTGAGACCACTTAGTCAACTAGAATAGCTTGTTAGTTTGGTCACTCCACTAGTTGAAATTAACAGGCAATGAATAGACTCACATGTATAGCTTACGACTTGAGCTTATGTTGTACTTTAGTTGTTTCTTCCAACAGGAGTTTGTAGTTTGTAAATGTTTGCATGTTCTTCAAAGCCCATCAGTAGAATTCAAAAGTTAAAGACGAGGAGAGGAAAATGTTATGGAAAACAAACATGTGGAAATTTAAAGAAAAGGCTTTCTATTGCCAATGGGCATAGAACCTTTTTTATATGCTTTCTTTCTTCTATTGTCTTAAGATAGTTATCGAAAGAAACATGAAACACTAATGTAGAAGGTTGTGTCCCTTTCTTCACATTAGTCATCGCAAATTGTTCCAAAATCATATCTATGCATATTGCTTAGGATAAAAATATCATTTTTGTTCTTTCAATCACTAAGGACTCAATTCCTCATAACATGAGTAGGTCTACCTAAGTACTTTTTGCTAAACAGCTATGTTACCTATGGTTTAATTAAGGGTAAATTTAAAAAAGTCACTTTTGTTTACTTCAGATTATATTTTAGTCATTTATATTTGAAATGTTACGCTCTAGTCACTTACGTTATCGTTTTATTATGAAGTGATCAGTCTGCTGTTAAGCTTTGTTACCTCTCTAAAGATAATTCTACGTGGCAATCCAAACAGGTTTTAAATGTCAACTTGAATATCCAGCTAGGATGAGAATATGTTTTTAATATTTTCTATGAAAATAGAATAAAAAAAATTTACCCTAAAATCCAATTTTCTCCCGTTTAAAAAGAAGGAATAGTACAACTCATGTCCATGGAAGAACCCTTTTGTTCAAAATAGATATTTAAAAGCACTTCACCTATACCCAAGGTTGAAAGAGAAAAATAATTCTTGGTAATCAGTAAAGCATTAGTCCACATCAATTATATAATTAACCTCTGTTTGAGACTCAAAAAGGGAAATTGAGACCCTTATAAACATAAAAATTCTAGCATAGAGGCAACTAAAGTTCTGTAAATGGTGAAAAATGAAGATAGGAAAAAGAAAAAAAAAATACCCAAACCCTTGTTCTTGGACTTTTATTGTTCTTGGGGTGGAGGGGATACCAAACAGTGCCGAGAGTTTTTTGGGGAGCATCAAAAACCTGGGAAATTGGGAGTTTAACATGCCCCCACAAAATCATCATTGAAGAACTTATCCTCATCCAACATAGAGATTTGAAGCTCCCCCTTAAAATCCTCTATTTTGAAAATGAATTCCAAACCTGAACTTGGGTTTAACATCTTCTTCACCACTTTGGTCCTATACCTTTGTTTTCCTCATTGAAGCTTCACGTATGGATCACTGAAGCTATTTAAATGCATTGTCGGTATGTTTCTTGCTTCAATTACGCCCATCACCAGCTTTATTTTTTTTTATTTTAGGTTTTATTTCAGGGATCAATCGAAAGATGATCCAAATTTGCTATTACTCCCCCAATCCAATTTTGATCAACACTGTTTCCGTCATTGATGCAAGCAAGAAAACCCAAGAATGAACAATGTCGCCAATTTATTATTTCCTTCTAATCATTGTCAATTCCCTTTCTTCCATTTCAGAGAAGGAAAGAACAGAGAGAGATAAATCCTTCCAAGCATTAATATTCAAATCTAACTAAAAACTGTTCAATTTTATATTTAATTATTTATGAAAATTCAAGGCAATGCCCAGTAGCATCCCCTTAATTAATCATATAATAATTAAGCATAAGCAGGTTTGAGAAATAACAAATCTAGAAAGCTACATTGGTTGGTGAAGAAGAAGACAAAACACAAATTAAAAAACGATAAATAAATAATGGACGTATGCAAACAAAATAAATTATATTGATAAAGAAAAAATGGATTAAATATGGGAAATTTATATATTCTACAATTTCAGACAACTTCTTCTTCTTTTTCTTCTCTGTAGTTGTGCTCTTTTCTTCTCTTTTCTATGGTAATTTTTCAAAACCCAGCTATTGCTTCTTTTTAGATAGGAGAAAATTGAGTTTTTGGGCAAAATTTTTTGTTCTATTTTCATAAAAAATAAAAATAAAAATATTCTCATCACAGCTGAAAATTTAAGTTACATTTAAAACCTATTTGGATTGCACGTAGGACTGTCGTTAGAGAGGTAACAGAGATTAACGACAGAGTGATCACTTCATAATAAAATGATAATGTAAATGACTAAAACGTAACATTTCAAACATAAGTGACTAAAATGTAATATAAGACAAACAAAAATAACTATTTTTAATGTTTACCCTTTCATTAATGATAATGTTTCTACATAATTCCCAATCAATAAATATCATCAATATAGAATAAGAAAAACTACCTTTCCATTCCTAATTAGTTTATTAACATAAGTTTTATCAACGATTTGCTCAAATCCTAGAGTTTTGATAACTTGATCGAATTTCAGATCCCATGAGTAGGATGCTTGCGTAAGTCGGCAGATAGATCTTAGCAACTTGCTTAAATCTGATTCAATTTCTATTTTTCATTTAATTTAAAATTATTTTTTATTTTTCTATAAAATTTTAAGAATATAAAATTAAATATTTTATATGCAAAGTAAAAATAATGCAAAATATAGTATATAATATTTTTTTTCCCCTAAAAACCAAAGAACTAAATGGATTCGGTGGCTTGGTTTGTTTTCAATTTGTTAAAAAAAAATAAAATAATACTGCAAAGTAACTTCCTTTCCCCCCTCAAAAAAAAGAGTAAAATATCTTAATAATATCAAGTTAAACGATCTCTGTCTGTCTCATCGTTTCTTTACAAATGACTCATTATTCTTTCTTGAAGTTGAATAAAATAATTTTTAAAGGATATGGCTTTGTCAATTAAGAGGTAATGATTTCATGATTTGACCTTTTGATAATAAAGGAAAGTTCACTAATACTTATGAATGCAAGGAATTGAAAGAAGGGATTAAGGTGAAGGCAAATAAGGCAAGTACTAAGGGGAAATGGAGTACGCCACAGGTAGGATGGGTGTAATTATTAGAGATTTTTGCATAAAGGTCATAAATGGAAGAGGTAAGAAGGTTGATATTATTTCGTTTTGGTTAGATTATGAGTCAATTTTGAATAGATGATGATTGGAATACTAAGATAAACTAAAAGAGTTGAAATAGAATTTTAAATCTTGCATAGTATGCCAATCTATTAGCCTAGAGAATCCAAGAAATTATAACATCTTCAACACTCTAGGGCATTTTATTAAAGTCTAAAAACGCCACTCTTATATATCCTGCATTTAGGACTAAAATCCGAACATGTAAAATATTAAAGAAAAGAGTGAGTACAACTACTAAATAACTGACATTCCCACGATTGGATTAAGGAAGCGTAAAAGCATTTACCCAAATCGTGTATGACAAAAATTTAGGATCATCGATCGAATTTTATATACCAAAAAGTAATTTCTAAGTAGATAAAACTATGATCAAAACTTCCTAATAGTCTGACTAACTATTTTAGTTTATGAAAAAAACATAATCATATGATGGTTTCTGGGGTTCAACTTGAAACCTATTGTCAGTAAAACACCGAACCCATGATGAGCACCATCTTCGTAGCTAGCTATTTTTTTCAAGTCATGGAACAAAACTAAGTGGTTCAGATTTTACATGGTTTATTTTTTTTATGTTTTGTATTTCTAAATCGGATCTAAATGTTGTGATGCTAGTTAGGGTACTGGTGAAATAAAGAATGGATGGAAAAATGTTCAGATTCACATGGTTTTCAACCTTGCTGCTCTAAGGTCAGACCATTCACTATCTGTTGACTAGAGAGAGTCTATCTCTTGTTAGCAGTTAGTAATAACAGTTGAGATTGGAGGGCAAATTGTTAAAGTTGTTAAGGGTAGTTGTTTTAGTTATGATCAATTGTCACAGAATGTTGTGAGTTACAGAGCTTCTATTTAAAGCTCTGCTTGTACACATTTTGGAGTATGAGTGAAATATTTTCTGTTTCATCTTCTACAATTTTCTCTTTAAATGCTTTTCTTCTTTTCAGATTGCACCTTGTTCTTTCATGGTTGTATGAGCAGAGTCTATCTGACATGGTACCAGAGCCTCTCATCTGACAGCTTCTGTTCATGCTTTCTTGACGTTTCAATGATCGTTGCTTGCTAGTTGTTTTGATCATAATCAGCATACCAGAGTTTAGTGTCTGTGCACGGCTATGGATCTTTCAACTCATGATTCATCAGCAGATTCTGATGAAGATTCAACTCATTCCCTGGTCAAATCCATCTCCACTACTATTTTTGCCACCGAGAAAATAGCCATGTTGACTGATGAAAGCAATTTTCTTCCCTGGCAATAGCATGTTTGGTTGATGATTAAGACTCACAGACTTTAGCAATATATTGACGGAACCATTGCTATACCGCCTCGAGTGTTGGTTGATGATGCACAAAATCTGGTAGAAAATCCAGCTTATATCAGATATGAGCAATAGCGCTCAACCCTTGCATTTGGCTTCTTTCTACCGTCAGTCCTAGGTATCATAATCAGTTGATTGACAACATCTTAGAATATGCTATTTGGAGTGACTTGAACCGAATTTTTGGAACTTAATCCCCAACCAAGGCCATGCACTTTAGATATTTGTCACATAGCTTCAAAAAGGACTTACCTATGCGTGAGTATCTTGCAGAGATGAAACACATTTGTGACAATCTTGCTGGATGTGGTCAAAAGATTTCAGATGAGGAGCAGCAATCTGCCATCTTGAATGGCCTACCCCAGAATTTGAAAATTTTGTATCCATCAGTACAACAAGTCAAGTTCCCTTTGACCTGCAGAGTGTTATATATGCCTTATTAGATGCGGAATCACGTCAAAAACCTCCGTTATCTCAGGTTACTATTTTTCGAATGTAGCTGTGCAAAATTCATAGCCTCGGCCACAAAATGGATCCAGTGCATCTATTTAATCTGCTACATCTAGTCCTTTTGGTGTTCAAGGTCGCTTTAGCGTGCCTATGTACTCAAATGGGTCATCCGATGGTGCTTACAGATCTTCAAGGCCAATGACTAGAGGCTATTATCGCGATGGTTGTAGAAAAGGTCGCTTTAGTGGAACCAATAGACAACAGTGTCGATTATGTGGTCGTGTTGGTCATTTGGTGAATCGATGCTTCTATTGATTTGATCCAACCTTTGTTGGGCGTCAACCACCTTGGATTCAACACTTCCTCAGCTCTAGCTCCTGTTATGTCAGCTAACACGTGCTATATGCGTCCAACATGCCTGCATATAATGAAGAGTTTTCTCTACTCTTTTTAGTGATACGTTTGTTACTTATCCAGTATTTCCAGCTCATTCTACAGGTGTTCAGCTAGGTGCATCTCTAGCTACAAACTTTGCTTTCCTTGCTACACCTAATATGGTTGTCATTCAAGCTTGGTACCCCGACACTGGTGCAGCTAATCACCTGACGTGCGATGCCTCTAACCTGAACTTCTTGCTATTTACCACATCAGGTGCTGCTCCAAGTAGTTGAAAAGAAAGGATTGGATCATTTTCAAGCGGGCTCAGCAGAGAATTCAATTTGTTTTTTTTTTTTTGAACCCACTGCACCTGCTTCTTGTTATGCTGCTGTAACATCTTCAAAACCCCCTTTGTCGTAAATAATATGAGATAAAATCTTAGTTAAATAATGTATAAGATCAAAGAAAATGAAAATTGCAAGATATCAAAAGAGAGTTAAATTAAGAAGCATGACATGATGTATAATTGATTTCTCGATAAAATGAGAAAAAGATACAAAGATGATAAAAGAGAATATTGAGGAGTATTAAAAATAATAATAATTATAATTAAGAAGTAGGTTTTAGTATATTGATTTAAAGTAAGGACTAAATCATAAATATGTGAAAAGTTTTTAGCTCAAGTGTAAATATTCAAAATTTAGGGGATCAGAGTGGAAAAATAAGAAAGTTGAAGGACCAAAAGTGAAAATAATCCAATTTACTATGATATGGAATTGGCATGCAGGGACCAAATTGAATAGGTGAAGAATTGTGAAAGACTAATTCGTTATTTTATCAAATTAAGTGATGATTCAAGGATGAAATTTTAAAAGATCATAAAAGGCAAAATGGTCAATTAGAAAGAGAGAGAACTCTAGAAGGCAATGATGATGTTGGAGATATTTTGAATATATTTATAATTATTTAATTAGATAAATATTGCTTTATTAATATTTTAATGAGATATTTTACTAATATTTTATTTTAAATAGCTAGTATAAAAGGAGAGAAAGATGAAGAAAAAGAAGAAGAAGAAGAAGAGAAGAAGAAGAAAACCTTATTGTCTTTACAATTTGGTCATTCTAAAAAAAATCTACCATTTTCACCTAGAATTTCAAGGAATTTTCATAATCACCAAGATAGAAAAGTGATAAGGAGACTATGGAGAACATGAAAATCACCTTGGGTTCAAGAAAATGGAAGTTGGAGGAGAGAGAAAATCAAGTTAAAGTTTGAAATCAATAGAACAAGGTAAGAACATCAATATTTCAATATATTTTTAAGTTTGATATTATTGAAAAAGCATGAAAATGATGTTAAATTAGAGTTTTCTTATATAAGATTTTATGTTCTTAATATGTTAGTGAAGGGGAATAAGAGGAAGTGATGGGAAATATTGTAGAGAAAGAAAACGAGGGTGTTATAAACTTGGTTATCAACATTTTGCACTAAAATAATTTTGGACAGCAGTAGTAGTCTGACTTTGAAAATTCAACAAAAAATTTAGAAATGGAATTAGAGGATAACTAAAGTATGAAATTAAATCCTATTGAGTCTAGTTTTACATAGAAGAAATGGTGTAAGCAAAAGAATTTCATATTATGAGATATATGAATTTTTGTGAGACAAAGTCAGATTGATTTCGGGTTCCCCTATTCTGACTTTGGAAAATCATCAAAAATTGTAAAAGAATGATTAGGGGTTTAAATTTATATTTTTAAATTCTTAATGAGTCTATTTTCAAGAGAAACAAATGGAAACATCATCCAAATCTCGTAAGTAAAGAAAGGTCGAAGCTGTCAAGCAGCAGAACATAGACAAATTTAAAGAATTTACTGTACTTATTGGCTAAATTATAAATTTTAAAATTTTTGTGGTAAAAATTTATTTGAGTCTAGTTTCAAAAACATCAAGCAGATCTTAATTTTGAATTCTGTAGCTCAAGATATAAATAATTTAGTGACTATGACTCAAGTAGACAATTTTGATATAAACACAGAAGTAAATAGTGGAATTATAGATAATGTTACATATAAGCATGTTATATACTAAAAGCTAAATATTCTAACAAATATATACATAAAGGATGTGGAATGGAGAGGAGGAGGAGGAGGAGGAAAAATATATGAATGTATATATATAATAAATGAATTTGAAATGTTTCGAAATGGTTGTAGGTGATGGAATGATTAATACATGTGAGTATGTTTTAAACGAATTGATAAAATAATAAGTAAATAATTGTTAATTGATGTGATATTGGCCAGTTCATCCTCAACCTTGATAAGAAGGATTCATTTGTTTTTACAGACTATAGTCCAATGGCAAATCAAGTGTATTCCGAGAGAGAGGAATAAAGTTGCTGGCAGGCTTGCTAATGTGGCTTCAGATAGGAATACAGAGGTGCATGTGTAACACCCCAAACCCGTATCCAACGTCGGGATAGGGTTACGGAGCATTATCGAACATATAGATCAACAAATCATACATTTCATGTTCATTTCTCTTTCAAATAAAAAACCATTCAAATTCATTCATATAGTCCCTAATACGAGCCCTCGAGGCCCACAATAAACATTAATTTTTTTTTGGGACAAAACCGAGTACTCAAGAAATTTTTCGAAAAACATGTAAAATTTTTAAAGCTACAGGGGTCACACGCCCATGTGGCCACGCTCGTGTTTCAGGCCGTGTACCCTTCGAAGTGGCCTCACAAGCCCATGTGCTAAGCCGTGTGAGAATTGGTGGGTATATTGACTTGTGCCACACGGCCAAGTCACACGCCCGTGTGCTAGGCCGTGTGAAGCTATTGACTTGTTTTCAAAAGAAGTTACAGGGGACACACGACTGTGTCACCTGGCCGTGTGTCACACACGGCTGAGACACACGCCCGTGTCTTTGCTCGTGTGGACAAAAATAGGCCATTTTCCAAGCCATATTTCTCACCCAAATTGGTACCAACCTAAATACAACAATTTTCATATAACTATGGCATAATTAGGCATTCAAAGCAAACCAATATCAAGCTTATAACGTCTTATAATAGCACACACAACCATGATACTCTTAGGCACCTTAATAGACCATCCATGATCATGCAAACTAAGTAGTTCAAACATGCCTAAAAGATCAAACACTTACATGATATACATATATCAGTATAACAAGGCCATTCACTTATAAATACATAACAAATTGTATCAAAACAAGCCAAATCCAATGGCTAAATACTTGACCAAACCATATAGGCTACACCATTCAAACAACCTATACATGCCATTATAACCAAAATGATAAACCATAAGTATCAAAATAGCCGATAGATAGTGTGATGAAATCTCCGACAACTTCCAACCCGAACGAGCTTCCGATATCTATAAATCACAGAAAAATAAACATAGTAAGCAATTAAGCTTAGTAAGTTCGCAACTTAAAAAAATAAAGTTCACCGCTTCAATTTATAAGCGTAATCCATTTAAGTCGATCCGACGTGTCTTGGCCTTAGCCTAAACAACAATAACCTCTCAAGGTTAAATATTACATTATCAAACCAATTTACCTCAAAACATCATAACATAAGTATCCACTACTTATGTGCATTTATAATTCCAACATATGGATAAACATATTTCAATCATCCAAAAACTCATACCATTCTATACTACCATAGCAATTCTAATGGAAGCATTTGTCGATCTTTCATTCTTCACATACCCATTTAACCACAAATGAAGTAAGTGAAACAAGGTATATCACAACTCAATTTGTCTCAAAAGCCTAACATATAATCATTAATCAATATAGCCATGTATTCATATAAAATAAAAAATCTCCTTTTCATGATCACAAGTATATTTCCATTTAGGCATTTATCATTTCAATGCATAACTTATAAGTTTAATGTGGTATAATCCAACCACAACTTAGCCAAAGCCTAAACACATAGACACCAACCATGTTAGTCATGTAAATTCACCTATGAATCAACAATCATGGATGAACTCAACAAATAATTAAATTTCCATATACATGTAACATCCATATCATGTATCAATACATCATGTAAAATCATTTCCATGTATTTCCTGTAAATACCTGTACTAGATTGTATCGAACTCATATAAATTCGTAATAGAATTGTGTATGAATTTAACAATTATTAAGTTCCATGTACATGTAACATATATACTGTATATCCGTGTATCATATATATACCATTTTCCATATAATCCATATATATACCTGTAATAGTTCATATTGAACTCATGTCATATCATATCAGAACATTGCCCTTTGAACCACTTAGAATATCCTAGGATACTCGGGTAGTACACACTAAGTGTACTGAACTATAATCTGTCAATTCATCTTTGAAATTTGTTGTGCCACAACCTAGTTGTGGTCTTATCATTAGAATGCCATAGCCCAGCTATAGTCTTACATATAAACACTGCCATGGTCCAACCATGGTCTTACATTCATAGTGCCATAACCCAGTTATGGTTTTATCCATATATGCTCATAAGAGTGATAATCAGTAAGCTCCTCCGAGCTGAATAACGGTAAGCTCATGTGAGCTGTGGTGAGTTTGCAACATATGCAGGACCTCAACCAAATTGGTAACCCTAATGACATTGTCATTTGTATCTTACGAATTCTTAAGGTTCAAACGGGGCTCGGTATTTTCCGTACAACGTCGATTATGCGTTCGATAATTATACATAGTAATTAAATCATTCTCATTCATGTATTTCAATTAAAGTATATAAATACGCAACTTAATTACACGAACTTACCTCGAACTTGTACGACGAAAAAATGATTGATCAATCCACTACTTTATCTTTGCCTCAATCTAATTTCGAACGTGGCTTTTCTTGATCTAAATAATCAAATTTTACCAATTTAAACCTCATTCTAGTCAATTTAGTTTAAAAATCATGTTTTGGAAAAATTACCATTTTACCCCTATACTTTTGATTTCTTTACAATTTAGTCCCTAGGCTCGAAAAATGAAATTCATGCAAATTTTGTAACACCCCAAACTCGGCCTAGAAGTCTAGACCGAATCTGGGATGCCACATTGATCACTAAAGTGGCCGTGAGAAAATTTTACAAATCGAGTCGTTCAAAATCTAATTTTCGAAAATGTTTATCTCGAAAAAAATCAAAACATTTAATCATATAAAATTCATCGGTAAGTTTAACAGTATAAAATGTACGAATGAAAACTTAACAAGAGCTGTACCATAGTATTGTGAAACTTTACAATTCAAACTTAAACGAATAACAATTAAAACCTGAAAATAAAAGCTTATAACTTATTTCCACCAAAACTGTCCGAGACCTCTGCGTACTGAGTCCAGCATCCAGAATCCAGAACTGTACCTGAAAGGGAAATAGAAGAGGGAGTGAGCTACTTGAGCTCAGTGTGAGATCAAAACCAATTAATTACAGAATCAAACACAGGAAACTAGTAGTAGTCCTGCAATGGAACATACTTACAGACAGATAACAGTTAAGCATGTTCGCCCAACATCAAACACACACACCATATGTACCCTATAGTCATATGGAACAAACAGACACACCTAAACTCACGTGCTATTCAAATACAATAGTAACAATTCACAAGTCAGTCACACTATCACAATAACAGTTCAGTCAGACATTTCAGTCTAATAGTACAGTCACATTCAATCACACAGATTCAATCAGATGCATATGAGTGCAAATGAGTTATAAAGTACCCCACCCATCCAGCCAACACACCATCTCCGTCCAACCCTACACTTACTGTGGGGATTTAATCAACCCACCCATCCCTGCACTCCGAGTAGGACCTCGAAAAGCCCATCCAACCTTATACTCCATAGGATGTCATCCCGGGTTGCCCGGCAACGATGATCATCAACATTGTCCTCGACCGTCAGGGAATTAGGACCATCAGTGTGCAAATAGACTGCCAGTCTCATATATTACGCAGCAATGCTAGCGTATGAGCTGTACTGTGCAATGCGGTAAACCGCGAAATAGGCATGCAGTATGAACTGCTAGATCAGATAATGGTACTTAGCGTAGCTAACGTACATGCGGTACAGTGCAATGTGGTAATCCGCTATACCGGTAGATTGCAGTAAAATTGCCAGATCAGATAATGGTACGTAGCGTAGCTAACGTACATGCGGTACAGTGCAATGCGGTAATCCGCTATACCGGTAGTTTGCAGTAAAATTGCCAGATCGTAAATCTCCCTTCTCTTCAACATCCCACCCAAAATAATTTTATGCAAATGTATGAATGCATATGTATGTATGCAGTTAGATGAACACAATCAGAATACCAATTACAGATAGTTAATCAGAAGTAGACATTCACCTCCAATCAGTCAGTTATAGAATCAGATATGTGCACATTCACAACTCAAGTTCAGTATCAAGCTTATCACACAACCAACCACAATTAACACACATAAATCGAAGTCAGAGCTGAGTCATAATTACCCTTGCTAAAGCTTAGCCAAGGGTTAAAACACACAGAGTCACGATTGCAGTTAACTTGACTTAAAATCAGACATTGACGAGTTAGGGCCACACGCCCGTGTGCTCCGGCCCTATGGAGCAATCCAGGCCGTGTGGGGGTCCAAACACCCTTGTAGAGAGAGGTACACGGCAGTGTGGCAAAGGCACAAGCCCATGTGAAGCAGGGGACACGGCCGTGCAACCAGGCCGTGTGATACAATGTCCAAATTGGCTAAAATATGGTACAGGACAAACACGACCGTGTGAGGGTCTCACACGCCCGTGTGCCCACCACAGGGCACGGCCGTGTGTCCTGAAACACACGCCCGTGTGGAATCCCTATTTGTCCAAATCAGTCACACGACCGTGTGGCGAGGCCATGTGACCCCAAATCCCTAAAATCCCTAATTTCCAAACCCACACGCCAGTGTGTCCTAGGGACACGGCCGTGTGGATATTGACAAAATCCCCAATCGGCCACACGACCGTGTGGCGAGGCCATGTGACCCCAAATCCCTAAAATCCCTAATTTCCAAACCCACACGCCAGTGTGTCCTAGGGACACGGCCGTGTGGATATTGACAAAATCCCCAATCGGCCACACGACCGTGTGGCACCCAAATTTGGTTGAAAACCCTAATTCCCAATTCCACATACCCGTGTGCCTCGGCACACGCCCGTGTGGCCGTCAAGAAGGCCACGAAACCACCCCATATCAGCCCCAAAATTATCGTTTTGGCCACCAGAATCGTCCCTAACCTTTGCCCTATCAAAGTATATCAGAAAGTGGTGATTTCTCATCACTTCCATCGACTAGAACTCAAAATCCTCGGTTTAACATTCACTCAAGAAAACCCGAATCATAAGTTTGCAAAAACCATTGAACAATAAAAAAAAACAATGTAGTTACAGTTCGAATCCCACACCTGTTTGCGATCGGAGAAGACGATAGAGGCGCAAAATTCCCGAATCCACAAATCAACCTTTTTAAGAATATTTAGAAAGCAGAAGAGAGGGGAGGAGAGGAGAACGTGAAAACAGAAAAGCCGAAAAATAAAAAGAAAAAGAAAAAAGAAAATAAAATAAAATCAGCTTTAGTCATAAAACTAATAATTTAATAATCATAAATAATTATAATTATTAACTAAAAACAAAACAAAATAAAATACCTACCAAAACGTTCACACTAAGACTCAAACCCGGAACGATGAGGTTGCCTAACACTCTCTCAACCACTAGACCAGCAAGCCCATTCTGACACTAAATTGCACAACTTAACTTATGTGTGCAACCTCCTCGCTGTCACTACACTCAAAACCCAAAACTTATAGGCCCAAAATTCGGGGCGTTACAAATTTTCCCACACCCAAGCCTAGCTGAATATCTTATAAGCCTACAGCAGCCTATAAATTTCACAATTTTACATATTTAACACATAATTTCATATTTCTCAATTAAATCCCTATTTGTCAATATCATTAAAAATCACTTAACAAAAGTTGTTTAATCAACAACAAGGATTTATTTTCTTCCATTAAACTTCAAAAACAACCAATATGCTCTAATGACAGAACTCTAGACTTTCTTGCAAATTAGTCCCCTCTTTAGCTAGATTTAGCTATAAAGATTCCAAAAACATAAAAATCATCAAAAACGAGACAAAAATGCATACCTAATTTGAAGAATAAGATTGGCTGAATGTTAAAGCTTCAAAACCCCCTTTTCTTTGTTTCCCACGATTGAAGAAGAGAAAAATAGAAAAAGATGATAGCTTGATTTTGTTTTATTCACTTTATTCCAAATTTACCCTTACCTAACATTACAATTTTTCATGATTACAAATCCATGCTCATCCACTATCACCTTTAATGGTCTAATTACCATATAAAGACCTCCACATTAAATTTCAATGGCTATTTAATCCCTTTAGCTAATAGAACACAACTTTCGCACTTCACTCAATTTAGTCTTTTTTATCCAATTGAACATATAAATGGTAAAATTTCTTAACGGAATTTTTATACTATAATGCTATAATGCTGTAGATCAAAAAATAATATTAAAATAAATTATTCAACCTTGGATTTGTGGTCCCGAAATCACTATTCTGATTTAACTTAAAACGGGCTGCTACAGCAGGTGTTTGTTAATTTCTCTGAGGAGATGTTAGATGAATTTGGGTTTGATAAAGTAGTTGAGTTTCCTTTTGTAATTATTTAGTAGAGTTGGTTAGTTTTATTTACACACCAAAAGAAAAGTTGATTGCAACCAAAATTTTCAATAAAAAGGGAAAAAGCAATATAATTGTACAGTCAAACACTTATATTTGAAAATAAATTACTAAATTAGTTTTGTTAACAAAATTGTAAAATAACTTTATTGTTATAATTGATAATAATGTATGTTATTGTTGCTAAGACTGATCCAAAAATAGATTTGTTTTACCTTTATAAAAAGTAGTAAAAGAAATTTAAAAATCACAAGATCAAAATTTGTAATTAAAAATATCTTCGTATCATAATCAAAAAGACAATGGCTCCTCCAAATTAGTTATGCTTAGTTTTAGTTATTTTCTTATCTATCTTTTCGCTTTCTTCTTTGCCAACAAGTGCAATTATTCCAAAGGCTAATGTTTCCCTTCTGATACCTTCATCGCAACTAGCAGAAAATTTATGCAATGGTAAGGCAGTTCAAAATTGCAGGTTTTGTCTGAAAGCACTTTCCACTCCCGAAGTTATTGTGGCAATGGATTCAACCCAACTAGGAACCCTCATTATGAAATTAGGAGCAGCAAATGCCAAAGCAACGTTGAATGTATATAATGAAATAATTAAGAAACCAGGTTCTCCCCAGGCTTTGAAAGCTCTTAATTGTTGCGTTGAGGCTTACAAATATGCAATCTTATCATTTGAAATGGTATCTTCAGAATTGGTTGAAGATCCCCAAATCGCAAACTATGATGTAGCTGTTATAGGTCCCGAAATTGCTAGTTGTGAAAAGGAACTGATTAACGCAAAGGTTCAAGCACCTTGACTACTTGCCGGGAGTCGATTTATGAAATATTATGTCTCAATGGGATATGAGATAACATCAACTCTCGAGTTGGAAAATCCAAATGAGTATTAGGCAAAAAATTAAGGGAATATGTATAGATAATAATGTGTGAATTTGTTATCTTGATTGATACAATATAATATTGATAGCATAGGCGTGTAATGCCCAAAAATTTTAATTTTTGATTTCGTGTATGTGTGACACACAATGTTTATCTGCTTCAGTGGTTATGTGTTCTGGGTGTGTGTGAGAGGTCTCAAGTTCAAGCCTTACTTGGGCAAATTTTGGTATTTTTATAAATAAAGCCTTAACCTTGTGCAAAGGGCTTAAGTTTAAATGTTGGGTAAATTGCATCAGAATGGGCCTACTGGTCTGGTGGTTAAGTGGTGTGTTATTATGGTGGAGGTCTTGTGTTCAAATCCCTACGTAGGCGAAGGTGTTATTTTTTTTGCTCAGATTTCGGGATAGAGTTGTGTAATAGGGAGATTCTGAGTAGTGGATGTGAAGTGGGAATTAGGGGAGAGATTAAGGGATTTTGGGGGTTATCGGGATTTTATTTTATTTTTTCCCATAACCAAATTTTGGTTCCCTTTTCCAAAAAAAAAATAAATTCTACCGTCTATTCTTCTCCCTCTCCTCTTGCCAAAATTCTCTGAAATTTTCCATCTTTCTCTTCTTTTTCTTCTTCTTGATTTTTTCCCTAATCCATTTATTTTCCTTCCTTTTCGCACGCGGTTAGTGCTCGCTTAGTTTCGGTAAGTGTTTCTCTTTGTTTCTATCATGAATCTCTTAGCGACTGAAGTGGTAATGTTTTTTCTCTACGATTTGGACGTAGGGGGAGGCTCAGACTGGTGAATTTAGTGTTCTCGTCTTAACAATAGTTATACGGAGGGTTATCGTTGGCGGTAAGTTGGATTTCTGCTCGTTCTTGGTTGTCAATTCGTTTGTAAATCTGTTAAATTGATGTTGAGTATCTTAATTTTAGGCCTTGAAGTGCTCGAGAGTGATTAGGCATCAAAACGATACCAGGTGTGTACCCGAAACGCAAAAAAGGGGTTCGACGAAAAACCAAAATTACTTGCTGTCGAGAAACATGAGAATAAGGGAAAATGATGCAAAAAATTATAGAGAAAGGAAATAAGGGTGTTAAAAACTAGGAAATCAACATTTTGCACTAAAATAGTTTTGGACAACAGCAGTAGTCTAATTTTTAAAAATCATCAAAAATAGTGTAAATTGAGTTAGAGGTTGAATAAAATATGAAATTAAATTTTATTGAGTCTAGTCTTTCATGGAAGAAACAGTGTAAGCAATGGAATTGTAAATCATGAGTTATAATAAATTTTGTGAGACAAGGTCAGAATGATTTCGGGTTCCCCTAATCTAACTTTGGAAAATCATAAAAAATTGTAAAAAAATAATTAGGGCCTTAAATTTATATTTTTAAATCCTTAATGAGTCTATCTTCAAGAGAAGCAAACAAAAACATCATCTAAGTTCCATACTAAGAGATAAATAATTTTTAGTAAGGAAAGGTCGAAGTTGCCAAATAGTAGAATAGGGATAACTTTAAAGATTTTACTGTACTTATTTGATAAACTATAAATTCTGAAAATTTTATGGTAGAAGTGTAACACCCCAAACCCGGCCTAGACGTTATGGCCGAATCTGGTGGTGTCACATTGGAGTGCTTTTAGAAAACTTGCTCTTGTTGATAAAAACCCGTAAGAAGCTTAAAGCCTCATTGTTAAAACTCAACTCATTCTAGCCATTTCTTATCCATTTTAAAAGGTCATTACTTTTAAAGCACGGTTTGTTGCGGAAGCATTTCAACAGTATTGCGGAAACGTGATTTTTTGAAAATAGTTATCGTTTTAAAAAACCGCGTTCTTCTTCTAACAGATATTAATTGCAATAAATCAAATCCCAAATTAAAAGCTAGAAAATTATAGAGAGGTCTTATTACATAATCCAAAAACCCAGAACGGAATTTAATAGTAAATTAAAGCCAAATAAAAGAAAACAGGAGCAGTAGTGTGGCCATCTCCGAGTCCCTCACAGCACCGATCCGCCTAACGCTGGGGATTACCTGTACAGTTAAAAACATGGTGAGTTTAAGAAAACTCAGTGTGTAATCCCTTAATATGCAGTCAGTCAGGTATGCAGAATGCAGCAACAGTCTGGGCCTGGGCACATTATAGCAATAATTGGGCTTAGCCCATAATAGTATCAAATCCCATATGAACAATGCATGTTATCCCATCCAACCCTGCACTTGCCTCCATCCAACCCTGCACTTACTGTGGGGAATAAATCACCCACCCATCCCTACACTTACAATGCTAGCACCTGTTGCGGTACTAACCAAAATTCGCAGCCAAGCTACCAGTATCAGTATATGTGGCACAGCCACCAGTACGGTATTCTTCCTCCATAACAGTGTCCCAATCCCCATGCAATATGTCGTGTATGCAGAATGTCATACACAAAATCAGTCATACAAATCACAGACAAATCAGTCATTTACCCTCGAGGGCCAAAATAGTTATTTTACCCTTTAGGGTATATCGGTTAATTTCATTGGATTAGGGTCTAGGCATGCTTACCGACCCAAAAGAAGGTCCATAGCCGTCTCAGAAGACTTGTGTAACCTCAACATACATAACAGTGTAAATGGGCCCAAAGCCCATTATGCGGCCCATGTGGGCCCACACGCCCGTGTGGCCCACTAAGCTTGAAAACGACCACGGCCACGTGAACCACACAGCCCAATCCAGTATTATCCATATTTTTGGGAATTAATCCGTGTGGGGCCCACGAGCCTATTGGGCCTACACGGCCCATTCTGGCCTAACGTGGCCCAGAACGGCCCATGTCCACAAGAACGCTCGTGGCAGCCTCTACAGTCAATCATCATGTTCCGTGGACCCGAGTTATCACACGAGCGATCGTATGCTCGTGTGGCATCGTGTGCCATATTTCTGGCTTTTCAGCTTTTCGGCTCTTCGGCTTTTGCTGTTTTCCGCCTAATCGCAGTGTGTGTACACACACGCTTACTTACGAAGAGCGCAAATCTCCACGTACACCAACCTAGATTCAAACATGACCCAATGTCAGTCCTTTAATCGTTAGGGTAAAACACCCTCTTATTAACACTTAATCCCCAATATGGTACATGCTACTTACCTTGATCGAATGATAAGCGATTTATTTCACCAAGATCGCTGGTTGAAAACGATCGCACACTTTTTGCCGATTTACTGCATTAATAACAGATCCCATTGAGATGGATCGATTATAAATGTGGCTTAAATCCATAAATATCAATCTTACAGAATCAAAGAGATAATCGGCTTTTATTCAGAAAGTAAGGTAATGCTTTTACCTTGATTGAATAACGAGGGAAAAGGTTTCGATCGCTTCCCAAACAACTTGTACTCCCTAGAATCCCATGAACACAACATCGCAAAGAAGGAATGAGAGCCACAATCAAAGCATATATGGAAAAGAACATTCGGCTTTTTAGAAAAAGATTAGAGGGAACAGATTTGAATGAAAAGAGGAAATATGAACACTTACCGACTTGTCAGAAACACTTGCAGAACCGAAATAGAGAGGGACAGTACTGAGTTTTGGCCAAAGTAAGAAACACCCAGAGAAAAGAAGAAACCGAATCGAGAGGGGAAGGGAAGAATTTTAGGTCACAACCTACCAAAATGCCGAAAAAGAGAAAAAATCACAAGGGAGCGGCAAAGGTGATGGGTTCGGCCGAAACAACAGTCAATAAGTAAAAGAGATAAAAAGGGGCAGTTGGCCAAAGCTTGAAAAGAACAGAGAGGAAGGGGGTTTCGGCAGAGGTTGGTGCAAAAGAAAGGAAAGGAATGGACTTGAAAAGAGTAGCTTAACACTTTGCCTGAACAGCATGGGCCGTACAACAAAAATGCACGAATGGTCAATTGCAATTTCAGCACTAGAAAGAAAAGGAAGAAACATGAAATTAGAAGTTCCGAAAATCGGTGACAAAACTGACCAAAATGAGAGAAAAACCCCTCATTCGAATTTCCTAGACTTCCCTATACCAATTCGGCACAACCATCCCCACACACTTCAACCTCCTTGTTTCTCTCCACAAATCTCTCCATAATCCTCTCCATGATTTGCTCCCAATATCCCTCTATGACCAGTTCAAACTCCTTTCAACAGTGTTTCAGTCAAACACCACCACTTCACTATATAGGTGACAAAAAATAACACTCCCTGTGTAGCTCAAGATTCGAACCTCAAACCCCAAGGTTACTCTACACGCCACCTTGCCACTAAACCACAAGCTCTTTTTGTGTCACATTTCTGCCACAATTATTCTTAAAGCATACTCTCCAGAACCAAGGGACTTATTCACTTAAAAATTAAAAATATTGCTAAAGCCTAGGTTTGAACCCAGGACTTCCCAAACATTCCCAAATACTCCAAACTCACTTAACCATTAAGGCAAGCAATCAATTGTGCCATTTCCTTGCACAACTAAATACTTATGTGCAGTCTCATAACTATTCCCTTGTTTCAAAACCTATTTCTTCTAGGCCCAAAATTTGGGGCGTTACAAGAAAGGTATTTGAGTCTAGGTTCAAAAACATCAAGCGGATCTTCATTTGGAATTCTGTAGCTCAAGATATAAATAATTTAGTGATAATGACTCAAGTAGACAGCTTTGAATAAACATATAAGTAAATAGTGAAAACATATATGAGTATTGAGCTAGCATGGGTTACTTTAAAAATGGATCACACGGCCAAGGCCAATTTGGGTCGAGTGGGGCACATGAGCGTATGGGCCCACACGGGTAAGTCACATGGGCGTGTGGGTCCATTTTTACCGAAATGTTTTTAAGGTTGCACGGGCCACCCAAGTCGACTGTGAACCTACTGTAGGGTCAGTAAGCACTACTTAGACCCATAAATGTGTGAAATTAATCAATGATATCTCATCTCGGGCATGTTAATATCCGAATCAATATATGTACTTTGAAAATTGCATAATAGCATGTCATCCATTGTATGTTGCATTGCATTGGGTTGGGGGTTGTTATTCGGAGGAAGTGTACTGAAAGGCTTTAAGCCTAATTTACTTGTAGCTCAGCTGCAAACTACTGTTTTCTGCCGCATTCAGTACTACTTGGAGTGTAGGGATGGGTGGGTTGATTATATCCCCACATGGAGTGTAGGGTTGGAAGGAGATGGTGTGCAGAGGCTGGTTGGGTAGGATTTTGCTACTGCATAATCATATCGCTCATCGATATTGTGTGATGGGCTAAGACCCTAATGCATTTTTAACACTATACTGAGATGGGCTAAGGCCCAAACTGTCACTAAAACTGAAAAGGGCTTAGGCCTAAGACTGTTCAACTGTGCACTGTGAATATTGATTGTTTGTTTGTTTCTGCGGGATTACACACTGAGTTTACGTAAACTCACCCTTTTTGTTTAATTTGCACAGGTAATCCCCAGATTTAGACGGATCGGTCCGACGGAGGACTCAGCGGTGACCACAGTAATTGTAACATCCCCTTACCCTTTTTTTACGCCAAAACCGGGTCCGAGGAATTACCGGACTTAATCCGCTTTAGTCCCAACTTGACAACTCTCAATAGTTACCAAAACTACCTCATTAAGGACCTACGAGGTCTTAAACATACATACGAGAGCTTCCGAGGCTCTACCGAAACTTTATCGATCTTAAAATTTCTTTCACTTAGACAAGGGTCACACGCCCATGTGGAATGGGACACGCCCGTGTACCCTCAAGACATGCCCGTGTCTTCCACCCGTGGTCGACACTGACTAAATTCACATGGCCTGGACACGCCCGTGTTCTTCATCCGTGGTGAACACTGACCACTTTACACGGCCTAGGCACACGCCCGTGTGGCTAGCCCGTGGTCTATTCTGACTTAAAATGCTAACATGCAAGGGATACACGGCCAAGTCACACGCCCATGGGCTGACCGTGTGTCACAAATGGCCTAGACACACGCCCGTGTGTCTACCCACATGGACAAGAACAAAGCTATTTGACAAGCCCTTCTCACCCCTCTAGTTCACATAACATGTATTCATTCAATACATCATTAACAATTCATGCTTTGAAATATAAACTCACATAGATAACTACATCCTTTCATATAATAAGGTGAGCCATCATCCATGGCATTATACAAAATATTCTATCCATCAAAAGGGCCAACACACCCTTGTTCAATACAACAAAATAACTAACTTGTCTAGCCTCTATACATGCCATATACAAAACACCGAGTCTAAATGTACCGAAGTGAGTTGATAGCGTGGGCGATCTTCTGATTAATCCGCTTATCTCGATTTCAACCCTCTTTATCTATAAGACAAGGGAAAAGAAAGGGGAGTAAGCATTAAGCTTAGTAAGTTTACATATAAACAATTTGCATCATAGTATGAGCTAAACAACAATTAGCATTATACTAAACAAACATAATTCTCATCCACGATCAAGCTTACTCATTCTATCCCTTACCACATTTCCACCATATCACAAGTCAAGTGCTTTCATTCATTCATTTGCACACCTGTACTCAACACCACAATTACACATAACACAACACATCGTGATTTCTCACTAATCCATCCACACAGCTAAGTCACTTGGTGGTTTTGCACTTAGCCCACCAAAATCAGTTAACAGGGTAGTATCGCACATAACCTACCAAAAAGGGTAATTATAGTGGTTTCGCACATAGCCCACTAAATAATATACTTAACGATAGCATCGCACACAGCCCATCGTCGTTAAGTATTAAGGTGGTTTCGCACTTAGCCCACCATCAAGTATTATCACTGTAACACCCCAAACCCGGCCTAGACGTTACGACTGGATCTAGCATGTCACATGGATAAGTTGTTTGAAAACTAAGTGTTCGTTACAAACTTCGTATTCTTTTTGAAAACTTCAAGCTTTGTTTGTTTGTGCAATTCAAATCTACTTTTATGGTGTTGTTGTAAAAATGTTGTTATTTCATTGTAGAAAACTTTGTTTATAGCAGAAATCAGATTCGGTGATTTGAGAAAATGTGATGTCTTGAAAACTGTTTTCGAAGTTTAAGAGAACCCAGTATTTTACCAATTATAGTTTGTAAACCGTTCGTTAACATTTTGGAAAACAATTATTAAAGTTTAAGGAAAATCCCGTATTGAACATTTAATAGTAAACATCAACCGAATTAAAAACTAAAACCAAAATAAAATCCCAAAGGCCTTATTACAAAACATAACCCAAATTAAATAATCTTAAAATAAAGTAAAACGGAATTTACTAAAGTTACGATGTATGGACACCACAGAGTCCATCTCGGCTCCAAATCCTTAATGCTGGGTTACCTACAAGATTAAAGCAGAGGGGGTGAGTTACGCGAACTCAATGTGTAATCCCCTAATCGATCATTAACTGGGCCCGAGCCTATTTAGATACAAACTGGGCCTTAGCCCTTACGGAAACAAACTGGCATGAGGCCCATTCAGAATCAAACTGGGCCTTAGCCCTATTAGCATGGTTATACAGATAATATATGCAATGCAACCCAGCCCAGCCTAGTAATCCATCCGCTACACACCACCCGTACCAGCCCAACACACCTGTGGGGATTTCTACAATCAACCCTCTATCCGCTACACACCTCGATGGCAGTCACGCTGCTCATCGCCGAAATTGTGGCAAAGCCACCAGAATCACAGAATATACATGGCATAGCCACCAGACAAAATGTGACAGAGTCACCAGAATATGTGGCAGAGCCACCGGATTACACTTCCTCGATCATCAATATCTCAATCCCATGCAACATATCATGTCATAATAATATAGTGCATGCATGAACGTACCAATATAACAGATAAACAGAATACATAGAATCAGACTAATCTACCCTTAAGGTATAACAGTAATTTTACCCACCGAGGGTATTTCAGTAATTTACCCTTCCAGGGGTATTTCAGTAATTTACCCTCCAGGGGTATTTTGGTAATTTACCCTTCAGGGGTATTTCAGTAAGTTACCCTCTAAGGGTATTTCGGTAATTTACCCTCCAGGGGTATTTTGGTAATTTTATCAATTAGCGGCCTTTTCGAAGGCCTACTGTCGCCTCGAGCGACACATGACCCTTTTTGGTCTCTACGAAACTATTAGGCCTTAAATCCATTTCAAGCCTAAACGGGCCCACACGCTCGTGTGGCCTGAAACGCAGGATTTCAGTTTCAGATTTGCAGATTTCACCTGCAGACTTATCGTTAGATAGTTTTTCAGCAGTTTGGCCCAAATGAGCTGGATAGCCCATTGGGCCCACTTGGCCCGTTTTGGCCCGGATAGACCCATTTCAGCTTCAGCATCCGGAGAGAGTGCTTGGGACACCCTCAACGACTTAACGACACGATTCGTTATCTCGATTTACCACCACGAGCATTCGCACGCTCGAGTGGTCACAGATGCCGATTTTCGGCTTTCCGGCTTTTGGCCGAATCACAGAACTTTGCACATATGCAATCGAAAGAGTGTGAGATTACACACCTGGCCACTTCGAGTATTACACACTCACAATCGTCATCACCTGAACCAATCACAACACACCATTAACTCTGTTAACAAACAGATTAGAAGATCTTAAATCTAAACACCTAACTGTACAATTTACTAACACTCACCCTCACTAGCGCGAGCTGTAACACCCCAAATCCGGTCAACACACCACGACCGAATCTGGCATATTACGAAGTGAAAACATTTTGAGTAAAACAAGTTTGCCGATTTGTTTCTATTGAAAACGCTGTTATCATTTTAAGGTTTAGAAAACCCCGTATAAAGTGATGTTGAAATCGTTTTAGTGTTGTTTTAAAATCCGGAAAAATAAGTTTTGGAAAATCCAATTGCACGTTTCTAGTTTTGGAAAACCTTTCGATACTTATTAAAAACCGAGTGAGTTGAGCATAGTCAAGTTTAAAACCATTTGCATTTGAAGTTGTTTGAAAATTTAGGTTTGAAAATCATCTATATTACCTTTGTTATTACCTTATGAATAATGTTACCCGATGGTAACGTTTGAAAATCCCAAATAGAGTATAAGTTTTGAAAACGTTGCTAATTATCCAGGTTACTTAAGCAATATCAAATTGTTAATCACAAGCATAAGATAGGTAAAATAAAATCCAGAAATAAAACCCAAAATAATACTTAGCGGCCTTATTACAAAAAAACCAAAACCAAATTTAAGTAAAATATAACCCGAAGTAGTAATTTAAAGTTAAACCCGAAATTTAGATGCATGGCCACCTCGAGTCCTCCCCGGCTCCATATCCGCGATCTATGCCTCATCTGCAAAATATAAGGGAAAGGGTGAGTCACCGAGACTCAATGTATAAATCCCCAACCCGATAGTGCAAACACTTACGCAAATCATCAGTAAAACATGCAAATCATACAACCCCATAACCTAACCATCCGATCTCCTTTATCTACCCCGTGTGGTCAAAACCATTGGTGGTCAAAACCACTGGTGACCGAAGTCACAAATATATATAAGTGTGGTCAAAACCACTGGTGACCATAGTCACAAATCAAGTGATGGGGCCAACCCATCGTGTGGTCAAAACCACTGATGACAATCCCATAATCAACATGTGGGGCCAACCCACTGTGGTACCAAACCACTGGTACGAGTCACAATATCCATATGTAGTCAAAACCACTGGTGGTCAAAACCACTGGGACTTAGTCACAAATAATAATATCAAAGACGAGGCCAACCCGTCGTGTGGTCAAAACCACTGGTGACAGTCCAAATAATTCTTCCCCCTCCTCTCAACAATCCCACCATCATGTCCATATCAATCGTGGCATAATAACGTATGATGATGCAAATAACACATGGCATAGCATTAAACAATAACATGATAGCATATATCGAGATCCATAATCAGGGGACTTACCCGGAGTCCACGCTCATGCCCACAAGGCATAACTACCGGTTTCGATGGCTATTAACAGTAACATAATAAACATATCATACTAACGAAGTGTGTAAGCATTACACACCTGACTATTCGTAGATCTAAGTGAAATCCTGAAACTACGCGAAACTAACGAGATCCCGAAATGTTTGCCTTCCCCCTTTCCTTAATGTCGATTTGGTTTCCAACCAAATCCCGAAACTATGTGATGAACCTCCCTTGCAATCGGCCAAGCACTAGCATACAAACATGATTAGCCTTCGGCTTTTGAAAGAATAAGAAACAGATCCAAACGCTAGAGCCCTTACCTAGACCGGCACCCAAATCCCTAAGATCTACCGCATCAGGTTGTACTCCTCCCTACATTCGACTTAAACACATCATTAGGAATCTAAAAGCCATTCGGCCATAGCATGAATCCCGAAACCAAAGGAGTTTGTCGCCCCCTTACCTTAATGACTGATTCGGCCACCAACCACCAAAGGTCGGCACACCCTATTGATGTTAAGGGTTTCAGCTACCAACATAGAACAAGAATGAAGTTTAATATACAGATCTCTAATGGAAGGGAAGATAGAAGAGAAGTCACATACCAGAAGATTCGGCTATAACTCAAAGAAAGAACTAGAGATAGATTCGGCACTTAATATGATGAAGAGAAAACGCAAGAAGAGAAGGGCTTATGAGCAAAGTATTCGGCCAAAGTACTTGATGGAAACGAAAAAGAACAACAAGACTTTCGGCTTTTTGAAGATAAAAGAGATAAAGAAGAAAAATGGAATGGTATTGAAGGGATTCGGCAAAGGAGAATGGAAGAAGTTTCGGCACAAGGAGATTTGAAAGAGGGAAGAAAGATATCGACTGAAGAATGGGTGTTGGTTTCGGCTTTGAACAAAATAGGAAGAAGAGAAGTGAACAAAGGTGGATTCGGCAAAGAGAAAGTTTCGGTCAACAATGAATGCACATGAAAAGAAGAGGAGAGAATGGCTATCAAGTTTCGGCTCTTCAAAAGGAACAAGGTTTGGTTCGGCCAAGTACTAAAGTTGCCGAAAGAAAGAAAAACAATTGAGGTTTCGGCTTTGACACTAAACGAAAAAGAGAAAGACTTCCAAAGCTAGCCGAACATGCACTCTTACTTGGCTATTGAGATTCGCACCCCTAGCTTCCAAAACCGATTACACCTCCTCCCCAAAGTCCATAATTCGGCCAACACCTCAAGACTCTCCCATCCACTCATTCAAATCGGTTTGAATGAGTCAAACTCCACATTTTTCTCCTCTCCATCCATTTCAAACCTGTTGACTCAATCCTCATCCATTCAAGAGAGTCCCACCTGAGCACACCTCTTCCCCGCTCAGCGTGAAAAAATAAGCGTAAAAGGATTTCTGCAGCTCGAACCCAAGCACTCCTTCCCCGCATGTGGCGTCACTCTCTCGGCACCTTAGTGGCACCTCCTTTGCCACTTTGCCACTAGGTTCTTTGTGTCACAACCCTCCAATAATTTCTTTTAACCCCTAACTCTCTTAGCTTCCTCTTCCTAAGTACTAAAACAAAAAATTTTGGCCATGACCCAGGCCTAACCCGAGGTCATACCTGGACCCCAAAACATGCTAAACTAGCACAGTAGGCATATCATCACATGCAGACACATGCAAGTTACAGAGACCCCGATTTAAGGATGTTACAGTTCTACCCCCCTAAAAAAATAATTTCGGCCTCGAAATTACCTGGTCAGAAGAGTTGAGGGTATTATTGCCGCATCGCATCCTCCGGTTCCCACGTGGCCTCCTCCGTACCATGGTTCCACCATAATACTTTCACCAAGGGAACTGACTTCCTACGCAGAACCTTGACATCCCGATCCAAAATCCGTACCGGCTCCTCCTCGAAAGACAAGTCTGAGCTCACCTCTATCTCTGCAACTGGCACAACATGCGACAGATCTGATCGATAGCGCCTAAGCATTGAGACATGAAACACGTCGTGAATCTAACTTAACTCTGCGGGTAACTCGAGCTGATAAGCTACTGGTCCCACTCGCTTCAACACCGTATACGGCCCGATAAACCTAGGGCTTAGCTTGCCCTTTCGCCCAAATCTCAACACTTTCTTCCATGGTGATACCTTCAGAAAGACCTTGTCACCCACTGCATACTCTATATCCCTGCGCTTAAGATCGACGTACGACTTCTGCCTGTCTGACGCTTCCTTTAGACGAGCCCGAATCACCTTAACCTTATCCTCAGTTTCTGCCACCAACTCCAGACCCAACATTTGCCGTTCACCTAGTTCTATCCAACACGTCGGAGTACGACATTTCCGTCCATATAGTGCCTCATATGGTGCCATCTGAATACCCGCTTGATAATCGTTGTTATAAGCGAAACTCGCCAATGGTAGATACTCTTCCCAACTACTGCAAAAATCCGAACACAAATTTCTTAACATATCTTCCAAAATTTGGATTACCTCTCGCATCGCTCCATCGATCGCGGGTGAAAAGCCGTCTTTGAAATCCAACCTCGCACTCCAACGCTCGATGCAAAGCTTTCCGAAACCTCGACGTGAACCTAGGATCCTATCCGAAATAATTGACACCGCACTCCATGCAACCTTACTATCTCTCCACATACAACTTGGCTAACTTCTGAGTGAAAAAGTCAACTCGGATCGGTATGAAATGAGCCGATTTAGTCATTTATCCATAATTACCCAAATCGAGTCTCTTTCTTGCTAGGCGTAAGGGTAGCCCATCGACGAAATCCATCGTAATCCTTTCCCACTTCCATCAAGCGGGATCTTTACCGGCTGCAACAGTCCTGACGGTAACTGATGCTCAGCTTTAACTTGCTGGCATGTTAAACACTTACTCACAAACTCAGTTACTTCCTGTTTAAGCCCTGGCCACCAGAACTGCTCCCTCAAATCACGATACATCTTACTGCCTCCAGGATGCATAGCGTATGGGCTACTATGAGCTTCCTGAAGAATCCGCTGTCTCAATTCAACATCCTTTGGCATACATACTTTCCCCTGAAAACACAGTACTCCATCACTGCCCAAGCTGTAACCCTCCAATTTGCCATTCTACACTTGCAACCTCCGAGCACTCAAAACCTCATCTGTCAGCTGTTTCTCCTTAACCTGATCAATCCAAGTCGGCCTTACTTGCAATTCTGTAAAAAGACTCCCATCGTCATATAGACTAAGGTGAGCAAACATCGCTCTCAAGTCTGCTACCACCTTACGGCTCAACGCATCAGCTACTACGTTAGCCTTACCCGGATGGTACTCAATCGAGCAGTCGTAGTCCTTCAACAACTCGATCCACCTTCGCCGCCTCAAATTTAAATCTTTACGAGTCAAGAGGTACTTGGACTCTTGTGATCCGTGTAGACTATCGACTTTTCCCCATACAAGTAATGCCTCCAAATCTTCAAGGCAAAAACCACTGCAGCCAACTCCAAGTCATGTGTCGGGTAGTTACCCTCATGAGGCCTTAATTGCCGAGACGCATAAGCGACCACCTTTCCATCTTGCATCAGCACACACTTTAAGCCAGTATGTGATGCATCACAATAGACCGTGAATTCCTTCCCTGCCTCAGGCTGAATCAACACCGGAGCTTCAGTCAGAATCTTCTTTAACTTGTCGAAACTCTCTTGCTGTTTTTCAGACCACACAAACGGAACCCCTTTTCTCAACAACTTAGTCAGCGACGCTGCGATCAAAGAAAAACCCTCTACGAACCTTCTGTAGTATCCTGCCAAACCCAGAAAACTTCGAATCTCTGCAACCGACTTAGGTGGTTTCCAATCCAACACTGCTTCGATCTTTCGAGGATCCACCCTAATCCCCTTAGGTGATACCACATGACCCAAGAAAGTTACCTCCTTAAGCCAGAACTCGCACTTACTAAACTTAACGAATAGTTACTTCTCCCTCAGAATCTGTAGAACCACCCGTAGATGCGCATCATGCTCCTCCTCAGATTTCGAGTACACTAAAATGTCGTCTATAAACACTACGACGAACCGATCCAAATACGGCTAAAACACCTGATTCATCATGTCCATGAATGCTGCCGGTGCATTGGTCAACCCGAATGGCATCACCAGAAACTCGTAATGCCCATACCGAGTACGAAACGCCGTTTTATGGATATCAGCCTCCTTCACCTTGAGTTGATGATACCCCGACCTAAGATCTATCTTAGAGAATACCGATGCACCCTTAAGCTGATCAAACAAGTTGTCTATCCTGGGCAACGGATACTTGTTTTTGATCGTCAACTTATTCAGCTGGCGGTAGTCTATACACATCCGCATAGTACCGTCTTTCTTCTTAATAAAAAGCACGTGTGCTCCCCAAGGTGATACACTCGGCGGGATGAAACCTCTCGCCCAAAGAACTCCCCGAATCTGAGCCTTTAACTCTACCAATTCTTTCGGTGCCATCCTATACGGGGCAATAGACACTGGCGCGGTTCCGGGTAACAAGTCTATACCGAACTCAACCTCGCGGTCAGGGGGCAAACCCGGAAGTTCCTCCGGGAATACATCAAAGAAACTCCCCACGCTTCGGACATTCTCCACACCGCATCCTTGGCTTCCAAAGCACGACATGCACCATAAATGCCTCACAACCTTTCCTAACCATTTTTCCCGCCTTGTAAGAGACCACATTGGATAGGTAATCTCTCCTATTACCTATCATCACCACCTCTTCGCCTTCCACTGTCTTCAACACCATGCTTTTTGCTACGAATCCAAACCGGCCCGATACTTTACTAGCCAATCCATCCCGAGAATCGATCGAACTTTCCAAACGACAGGTTCCATCAAGTCACCAAAAACACGACCCCTTGAAGTTCTAGGGTACATCCTATATAGTTTATTTACTTCTATAGAGTGACCTAGAGGGCTTATTACTTTGTCATCTCCCTAGAAGTAATCTCAAAGTCTGAGTTCATTGTTTCCGCTATGCTACTGGTAATATACGAGTGCGTCCAAACCCACATCAATCAAAGCATTATAAGGTAGACCAAAGATTAAGAACGTACCGCTTATGACATTCGGTGCGTCGCCTCTCCTCGACGCCTCATTGCATAGACCAATCTAGGTTTGTCTCGCCTCGCACCACCGCACCTCCGCCCGGTGCTCCACGGCCTCTACCAGAGCCATTACCTCCCCGGCCGAACCACGGCCTCTCTGTGGTCTGACCGACCATCCTCCCGATCACGTATGCGATTCTCGATCCTCGATCGCAGCCTAGCCGATCTCTCTCGTGGACTATCCTCACTCGATGCCCTATCGATCCACACTCGAAACATCCTCTGCTTCCACCCAACATTCTCCCGTGTGAGATTTTCCACATCGAGCACATCGTGGCAGCCATTGATTGTTAGCGGCAGCGCAGAAGCCTAGCGCGGCTTGATTCGCCCACCATACCTAGCCCTTTTCACTCGCGATTCCTGGACACACGATGATCTAGAATTCCTCTTATTCCAACCCTTATCCCGATTCCGCCTTATGGATCTGCTTTCACCTCCTCAAAGAACTTTGGCCTTTTCCACTAAGATCGCAAACTCTCTTTCTGCGCTGTGGGGCAATTAACATCCGCACTGCCTCTCTCGGCCCATCCTCAACCGACATACGCTCATGCTCCGTGCCCACAATACCACGTGCATATCGACTCAGCCGAAGGAATTCTGCCTCATACTCCGATACTGTCTTATTTCCCTAGACCAAGTTCAGGAACGCCTTGCGCTGCGCATCAATGTAGCTAGCCCCAATATATTTCCTCTGATAGGCTGCTCTAAAGAATTCCCAAGTAATATCGTCCGCTATCGCTCCGTCCCTAACCGTGAGCCACCACTGATATGACTCATCTCGAAGCAGAGATACTACCCTCTTCAGCTTCTCCTCAGTCGAGAAGTCCAGGTCATCCATGATGCGTTCCGTCGCCTCCAACCAATATTTTGCCGTACTAGGTGGCACGCCGGATACACCTCTGAATACCTTTGCACCATTAGCCCTGAGTCGTTCGGACACAGATTTCCTAGCTCCCGTTCCAACGCCTGCACCCGTGACTCTCTCCAGAACCCGCAGCATTGCCTGTGACATTGCATCATCACCACCCGTCTGATCCTGAAATTCCGCCCCACAGCTGGCGGCGGTGGTACCTCGTTTTCCGACCCATGTCCAAACCCGACCGGTTCTGACACTGTCATCCTACCTCTACCTCATCCACGTGTATTACGACCATGTCCACGTGCACTCATGATTACCGATATGAATTGAATAGACTGCAAGTTTTATGCATTAGACTTTATTCCACTATTTATTAAAGCACAGTCTTATGAGAAGTTTAATACAGGGATTGTTTCGCAAGTTCATACCATCCTACAGTTCAGATCTCTAAAGTAGTTCCTACTACTATTTAATCATGCCCATATTATCATAATCATAACATCATAAGCAACAATTTGGGATACTTACCTGGGCGGATCGGTGCCGGAGACTCGGTGCCATGCTTTCCCAACCATCCTTTTTCCCATAAAGCCTTTCATAATACATTTTAAGACATTTTAGGGCCTCGGGCCCACAGCCGAGCTGTTGAGCTTGGCTCTGATATCAAAATTGTAACACCCCAAACCCGATCAACACACCACGACCGAATCTGGCATATTACGGAGTGAAAATGTTTTGAGTAAAATAAGTTTACCGATTTTTTTTATTGAAAATGCTATTATCGTTTTAAGGTTTAGAAAACCCCGTATAAAGTGATGTTGAAATCGTTTTAGTGTTGTTTTAAAATCCAAAAAAATAAGTTTTGGAAAATCCAATTGCTGTTTCTAGTTTTGGAAAACCTTTCGATACTTATTAAAAACCGAGTGAGTTGAGCATAGTCAAGTTTAAAACCATTTGCATTTGAAGTTGTTCGAAAATTTAGGTTTGAAAATCATCTATATTACCTTTGTTATTACCTTATGAATAATGTTACCCGATGGTAACGTTTGAAAATCCCGAAATAGAGTATAGTTTTTGAAAACGTTGCTATTTATCCTGTTACTTAAGCAATATCAAATTGTTAATCACAAGCATAAGATAGGTAAAATAAAATCCAGAAATAAAACCCAAAATAATACTTAGCGGCCTTATTACAAAAAACCAAAACCAAATTTAAGTAAAATATAACCCGAAGTAGTAATTTAAAGTTAAACCCGAAATTTAGATGCATGGCCACCTCGAGTCCTTCCCGGCTCCATAGTCGCGATCTATGCCTCATCTGCAAAATATAAGGGAAGGGGTGAGTCACCGAGACTCAGTGTATAAATCCCCAACCCGATAGTACAAACACTTACGCAAATCATCAGTAAAACATGCAAATCATGCAACCCCATAACCTAACCATCCGATCTCCTTTATCTACCCGCGTGGTCAAAACCACTGGTGGTCAAAACCACTGGTGACCGAAGTCACAAATATATATAAGTGTGGTCAAAACCACTGGTGACCGTAGTCACAAATCAAGTGATGGGGCCAACCCATTGTGTGGTCAAAACAACTAATGACAATCCCGTAATCAACATGTGGGGCCAACCCACTGTGGTACCAAACCACTGGGACGAGTCACAATATCCATATGTGGTCAAAACCACTGGGACTTAGTCACAAATAATAATATCAAAGACGGGGCCAACCCGTCGTGTGGTCAAAACAACTGGTGACAGTCCAAATAATTCTTCCCCCTCCTCTCAACAATCCCACCATCATGTCCATATCAATCGTGGCATAATAACGTATGATGATGCAAATAACACATGGCATAGCATTAAACAATGACATGATAGCATATATCGAGATCCATAATCAGGGGACTTACCCAGAGTCCACGCTCATGCCCACAAGGCATAACTACCAGTTTCGATGGCTATTAACAGTAACATAATAAACATATCATACTAACGAAGTGTGTAAGCATTACACACCTAACTATTCGTAGATCTAAGCGAAATCCCGAAACTACACAAAACTAACGAGATCCCGAAATGTTTGCCTTCCCCCCTTTCCTTAATGTCGATTTGGTTTCCAACCAAATCCCAAAACTATGTGATGAACCTCCCTTGTAATTGGCCAAGCACTAGCATACAAACATGATTAGCCTTCGGCTTTTGAAAGAATACGAAACAGATCCAAACGCTAGAGCCCTTACCTAGATCGGCACCCAAATCCCGAAGATCTACCGCATCAGGTTGTACTCCTCCCTACAATCGACTTAAACACATCATTAGGAATCTAAAAGCCATTCGGCCATAGCATGAATCCCGAAACCAAAGGAGTTTGTCGCCCCCTTACCTTAATGACTGATTCGGCCACCAACCACCAAAGCTCGGCACACCCTATTGATGTTAAGGGTTTCGGCTACCAACATAGAACAAGAATGAAGTTTAATATACAGATCTCTAATGGAAGGGAAGATAGAAGAGAAGTCACATACCAGAAGATTCGGCTATAACTCAAAGAAAGAACTAGAGATAGATTCGACACTTAATATGATGAAGAGAAAACACAAGAAGAGAAGGGCTTATGAGCAAAGTATTCGGCCAAAGTACTTGATGGAAACGAAAGAGAATAACAAGACTTTTGGCTTTTTGAAGATAAAAGAGATAAAGAAGAAAAATGGAATGGTATTGAAGGGGTTCGGCAAAGGAGAATGGAAGAAGTTTCGGCACAAGGAGATTTGAAAGAGGGAAGAAAGATATCGACTGAAGAATGGGTGTTGGTTTCAGCTTTGAACAAAATAGGAAGAAGAGAAGTGAAACAAAGGTGGATTCGGCAAAGAGAAAGTTTCGGTCAACAATGAATGCACATGAAAAGAAGAGGAGAGAATGGCTATCAAGTTTTGGCTCTTCAAAAGGAACAAGGTTTGGTTCGGCCAAGTACCAAAGTTGCCGAAAGAAAGAAAAACAATTGAGGTTTCGGCTTTGACACTAAACAAAAAAGAGAAAGACTTCCAAAGCTAGCCGAACATGCACCCTTACTTGGCTATTGAGATTCGGCACCCCCTAGCTTCCAAAACCGATTACACCTCCTCCCCCAAAGTCCATAATTCGGCCAACACCGCAAGACTCTCCCATCCACTCATTCAAATCGGTTTGAATGAGTCAAACTCCATATTTTTCTCCTCTCCATCCATTTCAAACCTGTTGACTCAATCCTCATCCATTCAAGAGAGTCCCACCTGAGCACACCTCTTCCCCGCTTCAAGCGTGAAAAAATAAGCGAAAAGGGATTTCTGCACTCAAACCCAAGCACTCCTTCCCCGTATGTGGCGTCACTCTCCTGGCACCTTAGTGGCACCTCCTTTGCCACTTTTCCACTAGGTTCTTTGTGTCACAACCCTCCAATAATTTCTTTTAACCCCTAACTCTCTTAGCTTCCTCTTCCTAAGCACTAAAACAAAAAAATTTGGCCATGACCCAGGCCTAACCCGAGGTCATACCTAGACCCCAAAACATGCTAAACTAGCACAGTAGGCATATCACCACATGCAGACACATGCAAGTTGCAGAGACCCCGATTTAAGGATGTTACACGAACAACCGCGATTTGCCTATCTAAACCAGATGCCGACGCCCTTCCACAACCCTGCGGGAAATCTTGAACTGCTGACACACCACGCCGCTTAAACTTGAGAGCAGGTGCTACGAGTCCACTTCCAAAAGGCCCTTTTTCTGATCCCCCCTTAGATTGGCTACCACCAGCCTCCATGAGAACTCCTGATTAGTGAGCAACAATCTCCTATTACTCCCTGAGTGGCCCTTATGTTCACAACAGTGCCGAATAGCCAAGGTAGATTCGGTAATCACAGTCCCTCACGCATCAAAGCTACGATTCTTGGCTACCAAAGAAGAGGAGAGAAGCACCAATTCAGATTGGGGGAAAAATAGAGGTTCGGTTAATGGAGAAAAGTAGAGAAGAAAAGAATGAGAAATAAGGTTCGGCTATGGTGCAGAAAAATGAATGGTAGGAGATGGAAAAGAGAGATTCGGCTATAGTGTTGATGGTGTAGAAAAAGATGCAAGTGGGAAATGATGGAAGTGAGTTTCGGCTAGTAGAAAGAAATGGTGAAGGAGAAAAGAAGAAGAAAGGTTAGAGCAGAATTTTACAACAAATGTTTGGCAACCACCAATGGAAGAAAAGTGTTTGAAACCGAAAAGAAAAGAAGTCCTTTGAGAGGTTGAGGTTTCGGCCAAGAAAGAGAATGGGAGCAATCGAAATGTTTTTAGCCAAGAGCTAAAAGAACAAAAATTCTCTCTCAAATGAACACTTAGAGAAAACGGCACTCTCCCCTCCACACTTATGACCGAATGTGCTAAAATTTCCTAGGAAGCTAAAGAGAATTCGGCACACACACCCACTAACCAAAACTGATTATGCTCCCTAAGCACCTCCCCACTTTCAGCCAAACACCTTCCCTCACCAACTCCCACGATTCACTCCCTGGTTTGCTCCACCAAGCCCTCTCCAACACTCATTCAAATAGATTTGACCAATTCAAATCCTCCTTGGTAGAGTCCCACGCCAACTCCACCTCTTCTCCACCTTGGGCACAAAATAAAAGCCATATTTGCAGCATGAGGGATTCGAACCCCACTCCCCTTGCTCCACTACTGACGCCAACACCAATCCACCATAACCTCACTTGTGATATTAAAATACAATCAATTATACTTAAGTCCTGCCTTCACTAGCTCTCCTCACTAAAGTACCCCAATATCAAAATTTTTCCTATGGCCTAACTTGAACCCGGAACTTCATAGAAACCCCCTAACCTTCCAAAATAACTCACCTAATAGGTCCAACTTGCACTAGAGCCGTTCTCTTATTCTAAAAAAATTTAAACGCTCCCCAGCCCAAGGCCTAATGGGCCCAATTCTACTAGGCCCAAATTCGAGTCGTTACAATCACTACACATTCACCTATCTACTTTGTAATTCATACATCCATTCACAATAACTACCACATTCAATCCACTTGAACCATATAGGTTCTCAATCATGCTACACAATAATTAGCATTATCAATGTACATACATGTATAAATGCATTGTTTACACATAAACTTACCTCGGTATTCAAAAAGTATGAAAGCGTGCAATTTAGTCTACGACCTTGCTCTTACCTCGGTTTCGATTTGGGCTTTGTTTTTCTTGATCTATAATGATAAATCAACTCATTCAATATACACATTGACTAAATTAACTCTTATCTCATACTTTGGCAAAATTACTAATTTGCCCCTAAACTTTCTCCTATTTACACTTTTGCCCCAAGGCTCGTAAAGTGATTTTCATTCAACTTTCTAGCATTTCATGCTTAGCTGATTCATTATCTCAACTATAGAAACCTTCAATTCTCACTAAATCACTCATGTATGACAAATTTCAAGACTTTTACAAACTAGTCCTTACATGCATTTTTCATGGAATTCACTTAGAAAAAGATGTTTATACTACATCAAGCTCTCATAATCTTCCATAAAACATCAAAATACATGCATTTCATACATGGGTAATTTTTGAACATGAATCCTAGCTCAACTTATAGCTAAAAATAGCTAATTCAAGTTACGAGGACTTCAAAAATACGAAGAATATTGAAAACGGGGCTAGGTTGCACTTACTAGCAAGCTTAAGAAATTGAAAAACCCTAGCTATGGCTTCCTTGAAAATTTCAGCAACAAGGGGAAGAAGATGAACAAAATTTTGACTTATTTCATCCTTTTTAATCATTTATTTGATAAATGACCAAAATGCCCTTTTTGCCAAACTTCCAAATTTTACCCACTCATGCCCATTTTTGTCCAAAAATTAGAATTTGGGAAAATTGCTATTTAAAGACCTCCAATAATTAATCCAAAGCTATTTCATACAAAAATCTTCTAGAATCTCACATTTTGCAACTTTTGCAATTTAGTCCTACAAGACAATTCAATCACAATTTGACAAAATTGCTTTATGAAACTTTCACATGATCATGCAAACATATCATAAACCTTAAAAACCATGTTTTTACTTTGGATTTGTGGTCTCGCACCACTATTCCGACTAGGCCCTAAATCGGGATGTTACAACTCTCCCCATTTAGAGATTTTCGCCCTCGAAAATCTTACCGGTAAAAAGGTTTGGATATTTCTCCCTCATGGCTTCCTCTGGTTCCCATGTAGCTTCTTCTACACCGTGTTTTTGCCATAACACTTTCACTAGAGCTATGTCCTTATTCCTCAACTGCTTCACTTCTCGAGCCAATAATTTAATCGCTCTTCCTCATAAGACATATCCGGTCATATCTCAATTTTCGTCGAAGGAATCACATGCAAAGGATCGAAGCAATATCGACGGAATATCGACACATGGATCACATTATGAATCTTCTCTAATTCCACCGGAAAGGCCAAACGATAAGCCACTGGCCCAATTCTGTCGGTAACCTCATACGGCCCTATGAATCGCGGACTCAATTTTCCTTTTCGTCCAAATCTCAAGATTTTCTTCCACGGGGACACTTTCAAAAACACCTTGTCACCCACTTTAAACTCAATTTATTTTCTTTTCAAGTCTGCATACGACTTTTGTCGGTCTGAAGCAGCTTTCAGACTATTACGGATCACTTTCACTTTCTCCTCGGTCTCTTTTACTAGATCGACCCCATGAATTTTCTTCTCACGAAGCTCGGTCCAATACAAAGGAGTCTGACACTTACGATCATACAAGGATTCATACGGTGCCATCCGTATACTTGAATGATAACTGTTGTTGTAAGCAAATTCGACCAAAGGTAGATATCTCTCCCAACTACCTTCGAATTCTAACACACAACATCAGAGCATATCTTCGAGAATTTGAATTACTCTTTCAGACTGACCATCTGTTTGCGGATGGAACGCAGTGCTGAAATTTAACCTTGTGCCCAAGGCCTCTTGTAATTTCTTCCAAAACCTCGAAGTAAATCTCGGATCTCTATCTGATATTATAGATACAAGCACTCCATGTAATCTTACCACTTCCGCAATATACAACTCGGCTAATTTATCCAGTGAATAATCAACACGTACCGGAATAAAGTGAGCCAACTTCGTCATTTTATCCACGACAACCCACACATCATCTTTCTTTTTCGGAGTCATGGGTAACCCTGTCACAAAATCCATGGTAATCCGGTCCCACTTCCATTCGGGAACCATTACTGGCTGAAGCAATACCGAAGGCACTTAATGTTCAGCTTTCACTTGCTGACAAACCAGACATTTTGTCACAAACTTCGAGATGTCTCTTTTCATACCCGACCACCAATAAAATTTCCTCAAATCGTTGTACATTTTCGTACTGCTCGGGTGTACTGATAAATAACCACTATGTGCTTCATTCAATAACTTCTGAATCAACTCATTATCTCTGGGTACACAAACTCTGTCATGGAACATTAAACAACCATCCGAACTAATCCGCAAATCAGAATCATCTCCCGATTCACACTTAGCTCTCTTAGCTTACATCTCGTCGTCATTCTTTTGAGCTTTACATATCTGTTGAAGAAATAGTGGCTTAGCTCTCAACTCTGCCAATATAGCACCATCGTTAGACAATGCTAAACTCGCGCTCATAGCTTTCAAAGCATACATGGATTTCCTACTCAGGGCATCCGCAACCACATTCGCTTTTCCTGGATGGTAATCAATGACCAACTCATAGTCCTTCAATAACTCAAGCCATCACCGTTGTCGTAAATTCAAATCCTTTTGATCCATCAAATACTTCAAACTCTTGTGATCCGTAAAGTTTCGACACTTCTCACCATATAAGTAATGTCGCCAAATCTTTAATGCGAAAACAATCGCAGCCAACTCCAAATCATGAGTCGGATAATTTTTCTCGTGCGGCTTTAGCTGGCTCGAGGCGTAAGCGACTACCTTACCCTCTTATATCAACACACAACCGAGACCATTTAACGATACGTCACTGTAGACCACAAACTCCTTCCCCGATTCTGGTTGAACCAAAACCGGCGCCTCAGTCAATAATGTTTTTAACCTTTCAAAACTCTGTTGACATATCTCAATCCATTCAAACTTAACATCCTTGTGTAACAGTTTTGTCATCAGGGTAGCAATCATGGAAAACCCCTTTATGAACAGTCTGTAGTATCCTGCTAAACCCAAAAAGCTTCTGACTTCCGATACGTTCCTCGGCTGTTTCCAATCCACAATAGCCAAAATCTTACTCGGATCAACTCTAATACCATCTTCCGACACGATATGTCCTAGGAATCTGACCTCTCAGAGCCAAAACTCACTCTTGCTAAATTTAGCATACAAGTGCTTATCTCTTAAGGTCTGTAAGACAATTCTCAAATGTTCCGCATGATCACTCTCATCCCGAGAATAGATCAATATGTCGTCAATAATGACAACCAAAAACTTGTCCAAATACGGTCGGAATACACGGTTCATCAAATCCATAAAAATCACAGGAGCATTCATTAAACCGAATGGCATGACCAGAAACTCATAATGGCCATACCTCGTCCGAAACGCAGTTTTCAACACATCTTGTTCCTTCACTCTCAACTGGTAATAACCAGACCTCAAATCTATCTTGGAGAATATTGTAGCTCCTTTCAGTTGGTCAAATAGGTCATCTATCCTTGGTAAAGGATACCTATTTTTCACCGTCACCTTGTTGAGTTGTCTGTAGTCTATGCACAATCTCATCGACCCATCTTTCTTCTTTACAAATAGTACCGGAGCACCTCACGGTGAGTAGTTCGGCCTTGCAAAGCCCTTATCCGTCAACTCTTGCAACTGAACTTTCAGTTCCTTCAGTTCTAAAGGTGCCATCCTATACGGAGCAATCGAAATAGGTGCCGTTCCCGAAACTAACTTAATCCCAAACTCAACCTCTCTAACTGGAGGTAATCCGGGTAATTCTTTCGGAAATACATCCGGATACTCATATACCACCGGTACTGTTTCAATTTTCACCTCAGACTCTTGAGTATTCAATACAAAAGCGAGATAGGACTCATATCCCTTTCTCAAGCATTTCTCGGCCACTAAGGAAGAAATCATCACCGGTAGACTATCCGATCCACCTGATTCAACTCGAATAACATCTCCCCTTTCACATTTCAATTCAATAACTTTGCTACCAGAGTTCACTAAAACACTATGGGTAGTCAACCAATCCATACCAAGAATCAAATCAAATTCATCAAATGGCAACAACATAAGGTTTGCCGGAAAACAATAACCCCTAATTGTTAAAGGACAATTCTTACACACCTTGTCAACTAACACATGATTACCTAACGGGTTTGACACCTTAACCACAATTTCTGTAGACTCAACGGTCATACTCAAACTAGATGCCAGTCTCATGCAAATATAGGAATGGGTAGACCCTAGGTCAATTAAAGCAATAACAGAGGTGTCATGAAGAGAAAAAGTACCCGTTATTACATTCGGAGATGATGCCTCCTCGCGAGCGCGAATGGCATACGTCCTTGCAGGCGCTCGACCCTCCGGTCTCACAATAGAATCTCGTGACGTACCTCTACCACTAGTCCCCCCTCCCAGGTTCTTTGGTGGTCTACCCCTTACAGACACATTGCTGGATCTTATCTCTTGCTTCTTTTCCTTGTCATCCCTTTCGGGGCAATTTTAGATGAAATGGTCGGGGGAACCACACGTATAACAATTTCGGTTGTTTCCCCAACACTCTCCAGTGTGATATCTACCACAACTTGGACACCCCGATTTAGTTTTCAGATTACCCACACTTTCCATCGAGGTGGCTTGAACTCTTGAACCCGAACGAGTGTTGCCTTGATCTCGGTGTGAATATCCAACTGATGCAGTCGTCCGAGGATTTGCCTCCTTGGATCTTTTTGACTGAGCTTGGTACGATTTACTCATCGGCCGTTTTCTCGCATCACGGGCCCCACTCACTGCCCTCATCTTTTCCTTACTTAGTTCTTCGGCCTTACTCACCCTATCGACTAACACTACAAACTCTTTCAACTCCAAAATACCAACTAGGAGTTTAATATCCTCATTCAGCCCATCCTCAAACCTCTTACACAAAATAGTTTCCGTCGACACACATTCTTGCGCATACTTGCTAAGCCTAACGAATTCACGCTCATACTCCGCCACAGTCATTCCTCCTTACTTTACATCAAGGAATTCCTTTCGTTTCTGATCAGTAAATCGCTGACTTATGTACTTCTTTCAGAACTCTTCCAGAAAGAAGTCCCACGTGACCCTCTCCTTCGGAACCACTGATGTCAATGCTTTCAACCAATGATATGCCGAGTCCCTCAGAAAGGACATGGCGCACTTTAAGTTCTCCTCAGGTGTACAGGAGAGTTCATCAAATACCCTCATTGAGTTCTCTAGCCAGAACTCCACCCTCTCAGGGTCATCATCTATCTTATCCCTAAACTCTTTAGCCCCTTGCTTCCGGATCTTATCTACCGGGGGATTCGTTACTCTCACCACTTCTATACTGATAGTTGTATTTTAGAGTTTTAAATTTATAATGATCGATCCTAGAACTAACTATAACAATGATTGAGGCAAGTGCACCTATCGAACAGTAGTATAGCTTAGGCAAGACCGGATTGTCGAACCCAAAGGAACTAAAAGTACTAATACTAACTTTCTTTCTATTATTTAGCCTAAAATAAGTGAAGTTGTTTATTAATCTAAACTAATTACTAAGCTAAGACGCAGAGACAAAAAGAATGAATTGGGGAAATACTTGGGAAAAACTCAGTTGATTAAGACGATACCCTTAGGAAGAATCCACCTAGACTTCACTTGTTATCTAACACCGAACTGCATTTATTTATTCACTTGACTTGATCCGTAGGACTCCTAATTTATATTAAACCCTCTCTCGAGGCGAATAACGTCTAACCCTAGGTTGATTAATTAAAATCTCTTTCTAATTAAAACCCCTAGAATAGTAGTAAATCGATCTATAGACTCCCATATTAGGTTTCACCCTAATCCGGCAAAATCTCGTCACCCTATCTTTAGGCGTGCGATCAACTCCGCTTAATTATGCTAGATCTACTCTTAAGCAGGGACTTTTTCTCCACCACCTAAGCACATTCAACTTGAATTAATATCCGCGAAATATCAACATAAGAATTAAGCACACATAATCAAGAACAAATCAAGTATTTATCATATAGTTCAGAAAACAATAACACGATTCATCTAGGTTTCATCCCCCTTCAGGTATCTAAAGGGTTTAGTTCATAATAATAAAGGAAAACATCTCAGAAGAAAAGATAAAACAAAACATAAGAAATCCCTAAAACTCCCTAAAGGAATTTAAGAGGAGATCCTCCGTCTTGAGTAGAATTCCGGCTTCTTGGGATGGATCAACTGGCTATCCCTTGAGAGTTTCCCACAAATCTGACCTCTTCGGCTCGGCTCCTTGGCCTAGCTAACCGCCCTCTTCTAGGTTATACTTAGGGTCTTTATATAGGCTTTTGAAATAGTTTTCTTTGCCCCTAAGTATCCTTTTCCGAGTGAAATTACTCTCCTCCACGGTAGGGGCATGGCCATGGCACACGCCCGTGTGAATTGTGGCCAGGCTGTGTTGGACTCCGTTAGTGAGGCACGACCGTGTAGATCAACTTCAGGCCGTGTTCTAGTATATTTGAGAAGGCACAGCCGTGTGGGCTTTAGTCTAGGCCGTGTCGATTTCTTCTTTGCCCAATTTTGGTCCGTTTTGAGCCCGTTTCTCGTTCTTTTTATTCTTGGGTGCTTTCCTGAGTATGAGACATGAAAAGAAAGGATTAAGAGCACCTTTTTACATAAACCAAGGTATAAATCATCCAAAAGTATGCTAAATGTGGGATTAAAATATGTTATTTTGGTTTATCAAATACCCCCACACTTAAGCTTTTGCTTGTCCTCAAGCAAAATTCTCAACTTACAATTAAAATGAACTTTCTATAATTCATAATTTCTATCAACAATGTTTCATCATAATTCATAGATAATTTATACATGGATAATTCAATTCAAAGAGTTCTAAGGATTCAAACAATCTAAGTCATAGATTTGTAGCTCAAAAATATAGGCGTCTCCCCTTATCTAAATAATTACCTTTAATTCAAAACCGACAAGGATTGACATTCTCCCAAAAGATTCACTCAAATCACTCAAAGTGTTTAAGGTTCAAAATTTAGGCACTCAAAAGTCGAACATGAAAAGTTAATCCCATAGGCTTGCCTGAAAATCAAGTCTCCACCACTGTAATATGAGATGATGCACAAATCAAAAGGTCTTTAATTAGGGTTGTAACGGGGCTAGGGTTAAGGTGTGGATAGAGGCTAAATTAGAAGGTTAGAATCGAGATTGACCTGAAAAATTACCTAACCAGAAACAATAAACTGAATAATTACATAATGGATTGAAACTTTAAACTAATAATACGAGCTTCTTCTTCAATAAATAGACTTTAACTGTACAAGCTCGCCTTTCATCGTACTAATACTGAATATATTTATTTATTTATTTATTTTCTAAGAACGAATCATAAATACATAACAAAGGATAAATTACTAAAATAAAAAACATAGTTAGGCTATTAATCAAATCAAATCTCGATATAAGGGTAGTCAAAAGGAATGGGGATAACAAAAACAAAGGGTTTCTAGGTTAATATTAGTGGTTATGTCAATAAAAAGGGTTGTTAGGTTTAAACGGGGTTCACTAGGGGTTAATTGTGAAGGTAGGCTTTTAATGGAGTTAGTGGGTTAAAACCTAGGTGCCTTAATCATATCTGTATATCAAATCATGGGTGTGGTCTCGATATGTATAAACGAGGCAAGTTCTAGTATAACAAATCAATGTTGACATACTCATAATCAATAAAGTGAGCATGAAAAGGAATATATGCTCTATAAGGCTCAAAAACTCACAAAAATTATGGGTATTTTTGACATCAACCTCGTAAATTTCAAACTTCAAAGTAATATTTAAACTCAGGTCGACAACCTAGCAAATTTTAATTGAAAAAATGGACTTATCATGCCGGATTCTTTAGTATCTTAAAATTTAATTATCAATGCACAATTATCAATGACTTAATCTAAAACATATTAATAAAAATCATAAATCATCAAAAATTTCATCTTAATTAGTAATATGAGGAAATTACTTAAAAATAAGACTAAATTCAGGATTTTGGGAATAATGAAAAAAAGTTAGGCAGGTCTAAGATTCACCCCCTACACTTAAGATGTACATTGCCCTCAATGTACAAAGATAGATAATAGCATGGTGATAAGAAAATCATATGGGGAGAAAGAATACTTCCTGAATTTTGGATGGATTCCTTGAGTTGGAGGTGGCAGATGACTTATGTAGCAGTGAATTACTCCTGTTGATTTTTTTTGTTATTTTGGAGTGTTCAATTGAAACTGCGAAGTCAGTAGTTAGATGTCTCGGGGGCGGAATTAAATAAGTATTTGTTAGTAATACTCTAAGTTTGGATAGCCAATGATAATATGAATAAAATAGAGGTGTGAAACATAAAGGCAAAAGGGTTTAAATTAAGACAAATAAAAATAAAGAAAATAAACATAAGGAAAATAGAAGAACTCAGAGGTCCTCATCGTCAGCTGGGTCCTGTGGTGGTGGTGTAGAAATGTTGAAGTGGTGACAAATCTGCTGGAGGGTGGCCTCGATTCCGTCAAAGCATTGAAATTACTGGGTACAGTACTGTTCGAATCGATCGAGGCGTGCAAAAATGTCCAAGAATGAAGCTACTGTATGGGAGGGCCGCTGGCTCAGGGTTGGTGCCTCCTGTGGGACATCATCAGTAATGTCCACGGGCTCCTCCTCGTCTGTAGAGCTGGCTAATCGGTACTGAGGAGGGTCAGTCCCACGACGATATTTAATCATCCTCATGTGCAGCATCGTCTGAATGCCCTGAGGTGCCATCTGGCCAACCAGCGTGAGGGAGGAACTCTGGGCATCGGTGTTTAGGATACCGAATTGTCGAGCTAACTATGTGATATATGGGCCCATAGGTATGACCCTCGCGGTCTTTGCTCATCTCGATGTTGAATGGCACGGACTAGGAAGTAGGCAAGGTCGATTACGTGCCCGTTTTCCATACACCATAGAAAATAGGCGTCGTGTGTGTTAACGACGCCTGTGCTCTCTCTCCTACCTGTCAATGTATGTGCTAGGATAGCGTGTACGTACCTCAAGGGTGGGAAGAGAGAAGTCACCTTGGAGCGACTTGGGTCGTAAATGGGGGAGCTAGAGATTATGTCGTACCAACAACTAGTGGGAGTCTTGTGGATATGGCGGTGGAGGTTTGAAAGATCATTTTCTTCCGCAAATTCGTTGTTATAAAGCCCCAATGCAGTCCCAAATTATGGTACATTTAGTTCTCGTGCAATGCCTCCTAGTCGGAATTGGATCGTACCCGGGTCGTCGTGTTGGGACATTACTGTTTGGAGATGAAATGTCAAACAGAACTCTAGAGTGAGTTCTAAGTATATAGAATCTATGATGTTGAAGAACTGGTTCCAAGGGTCGGTGGTTAGTAAGGCCCGTACGTCGTCGGCGAGTTGTATTTGTTCCAATGCGATCCGGTCAATTCTTCTTCCTGTGCCCAACGGTCGTGCTCGAAGTAGTTTGTAGCGATCCTCTTGAATTCCCGAAGGAAAGCGTAAAAACGGGTGGCGCACTTTCGGTGGAGGCACTTGCGGAAGATGCTCCGGGTGCCTTTCGTTTCTTGGAAGTGGTGGCTGTGGTTTGCTTTCCTCTTGATGTCGACATTGTACCTGAAAATAGTGAATATTCAAGTAATGTTTAAACCAAATTAAATCAAGCACTTTCATCTAGACCTGAGATATTTAAAAGCTGCGTACGATTATTCTATTTATGAGCATCCAATATATATCTAAAGCAAAATTTTCACTATAACAATCAAAATGAGTTTGCAAGTAAATAACATTAATAGAAAAAAAAAACTAGATATCATGAAGAATTGAAACAAGTTCTAAAATGAATTAGTCTAGTAATTAATGCTTAATACTAAAAATAAACAAAAATTATAAACAAAGCAAGACATTATGAAATTTATCAAACAATCAGTTAAGAAAATGAAGTAATGAAGGGAACCAGGGGATGTGGTGGTGTGAATCGACGGAACACGGGCGGAGCACGGTGGTGCTGTGATTTTCTGGGGGTGCACGGCAGTGGCGAGGGTGTGGGCTTCCTGCAGCACGGTGGTGGCGAGGGCGTGGGTACAGTTTTTGTATGGGTTTTGGAGAGAAAGGAAGGTTGATGGGTTTTGAGGGTTAAAATGTGGGTGATTTCGGGTATAGTGGCCGAATTTTGGATAGAAGAGGCTGAGAAAATCAATTTAGGGTTGGTTTGGGGAAGATGAGCGGCTTAAGTTGCTTAAATAGGGGTGGGAGCACGGGCAAGGGTCACGCCCGTGCTCAATTCTTTTCAGCCCGTGCTTTTCGCTATTTTCAAATTTTGGGCGCGATCAGGGTGCTTGACCACGGCCATGGTTAAAGTGACACGCCCGTGTTCTTCTTCACACGGTTGTTCAAAACGGGCATGTTCCGCCCGTGCTCGACAAGTCAGTATAGTCCACGGTTGCTCAGCACGGGCGTGGGGCTATTATCGTAGCCCGTGTTAAGGATAAAAGTCACCTTTGTCAAGCACAGCTATAAGTACGCCTGTGTTTCGTTCCATGGCTTCCACACGGCCACGGGCACGCCCGTGTGCAAGGCTGTGTGGTCTAAAATCTGCGCTTTATTGCATTAATTAGTATGGGATTAAATGCTAAAAATTAAGAATCTAATGTTAGTGTGGTTAATGCTCGGGTTGCCTCCCGAGAAGCGCTCATTTAAAGTCTTAAGCTAGACTTACCCTGTTTTCATTTTAAAAAGAAGGTTCACGGAGTTGAAGCTCCTCTCTCATATCCCTAAAATCTTCACCATTATAGATTTTGAGTCGGTGACCATTTACCTTGAATGTGCCTTGAGTGGGATGAGTTACCTCGATTGTGCCATAGGGAAAAATTGTTTTGATCATGAATGGACCTGACCATCTTGATTTCAGTTTCCCAAGGAACAGTTTAAGCCTCGAGTTGTATAGCAGGACCAAGTCCCCTACTTTGAATTGTCTCGATTTCTTTAGACGAGCATCATGGCGTCGCTTTGTTGCCTCATTGTATAGCTTCGAGTTCTCGTAGGCATCAGCTCTCCATTCGTCAAGCTCGTTCATCTACATCATTCTCTTCTCACCTGCAGTTTTAATATCGTAATTCAAAAATTTTATAGCCCAGTAAGCTTTATGTTCTAACTCAAATGGTAGATGACAACTTTTCCCGTAGACAAGTTTGTACGGGGATGTTCCTAAAGGGGTTTTAAAGGCTGTTCTATAGGCCCATAAAGCATCGTCTACTTTTATTGCCCAATCTTTCCTGCTGGATTCAACTATTTTCTCTAAGATCCGCTTAAGTTCTCGGTTTGCTACTTCTACCTGCCCACTGGTTTGAGGGTGATATGTGGTAGCTATCTTATGGTGTACTCCATATTTTTTTAAGACTTTATCAAATTGAGTATTACAAAAATGAGTACCCCTATCACTAATGATGGCTCTAGGTGTTCCAAATCGAGAAAACAGTTTCTTGAGAAACTTAACTACTATTCTGGCATCATTGGTAGGTAAAGCTTCAGCTTCCACCCATTTTGACATGTAATCAACTGCTACTAGGATGTACTTATTTCCGAATGAACTAGGGAATGGACCCATAAAATCAATACCCCATACATCAAATATTTCACAAGATAACATATATGTTTGAGGCATTTCATCACGTTTAGAAACATTACCTGTTCTTTGGCATTTATCACATGAAGCGACATACCTGCTGGCATCTTTGAATAGAGTGGGCCAATAAAAACCTTATTCGAGTATTTTATGTGCTGTCTTAATGCCACTGTAGTGTCCTCCTGAAGGTTTTGAATGGCAATGTTGTAGGATTTTGCTTGCTTCTGTCTTTGTAACGCATCTTCGAATTACCTGATCTGCACAAATGCGGCAAAGAAAGGGGTCCTCCCAGAAATAGTTCATCACATCAGAAAAGAATCGCTTTTTTTGATGATGTGTTAGCTTTTTCGGTAGGACGTTAGCGGATAAATAATTCACAATATCTGCAAACCATGGTACCTCGAAGTTGGTTATAGAAAAGAGTTGTTCTTCAGGAAATGAGTCGTTTATTTAGCTTTACGAGCTCTTCGATATGTGGGTTCTCAAGCTCAAGAGGTGATCTCACGCAAGGTTTTCGGCTCCTTCTTATCCTGTATTTCCAGTGTCAAATTCTCGTAAAAGTAAAATCCATCTTATGAGTCGTGGTTTTGCATCGGGTTTAGTTAAAAGATAACGAAGAAGCGAGTGGTCGATGTAAACGACAACTTTAGATAATACTAAATATTGTCCGAATTTATCAAACGCAAAGACCACGACTAGTAATTCTTTTTCGATGGTAGTATAATTTTCTTGTGCGGTTTATTAATGTTTTGTTGGCGTAATAAATCTACCGGAAGTGCTTGTCTTTTCGCTGTCTTAAAACTGCACCTATTGCAAAATCACTTGCATCACACATTAGTTCAAAATTCCAATCAGGGGCAATTATAATTGGGGCGTTTATTAATTTCTCTTTAAGAATATTAAATGCATCTAAACATTCCTGATTAAAATTAAAAGGTACATCTTTTTCTAGCAATTTTATTAGAGGCTTAGCTATTTTAGAAAAATCTTTAATAAATCTTCTATAAAATCCTACATGTCCTAAAAAGCTTCTAATAGCCTTAACTGAACTAGGAGGAGGTGATTTTTCTATGGTTTTGACCTTTGCTTTATCTACCTCGATTCCTTTACTAGAAATTTTATGTCCTAATACAATTTCCTCTTGTACCATAAAGTGGCATTTTTCCCAATTTAAGACAAGATTTGTCTCCTCACATCTCATTAGAACTCGTTTTAAGTTTTTAAGGCAAAGATGGAAAGAATTATCGAATACCGAGAAATCGTCCATAAATACCTCCATAATGTCTTCCACAAGTTTGTCAAAGATTGCCAACATGCAACGCTGAAAAGTAGCAGGAGCATTACATAATCCAAAAGGCATTCTTCGATAAGAAAACGTACTGTATGGACATGTGAATGTTGTCTTCTCTTGATCTTCAGGTGCTATTGGGATTTGGAAATAGCCGGAGAGTCCATCTAGGAAGCAATAGTACATATGCCCAGATAACCTTTCTAACATTTGATCAATGAAGGGCAAAGGAAAGTGATCTTTTCTAGTGGCGTCGTTTAGCTTCCTGTAATCAATGCAGACTCTCTAACCTGTAACTGTTCTAGTGGGAATTAGTTTATTCTTCTCGTTGGCTACCACCGTCATGCCCCCTTTCCTTGGAACAACTCTCGCATGGACTTACCCAATTGTTTGTCAAAAATAGGATAAGTTATTCCAAATCTAGAAGTTTAATTACCTCGACTTTTCACAACTTCTTTTACGTTGGGATTCAATCGTCTTTGAGGTTGCACACATGGCTTGTATTCCTCTTCTATTAAAATTTTGTGGGTGCAAAACGATGGGCTTATTCCCTTAATGTCAGAGATTTTCCAAGCTATGGCACTTTTAAGTTCTCTCAGTACCTGTATCAACTCCTCTTTTTCCTTGGGTTCCAATTCTGAAGAGATAATTACTGGTAGCATAGAATTATCCCCGAGGAATGCATATTCTAAGTGTTTCGGAAACTGTTTTAATTCTAATTTGGGCGGCTCATCAATATAGGGTTTTTGGTTTAGTTCATTATTGACTTCAATGCTATCTTTTTCCGTTTGTCTAGATGAAGATGTATTCAGATTCAGCTTGTCAACTTCATCTTCTTCCCCCTCTTCTTGAGTCAGGCACAGTTCCATCTTGTCATCATGTATAATTTCCTGTAATGAGTTTTGAATGATATGATTAGTAGTATCAACAAAATAACAGGAATCATCTTGTTCTTTAGAATATCGCATGGCATCATATATTTGAAAAATAATTTCCTCATCGCCTATTCTTAATGCAAGTTTACCGTCACCTACATCGATAACAGCCCTAGCATTAGCTAAAAAGGGCGCCTTAAAATTAAGGGAACCTCAATATCCTCATCCATGTCAAGCACAACAAAATCAACAGGAAAATAAATTTATCAATTTTTACCAAAACATCCTCAATAACTCCTCTAGGATATTTAATTGATCTATCAAAGAAATTGAATACTCATCCTAGTGGGTTTTGGTTCCCCTAGATCTAGTTGTTTAAACATTTTATAAGGCATTAAATTAATACTGGCACCTAGATCAACTAATGCTTTCTTAATATTTAAACTACCAATTAAACAAGGAATAGTAAAACTTCCTGGGTCTTTTAATTTGGTTGGTAACTTGTTTTGGAGGATGGCTGAACATTCTTCATTAAGCTCCACAGTTGATACTTCTTCAAGCTTCCTTTTATTCGTCAGGAGTTCTTTTAAGAATTTTGCGTATGTCGGCATCTGTGAAATGGCTTCAACAAAGGGTAAGTTAATATGTATTTGTTTAAAAAGTTCACGAAATTTATCGTATTGGGCATCTAATCGGTCTTTCTTCAACTTTGCTGGGTATGGGATTGATGGTTTACTTTCTTTGTGCACTAGAGTTACATCCTCAACTCCCTCATCCTTTGCTTTGTCATCTTCATGTGGTATTTTTTTCTTTGGTTCGACTAACTCCTTTCCACTTCTCGATTAGTAACTTTGCCTTTACATTGCTGTTCCTTTAGAAAAAATCTCTAATCGAATTTCAGAAACTATCTTAGTAAGTTGCCCAACTATCTTAGTAATTTCCCCAACTGACTTAGTAAGTTCTCCAACTTGGTTCTCGATCCCTTTGATCGATGCTTGTTGGTTTTTAAGGGTGGTTTCAGTGTCTTGGAGACGGTTTTCTATGGATGCCATGAATTTTGTCAGCATCTCTTCAAAGTTCGGCTTCTTCTCCTGTGGATAGGGCTGATTTTGGAAATTTTGAAGAGGTTGTTGTCTTTGATTTCCTTGATTTCCTTGACCTCCCCATGAAAAATTTGGGTGGTTCCTCTAACCTGGGTTATAATTATTACTATATGAGCTATTATTAGATCTGAAATTGTTACCTATATAGTTCATCTGTTCGCTCTGTGTCCGGTTGGTAGTGTGGGTACTCGTGGATTCGCCACGGTTCCACTTACGTCGCCTTTGCATTACTAGATGTACTGCGAAGAACACAAACTATCAAGCTTTTTATTCATCATCTTTACCGTGTTGATAGCATGGTTCTTGCATCTATGTTGAAAACTCCGCTGATTTTGTTGGTTTGGTCCTTGTAACTTTGCCACCGATAGTTATTCAATGACATTTCTTCAATAAACTCGTAAGTCGCTTGAGTTCTATTATTCGTGTTCCATCGTGGTTTGAATCAATTAGTTGCCTCATTGAGGGTTTACACCGTTATAGAAAGTTTGGACTTGGAGCCACAAGGGTAAACCATGGTGCGGACACCTTCTCAAGAGATCCTTATATCTCTCCCATGCGTCGTATAATGTCTCTAAATCCATCTGCACAAAAGAAGAGATATCAGTCCGTAATTTGGCCGTTTTGACCGGTGGGAAATATTTTAATAAAAATTTTTCGGTCATTTGATCCCATTTGGTGATTGACCCTCATGGTAACGAGTTTAACCACTGTTTGGCTTTATTCCTTAATGAAAAGGGAAATAACCGAAGCCTTATGGCATCATCAGAAACGCCATTTATTTTGAAGGTATCACAAAACTCTAAAAAATTAGCTATATGAGTGTTTGGATCTTCGTCCTGCAAACCATCAAATTGAACAAATTGTTGAATCATTTGTAGAGTGTTAGGCTTTAATTCAAAATTATTAGCAGCTATAGTAGGCCTAACAATACTTGATTCGGCTCCTGTTAAATGAGGTTTAGCATAATCATACATAGTACGCGGAGCATTATTTTCTGTCACATCTTGTGGTGGTGGATTATTTTCGTCCATCCCTTCAGTAGGATTGGATCTGTCTTCTCGCTCTTCTTCTGCGTAATTTAGGGCTCGCCTAATTTCTCTGCGATTTCTACGAGCGGTAGCTTCAATATCACTATCGTATACTAGTGGTCCTCTCGGGTTCCTTCTAGTCATAAACTAGAGGTACCTGATAGGAAAAGAAAGAAAGAAAATTTAGCAAAGTTAAAATTTAAACTTAAAAATAAAAGTAAATTGCAGAAAATAAAATAATGGCTAAAGTAATAAAAATAGAGCTTTCTTAATATTTTAGTTCCCCGACAACGGCGCCAAAAACTTGATCGTTGTATTTCAGAGTTTTAAATTTATAATGATCGATCCTGGAACTAACTTTAACAACGATTGAGGCAAGTGCACCTATCGAACAGTAGTATAGCTTAGGCAAGACCGGATTGTCAAACCCAAAGGAACTAAAAGTACTAATACTAACTTTCTTTCTATTATTTAGCCTAAAATAAGTGAAGTTGTTTATTAATCTAAACTAATTACTAAGCTAAGACGCAAAGACAAAAAGAATGAATTGGGAAAATACTTGGGAAAAACTCAGTTGATTAAGACGATACCCTTAGGAAGAATCCACCTAGACTTCACTTGTTATCTAACACCGAACTGCATTTATTTATTCACTTGACTTGATCCGTAGGACTCCCTAATTTATATTAAACCCTCTCTCGAGGCGAATAATGTCTAACCCAAGGTTGATTAATTGAAATCTCTTTCTAATTAAAACCCCTAGAATAGCAGTAAATCGATCTATGGACTCCCATATTAGGTTTCACCCTAATCTGACAAAATCTCGTCACCCTATCTCTAGGCGTGCGATCAACTCCGCTTAATTATGCTAGATCTACTCTTAAGCAGGGACTTTTTCTCCACCACCTAAGCACATTCAACTTGAATTAATATCTGCGAAATATCAACACAAGAATTAAGCACACATAATCAAGAATAAATCAAGTATTTATCATATAGTTCAGAAAACAATAATACGATTCATCAAGGTTTCATCCCCCTTCAGGTATCTGAAGGGTTTAGTTCATAACAATAAAGGAAAACATATCAGAAGAAAAGATAAAACAAAACATAAGAAATCCCTAAAACTCCCAGAAGGAATTGAAGAGGAGATCCTCCGTCTTGAGTAGAATTTCGGCTTCTTGAGATGGATCAACTGGCTATCCCTTGAGAGTTTCCCACAAATCTGACCTCTTCGGCTCGACTCCTTGGCCTAGCTAACCGCCCTCTTCTAGGTTATACTTAGGGTCTTTATATAGGCTTTTGAAATAGGTTTCTTTGCCCCTAAGTATCCTTTTTCGAGTGAAATTACTCTCCTCCACGGCAGGGGCACGACCATGGCACACGCCCGTGTGAATCGTGGCCAGGCCGTGTTGGACTCCGTTAGTGAGGCACGGTCATGTAGATCGAATTTAAGCCATGTTCTAGTATATTTGAGAAGGCACGGCCGTGTGGGCTTTAGTCCAGGCCATGTCGATTTCTTCTTTGGCCCATTTTGGTCCGTTTTGAGCCCGTTTCTCGTTCTTTTTATTCTTGGGTGCTTTCCTGAGTATGAGACATGAAAAGAAAGGATTAAGATCACCTTTTTACATAAATCAAGGGATAAGTCATCCAAAAGTATGCTAAATGTGGGATTAAAATATATTACTATTTTGGTTTATCATATACCTTAAGGAGCCACTGGAACTGGCTGAGGTATAGGAGGAGGTGGAGGAGGTTGAGCATTAGGGTTTGCTCGAACATACTCTGAGTACCAGTTACTCATCATCTGGAGAAAGGATTCCCGAGCCTCGTCTCCTTGACCCCTAGTCTCGGGTCCACTCTGGACAGGCACGGTTCCTTGTACAGGAGCCGGCCAATTACTAGCTGCTTCATCAGCAGTCGATTTATCGGGATCCATATACTATATAAAACAAAGTTTAAAAATCATCAAAAGTCACCACACTATCATTGTACACTTATGGCATGTATAGCTAGACTCTTACACCCGCTACGGTAGTCCTAGAACCGACTAAACCATAGCTCTGATACCACTAAATGTAACACCCCTTACCCGTGTTCTACGCCAAAACTGGGTCCGAGGCCTTACCGGACTTAATCCACTTTAGTCCCAACTTGACAACTCTCAATAGCTACCACAACTACCTCATTAAGGACCTACGAGGTCTTAAACATACATACGAGAGCTTCCGAGGCTCTACCGAAACTTTATCGATCTTAAAATTTCTTTCACTTAGACAAGGGTCACACGCCCATGTGGAATGGGACACGCCCGTGTGCCCTTAAGACATGCCCGTGTCTTCCACCCGTGGTCGACACTGACTAAATTCACACGGCCTGGACACGCCCGTGTTCTCCATTCGTGGTGAACACTGACCATTTTACACGGCCTAGGAACACGCCCGTGTGGCTAGCCCGTGGTCTATTCTGACTTAAAATGCTAACATGCAGGGGACACACAGCCAAGTCACACGCCCATGGGCTGACCGTGTGTCACACATGGCCTAGACACACGCCCGTGTGTCTACCCACATGGACAAGAACAAAGCTGTTTGCCAAGCCCTTCTCACCCCTCTAGTTCATATAACATGTATTCATTCAATACATCATTAACAATTCATGCTTTGAAATATAAACTCACATAGATAACTACATCCTTTCATATAATAAGGTGAGCCATCATCCATGGCATTATACAAAATATTCTATCCATCAATAGGGCCAACACACCCTTGTTCAATACAACAAAATAACTAACTTGTCTAGCCTCTATACATGCCATATACAAAACACCGAGTCTAAATGTACCGAAGTGAGCTGATAGCGTGGGCGATCTTCTGATTAATCCGCTTATCTCGATTTCAACCCTCTTTATCTATAAGACAAGGGAAAAGAAATGGGAGTAAGCATTAAGCTTAGTAAGTTTACATATAAACAATTTGCATCATAGTATGAGCTAAACAACAATTAGCATTATACTAAACAAACATAATTCTTATCCACGATCAAGCTTACTCATTCTATCCCTTACCACATTTCCACCATATCACAAGTCAAGTGCTTTCATTCATTCATTTGCACACCTGTACTCAACACCACAATTACACATAACACAACACATCGTGATTTCTCACTAATCCAATCACACAGCTAAGTCACTCGGTGGTTTCGCACTTAGCCCACCACAATCAGTTAAAAGGGTAGTATCACACAGCCTACCAAAAAGGGTAATTATAGTGGTTTTGCACATAGCCCACTAAATAATATACTTAACGATAGCATCGCACACAGCCCATCGTCGTTAAGTATTAAGGTGATTTCGCACTTAGCCCACCATCAAGTATTATCACTACACATTCACCTATCTACTTTGTAATTCATACATCCATTCACAATAACTACCACATTCAATCCACTTGAACCATATAGGTTCTCAATCATGCTACACACTAATTAGCATTATCAATGTACATACATGTATAAATACATTATTTACACATAAACTTACCTCGATATTCAAAAAGTATGAAAGCGTGCAATTTAGTCCACGACCTTGCTCTTGCCTCGGTTTCGATCCGGGCTTTGTTTTTCTTGATTAATAATGATAAATCAACTCATTTAATATACATATTGACTAAATTGACTCTTATCTCATACTTTGGAAAAATTACTAATTTGCCCCTAAACTTTTTCCTATTTACACTTTTTCCCCAAGGCTCGCAAAGTGATTTTCATTCAACTTTCTAGCATTTCATGCTTAGCTGATTCATTATCTCAACTATAGCAACTGATAAACCGTAATTTATACATATTTTAATCCCACATTTAGCATGCTTTTTTGATGATTTATCCTTTGAATTGTGGAATTTGATGCTCATAATCCTTTAATTTCATGTTTTATACTTAGGAGAGCATCAGAGGTCGAAAGGAACAAGAAATGGGCCAAAAATGGAGAAAATGGGCTTATCTTAGAGACTCACACGGCCTGGACTATGACCCACGGTCGTGTGTTTCGAGTAACAACCGGGACACGGCCTAGAACATCGTACACGGCCAGATTACACGGCCGTGTGTGGCAAACAGGACTGACCACGGCCAAGGGAGTCGACCACGGGTGTGTCACATGGGCGTGTCCCTATTTTAACCAAGATGAGTTTCATTCTGAATGGGATACTTAGAGGCAAAGAAAGACATTCCAAAAGCCTATATAAACACCCTAAAGGCCAACCTTGAAGGGGGCGTCCAGCTAGGCCAAGGAGACAAGCCAGAGAGGCTAGAATTGTGGGATTTACTCAAAGAAAGCCAGTTGATTCATCTCAAGAAGCCAAAATCATACTCAAGACGGAGGATCTCTCCTTCAATTCATTCAGGGGGTTTTAGGGTTTTCTTATGTTTTGTTTTACATTTTCTTCTGAGATGTATTCTTTTATGATTATGAACTAAACCCCTCAGATACCTGAGGGGGATGAAACCTAAGACGGATCTTGTTATTGTTTTCTGAACTATATGATAAATACTTGATTTGTTCTTAACTATGTGTTCTTAATTCTTGTTTTGATATTTCAGGATATTGATTCAAGTATTGATGTGCTTAGGCAGTGGAGGAATATTCCCTGTTTAAGATTAGATCTAGCATATTTAAGCGGAGTTGATCGCAACCCTAGAGATAGGATGACGAAAATATAACGGATTAGGGTCAAACCTAATATAGGAGTCCACAGATCGAGTTAATGCAATCCTAGGGGTTTTAATTAGAAAGAGATTTCAATTAATCAACCTAGGGTTAGATGTTAGTAGCCTCAAGAGAGGTATTACTATTAATTAGGGAATCCTATGGATCAAGTCAAGTGAATAAATCGTCTGGTTCAGAGTTAAATAACGAGTGAAGTCTAGGTGGATTCTTCCTTGGGTATTGTCTTAATCAATTGGTTTTTCCCACAAGTATTTTCCCAATTCATTCTCTGTGTCTTAGCATCTTTAGCTTAGTAGTTAGTTAATTTTAGATTAAACAACAATTCCCTTAATTCTTAGGCTAAATAATAAAAAGAAAGTCAGTATTAGTACTTTTGGTTCCTTTGGGTTCGGCATTCCGGTCTTGCCACTAAGCTATACTACTGTTCGACAGGTGCGCTTGCCTCAATCGTGGTGATAGTTAGTTTTTAGGCTAGATCATTCATTATATAAATATTAAGACTCTCGACACACGATCAGCAACCTTCAATTCTCACTAAATCCCTCATGTATGACGAATTTCAAGACCTTTACAAACTAGTCCTTACATGCATTTTTCATGGAATTCACTTAGAAAAAGATGTTTATACTACATCAAGCTCTCATAATCTTTCATAAAACAACCAAATACATGCATGTCATACATGGGTAATTTTTGAACATGAATCCTAGCTCAACTTATAGCTAAAAATAGCTAATTCAAGTTACGAGGACTTCAAAAATATGAAGAATATTGAAAACATGGCTAGGTTGCACTTACTAGCAAGCTTGAGAAATTGAAGAACCCTAGCAATGGCTTCCTTGAAAATTTCGACAATAAGGGGAAGAAGATGAATAAAATTTTGACTTATTTCATCCATTTTAATCATTTATTTTATAAATGACCAAAATGCCTGATCGCTGTGAAGTCAGAGTTTTAAAATTTATAAAGATAATGATCGAACCTGGAAACTAACTATGACAATGATTGAGGCAAGTGCAACTATCGAACAGTAGTATAGTTAAGGCAAGACCGGATTGTTGAACCCAAAGGAACTAAAAGTACTAATACTAACTTTCTTTCTATTATTTAGCCTAAGAATTAAGCGAATGGTTGTTTAATCTAAATTAATTAACTACTAGACTAAAGACTCTTAAGACAAAGAAGAATGAATTTGGGAAAATAACTTGAAGAAAAACCAATTAATTAAGACGACACCCAAGGAAGAATCCACCTAGACTTCACTTGTTATCTAACTCTGAACCAGACAATTTATTCATTTGACTTGATCCATAGGATTCCCTAATTTATATTAAACCCTCTCTCGAGGTGAATAACATCTAACCCTAGGTTGATTAATTGAAATCTCTTTCTAATTAAAACCCCTAGAATTGCATTAACTCGATCTATGGACTCCCATATTAGGTTTCACCCTAATCCGACAACGCCTCGTCACCCTATCTCTAGGCGCGCGATCAACTCCGCTTAACTATGCTAGATCTACTCCTAGGCAGGGACTTTTGCTCCTCCACCTAAGCACATCAAACTTGAATTAATATCTGCGAAATATCAACACAAGAATTAAGAACACATAATTAAGAACAAATCAAATATTTATCATATAGTTCAGCAAACGATAACAAGATTCATCTAAGTTTCATCCCCTCGGTATCTCGAGGGTTTAGTTCATAACAATAAAAGAAAACATCTCGTAAGAAAAGATAAAACAAAACATAAGAAATCCCTAAAACCCCTCAAGGAATTGAAGAGGAGATCCTCCGTCTTGAGTATAATTCCGGCTTCTTGAGATGAATCAACTGAGGCTATCCCCGAGTGAATCTCCACAAATCGCCTTCTCTGGCCTAGCAAGACGCCCCTAAATGGTAGCTTTAGGATCCCGTTGACTCCCCCCTTTTAGGTCATACTTAGGGTGTATTTATAGGCTTTTGGAATGTGTTTCTTTGCCCCTAAGTATCCAAATCCGATTGAAATTGCTCTTTTCCGCGGCAGGGACACGATCATGGCACACGCCCGTGTGAATCATCTTTAGGCCGTGTTCAAACTTTATTAATGAGGCACAGCCGTGTATTTCGTGGCTTAGACTGTGTTCGAGATTATTGAGGAGGCACGACCGTGTGGTCTTGGGTCCAGGCCGTGTTGATTTCGTGCTTTGGCCCATTTGGCTCGTTTTAAGCCCGTTTCTTGTTCTTTTCATCCTCCGGTGCTTTCCTGAGTATAAAACATGAAAATAAAGGATTAAGAGCACATTTTTACATAAATCAAGGGAGAAATCATCCAAAAGTATGCTAAATGTGGGATTAAAATATGTTACTTTTACGGTTTATCACATACCCCCACACTTAAGCTTTTGCTTGTCCTCAAGCAAAATTCTCAACTTACAATTAAAACGAACTTTCCTTAAATCATAATAGTCATTAATAATGTTTCATCATAATTCAAGGATAATTCATACATGGATAATTTAACTCAAAGAGTTCTAAAGATTCAAACAATCTAAGTCATACATTTGTAGCACAAAACATAGGTGTTTTCCCCTCATCTAAATAATTACCTCTAATTCAAAACCTACAAGGATTGACATCCTCACAAAAGATTCACTCAAATCAATCGAAGTGTTTAAGGTTCAGAATTAAGCACTCAAATGTCAAACCTGAAAAGTTAATCCCATAGGCTTGCACGAAAAATCAAATCTCCACCACTGTAATATGAAATGATGCACAAATCAAAAGGTCTTTGAAAGGGTTGTAACGGGGCTTGGGTTAAAGGTGTGGTTAAAGGCTGAATTAGAGGTTAGAATCGAGATTGAATTGACAAATTACCTAACTTGAAACAACGAACTAAGTAAAAGTGATTACATCAATTTGAAAAAATACTAATACTACGAGCTTCTTCTTCAATATTTGGAATTCAAACGTATAAGCTCTTTAATCACAAAACTAAAAATGAATAAACTCTTTTTGATTTTGATTGATTTTTTTACTGAACAAATCATAAATACATAACAAAGGATAAATTACTCAAATAAAAACATAGTTAGGCTATTAATCAAATCAAATCTCGATATAAGGGTAGTCAAAAGGAATGGTGATAACAAAAATAAAAGGGTTTCTGGGTTAAAATTAGTGGGTGGGTCAATAAAAAGGGTTATTAGGTTTAAACAGGGTTCACTAGGGGTTAATTATGAAGGTAGGTTTTTAGTGGAGTAAGTGGGTTAAATCCTAGGTGCCTTTATCATTTCTGTATATCAAATAAAAGGTGTGGTCTCAATAAGTATAATCGATGCAAGTTCTAGAATAACAAATCAATGTTGACACACTCATAATCAATAAAGTGAGCAAGGAAAAGGTTTTATGCTCTATAAGGCTCAAAATCTCACAAAAATTATGGGTATTTTGATGTAAACCTCGTAAATTTCAAACTTCAAAGTAACATCCAAATTCAGGTAGACAACCTAGAAATTTTTTATTTTCTGAAAAATAGACTTATCATGCTTGATTCTCTAGTACTTTTAGAATTTAATTATCAATGGACAATTATCAATGACTTAATCTAAAACACATTAATAAAGATCATGAATCATGGAAATTTCATCCTAATTTGTAATATGAGAAAATTACTTAAAAACAAGACATAATTCAGGATTTGAGAATAATGCAAAAAGTTTGGCACCTAATTTCTGGAATTTTAGAATAATGAAAAAAATTAGGCACCTTTTTAGGTTGTTCACCCCCCACACTTAAGATGTACATTGCCCTCAATGTACAAAGTTATATATATAGACAATTAAGTAGAAATTCAAAAGATGTGGAGAGAAGTGAAACTTCCTGAATTATGGATGAAATCCTTGAATTGGAGGTGAAAGATAAGTTGGAGGGGCGTTCTTGATGACGATCCTGTGCTAGATGAAGAAATTGGGTAGCTCATGGAGGATTAGCTAGGATATATTAATAATAATTAAAACTATAATAATTAAATAATTAAAGAATAGCAAGCTAAAGTGAAGAAAAATAAAGATGAAACTAAAATTAAAAGAAAAGATAAATGGACTGTAGGGTCCTTATTGTTGGATGGTTCGCGAGGTGGGTGTGACCTCTAAGGCTGCGGAGGTGCTGGTGGTGGCAGAAGTGGCGTGATTCCCTAGCAGCCTTTAGAACCTAAAATTAAGAAACTAAGATCAAATAAACTAAATTAAGCATAAGAGTGTTAAAGAGAAGGAAAATAAAGGAGAAGAGTAAAGAAGAAGAAAAGTTAAATGGTCTCAAAGACCCTTAGCTTGTCGAGTGATTGAAGCGGCCGGCATGAACTTATGTAGATCGGTCTCCATGAGGGAGACTATGTTGGGATCCTTCCGTTTCTTCAACATGGCCAAAAGATTGAGAAGAATGCTATAAGAATGAAGAATGCTAAGAAGGTATGGTGTAAGGGTGTAAATGAGGAAGGAGGGTGAAAGGTTCAAAGGGGTGAAAAGTTGAGAGTTAGTAGGAGAAGAGAAAAAGGAGGGGGTTTAAATAGATTTTCAAGCCTGGTACAACCCCACGCCCGTGTACCGTGGGCGTGCTAAGTCGCACGACCGCATCGCACGACCGTGGTGGGCTTCGTTTGTTTCTCCCACGCCCATGCTCAGGTTGCCACACCCGTTGGTGCTAAGTCAGTGTCGTCCACGGCCGTGGCGTTTTGTCGGTGCCTGTGGGTTGGCAGTTGGAGTCCGTGACTCAAAGATTTAATTCTTTTTGACTTGTACTCTCTCTGCCATGTCAGTACGACGATTCTGTACTTCCACACGGCCACGGCCACGGCCACGGTCGTGTGTAAGGCCGTATGGCCTGCAAATATGCACTTTTGGTTTGTTTAAAGTTAGATACTATAAAGAAAAGATAAAATAGACAAAATAAAAATGTAAAAGTTAATGGGGTTAGTATTCGGGTTGCCTCCCGAGAAGCGCTCGTTTATAGTCTTAAGCTAGACTCTCCTCTCATTTGTATGTTCATGGTGGTTTGAGGAGTTGAAAGTCCTTCCTCATACTATCGGTATCATTATCATGATAGCATTTAAGTCGAGATGCATTTATATTGAAAGTCCCAAAGATAGGATTACTTACCTCGACTATTCCGTATGGAAAAACACTGATGTAACATCTCGAAATTGGGCCTAAGAGAATTGGGCCCAATGGGCCTTGGGCGTAGTAGCATTTAAAATTTTTAAGAACAAGAGAACGGCTTGTTGGACCTATTAGGTGAGTGATTTTGAAAGGTTAAGGGGCTTCTATGAAGTCCCGAGATTAAACTTGAGCTTTAGGAAAATTTTGGTTTTAGGTGAAAAAAACCCTGGGAGTTGGTAGGTAGGCTTTAAGAATAAAATGTGGAGAAAAATGACACAAGTGGAGTGTGTGGTGTAGTGGCAAAGTGACGCCACTTAAGAGGCAAGGGAGTGACGCCACAGGGAAGGAAGGAGGTCCAAGGTTCAAGTCTTGGCTCTTGCGTTTTGGTTTTCTTTTTAAATGGACTTTAGAATTTGGCTATAGATTTATATTTAGTTGCACATGGTTTAAGACACAAGAGGAGCTTGTGGCTTGGTGGCAAGTGGCATGTTGAACTATTGAAGGGAGCCTGGGTTCGAATCTCATGAAAAGCAAGGGAGTATTTATTTTGCGAATTGGACGGCAAGAGTTTGAGTTGGATTTAAACTCTACATACGAAGGGATCCCACATCGGAAAGATACAAAGAAGGAAGGTGAGAAGCTAGCTATATATAGAGCATTCTATGATAGGAGGAAGGATACCTTGGTTGGCGTTTGGGCATAGGAGTGGTCGGAGCGCGGATTAGCACCAGATTCCTATCAGGTGTGTAACTCTCTCTACTTTAGTTGTAGAGCGGCAAATGCCGAAGTGCCGGTCACGGCAATAGTAGCAACACGAGCGTGCGAACGCACGTGTGGGGCTTCGACGCGATAGTTGAGGCTATCGGTGAGTACTCTTGTGGGTTGAGGCTGCTTGGGCCACGATGGGCCGAAGTGGGCCCAATTGAATAAAATGTATGATGGTGTAGTATATAGTGAACTAGACTAGGTGAATCTCATATACGTGTCTAGATTTGTGTTAGGTGGGCCACACGAGCGTGTGGGCTCGAATGGGCCAAAATTGGGTTTTAGGCCCAATATTCTGGTACGACTGAAAATGGTAGTTGAGTCGCTCGAGGCGACATTAGGCCTTTGGAAAGGCCATTGCAGGTGCGAAATTACTGAAATACCCCTGGTTTGTTAAATTACCGAAATACCCCCGGTTTGCAAAATTATCGAAATACTCCTGGTTTGTAAAATTACCAAAATACCCCTAGTTTGTGAAATTACCGAAATACCCTCGGTTTGCAAAATTACCGAAATACCCATGGTTTGCGAAATTACCGAAATACCCCCAGTTTACAAAATTGTCGAAATACCCCTGGTTTGTAAAATTATCGAAATACCCCTGGTTTGTGAAATTACTGAAATACCCTCGGTTTACGAAATTACCATTTTACCCCTAAACAAAAAAATGACCATTGTACCCTCGTGGTAGTACTAACGTTTTATGTGTTAATTGTATGATTGATTATGTTTGAGATGCATTACATACATGGATTGGTTATGAGTAGAATTACCGAACTACCCCTGTAGGGTAGAATTACCGAAATACCCTTATAGGGTAAAATGACTGATTTGCCTTTGTAGGTAAATGATCGACTTGTGCAATGAGTGGACTAATTTGGCTATGGTTGTATGACTGATATGCTTTTATTACATGTTTAAATAATTGTTACTGAGCATGGCCATTTTGCATACACGTGTAATGATTGAGCATGACATACACGACATATTGCATGGGGTTGGGATTATTAATACGGAAGAAGTGCTAATAGGATCGCATGGTCGCTTGACGACTGTGGATCCACCGAAGGCTTTATAGCCACCGCAGGCTTTTTAGCCACCGAGTAGCCATGCTGAACCGATAATGTTACCGAGGGCTATGTGCCATTAATATGGGCTTCGTGCCGTAATTATGGGCTTTGTGCCAATATCGAAGGCTTTGTGCCGATATAATGGCTTTGTGCCAATTGTATTTACCGTGGCTATGTGCCTAACTTATATATCGATGACTCTGTATCGATCATATTTACCCAAGGCTGTGTGCCGATTATATTACCGTCGCTGATGGCTATATGCCAAATATAATACAGTCACTGATGGCTTTGTGCCAATTGTAATACCGCTACTGAAGGCTTTTTAGCCACCGAGCAGCTATGCTGCACCGATAAGTTAGTGCCGCAATCAGTGCTACATAAGGAGTGTAGGGATGGGTGGGTCGATTAAATCCCCACGTAGTGTAGGGTTGGACAGAGACGGTGCGTGGTTGGTATGGGCATTAACGCATTGCATATCCGGATTATATTACTGAGATGGGCTTAGGCCCTGATTTATATGTATGACATGTGACATTTGATATGGGTTAAGGCCCAACCGAGGCTATTTTGGGCTAATGCCCGATTGCCACCGTTACTTTAATGGGCTTGGACCCGAATTATTTTGATGCATGTTCTTACAGATTTTATTCGTAAGGGGAATTACACACTGAGTTTTCATAAACTCACCCCCTCTTTTTAATTTTTCTTAGGTAATCCTCGATGGCGCGCTCGTCGACGTCTTTGGAGGACTCGGAGGTGGCCACACTACGAGCAGTTTTAGACTTTAGTATTTTACTTATTTTTAACTTGGGTTAATATTTTGTAATATGGCCGCTTTAACTTTAAAATTGGTATTTTATTTGGTTTAGCTTTTAATATGATACTGCCTATTATTCTGAAATGTTTAATACGGGATTTTCCTAAACCCTTAATAACCGTTTTCCAAAATGTTAACAAAAGGATAACAAGCAAATACATAATTAAACTCGAAATTTTTAACAAACACGCAATTTTTAAACAACCCTTTTATGTGACATGCCAGATCTGGTCGTAACGTTTTGATCGGGTTTGGGGTGTTACAACTGATTACCCTAAATGGTATTTCTTTGTTTGTGTTAGGGTCAGGAGGAGATGCTCGAGGGTCTATTTTTTCTATCAATACCTGATCTCTGATTTTGAACTTGTTTGATTCGTGGAGTGGTTCTAGTTCTGCTTCGTGTATTCCTAATTTCTCCTTGAAATGTGTCTTCCACTCGTCTAGATCATCGAATTGAATCCCTCGTTCCTCGTGAGTTATTTCTTTGTTATCACTGGGTCTAGGATCGGGTTCAGTTGTATTCTTTTGTGGTGTTTCCTGAAAAAAAAGGTTAATCGAATGGTTATCAATAGAGTTTGTTTTCTCACCTTGATTACTCAATGTTCTAGCCGAATCAAGAGCTTTGAGAGCGACTGTCTCATTACCTACACGAAGTATGAGTTCTCCTGCATCAATATCAATTTTAGTCCTGACAGTTGCTAAAAATGGTCTTCCTAAGATTAAGGGGATCGAATTATCCTCATCCATGTCTAAAACAACAAAATCTACTGGGAAAATGAATTTAGCAATTTTTACAAGAACATCTTCGATTATACCCCTAGGAATTCTAATAGTTTTATCAGCTAGTTGAATGCTCATCCTAGTTTGTTTGGGTTTCCTTAGACCTAGTTGTTTAAACAATTTATAAGGCATGACATTTATGCTTGCCCCTATATCAGCTAACGCATTATCAACAGTTCGTCTACCAATTAAACATGGAATTGTAAAACTCCCTGGATCTTGTAATTTCTGTGGTAGTTTATTTTGCAAGATTGCCGAGCACATTGCGTTTAGTTCCACGTGTGATGCCTCGTCTATCCTTCGCTTGTTCGTCAAAAGTTCTTTTAAAAATTTTCTAGAATCTGGCATCTGTGAAAGAGCTTAAAGTAACGGTAAGTTAATATGTGATTTCTTTAAAAGTTTAAGAAACTTACCGAACTATTCCTCTGTGTCGTCTCTCCTTAATGCTTCAGGGTATGGTATGCGAGGTTGGTATTCTTTGATTACCGATTTTGACTTATTATTACTTACCTCAACCTTACCTTCTTTGACCTCATCCTATTGCCTTGAATTGGGCTCGTCTAACCCTTCACTTTCTTGAGCTGATATGGCTTGGATTTACTCCTTTGGGTTAATCTCAGTGTTGCTTGGTAGACGCCCTTGCGGTCGTTCAGAAATTATCTTTGCAAGCTGTCCAACTGTGTTAGTAAGTGGTCCAACTGTCTTAGTGAGTTCCCCGACTTGGCTCTCGATCCCTTTAATTGATGCCTGTTGATTCTTAAGGGTGGTCTCAGTGTCTTGGAGACGGTTATCTCATGCATTTCGCTATGAATTTTGTCAGCATCTCTTCAAGGTTTGGCTTCTTTTCTGTGGATAGGGCTGATTTTGGAAATTTTGAGGAGGTTGTTGTCTTTGATTTCCTTGATTTCCTTGTCCTCCCTATGAAAAATTTGGGTGGTTCCTCCAACCTGGATTATAAGTATTACTATAAGAGTTATTATTGGATCTAAAATTGTTACCTATATAGTTCATCTGCTTAGCTTCGTGTGCCGGGTTGGTAGGGTGGGTACTCGAGATTCGCCACGCTTCTACTTGCGTCATCGCATCACCGGATGTACTGCGAAGAACACAAACTATCAAGCTTTTTATTCATCATCTCTACCTGTGTTGATAGCATGGTTACTGCATCGATGTTGAAAACTCCGGCTAATTTTGTTGGTTTTGTCCTTGTAACCTGCCACTGATAGTTATTCAGTGACATCTCCTCTATGAATTCGTAGGCTGCTTCAGGAGTTCTGTTGTTCAAGGTTCCACCGGTGGCTGAATCAATTAGTTGCCTCGTTGAGGGGTTTACACTGTTATAGAAAGTTTGGACTTGGAGCCACAAGGGTAAACCATGGTGTGGACACCTTCTCAAGAGATCCTTATATCTCTCCCATGCGTCGTATAATGTCTCTAAATCCATCTGCACAAAAAAGAGATATCATTCCGTAATTTGGCCATTTTGGCCGGTGGGAAATATTTTAATAAAAATTTTTCGGTCATTTGATCCCATGTGGTGATTGACCCTCGTGGTAACGAGTTTAACCACTGTTTGGCTTTATTCCTTAATGAAAAGGGAAATAACCGAAGTCTTATGGCATCATCAAAAATGCCATTTATTTTGAAGGTATCACAGAACTCTAAAAAATTAGCTATATGAGTGTTTGGATCTTCGTCCTGCAAACCATCAAATTGAACAGATTGTTGAATCATTTGTATAGTGTTAGGCTTTAATTCAAAATTATTAGCAGCTATAGCAGGCTTAACAATACTAGATTCAGCTCCTGTTAAATGAGGTTTAGCATAATCATACATAGTACGTGGAGCATTATTTTCTGCCACATCTTGTGGTGGTGGATTATTCTCGTCCATCCCTTCAGTTGGATTAGATTCGCCTTCTCGCTCTTCTTCTTGGTAATTTAGGGCTCGCCTAATTCTCTGCGATTCCTGTGAGCGGTAGCTTCAATATCACTGTCGTATACTAAAGGTCCTCTCGGGTTCCTTCTAGTCATAAACTAGAGGTACCTGGAAGGAAGAAGAAATAAAAGAAGAAAAAATAGCAAATAAAATAAGAAATAAAATTGAATTGCAAAAAATAAAAATGGCTAAAGTAATAAAAATAGAGTGTTCTTAATATTTTAGTTCCCCCGGCAACGACGCCAAAAACTTGATCGCTGTGAAGTTAGAGTTTTAAAATTTATAAAGATAATGATCGAACCTGGAAACTAACTATGACAACGATTGAGGCAAGTGCACCTATCGAACAGTAGTATAGTTAAGGCAAGACCGGATTGTCGAACCCAAAGGAACTAAAAGTACTAATACTAACTTTCTTTCTATTATTTAGCCTAAGAATTAAGCGAATGGTTGTATAATCTAAATTAATTAACTACTCGACTAAAGACTCTTAAGAAAAAGAAGAATGAATTTGGGAAAATAACTTGAAGAAAAACCAATTAATTAAGACGACACCCAAGGAAGAATCCACCTAGACTTCACTTGTTATCTAACTTTGAACCAGACGATTTATTCATTTGACTTGATCCGTAGGATTCCCTAATTTATATTAAACCCTCTCTCGAGGCGAATAACGTCTAACCCTAGGTTGATTAATTGAAATCTCTTTCTAATTAAAACCCCTAGAATTGCATTAACTCAATCTATGGACTCCCATATTATGTTTCACCCTAATCCGGCAACGCCTTGTCACCCTATCTCTAGGCGCGTGATCAACTCCGCTTAACTATGCTAGATCTACTCCTAGATAGGGACTTTTGCTCCTCTACCTAAGAACATCAAACTTGAATTAATATCCGCAAAATATCAACACAAGAATTAAGAACACATAATTAAGAACAAATCAAATATTTATCATATAGTTCAGTAAACAATAACAAGATTCATCTAAGTTTCAACCCCCTCAGGTATTTGAGGGTTTAGTTCATAACAATAAAAGAAAACATCTCAGAAGAAAAGATAAAACAAAACATAAGAAATCCCTAAAACCCCCTGAAGGAATTGAAGAGGAGATCCTCCGTCTTGAGTATAATTCCGGCTTCTTGAGATGAATCAACTGGCTATCCCCGAGTGAATCCCCACAAATCTGCCTTCTCTGGCCTAGCAAGACGCCGCTAAACGGTAGCTTTAGGCTCCCGTCGACTCCCCCCTTTTAGGTCATACTTAGGGTGTAACATCCTAGATTAGGGGCTATGCATCTTTTATGCTTCTGTGTGTTTGGTTTGCCTTATCTATTGTTTGTGTGTGTTTGGGGTCCCCTTTGAAGGCCCGGTTAAGTCAAACCTTGGCCAAAATTTCAATTTTGGGCACTTTAGGGGAAAGCTAGTTGGGGCAGGACTTAAGGGTTATTGCTTGTGGTTGTTGACACAAGAATTTAAATGGTAAAGTGGCAAGGAGGCGCCACTTAAGGTTCAGGTAAGTGACGCCTCAGGGGGAGCAGTGAGGGAATAGGTTCGACTCGCGTCGTCAGCAATGTGGAATTTTATTTTTGCTTATGCGCCTAAGGAGCTTGGATGATGGATTCGGTTAGGAGCCTTGAAAAGTGGAGGTGGACTTAATCAAATATTTCAAAAGGATGGACAAGAGTAAAAAGGGGATTTTGAATAATTAAAATTGATTCAAATGTGCGACCAAGAGTGAAGTTAGGAGAAAATTTGGGGATTTGGTGTTGGTGAGGTAGGTTGCCAAATTTTTGGATGCTTGATGTAGGGGGAGAAAAGGTCAGTTTTGTTTTGTTGGCGGGTGTGCCGAAAGTTAGTAAGGGTTTTAAGTTTTCTTTGTTCTTTTGTAGTGCATTCGGTCACTAGGGAAGTAGATGGTGCCGATGTTGGTAGGTTCTCTTGAAGCTCCTTCGTTCTCTTTGGGTTCTTAGTACCTATATGCCGAATGTGCCTAGCCAATTTTTTTTTCTTCTTTTGACCTATAGCCAAAGGTGAGGAGACCATTAGTGCATCTTTTCTTCATCTTCTTTTTCTCCCTACTCATCCTCTTAAACTTCACAATCAAAAGCACCACACCTTTCCCTTGCAATCTTTTGTTTTCTTCTTCTTCTTCTCTACTCACCTTCTAAAACTGAAGCCTGTTGCTCCATCTGTGTGGGAGTAGGCATTCGAGGGAGTGTAGGAGGAGAACCGGTGGATGTTTCAGGTGTGGATCTATGGATCATATGATTGATGATTGTCCACAAGTAGAGCAGGAGTGGTCAGTAGGACAGTTTTGATCGGTTCAAGAGGGGTGGTCAGCAACCACAGAGGGGTCGTGGTCCAGCTAGAGGAGGGAATGGTTTCGGTCGGGGTCGTGGAGCACCGGACAGAGGTGCTAGGAATACGGAGGCAAGATAGCCCGGGTTAGTTTATGCAGCCAGACGCCGAGAAGAGGGTGATGCACCAGACGTTATAATGGGTACGTTCCTCATTTTTTGTTTGCCCTTTACTGCATTAATAGATGTTGGGTCGATGCATTCCTATGTTGCTAGTATGGTGTCTGAAACTTTAAGCATGAACTCTGAAACTGCTTCTAGGGAGATGACTGTACTTAGTCCTTTAAGACAATCTGTAGTGGTAAACAAACTTTTTAGAAGTGTGCCTCTAGAAGTACAAGGGTCGGTTTTCCCAGCTGATTTGATGGAACTACCGTTCGGGGAGTTTAATTTGATCTTAGGCATGGATTGGTTGGTAAGGTATCGAGCAAACTTGGATTGTGCTGCTAAGCGCATGGTGTTAAGGACTCTTGAGAATAATGAAGTTTTGGTGATAGGCGAAAGGAGAGACTACTTGTCCAATGTAGTGTCTGCTCTAAAGGCGGAACGAATGGTGAGAAAAGGGTGCATGGCTTTCTTAACTTTTGTCAGTGCATTGGATGTAAAGGAGGTGACCGTGAATGAGGTTAGAACAGTAAAGGAATTTGTGGATGTCTTTCCTGAAGAGCTTCCAGGGTTGCCTCCGGATCGTGAGGTGGAGTTCAGAATTGAGCTACTTCCAGAGACGGCTCCAGTGTCCATCGCCACTTATAGGATGGCGCCGAAGGAACTGGTTGACCTTAAAGCTCAAATCCAGGAGCTGTTGGATCGTGGTTTTATCTGACCCAGTGTATCTCAGTGGGGAGCACCGGTGCTATTTGTGAAGAAGAAAGACGGGTCCATGCGAATGTGCATTGATTACCGCCAGTTGAATAAGTTGACAATTAAGAACAATTACCCGCTACCGATGATAGACGACCTGTTTGATCAACTCAAAGGGGTTTTGGTCTTTTCAAAGATAGATTTGAGGTCGGGATATCATCAGTTTAAGGTCAGGGAAGCGGATGTTCACAAGACAGCTTTCCGAACTCGTTATGGTCACTTTGAGTTCCTGGTGATGCCGTTTGGGTTGACAAATACACCAGCTGCATTCATGGATATGATGAACTGGGTTTTCCAACCCTATCTGGACCGGTTTGTTGTAGTGTTCATAGATGACATTCTGGTATATTCCAAGACAGAAGAGGAGCACGATTCGCATCTTCGGGTGGTTTTGCAGATTTTGAGGGAGAAGCAGCTGTACGCCAAATTTAGCAAGTCCGAGTTTTGGTAGAAGGAAGTTACTTTTCTAGGACATGTGGTATCGGCAGAAGGGATTAGGGTTGATCCCTGAAAGATTGAAGCTGTGTTAGGTTGGAAACTGCCTAAGTTTGTGGCGGAGATCCGAAGTTTCTTGGGATTGGCAGGTTACTACAGAAGATTTGTTGAGGGTTTCTCCTTAATTTCGGCACCCTTAACTAAGTTGCTTTGAGGAAAGGGGTACCGTTTGTTTGACTGGCAAGCAACAGGAAAGCTTTGAGAAGCTGAAGAGGATTTTGACAGAGACTCCGATTTTGATTCAGCCTGAGGCCAGAAAAGAGTTCATAGTTTATTGTGACGCTTCACACACGGGGTTAGGGTGTGTGTTAATGCAGGATGGGAAGGTTGTTGCGTATGCGTCTCGGCAACTAAGACCATATGAGATGAACTATCCCACGCATGATTTGGAGTTTACTGTGGCTATTTTCGCTCTCAAGATCTAGAGACATTATTTGTATGGAGAGAAGTCTGTTATGTACACTGACCATAAGAGTTTGAAATATCTTCTAACTCAGAAGGAGTTGAACTTAAGGCAGTGAAGGTGGGTGGAGCTGTTGAAGGACTATGACTGCTCAATAGAATATCATCCGGGAAATGCTAACGTGGTGGCGGGTGCGTTAAGTCGGAAGGCAATAACAGATTTAAGGGCAATGTTTGCTCATCTCAGTCTGTTTGATGATGGAAGTTTGTTAGCTGAACTTCAAGTGAAACTGACGTGGGTAAATCAGATTAAAGAAAAGCAGTTATCAGATGATGTCTTGAGTGTTCGACTTCTGCAAGTTCAGAATGGTTGGGTGGAAGATTATAATTTGAATGGTGATGGGGTTTTGTGTTTCCATGAGAAGGTTTGCATGCCAAAGTATGTCAGGTTGAGGTAGATGATTCTTCAGGAAGCACATAGTAGCCCTTACGCTATGCATCCTGGAGGGAATAAGATGTACTGAGATCTGCGTGAACAGTTTTGGTGGCCTGGATTAAAGCAAGAAGTTACGGAGGTTGTGGGAAAGTGTTTAACGTGTCAGCAAGTAAAAGCGGAGCATCAGTTGCCTTCGGGGTTATTACAGCCAGTGAAAATTCCACAGTGGAAATGGGAAAGGATCACTATGGACTTTGTTAGTGGGCTACCGCTTATGCCTACGAAGAAAGATTCGGTATGGGTGATCGTGGATCAGTTGATGAAGTCCGCTCATTTCATACCTGTTCGTGTCGACTATTCTCTTCAGAGGTTGGCTAAGCTATATGTGGCAGAAATTGTGAGGTTGCATGGGGTACCAGTATCGATCATATCAGATAGAGACCCTAGGTTTACGTCGCGGTTCTGGAGGGCACTGCATTAGGCATTGGGTACAAGATTGGACTTTAGCACAGCTTTTCATCCGCAGACTGATGGTCAGTCTGAGAGAATAATTCAGATCTTGGAGGATATGTTGAGAGGTTGTGTCATCGACTTCAGGGGTAGTTGGGAGGAGTTCTTACCGTTGGTAGAATTCGCATACAAAAATAGCTACCAATCTAGTATTCAGATGGCGCCCTATGAAGCGTTATATGAGCGGAGGTGTCGTACTCCTACACCGTTGGGCGACTGGGTGGCGTCAGATGTTGGGTCCAGAATTGGTTGCAGAGACAGAGGAGAAGGTTAAGTTGATTTGGACTCGATTGAAGGAAGCGTTCGACAGGTAAAAATCATATGCAAATCTGAAGCGAAAGGAGATAGAGTTTTCAGTAGGTGATCAGGTTTTCTTGAAAGTTTCACCGTGGAAGAAGGTGATGAGGTTTGGACAGAAGGGCAAGCTAAGTCCCAGGTTTATTGGGCCTTATCGGGTTTTGAAACGTGTGGGACCAGTGGCGTATCCGCTGGAGTTACCTTCAGAATTGAAACAGATACATTATGTGTTCCATGTTTTTATGTTAAGACGCTACCATTTGGATCCATCTCACGTCGTGCCAGTAGAGGAGATTGAGGTAAGGTCAGACTTGTCTTATGAGGAGGAATCGATCCAGATCTTGGAACGAGATGTCAAGGTGCTAAGAAGGAAATCGGTCCCATTTGTTAAAGTCTTGTGGCGAAATCACGGTATGGAAGAGGCGGCGTGGGAGCCAGAGGATGCAATGCGACAGCAATACCCTCACCTCTTCTGACCAAGAAATTTTGAGGCCGAAATTTCTTTAAGGGGGGTAGAGCTGTAACATCCTGGATTAGGGGCTATGCATCTTTTATGCTTTTGTGTGTTTGGTTTGCCTAATCTATTGTTTGTGTGTGTTTGGGGTCCCCGGGAAGGCCCGGGGTTAAGTCGGAACCTTGGCCAAAATTTCAATATTGGGCACTTTAGGGGAAAGCTAGTTGGGGCAGGACTTAAGGGTTATTGCTTGTGGTTGTTGACACAAGAATTTAAATGGTAAAGTGGCAAGGAGGCGCCACTTAAGGTTCAGGTAAGTGACGCCTCACGGGGAGCAGTGAGGGAATAGGTTCGACTCGCGTCGTCAGCAATGTGGAATTTTATTTTTGCTTATGCGCCTAAGGAGCTTGGATGATGGATTTGGTTAGGAGCCTTGAAAAGTGGAGGTGGACTTAATCAAATATTTCAAAAGGATGGACAAGAGTAAAAAGGGGATTTTTAATAATTAAAATTGATTCAAATATGTGACCAAGAGTGAAGTTAGTAGAAAATTTGGGGATTTGGTGTTGGTGAGGTAGGTTGCCGAATTTTTGGATGCTTGATGTAGTGGGAGAAAAGGTCAGTTTTGTTTTGTTGGCGGGTGTTCCGAAAGTTAGTAAGGGTTTTAAGTTTTCTTTGTTCTTTTGTAGTGCATTCGGTCACTAGGGAAGTAGATGGTGCCGATGTTGGTAGGTTCTCTTGAAGCTCATTCGTTCTCTTTGGGTTCTTAGTACCTATATGCCAATTTTTTTTCTTCTTTTGACCTATAGCCGAAGGTGAGGAGACCATTAGTGCATCTTTTCTTCATCTTCTTTTTCTCCCTACTCATCCTCTTAAACTTCACAACCGAAAGCACCACACCCTTCCCTTGTAATCTTTTATTTTCTCCTTCTTCTTCTCTACTCACCTTCTAAAACCAAAACCTGTTGCACTCCATCTTTGTTCTTCTTTCCCTATTTTCCCCTCATCATTCTTTTCTCCAAAACTTTCCTCTCTTCTTATTGTGTTGCCGAAACCCTTGAGCCTTTATTGAATCTCCCTTTCTCTTATTTTGGTTCTTCCATTTCATTATCTTCCACTCTTGATCATTTCCGAATCTTCTCTGTTATAGTAACTTGTGTCGAATTTTCTTGGGTGTAGTTCGGGTCCTCTGTGTTAAGATGAATACTGTGGGACAAGTGCTAGGCATCTGCTTCAGATCTTTCATCGGTTTGGTTGTGAAGGTAAAGGAGACTATGCCATCATTATTCTGTTCTTCTTTCGGTATTTGGTAGCCAAAGCCGAATGGCTAATTGGCTTGGGGATGCAATCCTATTGACTTCTCTTCTTTTATCATCTTCTCTCTTTGGGGGTGCTTAATCCAAGAAATATCGTTAGCTGAACCATTTAAGTTCCAAGTCCGAGGAACAGCCAATCTCCGAATCCTATCTCTCTTTCTCGGGATCTTAAGGTATGGGATTCTCCTCTTGTTATGAGGTTGGTTTCTCCTTTCGTTATTCACTGCCTTAACCCAACGTTGTTGGTAAACAACCGTTGTTTTATTATAGTATCTTCTGACCAAGATCTCTTACATGGAATCAAATGCCGTCAATCAAAGGAGAGGTTGGACCATGGTCCCACCCTAAGTTTAAGCGATATGCGATGATCGACAATCTGGGGCCCGCAACCGGGTTGTGGACCGACGTCAGAATAGAATAGGCAGATTGCAGTCGTTCCCTCTTCCGAGAGTGTCGATAGTGTTGAGAGCTTAGTCCTCCTCGTGTTTAGGTGTGTAATATTCACACCTCTTTGTTGTTACTTTTAAGTATGTGTATGTACGGTGAGATGCCGAAATAACGACATTAGTTATTCTTCTATATATGGTAAGTAAAAGCGAGACATCAGGTTAGTGATTTGTATTTGTGATAATTATGCGATTATTTTGACATGAGTTTATGTTGCATTTGATACATGTTGAGATATGTTGCATGCTCACACCATGATTTCATGTTGCATGGGGAAAATATGCCATGAATAGAAGGGGAAGTGTATCCGTGGCTTGTGCCATTTCGGCTGGTGACTATGTCACAATTCCCGATAATCTGGTGGCTTATGCCATTTCGACTGTGACTCGGTCACAAATCGATAATCCGGTGGCTTGTGCCATTTCGGCTGGTGACTTCGTCACAATTTCTAATCAGAAGCGACATGACCGCCATCAATGGTGTATAGCGGATGGAAGTTTAGGTTGGAATGGGTTACGCATCATCATGCATATGTTATTGTGCTATTCTGTACTGTGGGGGCTAAGGCCAATCTGTTCTAACGGGCTTGAGCCCAATAAGGGGTGTTTGGTTATTGCACACTGAGTCTGTTGACTCACTCTATTTGTTTAACATCCGCATGCAGGTAACACTTAGTTCAAAGAGACCAAGGCGGAGGGGACTACGAGGTGGCCACGCACAGTTTCTTTCTTTTTAAATAGAACATTATTTTCTTTAAATTTTTGGGATTTCGGAAATGTAATAAGGCCACTTCTAATTTGGGTAAATTTTACTTTTAATCTTTGGACGTATTTAATATAAATTACTCGACAAAATGTTTTTATAAAATACGAACGAAAGTTTTCTTCTCAATCTGACAAACAACACTTCTTTTAAAAACAAAAAGAGATTTTGCCACCAACTTTGGGTTTAATCTAGTAAACGATAGGTGTTTTCAACTTTCACTTAAAACAAAAGGTTTGATTAATTAAAGTTTTATCTTAAATAAATATTGGGCTTGCAATTGAACCACGAAACTTGAGGCTTTTAAGAAAGTTTAAATTAAAGACCTTCTAAGACTCGTAACTCTTTTAGCAGTCTTTCCTAGTGACATGCCAGATCCGGTCGTAGTGTTTGAGCCGGGTTTGGGGTGTTACATTTTAATATCAGAGCCAAGTTTAAAAGCTCGGCCTTGGGTTTTGGGTTCAAAATGTTTTCCAAATTTTGTATCTAAGACGGTTTAAAAAGAAAAGTACATATGGACCTATTTTCTGGAAGTATGGCACCCAAGTCTCCAGCCCAAGTCTGCCAGGTAAGTTTTCTGATTGTTAAGTGAATTGCATGAGGTAGTTGTATGATATAGATAGCTTGTCATGGATGTTGGAATTTAGAAACTCTATTGTAGAGATGAAAACCCTTAGGTGTGCATGTGCCTTACGAAAGAACTACTTATAAACATTATCCTCATAAAACTACTCGTTAATAAACTATGAAAAGAAATGCTGACGCATAAAATTTGTTAATCAGAGTAAGAGGGAGCGATAGACATGAGTGGTAGAGGACGTGGACGTGTTGCACGCGGCCGTGGGAGAGGCCAGGGTACCGAGGTTGAACTCTCGGAAGCGAGAAATGAGCCTGAGGGCGAAGCACCCACAGCACTTGTGGCAGAAGCAGGATCGTAAGGCAGAACTGGTGGAGATGATGCCCTGTCTCAAGCAATGCTGCGTGTGTTGGAGCGAGTGGCTGGGGCAAGCACTGGAACAGTAACTCGGAAGTCCATCCCTGAGCGACTCCGAGCTAATGGAGCTGAAATGTTTAGGGGCATTTCTGGGGTGGCTCCAAATGTGGCCGAGTATTGGCTAGAGGCAGTCAAGAGGATTATGGATGATCTGGACTGCACGACAAAGGAGAAGCTGAAAGGTGCGGTGTCTCTACTTCGGGATGAGGCATATCAGTGGTGGATCACCGTAAGAGAGGGTACTCCGGCGGACCGAATTGATTGGGATTTCTTTAAGATGTCATTTCAAGGGAAATATGTTGGGGCCGATTATGTGGATGCTCGAGAAAGCATTCTTGAATTTGGTACAAGGGGGTAAATCGATGGCTGGATATGAGCGAAATTTACGCGCTTGAGCCGCTACACTCGAGGCATAGTGGCGACTGACTATGAGCATTGCGTGCGGTTTGAGGATGGGCTGCGGGATGAGTTAAGAGTGTTGATAGCTCCGCAGCGAGAGAGAGACTTTGCTATCTTAGTTGAAAAAGCAAAAAATAGCTGAAGAGGTGAAGCGGACCGAGATCCGAATGAGGGGAGAAAGACAAGGGTAAGAATAAGAGAAGCTTTGGGTCATCGGGAGGTTTCTAAAAGAGGCTAGGTTTGATGGGCCACTCGAGTTGTGAGGCCTGCGGCGATGGGTCAGTTTCAATCATGTGCTCTGTGTGGGAGCGGGCATTGAGGAGTGTAGGAGGAGAACCGGTGGATGTTTGGTGTGGATCTATGGATTATATGATTGATGATTGTCCACAAGTAGAGCAGGAGCGGCCGGTGGGGACGAGTTTTGATCGGTTCGGGAGGGTGGTCGGCAACCACGGAGGGTCATGGTCCAGGCTAGAGGAGGGAATGGTTTCGGTCGGTCGTGGAGCACCGGCAGAGGTCTTTGGGAATACGGAGGCAAGACGGCCGGGTTAGTTTATGCAACCGGACAATCGAAGAGAGGTGATGCACCGGACGTTATAACAGTGCGTTCCTCATTTCCGATTTTCCCTTTACTACATTAATAGATGTTGGGTCGACGCATTCCTATGTTGCTAGTGTGGTGTCTGGAACTTTAAGCATGAACTCTGGAACTGCTTTTAGGGAGATGACTGTACTTAGTCCTTTAGGACAATCTGTAGTGGTAAACAAACTTTTTAGAAGTGTGCCTCTAGAAGTACAAGGGTCGGTTTTCCCAGCTGATTTGATGGAACTACCGTCCGGGGAGTTCGATTTGATCTTAGGCATGGATTGGTTGGTAAGGTATCGAGCAAACTTGGATTGTGCTGCTAAGCGCATGGTGTTAAGGACTCTTGAGAATAATGAAGTTTTGGTGATAGGCGAAAGGAGAGACTACTTGTCCAATGTAGTATCTGCTCTAAAGGCGGAACGAATGGTGAGAAAAGGGTGCATGGCTTTCTTAACTTTTGTCAGTGCATTGGATGTAAATGAGGTGATCGTGAATGAGGTTAGAACAGTAAAGGAATTTGTGGATGTCTTTCCGGAAGAGCTTCCAGGGTTGCCTCCGGATCGTGAGGTGGAGTTCAGAATTGAGCTACTTCCAGGGATGGCTCCGGTGCCCATCGTCCCTTATAGGATGGCGCCGAAGGAACTGGTTGAACTTAAAGCTCAAATCCAGGAGCTATTGGATCGTGGTTTTATCCGACCCAGTGTATCTCTGTGGGGAGCGCCGATGCTATTTGTGAAGAAGAAAGATGGGTCCATGCGAATGTGCATTGATTACTGCCAGTTGAATAAGTTGAAAATTAAGAACAAGTACCCGCTGCCGAGGATAGACGACCTATTTGATCAGCTCAAAGGGGCTTCGGTCTTTTTAAAGATAGATTTTAGGTCGGGATATCATCAGCTTAAGGTCAAGGAACCGGATGTTCACAAGACGGCTTTCTGAACTCGTTATGGTCACTATGAGTTCCTGGTGATGCCGTTTGGGTTGACAAATGCACCAGCTGCGTTCATGGATATGATGAACCAGGTTTTCCAACCCTATCTGGACCGGTTTGTTGTAGTGTTCATAGATGACATTCTGGTATATTCCAAGATAGAAGAGGAGCATGATTCGCATCTTCGGGTGGTTTTGCAGATTTTGAGGAAGCAGCTGTACGCAAAATTTAGCAAGTGCGAGTTTTGGTTGAAGGAAGTTACTTTTCTAGGACATGTGGTATCGGAAAAAGGGATTAGGGTTGATCTCCGGAAGATTGAAGCTGTGTTAGGTTGGAAACCGCCTAAGTCTGTGGCGGAGATCCGAAGTTTCTTGGGATTGGCAGGTTACTATAGAAGATTTGTTGAGGGTTTCTCCTTAATTGCGGCACCCTTAACTAAGTTGCTGAGGAAAGGGGTACCATTTGTTTGGACTAGCAAGCAACATGAAAGCTTTGAGAAGCTGAAGAGGACTTTGACAGAGGCTCCAATTTTGATTCAGCCTGCGGCCAAAAAAGAGTTTGTAGTTTATTGTGATGCTTCACACACGGGGTTAGGGTGTGTGTTAATGCAAGATGGGAAGGTTGTTGCGTATGCGTCTCGACAGTTAAGACCGCATGAGATGAACTATCCCACGCATGATTTGGAGTTGGCTGCGGTAGTTTTCACTCTGAAGATCTGGGGACATTATGTGAATGGAGAGAAGTCTATTATCTACACCGACCACAAGAGTTTGAAATATCTTCTAACTCAGAAGGAGTTGACCTTAAGGCAGCGAATGTGGGTGAAGCTATTGAAGGACTATGACTGCTCAATAGAATACCATTCGGGAAAAGCTAACGTGGTGGCGGATGCGTTAAGTCAGAAGGCAATAATAGATTTAAGGGCAATGTTTGCTCATCTCAGTCTGTTTGATGATGGAAGTTTGTTAGCTGAACTTCAAGTGAAACCGACGTGGGTAAATCAGATTAAAGAGAAGCAGTTATCGGATGATGTCTTGAGTGCTCGACTTCTGCAAGTTCAGAATGGTAGGGTAAAAGATTATAATTTGAACGGTGATAGGGTTTTGAGTTTCCGTGAGAAGGTTTGCATGTCGAAAGATGTCAGGTTGAGGCAGATGATTCTTCAGGAAGCGCATAGTAGCCCTTACGCTATGCATCCTGGAGGGAATAAGATGTACCGGGATCTGCGTGAATAGTTACAGTGGCACGGATTAAAGCGGGAAGTTACGGAGGTTGTGGGAAAGTGTTTAACGTGTCAGCAAGTAAAAGCGGAGCATCAGTTGCCTTCGGGGTTATTACAGCCAGTGAAGATTCCACAGTGGAAATGGGAAAGGATCACTATGGACTTTGTTAGTGGGCTACCGCTTACGCCTACGAAGAAAGATTCGGTATGGGTGATTATGGATCGGTTGATGAAGTCCGCTCATTTCATACCTGTTCGTGTCGACTATTCTCTTCAGAGGTTGGCTAAGCTGTATGTGGCAGAAATTGTGAGGTTGCATGGGATACCAGTATCGATCATATCAGATAGAGACCCTAGGTTTACGTTGCGGTTCTAGAGGGCACTGCATCAGACATTGGGTACAAGATTGGACTTTAGCACAGCTTTTCATCCGCAGAATGATGGTCAGTCTGAGAGAGTAATTCAGATCTTGGAGGATATGTTGAGAGGTTGTGTCATCGACTTTAGGGGTAGTTGGGAGGAGTTCTTACCGTTGGCAGAATTCGCATACAACAACAGCTACCAATCTAGTATTCAGATGGCGCCCTATGAAGCGTTATATGGGCGAAGGTGTCGTGCTCCTACCTGTTGGACAGAATTGGGTGAGCGTCAGATGTTGGGTCCAGAATTGGTTGCAGAGACAGTGGAGAAGGTTAAGCTAATTCAGACTCGATTGAAGGAAGCGTTCGACAGGAAAAAATCATATGCAGATCTGAAGCGAAAGGAGATAGAGTTTTCAGTAGGTGATCAGGTTTTCTTGAAATTTTCACCGTGGAAGAAGGTGATGAGGTTTGGTCGGAAGGGCAAGCTAAGTCCCAGGATTATTGGGCCTTATCGGGTTTTGAAACATGTGGGACCAGTGGCGTATCAGCTGGAGTTACCTTCAGAATTGAAACTGATACATGATGTGTTCCATGTTTCAATGTTAAGACGCTATCATTCGGATCCGTCTCACGTCGTGCCAGTAGAGGAGATTGAGGTAAGGTTAGACTTGTCTTATGAGGAGGAACCGATCCAGATCTTGTAACGAGATGTCAAGGTGCTAAGAAGGAAATCGGTCCCGTTGGTTAAAGTCTTGTGGCGAAACCACGGTATGGAAGAGGCGACGTGGGAGCCAGAGGATGCAATGCGACAGCAATACCCTCACCTCTTCTGACTAGGTAATTTCGAGGCCAAAATTTCTTTAAGGGGGGTAGAGCTGTAACATCCTGGATTAGGTGCTATGCATCTTTTATGCTTCTGTGTGTTTGGTTTGCCTTATCTATTATTTGTGTGCGTTTGGGGTCCCTGGGAAGGCCCGGGGTTAAGTCGGAACCTTGGCCAAAATTTCAATTTTGAGCACTTTATGGGAAAGCTAGTTGGGGCAGGACTTAAGGGTTATTGCTTGTGGTTTTTGACACAAGAATTTAAATGGTAAAGTGGCAAGGAGGCGCCACTTAAGGTTCAGGTAAGTGACGCCTCAGGGGGAGCAGTGAGGGAATAGGTTCGACTCGCGTCGTCAGCAATGTGGAATTTTATTTTTGCTTATGCGCCTAAGGAGCTTGGATGATGGATTCGGTTAGGAGCCTTGAAAAGTGGAGGTGGACTTAATCAAATATTTCAAAAGGATGGACAAGAGTAAAAAGGGGATTTTGAATAATTAAAATTGATTCAAATATGTGACCAAGTGTGAAGTTAGGAGAAAATTTGGGGATTTGGTATTGGTGAGGTAGGTTGCCGAATTTTTGTATGCTTGATGTAGGGGGAGAAAAGGTCAGTTTTGTTTTGTTGGCGGGTGTGCCGAAAGTGAGTAAGGGTTTTAAGTTTTCTTTGTTCTTTTGTAGTGCATTCGGTCACTAGGGAAGTAGATGGTGCCGATGTTGGTAGGTTCTCTTGAAGCTCCTTCGTTCTCTTTGGGTTCTTAGTACCTATATGCCAAATGTGCCTAGCCAATTTTTTTTTCTTCTTTTGACCTATAGCCGAAGGTGAGGAGACCATTAGTGCATCTTTTCTTCATCTTCTTTTTCTCCCTACTCATGCTCTTAAACTTCACAACCGAAAGCACCACACCTTTCCCTTGCAATCTTTTGTTTTCTCCTTCTTCTTCTCTACTCACCTTCTAAAACCGAAACCTGTTGCACTCCATCTTTGTTCTTCTTTCCTTATTTTCCCCTCATCATTCTTTTCTCCAAAACTTTCCTCTCTTCTTATTGTGTTGCCGAAACCCTTGAGCCTTTATTGAATCTCCCTTTCTTTTATTTTGGTTCTTTCATTTAATTCTCTTCTACTCTTGATCATTGCCGAATCTTTTCTGTTATAGTAACTTGTGCCGAATTTTCTTGGGTGTAGTTCGGGTCCTCTGTGTTAAGACAAATATTGTGGGACAAGTTCTAGGCATCTGCTTCGGATCTTTCATCAGTTTGGTTGTTAAGGTAAGGGAGACTCTGCCATCATTATTCTGTTCTTCTTTCGGTATTTGGTAGCCAAAGCCGAATGGCTAATTGGCTTGGGGATGCAATCCTATTGAGTTCTCTTCTTTTATCATTTTCTCTCTTTGGGGGTGCTTAATCTGGGAAATATCGTTAGCTGAACCATTTAAGTTCCAAGTCCGAGGAATAACCAATCTCCGAATCCTATCTCTCTTTCTTGGGATCTTAAGGTAAGGGATTCTCCTCTTGTTATGAGATTGGTTTCTCCTTTCGTTATTCACTGCCTTAACCCAACATTGTTGGTAAACAACCGTTGTTTTATTATAGTATCTGCTGACCAAGATCTCTTACATGGAATCAAATGCTAGTCAATCAAAGGAGAGGGTTGGACCAGTAGTCCCAGCCCTTAAGTTTAAGCGAAATCTGATGTCGGCGATGACAGGGGCTGCCACCGGGTTGTGGACCGACGTCAGAACAGAATAGGTAGATCGCAGTCATTCCCTCTTCCGAGAGTGTCGATAGTGTTGAGAGCTTAGTCCTCCTCGTGTTCAGGTGTGTAATATTCACACCTCTTTATTGTTACTTTTAAGTATGTGTATGTACGGTGAGATGCCAAAATAACGACATTAGTTGTTCTTCTATATATGGTAAGTAGAAGCGAGACATCAGGTTAGTGATTTGTATTTGTGATAATTATGCGATTATTTTGACATGAGTTTATGTTGCATTTGATACATGTTGAGATATGTTGCATGCTCACACCATGATTTCATGTTGCATGGGGAAAAATATGCCATGAATAGAAGGGGAAGTGTATCTGGTGGCTTGTGCCATTTCAGCCTGGTGACTATGTCACAATTCTGATAATCTGGTGGCTTGTGCCATTTTAGCCTGGTGACTCGGTCACAACTCTGATAATCTGGTGGCTTGTGCCATTTTAGCCTGGTGACTTCATCACAATTTCTGACGGTGAGCAGCATGACTGCCATCAATGGTGTATAGCGGATGGAAGTTTAGGTTGGAATGGGTTCCGCATCATCATGCATATGTTATTGTGCTATTCTCATCTTGTGGGGCTAAGGCCAATCTGTTCTAATGGGCTTGAGCCCAATAAGGGGTGTTTGGTTATTGCACACTGAGTCTTTTGACTCACTCTGTTTGTTTAACATCTGTACAGGTAACACTTAGTTCAGCAGACCGGGCCGGAGGGGACTACGAGGTGGCCAGCACGATTTCTTTCTTTTTAAATAGAACGTTATTTTCTTTAAATTTTCGGGATTTTAGAAATGTAATAAGGCCACTTCTAATTTGGGTAAATTTTAGTTTTAATCTTTGGATGTATTTAATATAAATTACTTGACAAAATGTTTTTATAAAATACGAATGAAAGTTTTCTTCTCAATCTGACAAACAACACTTCTTTTAAAAACACAAAGAGATTTTGGCCACCAACTTTGGGTTTAATCTAGTAAACGATAGATGTTTTCAACTTTCACTTAAAACACAAGGTTTGATTAATTAAAGTTTTATCTTAAATAAATATTGGGCTTGCAATGGAACCACGGAACTTGAGGCTTTTAAGAAAGTTTAAATTGAAGACCTTCTAAGACTCGTAACTCTTTTAGCAGTCTTTCCTAGTGGCATGCTGTAACAATCGGGATTTAGGGGTCTGGCATTTTATCTCGTGTATATGTGCTCTTGTGTGTCGCATGACTATTTGAGTGTGTTTGGGGGCTTTGGGAAACCTTGGGGTAAGGTAGGAACCTTAGTGAAAATTTTGGGTTCTAAGCTTTTAGGGGAGAGCTAGGGGAGCTAGGCCTTAAGGGATTTAATATGGTGGTTAAGGACACAACAAGTGGAGTGGTGGAGTGGCAAGGTTACGCCTAGGGGCAAGGAGGGTAATGCTACAAGGAGGGAGTTCAAGGGGGATGGGAGTTCGAGCTGCAAGGATAGCATTTTGGAGTTCATTTTTACGCATGGAGAGTGAAGAGGTGGTTTCGGCTGGGACACTTGAGTGTAGGAGGTTGGAAAGGGTCAAACATTTTGAATGTGTGGTGGAGAGCTAAGCATGAGGTTTGAATCATTCAAACTCATTTGAATGAATGATGTAGAGGGAGTTAAGGAGAAAATCGTGGGGGTGTTGGCTAGGTGAGTGTAGCCGAATTCTTGAGTGGCATAGGGGAGTGAGAGTGTTCGGTTTTGAGCTTAAGGGGAGGGTGCCAAAAGTTGGTGCTAGTAGTGGTCAATTTTTTTCGGCATTTGAGTTGTGCTTTTCATCTTTTGTTTTGGTAGTGCTCCCATTCTCTCTTGTGCCTAAATCACTTGGCTTGTCAACTCTTCTTCTCTTTTTGATTCATAGCCGAAAGATAGAAGACCAATAGGGTCATTTGATTCATCTTCTCTTCCCAACCTCAAAAGCTGAATAACCCATCTTTGCATAAAAGCCTTGGCCGAATCTCTCATTCATCCTCACTTCTCTCTTTTCGTTCTATTCTTCTTTCCCCTCTTTTATCTCGTGTGTTCGTTTAGCCTCATTTCTTAGCCAAATCTGTCGGAGCCGAATATCTAAGGGTGGTAAGGTTCTCTTCTCTGTTAAGTTTTCTTTCTTCTTTCTCCTTGGTTTGCCGAAACCAATAATCTAACTCTACTTGTGGGTGTGGCCGAATCTATGTGAGGCCTTAATTTCGTGCCTTTTGTTTGTAGCCAGCGTTAAGGGAGGAGGATCTTTCGGGAATCGATCAAGCAAGGTAAGGTGGCTATAACATTCGGTCGAAGGCCACTTCTTTTGTTCATAGGCAGTAAAGCCGAATCTAATGTGGTTTATGTAGGGAGTTTGACAACCTTTAGATTCAAGCGGGTATTTTCAGGATTCTATCGACTTTGGTAAGGTGTTCTTTCAATCAATTGTTCTTTTAAGTTCCATCGTTATTTGAATTCAAGGTTTAACCGTGTTTTCTGACAAGATCTCATCTGATGGAATCGAGTACCAGTCAGATAAAGGAAGGGGGTGGACACGTAGTCCTTACCCCTAAGTTTAAGAAGCGGTCTATTTCAGCAGTTCGGGATTGGCCACCGGGGTGTGGGCCAGCGTTTGAAAAAGACAAGCAAATCACTCTAGTCTCGTCGAGTGAGGACATTAGGGAGATCGATAGTCTAGTTCTTCAGGTTTTCAGGTGTTTAGTTATCGCACTGTTTTCTTAATGGCTTTAATAAAATATATGTGTATTATGTGTGGTAGCCGAAATAGTGGCTGTGGTGGTGTTGTTACCCACATTGGGAAATCCGATGATCAGGTTAGTATACTACCTACATCGAAATTGTGGATAAATGCTTATGGATGCATGTAAGCATGTGGTTTATGTGGATATGGATGTGTTCATAATCGGTTGCTATGCCATCTCATTATAATATGCTGCATGTATTGCCACCTCTTATATTATGCGGCATGTGCATGGGATTCGGGATATATGTATTGATTAAAGGGGAAGTGCATAACTATAAGTGGGTGACTTTGTCACGATTAATGACAGCCTCGAGCCTCATTGTGGATTGATGATGACCTTGTGTCTCATTGTGGATATATGTGATTTAATCACGTGGATCAGTGGCTAGACCACTAAGTGGACTTTGAGCAGTGTGTCCGTCGGCATAGACCGCCAAAGAGGTGTGTAGAGGATAGAGGGTCGATTTAGTAATCCCCAGGTGTGTATTGGATGGATGTACGGGTGGTGTGTAGCGGATGGATACTAGGTTGGGTGGGCCATCATATTGCATTTCTATTTTTCTCATGGCATGCTGGTTTGATGTGGTTGTAGGGCTAAGCCCATTAGTGGAAACTGTGTTGTTTAATTGCACACTGAGTCAGTTTGACTCACCCTATTTTTCCCAAAACAATGCAGGTGACACATGATTCGTTGGACCAGGCTGGAAGGGATTCGAGGTGGCCATGCAGAAGTTGTTCTCGTAAAGTTTAATTTAAACTGATAGGTTATTTTGGGTTATTTCGATTTTGTAATAAGGCCACTCTAACTATTCGGGGTTTATGGTTTTAAGCTGAATTTATTAATTAGTACATTTTTACAATGGGACACTAAAACATTTTCGATATGGAAGCATAAAAATTGAGTTTTAATTACTTAGAAGCAAACGTTTTCTGATCAAACCTGCACTAATAAGGAATCGAATATTATACATCTCGGACACTTGTTTTTTTTTAAATTTTTTGGCAACTTAGTATTTCTCAAATGGCAACCCTTGGAAAGATAGTTTTCTTAGATACGATATCTAATCCCATTTTCAAAACAACAACTCACTTTCACCTCTTTTTTTTCGTAACATTTCGAATTCGGTCGTGGTGTTTTGGGCTGGGTTTGGGGTGTTACAATTTGGTATCAGAGCCCGGTTTTACACTCGGCCTTTGGGGTTTTTGAGACCCACAACATTTCAAATTTTGTATACAAAATTAGTTTAAAAGAAATTTTTCATGAAATGGAGTAAAGGCATGGCACTCGAGTTTCCGGCCCAGGTCTACCAGGTAAGTCTTGTGACTGTTAAATGAATTGGATGGAAGTGGTTTTATGATGCATTGTTATGGATATTAGAATTTAGGAAATTCTCTTTAGAGACAAAAACCTTTTTGCGATGTACGCGCTTACGAAAGAACAACTTGAAAATCCTATGTCATAAAACTACCCCTTTAAGCAATAAGTGGAAAGAAAGCTAATGCATAAAATTTCCTTAAAATTCATTGAAACGTGACAGTAGACATGAGTAGTAGGGGACGTGGACGTAATACACGTGGACGGGGTTGAGGCAGGATTACTGTGTCAGAACCGGTAGGGTCCGGCCACGGGTCAGGAAATGAGATGCCGCTGCCGCCACGAGCTATGGAAGCAGAATTCCAGGACCAAACGGGTGGTGATGATGCAGTATCCCAGGCAATGCTGCAGGTTCTGAAGAGAGTTGCGGGAGCAGGCATGGGTAATGGGGCTCGAAAATCGGTTCCTGAGCGACTCCGGGCAAATAGAGCCGAAATATTTAGAGGAGTCTCTAGGGTAGCTCCAAATGTGGCTGAGTACTGGTTAGAGGCGGTCGAAAGAATCATGGATGACTTGGATTGCACAGCTGAGGAGATACTGAAGGGCGCAGTTTCTCTATTTCGGGATGAAGCCTACCAGTGGTGGCTTACCGTCAGGGAGGGTACACCAGCAGATCAAGTAGATTGGGATTTCTTTAAGATGAAATTCCAAGGGAAGTATGTTGGGGCCAGTTATGTAGATGCCCAAAGGAAGGCTTTCTGAATTTAGTGCAAGGGGAAAAATCGGTAGCTAAGTATGAGGCAAAATTTTTGCGACTAAGCCGGTACGCCCGAGGGATTGTCGCAACCGATTACGAGCGCTGTGTGAGATTTGAGGATAGGCTGCGGGATGAGCTGCGGGTGTTGATAGCTCCTCATCGGGAAAGGGACTTCGCTATTTTGGTGGAAAAGGCTAAGATAGCCGAGGAGGTTAAAGCGTGCATCGAGAGGCAGAATAGAGACAGGGACAGAGGCGGGGAATAAGAGAAGCTATGGATCGTCAGGATCGTCGGGAGGACTTCAGAAAAAGCCTAGGGTTAATGGACCTGTTCGTGATACTACGTCGGGTACTGGAGGGCAATTTCGTCAGTGTGCTCAGTGTGGGCGGTCACATGCGAGAAGTCTTTGGGGAAGAAGTAAGGAGTGTTTCGGATGTGGGTCGATGGATCACTTGATTAAGAATTGTCCGCAAGACATGACCAGGGCTCGAATAGTAGGTCAAGGGTACGTGCAGCCAGGTAGGGGTGGTCAGCAGATGCCGAGAGGTCGTGGTCCGAACCGATGAGGGAATGGTTCTGTCGAGGACGTGGAACGCAGGCGAGCGGAACCGGAGGCGACTGGGTTAGTTTACACGCCAAAGGCGTGGTGAGGGGATGCACCGATGTTATAACAGATGCGTTTCTCATTTACAGGTTACCCTTTATCGCACTAATTGATGTCGGGTCAACACACTCTTATATTGCTAGTATGGTGTATGCGGAACCTTGAATGTGAATCTGAAATCGCTCCTAGGAAGATGACTCAGACTTAGTCCTTTAGGGCAATCGGTAGTGGTAGATAAATTTTTAGAGATGTGCCTCTAGAAGTTCGAAGTCGGTATTCGGGTGACTTGATGGAACTACCGTTCGGAGAATTTGACTTGATCTTAGGCATGGACTGGCTAGTAAGGTATCGAGCGAATCTGGACCGTGCTGCTAAGCGCATGACGTTAAGAAATTCTGGGGATGATGAAGTTTTGGTAATAGGTGAGAGGAGAGACTATCTGTCTAATGTGGTGTCAGCTCTTAAGGCGGAAAGGATGGTGAAGAAAGGGTGCATGGCTTTCTTGACGTTTGTTAGTTCTTTGGATGCAAAGGAAGCGACCGTGGAGGAGATTAGAACAGTAAAGGAATTTGTAGATATTTTTCCAGAGGAGCTTCCAGGGTTGCCTCCGGATCGCGAGGTGGAGTTTGGAATCGAGCTTATACCAGGTACGGCTCCGGTGTCTATCGCCCCTTATAGGATGGCACCAAAGGAGCTAGTAGAACTGAAAGCCCAAATCTAGGAATTGTTGGATCGCAATTTTATTCGACCCAGTGTGTCTCCATGGGGAGCACCGGTGTTGTTTGTAAAGAAGAAAGACGGATCTATGCGTATGTGTATAGATTATCGTCAGTTGAATAAGCTGACGATCAAGAACAAGTATCCGCTGTCGAGGATAGACGACTTGTTTAACCAGCTCAAAGGGGTTGCGGTCTTCTCGAAGATAGATTTGAGGTCAGGATACCACCAGCTTAAGGTAAAAGAAGCAGATATTCATAAGACGGCTTTCCAGACTCGATACGGGCACTATGAATTCCTGGTAATGCCGTTTGGGTTGATGAACGCACCAGCCGCATTCATGGACATGATGAATCGGGTGTTCTAACCATATTTGGACCAGTTCATCGTAGTATTCATAGACGACATCCTAGTATACTCCAAGTCAGAAGAAGAACATGATGCGCATCTCCGGGTGGTTCTACAGATTCTAAGGGAGAGGAAACTGTACGCCAAGTTTAGTAAGTGCGAATTTTGGTTAAGAGAAGTTACTTTTCTGGGTCATGTGGTATCCGCAGAAGGGATAAGAGTTGATCCTCGGAAGATCGAGGCAGTGCTGGATTGGAAGCCACCTAAGTCTGTGGCGGAAATTCGGAGTTTCTTGGGATTGGCAGGTTATTACAGAAGGTTTGTCGAAGGTTTCTCCTCTATCGCAGTGCCCTTGACTAAGTTGTTGAGGAAGGAGGTACCATTTGTGTGGACAGACAAGCAGCAAGAGAGTTTCGAGAAGCTACGGAGGCTCCAATTTTAATTCAGCCTGAAGCAGGGAAAGATTTTGTGGTATACTATGATGCTTCTCATATAGGGTTAGGTTGTGTATTGATGCAGGAGGGGAAGGTTATTGCCTATGCATCTCGGCAATTAAGACTACATGAGGTTAACTATCCCACTCATGATCTGGAGTTGGCTGCAGTGGTTTTCGCTCTAAAGGTGTGGAGACATTATCTATATGGAGAGAAGTCTGTTATCTATACAGACCACAAAAGTTTAAAGTATCTATTGACTTAGAAGGAGCTGAACTTGAGACAGCAAAGATGGGTGGAGCTGTTGAAGGATTATGACTGCTCGATTGAATATCACCCGAGTAAGGCGAACATAATGGCAGATGCACTAAGCCGGAAGGTAGTATCGGACTTGAGAGTGATGTTCGCTCATCTTAGCCTATATGACGACGGGAGTTTATTAGCGGAGTTGCAGGTGAAGCCGTCATGGATAAGTCAGGTAAAAGAGAAACAGTTAGTGGATGAGGTTCTGAGTGCTCGACTTCTACAAGTACAGGATGGGGAAATAGAGGATTACAGTGTGAACAGCGACGGAGTTTTGTGTTTTCGTGGGAGGGTTTGTATGCCGAAGGATGTAGAGTTAAGGTAGAGGATTCTTCGGGAATCAAATAGTAGCCCTTACGCTATGCATCCTGGGGGAGTAAGATGTACCGAGATCTACGGGAACAATTTTGGTGGCCTGGATTGAAGCGAGAAGTCACGGAATTTGTGGGGAGGTGTTTGACGTGTCGTGAGTCAAAACCAACACCAAGTGCCTTCGGGTTCTTGCAACCGTGAAGATTCTCGCAATGGAAGTGGGAAAGGATCACGATGGACTTCGTTAGTGGGCTTCCTCTTACGCCTACTAAGAAAGACTCGGTATGGGTGATCGTGAGATCGGTTGACAAAGTCCGCACACTTCATACAGGTGCGTGTGTCGACTATTCTCCTCGAGTTGGCTAAGCAGTATGTGGCGTAAAATTGTGAGACCGCATGGTGTGTCGGTATCAATAATATCGAGATAGGGACCCTAGATTTACGTCAGCGGTTTTGGAGGGTATTGCATCGAGCGTTGGGTACGGGTTGGACTTTAGCACGGCATTTCATCCGCAGACGGATGGCGATCCGAAAAGGGTAATTCGGTGTTAGAGGATATGTTGAGGGGTTGCGTCATTGATTTCAGAGGTAGTTGGGAAGAATTCTTGCCTTTAGCAGAGTTCGCGTACAACAATAGTTATCAAGCAAGTATTCGGATGGCGCCGTATGAAGCATTGTATGGGTGGAAGTGTCGCACTCCTACGTGTTGGACAGAGTTAGGTGAACGTCATGTCTTAGGTCTGGAGTTGGTGGCAGAATCAGAAGAGAAGGTTAGGGTAATCCGAACCCGGTTGAAGGAGGCATCGGACAGACATAAATTGTATGCGGATCTTAAGCGGAAAGAGATAGAATTCACAGTAGGTGATCGAGTTTTCCTGAAAGTTTCATCGTGGAAGAAGGTGATGAGATTCGGACGTAAGGGTAAGCTGAGTCCCAGGTTTATAGGGCCTTATCAGGTTGTGAAGCGTGTGGGACCAGTAGCGTACCAGTTGGAATTACCTCCCGAGTTGAAGTAGATGCATGATGTGTTTCACGTCTCGATGCTAAGACGTTATCGGTCGGATTCGTCTCACGTGGTGCCAGTGGAGGAGGTTGAGTTAAGACCAGACTTGTCCAATGAGGAGGAGCCAATTCAGATTTTGGAGCGAGATGTGAAGGTACTACGGAAGAAATCAGTCCCTTTAGTCAAGGTGTTATGGCGGAACCATGGTTCAGAGGAAGCTTCGTGGGAGCCGGAGGAGGCAATGCGTCAACAATACCCTCATCTATTTTTTCCAGGTAATTTTGAGGCCGAAATTTCTTTAAGGGGGTAGAACTGTAACATCCGGGATTTAGGGGTCTGGCATTTTATCTCGTGTATATGTGCTCTTGTGTGTCGCATGACTATTTGAGTGTGTTTGGGGGCTTCGGGAAACCTTGGGGTAAGGTAGGAACCTTAGTGAAAATTTTGGGTTCTAAGCTTTTAGGGGAGAGCTAGGGGAGCTAGGCCTTAAGGGATTTAATATGGTGGTTAAGGACACAACAAGTGGAGTGGTGGAGTGGCAAGGTGACGCCTAGGGGCAAGGAGGGTGACGCTACAAGGAGGGAGTTCAAGGGGGATGGGAGTTTGAGCTGCAAGGATAGCATTTTGGAGTTCATTTTTGCGCATGGAGAGTGAAGAGGTGGTTTCGGCTGGGACACGTGAGTGTAGGAGGTTGGAAACGGTCAAACATTTTGAATGTGTGGTGGAGAGCTAAACATGAGGTTTGAATCATTCAAACTCATTTGAATGAATGATGTAGAGGGAGTTAAGGAGAAAATCGTAGGGGGTGTTGGCTAGGTGAGTGTAGCCGAATTCTTGAGTGGCATAGGGGAGTGGGAGTGTTCGGTTTTGAGCTTAAGGGGAGGGTGCCGAAAGTTGGTGCTAGTAGTGGTCAATTTTTTTCGGCATTTGAGTTGTGCTTTTCATCTTTTGTTTTGGTAGTGCTCCCATCCTCTCTTGTGCCGAAATCACTTGGCTTGTCAACTCTTCTTCTCTTTTTGATTCATAGCCGAAAGCTAGAAGACCAATAGGGTCATTTGATTCATCTTCTCTTCCCAACCTCAAAAGCCGAATAACCCATCTTTGCATAAAAGCCTTGGCCGAATCTCTCATTCATCCTCACTTCTCTCTTTTCGTTCTATTCTTTTTTCCCCTCTTCTATCTCGTGTGTTCGTTCAGCCTCATTTCTTAGCCAAATCTGTCGGAGCCGAATATCTAAGGGTGGTAAGGTTCTCTTCTCTGTTAAGTTTTCTTTCTTCTTTCTCCTTGGTTTGCCGAAACCAAGAATCTAACTCTACTTGTGGGTGTGGCCGAATCTATGTGAGGCCTTAATTTCGTGCCTTTCATTTGTAGCCAACGTTAAGGGAGGAGGATCTTTCGGGAATCGATCAAGCAAGGTAAGGTGGCTATAACGTTCGGCCGAAGGCCACTTCTTTTGTTCATAGGCAGTAAAGCCGAATCTAATGTGGTTTATGTAGGGAGTTTGACAACCTTTAGATTCAAGCGGGTATTTTTAGGATTCTATCGACTTTGGTAAGGTGTTCTTTCAATCAATTGTTCTTTTAAGTTCCATCGTTATTTGAATTCAAGGTTTAACCATGTTTTCTGACAAGATCTCATCTGATGGAATCGAGTACCAGTCAGATAAAGGAAGGGGGTGGACACGTAGTCCTTACCCCTAAGTTCAAGAAGCGGTCTGTTTCAGCAGTTCGGGATTGGCCACCGGGGTGTGGGCCAGCGTTTGAAAAAGACAAGCAAATCACTCTAGTCTCGTCGAGTGAGGACATTAGGAGATCGATAGTCTAGTTCTTGAGTGTTTTCAGGTGTTTAGTTATCGCCTTTATTTTCTTAATGGCTTTAATAAAATATATGTGTATTATGTGTGGTAGCCGAAATAGTGGCTGTGGTGGTGTTGTTACCCACATTGGGAAATCCGATGATCAGGTTAGTATACTACCTACATCGAAATTGTGGATAAATGCTTATGGATGCATGTAAGCATGTGGTTTATGTGGATATGGATGTGTTCATAATCGGTTGCTATGCCATCTCATTATAATATGCTGCATGTATTGCCACCTCTTATATTATGCGGCATGTGCATGGGATTCGGGATATATGTATTGATTAAAGGGGAAGTGCATAACTATAAGTGGGTGACTTTGTCACGATTAATGACAGCCTCGAGCCTCATTGTGGATTGATGATGACCTTGTGTCTCATTGTGGATATATGTGATTTAATCACGTGGATCAGTGGCTAGACCACTAAGTGGACTTTGAGCAGTGTGTCCGTCGGCATAGACCGCCAAAGAGGTGTGTAGAGGATAGAGGGTCGATTTAGTAATCCCCAGGTGTGTATTGGATGGATGTACGGGTGGTGTGTAGCGGATGGATACTAGGTTGGGTGGGCCATCATATTGCATTTCTATTTTGCTCATGCCATGCTGGTTTGATGTGGTTGTGGGGCTAAGCCCATTAGTGGAAACTGTGTTGTTTAATTGCACACTGAGTCGGTTTGACTCACCCTATTTTTCCCAAAACAATGCAGGTGACACATGATTCGTTGGACCGGGCTGGAAGGGATTCAAGGTGGCCATGCAGAAGTTGTTCTCGTAAAGTTTAATTTAAACTGATAGGTTATTTTGGGTTATTTCGATTTTGTAATAATGGCACTCTAACTATTCGGGGTTTATGGTTTTAAGCTGAATTTATTAATTAGTACATTTTTAAAATGGGACACTAAAACATTTTCGATATGGAAGCATAAAAATTGAGTTTTAATTACTTAGAAGCAAACGTATTCTAATCAAACCTGCACTAATAATGAATCGAATATTATACATCTCAGACACTTGTTTTTTTTTTAAAATTTTTCGGCAACTTACTATTTCTCAAATGGCAACCCTTGGAAAGATAGTTTTCTTAGATACGATATCTAATCCCATTTTCAAAACAACAACTCACTTTCACCTCTTTTTTTTTCGTAACATTCTGAATTCGGCCGTGGTGTTTTGGGCCAGGTTTGGGGTGTTACACATGCCAAATTCGGTCGTAGTGTTTGAGCCGGGTTTGGGGTGTTACATAGGGTGTATTTATAGGCTTTTAGAATGTGTTTCTTTGCCCCTAAGTATCCAAATTCGATTGAAATTGCTCTCTTCCGCGGCAGGGACACGGTCATGGCACACGCCCGTGTGAATCGTTTTTAGGCCGTGTTCAGACTTTATTAATGAGGCACGGCCGTGTATTTCGTGGCTTAGACCGTGTTCGAGATTATTGAGGTGGCACGGCCATGTGGTCTTGGGCCTAGGCAGTGTTGATTTCGTGCTTTGGCCCATTTGGCTCGTTTTAAGCCCGTTTCTTGTTCTTTGCATCCTCCGGTGCTTTCCTGAGTATAAAACATGAAAAGAAAGGATTAAGAGCACCTTTTTACATAAATCAAGGGATAAATCATCCAAAAGTATGCTAAATGTGGGATTAAAATATGTTACTTTTACGGTTTATCAATGCCCTTTTTGTCAAACTTCCAAATTTTACTCACTCATGCCCATTTTTGTCCAAAAATTAGAATTTGGGCAAATTGCTATTTAAAGACCTCCAATCATTAATCCAAAGATATTTCATACAAAAAGCTTCTAGAATCTCACATTTTGCAACTTTTGCAATTTAGTCCTACAAGACAATTCAATCACAATTTGACAAAATTGCTTTATGAAACTTTTACATGATCATGCAAACATATCATAAACCTTAAAACTCATGTTTTTACTTCGGATTTGTGGTCTCGCACCACTATTTCGATAGGCCCTAAATCGGGATGTTACAGTAATTTTTGGACTTCATGGTTTTCAATTTATGGTTTATGATTTGATTATTATTGATTATTTGGGTTGTAATTTAAAAACCCTCAAGGACTTTGGTTTTAAATTTGGGTTTTTATTTATTTATTTTACTTTATGGATTTATACTTGCTGGTCGTAGGAAATTCGGTTTTCAAAAAGTTAAAGTATTTACTAAATGTATGATCACCTAGACTGTTTTATTAAAGCTTCCGCAACGAGGGATGTTTCAAAACAAGTGTTTAAAATGAATAAAGATGACTTCCTAAGTTCTAACAAATGTTTACTAAAGATAATAACATGGAATGTTTTCATAGTAACAACGACGTTTCAAAAATACTATCGTGTGACATTGCCAGATACGGCCAAAACATCTAGGCCGGGTTTGGGGTGTTACATAAAGTGGTATCAAAGCCAGGTTACGAAACTCGGCTGTGGATTATGGGTTTTATAAAAAAATGGGCTTTCGAAAAATTGATTGATTTCCAAATGATTTGAAATGTTTTTACTGAGTAAGTGGTACATCGAGTCTCCGGGGCCGATCCTGTAATTATTTTAAACTGTATTTGTTTTAAACTAAAACTGTTATGGATAGTATATTCTGAAACTACTATAGGTAGTAAACTGTACTGAAAACACTCTAGTTTGTGTATACTGAAAATTGTAGAGAAACTAAAAACTGTAGTGAGACTGCAGTTTACAAAAAGGAACTTTAAATAATCGATACTATTTTACATAAAACATTTGTTAATAAACACTAGAACTGTAGCTGATTCATAAAACTGTTAACACAGATAAACGTGATTAGACAATGAGCGCACAAGGTATCCGCAGACGGGGTACTAGAGGCCGAGGTAGAAGCCGTAGAGAGGCTTGAGCTGAGTCCTCTTCGCTGGGTAGCATACCGAATTTGGATACGAGTGAGACGCCTGTTTTGCCTACTATTGAGAATGAGTCTCAAGATCGCATGACTAGGGACGACGCATTATCCCAGGCTATGCTAAGGATTTTGGAGAGGGTCGTTGGGCCCAATACTGGATCTGGGGGCCGAGGGTCGGTTACAAAACACTCCAATAGAGCTGAGCTTTTCAGGGGTGTCAGTGGGGTCACCCTTAATGTGGCTAAGTACTGGATTGAGGCCGCAGAGAAGATCATGGATGATCTGAACTGCACCCCCGAGAAGAAATTAAAGGGTGCAGTGTCGCTGCTGCGTGATGAGGCTTATCAGTGGTGGCTCACTGTTAAGGAGGGCACTCAGCCTGAACAACTGACCTGGGAGTATTTTAAGACAGCCTTCTAGGGGAAATATTTGGGGGCCAGTTACGTGGATGCCCGTAGGAGAGAGTTTCTGAATCTGACTCTAGGAGATAGATCAATGGCCGAGTATGAGGCCAAATATTTGCGACTGAGCTGCTATGCGCAAGGTATGGTGGCAACTGAATATGAGCGATGTATCCGCTTCGAGGATGGTCTCAGGGATAATCTGAGGGTTTTGATAGCTCCACAGAGGGAGCGAGATTTTACTACACTAGTGGAGAAGGCGAAGATCGCGATGAGGATACTGAGGTAGTCATGATTGGGGAACAACGGAATTATCTGACTAATGTGATCTCTGCACTGGTGGCTGAGAAATTGGTTCGTAAAGGATGTGAGGCATTCTTGGCCTATGTGAGTTTTTCTGTTTTTGGGGACTCTATCGTCAAGGACATCAGGACTGTAAAGGATTTTCTGAACTTTTTTCCTGAAGAGCTACCGGGTTTACCTCTGAATTGTGAAGTGGAGTTTGGGATTGAGCTTCTTCCTGGTACAACTTCAGTTTCCATCGCCCCCTACCAAATGGCACCGAAGGAGCTTACGGAGCTTAAGGCTCAGATTCAGGAGCTGTTGGATCATGGGTTCATTCGTCCTAGTGTGTCTCCATGGGGAGCACCTGTGCTGTTTGTGAAAAAGAAGGATGGGACGATGAGGATGTTTATAGACTATCGGCAGCTGAATAAGCTAACGATTAAGAATAAGTTCCCGCTTCCGAGGATTGATGATTTGTTTGACCAATTACGAGGGGCTTCTGTGTTCTCCAAGATTGATCTGCGTTCTGGATATCATCAGTTGAGGGTTAAGGAGGTTGATGTATTTAAGACGACATTTAGGACTCGTTATGGATACTACGAGTTCCTAATGATGCCTTTTGGACTGACAAATGGACCGGCAGCTTTCATGGACCTGATGAACTGAGTATTCCAGCTCTATTTGGATCGGTTTGTGGTGGTGTTCATCAACGACATACTAGTTTATTCGAAGACTGAGGATGAGCATGATGAGCACCTTAGAGTTGTCCTTTAGACTTTAAGGGAAAGACAGCTCTATGCTAAGTTTAGTAAGTGCGAGTTTTGATTTCTGTGGTAGTTGGGAGTAGTATTTGCCGTTAGCAAAGTTTGCCTATAATAACAGTTTCCAGTCTAGCATCCAGATGGCACCTTACAAGGCACTGTATGGTCGTAAGTGTCGCACTCCTTAATGTTGGATTGAGTTGGGCGAGCGACGTGTTCTGGGTTTTGAGTTGGTTTCTGAGACAAATGATAAGGTTAGATTGATTTGGGATTGACTGAAAGCGGCTTCTGACAGACAGAAATCCTATGAGGACCTGAAGCGACGTGAGATTGAGTATTCAGTGGGGGACTTTGTATTCCTTAAGGTCTCGCCATGAAAGAAGGTACTGAGGTTTGGTCATAAGGGCAAGTTGAGCCCTAGGTTTATTAGACCTTGCCATATTTTGAAGCGAGTGAGACCAGTCGTTTATCAGTTGGAGCTACCTCTAGAGTTGGATCGTATCCATGACGTGTTCCACGTCTCGGTGTTGAGGCGCTACCACTCTGATCCTACTCACATCATTTACGTTGAGGAGATTGAGGTTACTCCAGACTTGACCTTTGAGGAGGAGTCGGTTCAGATTCTGGATCGAGATGTAAAAGTACTGAGGAGGAAATTTATTCCACTGGTTAAGGTTCCCTGGCGTAATCATAGCACTGAGGAGGCTACGTGGGAGCATGAGGATACGATGCGTCAACAATATCCTCATCTGTTCTGATCGAGTAAATTTCGAGGACAAAATTTTCTTTTAGGGGGTAGAATTGTAACGCCTCAAAATTTTAATTTTTGATTTCGTGTATGTGTGACACACAATGTCTATCTGCTTCAGTGGTTATGTGTTTTGGGTGTGTGTGAGAGGTCCCAAGTTCAAGCCTTACTTGGGCAAATTTTGGTATTTTTATAAATAAAGCCTTAACCTTTTGCAAAGGGCTTAAGTTTAAATGTTGGGTAAATTACATCAGAATGGGCTTGCTGGTCTAGTGGTTAAGTGGTGTGTTATTATGGAAGAGGTCTTATGTTCGAATCCTTGCGCAGGCAAAGGTATTATTTTTTTTGCTCAGATTTCGGGATAGAGTTGTTTAATAGGGGGATTCTGAGTAATGGATGTGAAGTGGGAATTAAGGGAGAAGACTAAGGGATTTTGGGGGTTATCGGGATTTTATTTTAATTTTTTCCCATAACTGAATTTCGGCTCCCTTTTCCAAAAAAAAAATTATGTCGTCTATTCTTCTCCCTCTCCTCTTACCGAAATTCTCTGAGTTTTTCCATCTTTCTCTTCTTTCTCTTCTTCTTGATTTTTCCCTAATCCATTTATTTTCCTTCATTTTCGCACGCGGTTAGTGCTCGCTTAGTTTCGGTAAGTGTTTCTCTTCGTTTCTGTCATGAATCTCTTAGCGACTGAAGTGGTAATATTTTTTCTCTGCGATTTGGGCATAGGGGGAGGCTCAGACTGGTGAATTCAGTGTTCTTGTCTTAACAAAGTTAAACGAAGGGTTATCGTTGGCGGTAATTTGGGTTTATGCTCTTTCTTGGTTGTCAATTCGCTTGTAAATCCATTAAAATTGATGTTGAGTATCTTGATTTTAGGCCTTAAAGTGCTCGAGAGTGATTAGGCATCAAAACGATACCAGGTGTGTACCCGAAATGCAGAAAATGGGGTTCGGCGAAAAGCCAAAATTGCTTGCTGTCGAGAAATAAGAGAAATAAGAGAAAATGATGCAAAAAATTGTAGAGAAAGGAAATAAGGGTGTTAAAAACTAGAAATCAACATTTTGCACTAAAACAGTTTTGGACAAAGAGAGTAGTCTAACTTTAAAAAATCATTAAAAATAGTGTAAATTGAGTTATAGGTTGAATAAAATATGAAATTAAATTTTATTGAGTCTAGTATTTCATGGAAGAAACAGTGTAAGCAATGGAATTGTAAATTATGAGTTATAATAAATTTTGTGAGACAAGGTCAGAATGATTTTGGGTTCCCCTATTCTGACTTTGGAAAATCATCAAAAATTGTAAAAAAATAATTAGGGTCTTAAATTTATATTTTTAAATCTTTAATGAGTATATTTTCAAGAAAAACAAATGTAAGCATCATCTAAGTTCCGTACTAAGAGATAAATAATTTTTAGTAAGGAAAGGTCGAAGTTGTGAAACAGAAAAATAGGGATAACTTTAAAGATTTTACTGTACTTATTTGATAAAATATAAATTCTGAAAATTTTATGGTAGAAAGTATTTGAGTCTAGGTTCAAAAACATCAAGCAGATCTTAATTTGGAATTCTGTAGCTCATGATATTAATAATTTAGTGATAATGACTCAAGTAGACAGCTTTGAATGAACATATAAGTAAATAGTGAAAACATATATGAGTATTGAGCTAGCATGGGTTACTTTAAAAATGGATCATATGGCCAAGGCCAATTTGGGCCGAGTGGGCCACACGGGTGTGTGGGCCCACACGGGTAGGTCACATGGGCGTGTGGACCCATTTTTACCAAAATGTTTTTATGGTTACATGGGCCGCCCAAGTCGACTGTGAACCTACTATAGGGTCGGTAAGCGCTACTTAGACCCCTAAATGTATGAAATTGATTGAATGATATCTGCATTGCAGGCATGTTAATATCCGAATCGAATATATGTAATTTGAAATTGCATGATAGCATGTCATCCATTGTATGTTGCATTGCATTGGGTTGGGGGTTGTTATTCGGAGGAAGTGTACTGAAAGGCTTTAAGCCTAATTTACTGGCAGCTCAGCTGTAATGTAACAGCCCGATTTTAGGGTTAGTCAGAACAGTGGTTTCGGGACCTCTAATCAGAGGTTGAAGAAAATTATTTTGATATTATTTTATTTGTTATAACATGTTTATAAGGATGTATGAAAATTTTGGTGCATTAATTTTGGTGATTTCATGCTTAATTATGAAAAAGGACTAAATCGCATAAAGTGCGAAAGTTCTATTATACAAGGTAGATGTGCCTAATAGCCATAGAATATTAAACTGAGGTCCTTAAAGTGCAATTAGGCCAATAATAAGGTGTTGGCCGGCCATAGAAGCAAGGGAGACAAGGGCATTAAATTTTGGTCAAAATTTGGTGAAATTAGGTGATAAAAAAATGAATAAAATAAGATAAATAAAAGAGATATCATCTTTCACTATTCATGCTTCTTCTCCACTGAAAATTGAAGAGAAAATAGGGGATTTTGGAGTCCAAACTTTCAGCCAAGCTATTCTCTTGCAAGTAAGTGATTTTAGAGGTCTTTCTTGATAATTTTTGTACTTTTGGAACCCCCAAAGCTTGAGCTAGCTATTGAGGGGACTTTCTATGAGAGTGTTCATGTTTTTTGCTGAGTTTTTATTGAAGAAAATGAATGTTAGTGAGTTAAGGAACAACTTTTGTGAAAGATGTTACCATGAAAACACCTAAATAGGACTTATTTGTAAATGTTGAAATTGTGTAATAAATGCATGAAATCATTGGTTTTGTGAGTTGTTGTAAGAGAAATAAATGTTCAGCTAGGCTTGTTTAATGAGAAAATGTGATGAAAAATGATTTACAAGCCTAGGGGTAAAATCGTAATTTTGCCAAAGTATAAGGGCAAAATGGTCATTTTTGCCTAAGTAGAAATTTTGATGTGTAAGTGCGGAAAAATATCCGTAATAATTATTTGGTGGGCTATGTGCGTTACCACCGTAATTATCCTTTTTGGTGGGCTACGTGCGATACCACCTTATTATTTATTCATGATGGGCTGTGTGTGATACCATATGTAAGATGCTTATTATTTACATGTAAACTTACTAAGCTTAAAGCTTACTCCTTTTCTTTTCCCTTGTTTTATAGTGTCAAAGAGCCGGCTCGAGATACGAAGATAATCTGAAGATCACCCACACTATCAACTCATCTCAGTATATTTAGACTTGGAATTTTGAATATGGCATGTATAGGGGCTAGACTTAGTGAAATGTCTTGTTATTTTGGCCAAGTGTGTTGGCTCCTTCAATGACGAACTTTTTGTAAATAGCCATAGTTGATGGCTTATTATTATTAATATATGAAAAGATTAGGTTATTCATGAATGTGTATGTTGCATGATTAGGTTGTTTGATTAATGGTTGAATGTGATTTATGTTGTAGGGGTTTCGGTGATAAAAAGAGCTTGCCAAATAGCCTTGTTCTTGTCCACACGGGTAGGCACACGGGCGTGTGTCTAGGCCGTGTGTGACGTACGGTCAGTACCATGGGTGTGTGACGAGGCCGTGTGTCCCTTGCAAGCTAGTGTTGCAAGTCACGGGCTGGACACACGGGCGTGTGCCTAGGTCGTGTGTCCCTTATGAGGTTACTGACGTCATAAACAGAATACCCAGGTTTCTACACACGGGTAAGGACGCAGGCATGTCTAGGCCGTGTGGAGGACATGGGCCAGAGACATGGGCATGTGTCCGGCCGTGTGAAAGCCCTAGTAGGTTTGAAATATAAAATAAATTCCACACGGGCTAAGGACATGGGTGTGTGAGACCACACGGCCTGCCCACATGGGCGTGTGGCCCTGTTAAGGCAAAATTTTTCTAAGTATACAAAAGTTCTCGGTTTGATTTTGAGACCTTCCATTTGTATGTTTAAGGCCTCATAGGCCCATAATACGGATGTTATAAGTGTGTTTGGAAAGTTTTAAATTAGAATGAAAATTTATAGCTCAAAGTTGTACGTTCAAGCAAGATAAGTCCGATAATACCTCGTACCCGATTCTGGCATCAAATACGGGTAAAGGGTGTTACAACTACTGTTTTGTGCCGCATTCGATACTACTTCGAGTGTAGGGATGGGTGGGTTGATTATATCCCCACATGGAGTGTAGGGTTGGACAGAGATGGTGTGTAGAGGCTGGTTGGGTAGGATTTTGCTCTTTGCATAACTATTTCACGCTCGATCTCGTGATGGGCTAAGACCCTCTTGCATTTTTAACATCAGATCGAGTTGGGCTAAGGCCCAAACTGTCACTGAAACTAAAAAGGGCTTAGGCCCAAAACTGTTCAACTGTGCATTGTGAATACTGATTGTTTGTTTGTTTCTGTGGGATTACACACTGAGTTTACGTAAACTCACTCTTTTTGTTTAATGTGCACAGGTAATCCCTAGACTTAGACGGATCAGTGCGATAGAGGACTCAGTGCTGACCAAAGTAATTTTTGGACTTCATGGTTTTCAATTTACGGTTTATGATTTGATTATTATTGATTATTTGGGTTGTAATTTAAGGACCCTCTGGGACTTTGGTTTTAAATTTGGGTTTTTATTTATTTATTTATTTTACTTTATGGATTTATACCTGCTGGTCGTAGGAAATTTGGTTTTCAAAAAGTTAAAGTATTTCCTAAACGCATGATCACCTAGACTGTTTTATTAAAGCTTCTGCAACGAGGGATGTTTCGAAACAAGTGTTTAAAATGAATAAAGACGACTTCCTAAGTTCTAACAAAGGTTTACTAAAAATAATAACATGGAATGTTTTCATCGTAACTACGAGGTTTCAAAAACACTATCGTGTGACATTGCCAGATACGGCCATAATGTCTAGGCCGGGTTTGGGGTGTTACAAGGCGTGTTGCCATTGTTGTTGCTATTGAAACTGTGAATTAATTTAAATAATCATTGTAAAATTATATAAATTTTTCCATATTCCATTAAGTTAATGAATTCTTAATATTCCAATCATTAGCTATTCAAAGTGAACTCAGAATCTGACCAAACCGAAATAATATCAACCTTCTTACCTCTTCCATTTATGACCTTTTTGCAAAAATGATAAACCATAAAAGTAACACATTTTAATCTCATGCTTAGCATGTTTTTGGATGATTTATTATATAATTTAACGAATTTGATGCTCCTAATCCTTTAATTTCATAATTCTATACTTAGGTGAGCATAGGGGAACAAAAGGAGCAAAAAATGGGCCAAAAATGGACAACACAGGCTGATTTAAGGATCCACACGACCAAGACCATTCCCACACGGGCTGAGCACATGCCCGTGTGATCCACACGGGCTGGCCACACGCCCATCTGCCAGACCGTGTCGATATTGCTCCCTGTTTCCTGAACATGTGAAAAAAGCCAATTTTTAAGGTTTCTGAGCATTCAAAAGTCTATAAATACATACTAGAAGAAGACCTAAGGGAATGCACAGAGTAGAACGCAAAAATTACTTGAAGAACACCGTTGGAATCATCTCGGAAGCAGATCCATTCCAATATTGAAGATCTCTAGTCAAATTTCCTTCGAAGTTTTATTAGATTTTTCATGTCTTGTTGTTATTCTTATTTTGAGATGTTTTCCTCTATGAGTATGAACTAAACTCACTAAATATCTAGGGAAGACAAAACCTATGACAGATCTTACTATTTAATTTTCTAAATTACTTGATAAATACTTGTTCTTGTTCTTGATTATTTGTTCTTAATTCTTGCTTTAATATTTTCAGGATGTTAATTCAAGTTTGATGTGCTTATTCAATAGAGAAAAATTCCCTGTTTAAGAGTAGATCTAGCATAATTGAGCGGAGTTGATTGCAATCCTAGAAATAGGACGACATAAATCTGCCGGATTAGAGTCAAATCTAATAAGGGAATCCATAGATCGAGTTAATGCGACAATAAGGGTTTTAATTAGAAAGAAATTTCAATTAATCAACCTAGAGTCAGTTGTTATTAGTCTCGAAAGAGATATTAACATAAATTAGGGATTTCTACGGATCAAGACAAGTGAATAGATCGTTTAATTCAGAGTCATAATAATAAGTGAAGTCTAGGTGGATTCTTCCTTGGGTATTGTCTTTGTCATTGGTTTATTCGATTACTTTCTTCACTCTCTGTCGCGTTTATAGTTAATTAGTTTAGTTTTAGATTAAAACAAAACCTTTTAATTATTAGGCTAAATAATAGAAAGATAGTTATTACTAGTACTTTTAGTCCTCGTGGATATGATATACCGGACTCACCAAAGCTATACTACTGTTCGATAGGTGCGCTTGCCTTCGTCGAAACATTAGTTAGTTTTGTGACTCATCAAGTTTTTGGCGCCGTTTCCGGGGAATAAGATATTAGGAATGCTTAATTTTTATTACTTTAGCCATTTTTTATTTTATTTTTATTGCAATTTATTTTTTAGTGTAATTTTCTAATTCTTCTTTTATTTGTTTCTGACAGGTGTCTTTAGTTTATGACTAGAAGAAACCCGTCAGGACCTTTATTGTTTGACAGCGAGATCGAGAGCACAGCTCGCAGAAATCCTAGAGAAGCTAGGCGAAGTCTACAATATATAGAGGAAGAGCAAGAGGACGACACCAATCTTACCAAAGAGATGGCTGAAAATTAGAATAATCAGCTACCTCCTGTGGTTGCCGCAAATCCTGCTCCTCGTACTATGTACGATTATGCCAAGCCCAATTTAACTGGGGCTGAATCAAGTATTGTTAGACCTGCTGTTGCTGCAAATAATTTTGAACTGAAACCTAACACTATTCAAATGATTCAACAGTTTGTTGAGTTTTATGGTTTACAGGATGAGGACGCAAATACTCATTTGGCCAACTAATCTAGAATTCTGTGAAACTTTCAAGATTAATGGTGTTTCTGATGATGCCATTTGCTTACGGTTATTTCCCTTTTCATTGAGAAATAAAGCTAAACAATGGTTGAACTCGTTACCATGGGGTTCATCACTACTTGGGAACAAATGACCGAAAAGTTTCTATTAAAGTATTTTCCGCCGGCTAAAATGGCAAAGTTGTGGAATGATATCTCTTATTTTGTGCAGATGGATTTAGAAACTCTTTATGATGCATGGGAGAGGTATAAGGACTTATTGAGAAGGTGCCCTCACCATGGGTTACCTCTATGGTTACAGGTTCAAACTTTTTACAACGGTTTGAACCCCTCAATTAGCCAGTTGATCGATGCATCTGCCTGTGGTACTTTGAATAATAAAACACCTGAAGCAGCTTATGAGTTCATTGAAGAGATGTCACTGAAATTATCAGTGGCAAGTTATGAGGACAAAGCCGATGAAAGCAGCCGGTGTTTTTAATGTTGATGCAGTCACCATGTTATCGAACCAGGTAGAACTCTTGAATAAAAAGATTGATGGTTTATATGGTTCTACGCAGGTACATCCGGTGATGCAATGCGACGCAAATAGAGGAGGGAACCATCCAAAAAATCGATCCTACAACCTTAGCACGGAAGACGAACAAGTCAACTATATGGGTAATAATTCTAGACCTCAGAATAATCCCTATAGTAACACTTGTAATACAGGTTGGAGGAAGCATCCCAACTTTTCTTGGGGTGGTAAAGGTAATCAAAGACCACAACCCCCTCCGGGCATTCAACAACCACCTTACCAGCAGGAAAAAAAGCCGAACCTTGAGGAGATGTTGACGAAGTTTATTTTTGTGTCAGAAACTCACTTCCAAAACACCGAAACAGCACTCAAAATCCAACAAGCGTCGATTCAAGGGCTTGAAAATCAAATCGGTCAATTGGCAAAGATGATTTCAGAATGACCACAAGGTAGCTTGCCGAGTAATACTGAAACTAACCCAAGGGAGTAGCTTTATGCGATCACTATTCGAGATGAAGAAGGGTTAGCTGAATCTGAAGCTGAACCGAGGCAAGAAACTGTGGTAAGTAATGGTAAGGTTGAGGTAAGCCAAAATAAGCAAGATTTGGTCGGTAAGGAATATAAACCTCGCGTGCCATATCCAAATGCGACAAGGAAAAACCACACAAACGAACAATTCAGTAAATTCCTTAAACTGTTGAGAAAATTACATATTAACTTACCGTTCATTGAAGCTCTTTCGCAAATGCCAAATTTTGTTAATATTTTAAAAGAGCTGTTAGCAAATAAGTGAAAGTTAGGTGATTCATCGCATGTGGAGCTAAATGCAGTTTGCTCAGCCATTTTGCAGAATAAACTACCCAATAAGTTAAAAGATCCAGGGAGTTTTACTATTCCTTATTTAATTGGTAGTTTAAATGTTAACAATGCTTTGGTTGATTTAGGGGCAAGTATTAATGTCATGCCCTATAAAATGTTTAAACAACTAGGTCTTGGGAAACCCAAACAAACTAGGATGAGCATTCAACTGGCAGATAAAACTATTAGATTTCCTAGGTGTATTGTTGAGGATGTGCTTGTAAAAATTGATAAATTTATATTCCCAGTTGACTTTGTTGTTCTAGACATGGATGAGGCCAATGACGCACCTTTAATCTTAGGACGACCCTTTTTAGCAACTGCTAAAACTATCATAGATGTTGGTACAGGTGAATTGATACTTCGTGTAAGCGATGACACGATTAAACTCCAAGCTCGTGATTCTGTTAGGATATCTAGTGATCGAGATGATGTTACGAGTTCTTTTAATGTGAGTAACCTTGCGGCTCAACCTTCTTTGCAGGAAATTCCTCGGAAAAAGGTGATAGAGCCACAGTCCAGCTCAATTAACAAAAATAGAATAACTCATGAAGAACGAAGGCTTCAGATCGATGAACTAGACGAATGGCGGACACATGTCAAGGAGAAACTAAAAATACACGATGCAGAACTGAAACAAAGCCATGACGAACATAAGGATGGAACGAGTCAATTTAAGATTGGGGACCAGGTATTGTTAGATGAATCCGACCATCGATTAACCACTTCAGAGCTTAACGCAAACGGAGCGACTCCTTTCACGCTACTCAATATCTTCCCATACGGTACAGTCGAGGTAACTCATTCTCATTTCGGTACTTTTAAGGTAAATATTACTCGAATTAAACCTTATTTGAATGAAAGAATTGATAGCGAGAAAGAGGAGTCTCGACTCTGCGAACCACCGTAACCATGCGAATATGAGGTAAGTCGAGCTTAGACTTTCAATAAGTGCTTCTCGGGAGGCAACTCGAGCATTAACATCTCTAAAATACTAATTTTATGTCATAATATTTTTTAAAATTAATTAATTTAAATAAATAAATAAAAATTTGAGTTTTTAATAATCCACACGGCCTGGACATACGGGCGTGTCCCTGGCCGTGTGGCTCCTTTGACTTAGTTTTTAAAATTTGAAAAAAATCGACAGTGAGTTACATGGTGATAAACCGTAATAGTAACATATTTTATCTCCACATTTAGCATGCTTTTCGATGATTTATCCCTTGAATTATGGAATTTGGTGCTCTTAATCCTTTAATTTCATGTTTTATACTCAAGAGAGCATAGGAGGATGAAAAGAACAGAAAACGGGCTTAAAACGGGCCAAATGGGCCAAAGTAGGAAATCAACACGGCCTGGGCCCAAATCACACGGTCGTGCCCCTTTAGCAGGCTCGAACATGGCCTGAAGTCGATTCACACGGGCGTGTTACACGGGCGTGCCCCTGCCGTGACAAAGAGGAATTTTATTCGGATTAGGGTACTTAGAGGCAAAGAAAGCCATTCCAAAAGCCTATATAAACACCCTAAAGGCCAACCTTTAGGGGGGCATCCAGCTAGGCCAAGGAACTGAGCCAGAGAGGTCAGAATCGTGGGATTTACTCGAAGAAAGCCAGTTGATTCATCTCAAGAAGCCGAAATCATACTCAAGATGGCGGATCCTCCTTTAATTCCTTCGTGGGTTTTAAGGTTTTCTTATGTTTTGTTTTATCTTTTCTTCCGAGATGTATTCTTTTATTATTATGAACTAAACCCTCGGATACCGAGGGGATGAAACCTAAGACGGATCTTGTTATTATTTTCTCTCAACTATATGATAAATACTTGATTTGTTCTTAATTATGTGTTCTTAATTCTTGCTTTGATATTTCAGGTATTGATTCAAGTCTTGATGTGCTTAGGCGAAGGAGCAAAAGTCCCCGCTTAAGAGTAGATCTAGCATAATTAAGTGGAGTTGATCGCAACCCTAGACATAGGATGACGAAAATCACGGATTAGGGTCAAACCTAATATGGGAGTCCGTAGATCAAGTTAATGCAATTCTAGGGGTTTTAATTAGAAAGAGATTTCAATTAATCAACCTAGGTTAGACGTTAGTAGCCTCTCGACGGAGGTATTAATATGCATTAGGAATCCTACGGATCAAGTCAAGTGAATAAATCGTCTCGTTCAGTTGAGTTAAATAACAAGTGAAGTCTAGGTGGATTCTTCCTTGGGTATTGTCTTAATCAATTGGTTTTTCCCACAAGTATTTCCCCAATTCATTCTCTTTGTCTTAGCATCTTTAGCTTAGTAATTAGTTAATTTTAGATTAAACAATAATTCACTTCAATTCTTAGGCTAAATAATAGAAAGAAAGTTAGTATTAGTACTTTTGGTTCCTTTGGGTTCGACATTCCGGTCTTGCCACTAAACTATACTACTGTTTGATAGGTGCGCTTGCCTCTATCATTGTCACAGTTAGTTTCTAGGCTAGATAATTTATTATATAAATTTTAAGACTCTGACATAACGACCAAGTTTTTGGCGCCTTTGCCGGGGAACCAAAATATTAAGAACGCTTAATTTTTATTACTTTAGCCATTTTTTTATTTTTGCAAATTACTTTTATTTTGTTTTTAACTTTGCTAATTTTTCTTCTTTTATTTTGTTCCTAGCAGGTACCTCTAGTTTATGACTAGAAGGAACCCGACAGGACCCTTAATTTACGACAGTGATATTAAAGGTACCGTCCGCAGAAATCGTAGAGAAATAAGGTGAAGCTTAAATTACATAGAAGAAGAGCAAGAGGACAATACTAATAACACGGAATAGATGGCTGATCACCAGAATAATCCACTCCCTCCTGTGGTTGCCAAAAATCCTCCTCCTCGAACTATGTATGATTATGCTAAACCTAATTTAACAGGAACTGAGTCAAGTATCGTTAGACCTGCTATTTGCTGCAAATAATTTTGAGCTGAAACCTAACACAATTCAAATGATACATCAATTTGTTCAGTTTGATGGTTTGCAGGATGAAGATCCAAACAATCATTTGGTGAATTTCCTAGAATTTTGCGATACTTTCAAAATAAATGGTGTTTCTGATGATACCATCCGTCTTTGGTTGTTTCCCTTTTCTTTGAGGAATAAAGCCAAACAGTGGTTGAATTCTCTTCCACAAGGGTCAATCACTACATGGGAGCAAATGACCAAATTTTTTTTATTAAAATATTTTTCGCCGGCTAAAACGGCTAAGTCAAGGAATGGTATCTCTTCTTTTGTGCAGATGGATTTAGAGACACTGTATGATGCATGGGAGAGATACAAAGATCTATTGAGTAGGTGCCCACACCCTGGATTACCCTTGTGGTTGCAAGTCCAAACCTTTTATAATGGTGTAAACCCTTCAACCAGGCAGTTGATTGATTCAGCCACCGGCGGAACGCTAAACAACAAAACTCCTGAAGCGGCCTACGAGTTTATAGAAGAGATGTCACTGAATAATTATCAGTGGCAAGTTACATGGACAAAGCCAACTAAAGCAGCCGAAGTTTCCAATCTCGATGCAGTAACCATGCTATCAAATCAGGTAGAGATGTTAAATAAAAAGATTGATAGTTATTGTGGTTCTTCACAGGTACATCCAGTTATGCAGTGCGATACAAATGGAAGAGGAACGAGCAACACAGAATATCCACTTTACAACCTGAGCACTGAAAATAAGCAAGCTCACTATATGGGTAACAATTTTAGACCTCAAAATAACCCTTATAGTAATACTTATAATCCAGGTTGGAAGAACCACCCCAATTTCTCATGGGGTAGCCAAGGAAATCAGAGACAACAATCCCTCCTAGGCTTCCAACAACAGCCCTACCCACAAGAGAAAAAGCCGAACCTTGAGGAGATGCTAACAAAATTCATCGCGGTGTCAGAAACTCGTTTCCAAAACACCGAAACAGCATTTAAAAAGCAAGAAGCATCGATTCAAGAGATCAAGAATCAGTTAGGACAACTTACCAAGATCATATCAGAACGACCACAAGGTAGATTGCCAAGCAACACTGAAACTAACCCAAAGGAGCAACTTCAAACCATAACCGCTCATGATAGTAAAGGGTTAGATGAGCCCAAATTAAGGCAAGAGGATGTGGTAGAGGAATGTAAGGTCGAGGTAAGTCATGATAAATCAAAACCGGTAATCAAAGAGTACCAACCTCGCATACCATACCCCGAAGCAATGAAGAAAGATAACATAGAGGAATAGTTCGGTAAGTTTCTTAAACTTTTAAAGAAATTACATATTAACTTATCGTTTCTCGAAGCTCTTTCGCAGATGCCAGATTCAAGAAAATTTTTAAAAGAGCTTTTGACAAACAAACGGAGGTTAGACGAGGCATCGCATGTGGAGCTGAACGTAGTGTGCTCAGTGATTCTACAAAACAAACTACCATGGAAATTAAAAGATCCAGGGAGTTTTACAATTCCTTGTTTAATTGGTAGTTTATCCATTGATAATGCTTAGCTGATTTAGGGGCAAGTATAAATGTTATGCCTTATAAAATGTTTAAACAGCTAGGTCTAGGGAAACCCAAACAAACTAGGATGAGCATTCAATTAGCTGATAAAACTATTAGAATTCCTAGGGGTATAATTGAAGATGTACTCGTGAAAATTGATAAATTTGTATTCCCAGTAGAACTTTGTTGTTTTAGACATGGATGAGGACAACACAATCCCTTTAATTCTGGAAGACCCTTTTTTGCAACTGCTAGAACTAAAATTGACATTGATACAGGTGAACTCATACTTCGTGCAGGTGACGAGACAGTCACTCTTCAAGCTCTAGACTCGGCTAGGACATCGAGTGATAGAGGTGAAAAAGTAAATTCAATTGATAACCAATTTGTTCAAACTTCCTCACAAGAAGCACCACGGAACTACACAACTGAGCTAGATCCTAGACCTCATGCAAACAAGGAAATAACTCATGAGGAATGAAGGCTTCAGATCGATGAACTAGACGAGTGGAAGACACATTTTAAAGAGAAATTAGGGATACACGCAGCAGAACCGAGCCATTCCATGGGACAAACAAATTTAAGATCGGAGATCAGGTATTATTAGATAAAATAGACCCTCGAATATTTCCTTCAAACCTTAATACAAACGAAGAAATCTCTTTTAAGGTAATCAATGTTTTTCCATACGGAACAGTCGAGGTAAGTAATCCTATATTCGGCACGTTTAAGGTAAACGCTACTCGACTCAAACTTTATCATGATAATAGAACTGATAGCATGAGAAAGGATGTTCAACTCTTCAAACCACCCTGATTATGTGAATGAGAGGTGAGTCTAGCTTAAGACTTTAAACGAGCGCTTCTCGGGAGGCAACCCGAGCACTAATCCCATTAATTTTCATATTTTCGATTTTTAGCACCTAACTAAAAACTAACCAAATTTTTAAGCGCAGGTTTCCCTACCCACACGGCCTTGCACACGGGCGTCGCCATGGCCGTGTGGAAACAGGGTGAAAACTTTTCCCAAAAGCACGGGCTACGATAAAACACCACGGCCGTGCGATTAGGTCGTGGTCGAAACTGAGAAATCTACACGGGCGTGTGACACGCCCATAGGACCTTTGAGTCCATTATTTTTTCTTTTTTTCTTATTTTCACTTTTAATTTCTTTTCTTTTTATCTTTCTCATCTTTAATTTATATTATTATATTTTCATTTCTTTAATTTAGGTTCAAGGGGCTATTAACAAACGACCACACCACCACCGGAGTATCCTCCCCACTTTCACCTCTCTCCAACTTTACTGTTTCTTTTCATTGACTCCATCCAAAATTCTGGAAGTTTCACTTCTCTTCCTATCTTATGATTTTGTTACTATATTGCTATTATCTATCTTTGTACATTGAGGACAATGTACATCTTAAGTATAAGGGGTTAACTACAGTATTATTTGAAAATCCCTGAATTAGGCCTTGTTCTTAAATAATTTTCTCATATTACGATTAAAATGAAATTTCCTTTGATTTATGATTTTCATTGATATGTTTCGGATTAACTCATAGTTAATTGTGCAGTGATGATTTAAACTTTAGGAGACTAGAGAATCAAGCATGATAAGTCTATTTTCAGAAGTAAATTTTTTTTGTTAGCTTGTCTACCCGAATCTAATTATTACTTTGAATTTTGAAATTTACAAGGTTCATATCAAAAAGCCCATAATTTTTGTGAGATATTGAGCCTTTTAGAGCATATTCTTTTTCTTGCTCACTTTATTGATTATGAGTGTGTCAACATTGATTTGTTATTCTATAACTTGCTTCGATTATACATGTCGAGACCACACCTTTGATTTGATATACAGAGATGATGAAGGCACTTAGGTTTTAACCCACTTACTCCACTAAAAGCCTACCCTCACAATTAACCCCTAGTGAACCCCTTTGATCCTAACAACCCCTTTTTTTGACTCACCCTTAACATTAACCAAAAACCATTATTGTTGAAATCCCTTTAATTAATTTGACCCACATTAAGTCGAGGTCTGATTTGAACAGATTACTTAGCTAAACTATGCTTTCCATTTCAATTTGTTTAATTTCTTTATTATTGTATGATTTGTTCTAAAAAAAACGAAGTATATTCATTATAGTTCTATGTTATTTGAGCTCAAAACTGTTAATTTCATTATCTTTAGAAGAAGCTCATGTTATTAGTATTAAGTTTCCGTGATGTAATTATTAGTACAACTTTTTAGTTAGGTAATTTGTCAATTCAGTCTCGATACTAACCTTCTAATTCAAGCCTTTATCCACACCTTTAACCCTAGCCCCATTACAACACATAAAAGACCTTTTGATTTGTGTATCATATTATTTTTCAATGGTGGAGATTTGATTTTCATGCAAGCCTATGGGATTAACTTTTCATGTTCGACTTCTGAGTGCTTAATTTTGAACCTTAAACACTTTGAGTGATTTGAGTGAACCTTTAGTGAGGATGTCAATTTTTATTGATTTTGAATTAAAGGTAATTATTTAGGTAAGGGGAAACACCTATTTTTTCCGTACTATAAAAACTATGACTTTGATTATTTGAATCTTTAGGAACCTTCTGGTTAAATTATCAATGTATGAATTACCTATGAATAATGATGAAACACTGTTGATGAAGGTTATGAATTGAGGAAGTTCGTTTTAATTGCAGGTTGAAAACTTTGCTTAAGGACAAGAAAAAGCTTAAGTGTGGGGGTATTTGATAAACCGTAATAGTAACATATTTTATCTCCACATTTAGCATGCTTTTGGATGATTTATCCCTTGAATTATGGAATTTGGTGCTCTTAATCCTTTAATTTCATGTTTTATACTCAGGAGAGCATATGAGGATGAAAAGAATAGAAAACGCTTAAAACGGGCCAAATAGGCCAAAGTAGGAAATCAACACGGCCTGGGCCCAAATCACACAGTCGTGCCCCTTTAGCAGGCTCGAACACGGCCTGAAGTCGATTCACATGGGCGTGTTACACGGGCGTGCCCCTGCCGTGACAGAGAGGAATTTTATTCGGATTAGGGTACTTAGAGGCAAAGATAGCCATTCCAAAAGCCTATATAAGCACCCTAAAGGCCAACCATTAGGGGGGCGTCCAGCTAGGCCAAGGAGCTGAGCCAGAGAGGTCAGAATCGTGGGATTTACTCGAAGAAAGCCAGTTGATTCATCTCAAGAAGCCGAAATCATACTCAAGATGGCGGATCTCTCCTTTAATTCCTTTAGGGGGTTTTAGGGTTTTCTTATGTTTTGTTTTATCTTTTCTTCTGAGATGTATTCTTTTATTATTATGAACTAAACCCTTAGATACCTGAGGGGGATGAAACCTAAGACGGATCTTGTTATTGTTTTCTGAACTATATTATAAATACTTGATTTGTTCTTAATTATGTGTTCTTAATTCTTGCTTTGATATTTCAGGGTATTGATTCAAGTACTGATGTGCTTAGGCAGTGGAGCAAAAGTCCCTGTCTAAGAGTAGATCTAGCATAATTAAGCGGAGTTGATCACAACCCTAGACATAGGATGACGAAAATCTACTTGATTAGGGTCAAACCTAATATGGGAGTCCATAGATCAAGTTAATGCAATTCTAGGGGTTTTAATTAGAAAGAGATTTCAATTAGTCAACCTAGGGTTAGACATTAGTAGCCTCGACGGAGGTATTAATATGCATTAGGGAATCCTACGGATCAAGTCAAGTGAATAAATCGTCTAGTTCAGAGTTAAATAACAAGTGAAGTCTAGGTGGATTCTTCCTTGGGTATTGTCTTAATCAATTGGTTTTTCCCACAAGTATTTCCCCAATTTATTCTCTTTGTCTTAGCGTCTTTAGCTTAGTAATTAGTTAATTTTAGATTAAACAATAATTCACTTGAATTCTTAGGCTAAATAATAGAAAGAAAGTTAGTATTAGTACTTTTGGTTCCTTTGGGTTCGACATTCCGGTCTTACCACTAAACTATACTACTGTTCGATAGGTGCGCTTGCCTCAATTGTTGTCACAATTAGTTTCTAGGCTAGATAATTCATTATATAAATTTTAAGACTCTGACATAATGATCACATGGCCTGGTGACATGGCCCTGTAACCCACACGGCCTGGACACACGGTCGTATCCTTGGCCGTGTGGACCCTGGGACTTAATTTTTCCAAAAATGGACAGAGACACGGCCTAACAGAGCCTACACAGGCGTGCGACACGATCGTGTGAGCCACATGGCCTGGACACACGAGCGTGTCCTAGGCCGTGTGAAACTTGGAGCTAAAAATTTCAATTTTAAAACAAGTCAAAGGGTTACACGGGCAGGGCACACGACCGTGTGGGCGATAACACGGGCGTGTGGGAGGTCACACGGGCGTGGGAAAAGCAAACAAGATTGCAGATGACTGTGTGACACGGCCGTGTGAAGACTGGGCTTAAAAATTTAATCACAGACGGGCAAAATAATAGACCACAAGGGCGTGTGACACGGCCGGGTGGCCCAACACGGGCCTCACACGACCGTGTCCTCTTTTAACCCCCAAAACCTAATTTCATTTCATATATTTTGTTTTTTTTCCCCATTCTTCATCCCCTACCTTTCCTAGCTGTCGATTGCTCCCAAATCCATCCGTTTCCAGCCACCATCATCCCCTTCTCCTTCTTGTCTCCCTCGGTCCCCATTCCCCACTCCTTTTCCTTCCTTTCTTCCCATTCTCTTCTCCGCGCGAAACAACCCCCTCCTCCCTTCTTTTCCCTTTTCTTTCCCCTCCCCTCTTCCTAACAGCCATCCCCCAATCTCCCTCTCCTTCCCAACCACCAACTAGCCACAGCCCCAGCCGCACAAGCCCCAACCCCGATTAGCCACCTCCCTCGGCCCTCCTACTCCCCACGACTAAACCTCAACCCTCTCACACCATCGTCGCGCGCCAGTCCCAAGCGCCGACCGTCGCACCTTTTTCTTTCCCACACACGACACGCCTGACCCATCACCGCGCCGTCCCCGTTGCTCAACTCCGATCACCCCAAACCCACCGTCAGCCCCCTTGTTGCCCATTCCTATTTTATTTATTATTATTATTATTATTCTTATTATATTTATTTCTTTATTTTATTTTGTTAGTTTTTACTAATTATTATTGTGTTATTGGTTTCTACATTTGTGTTTATTTTAGTTTCTTTTTTGATTTTGGATTGATTCTTGATTTAGTTATTGGACTGATTTAGATGATTCTAATACTAGTTGATTTAATTTTCATTCAGTAGGTTTATTCATTTAGTTGTTTTAGTTAATTTCATTTTTTATTTTATTCTTGTTAATTTTGATTCTTCATTTTACTATTGATTCTTCTCAGTCTTATTTATTTTTATTACGGATTTGTTTAGTTCTATCATGATTAAAAGTTCATTCCTGTATTAGTTCAATTAGTGAGCTCAACTTACACTTTGGTTTCCTCTTAGCTTATTTCTATTATTTTGATTCGTCAAATTGAATTTTGTGATCGCTTTCTTGCAGATTTATTATGACGATCACACGAGGCAAATTCAAGGTCACTGTCTCCGCTTCAAAAAAGTAGAAGGGCCCCAGCACGACCTCATCCTAGAGCATGTTCGCCAAAGCTCGCCACCCCTATCTTCGATTTGCGGCGGGCCCTCAGGAGGAGTTACACCAGCTCTATTGAGTACGACCACTCGGCATAGGACGCTGCATTGATTGGGCTGCATTGGAGCAGGTCCGATTAGCTAATGATGTGCGCGCCATTATTACCATAGCCCTGTGGGATAGGTTCTTCGCCATCATCGAGCCCACTTACACAGAGCTCACCTTAGAGTTCGGTGCCACATTTTTGGTCCAGCTGGTCCTGTCAGTCCATGAGGAGCCCGGCACCATCACTTTTCGCCTCGGTGGTTTGGTGCGACATATGAGCATCCAGAGTTCGATGCTACTTTAGGACTCTACATAAAGGAGTTCATGAGCACCGATGACTTCCTTCAGCTTCATCGACATATTCATCACTCGTCTTTGCATTGTTGGACTGATCTCACGGGCGGCCTGACACCCTATGATGCTAGTCACTCGAAGGCGACTTCTCTCTCTAGCCTTACGATATATTCACGCACTCCTCGCTTACACCTTAACAGGACGGAGAGAGAGCACCAGATTCGTGAGCACACACGGCGCATACTTCTTATGGAGCATGGCCCACAGCCATATTATCGACTTAGCGTACTTCATTGCTCTATCTTTCCGCCATCAGGCTGACTGCCACAGGAAGGGCCTCATCTGCTTAGGCCCTTACGTGACTTGTCTCGCTCGACACTTCGGTCTCCTCGACACACCAGAGCAGTCCTCCACACTCACACTTGTAGGCCAGATGTCCCCTCAGGGCATCTCGAGCACGATACACATGAGGATGATCGAGCGGCATCGTGGATTTGATCCTTCTCAATATAGATTGTTTCATTCTAACTCTCAGAATGAACCCGAGGAATTCCCTGATGATGTTTCTCCCTATCACGAGGATCGACCTCAGCCATCACCTTTGAGTCTTAGACCTGTTCATTCTTGTGCTAGCTCGCGAGGAGTATCTTACGAGGAATTCACTAGTTTCCGCTCGCCTGCAATGTTTGAGAGGTTTGACATTGATGTGACAACTGCAAATGGATTTGTCGAAGATTTTTATATTTCTCCTCCAAATATGAAGCGACTCATGCGTCTGATGATGAGGACCATTAAGTCCAACTCATTTATTTTATTTTTATTTCTATTTTATTAAACTTCTTTCGCTTTTATAGTTTAAAACTATCATTTTATTTATTATGGTTGTTTCTTAACGAGTAACCCTTTCATCTTCTTCAGCAGTGTGTTTATTTTCTTATCAGTTGCTCATAATCATTCACTCCCTCTACATTTATCTACAATTTCGCTTTTCACTATTTTGGGCATTTCATCCAATATTCAGGGCAGTTTCAATTCTCTCCATCTCTTATGATATTATGTGTCCACTGTGATTATCTATTTTTGTACATTGAAGACAATGTACATCTTAAGTGTGGGGAGGTTATTTCTATTATTATTTGAAAATCCCTGAATTATACCTTGTGTTTAAGTAATTTTCTCATATTACTATTAGAATGAATTATTATTGATTTATGATTATCATTGATGTGTTTTAGATTAAATTCATAGGTAATTGTGCATTGATTGTTTAAACTCTAAGACATGAGAGAATCAAGCATGATAAGTCTATTTTCAGAATTAAAAATTGTTAGGTTGTTTCCCTAAATTTAAGTATTACCTTGAAGTTTGAGATTTGCAAGATTGACATCAAAAACCATAATTTTTGTAAGATTTTTGAGCCTTTAGAGCATATACTTTTCTTGCTCACTTTATTATTGGTTATGAGTGTGTCAATAATGATTGGTTATTCTAGAACTTGCTTCGATTATACATGTCGAGACCATACCTTTGATTTGATATACTGAGATGATAAAGACACCTAGGTTTTAACTCGCTTATCCCATTAAAAGCCTACCTTCATAATTAACCCTTAGTGAACCCCTTTGAGCCTAACAAATCGTTCTTGATTCACCCATTAAAATTAACCCATAACTCATTTTTGATTCGTTGTTCCCGTTTTATTGACTCTCTTTTTGTCGAGATTTGATTTGGTTAGTTGGCTAACTATGTTCTTTTGTTTCAGTTTTTAAATTTTCTCTTATTATCCATTGAAAAAATTAATTATACTTATATACTAGTTCTTTGGTTTGAGCTTAAATTTTCATTTTCTGAGAAGAAGCTCGTGTTATTCTTTAATAATTTTGATTGATGTAATTATTCAGTAGTAATTTATTTTTCTAGTTAGGTAATTTATCAATTTGATCTTGATTCTAACCTTCTTTTTCATCCTTTATTCACACCTTTAACCCAAGCCCCATTACAACCCTTTAAAGACCTTTTGATTTGTGTATCATCTCATTTTATAGTGGTGGAGATTTGATTTTCATGCAAGCCTATGGTAATAACTTTTCATGTTTGACTTTTGAGTGCTTAATTTTTGAACCTTAAACACTTTGATTGCTTTTAGTGATTTGAGTGAATCTTTAGTGAGGATGTCAAATCTTGTCTGTTTTGAATTAAAGGTAATTATTTAGATAAGGGGAAATACCTATGTTTTCATGCTTTAAAAATGTGTGACTTGGATTGTTTGAATCTTTAGTGCTCTTTTAGTTGAATTATCAATGTGTGATTATTTGTGAATTATGATAAAACATTATTGATGAGAATTATGAATTGAGAAAGTTTAATTTTAATTGTGAGTTGAGGATTTTGCTTGAGGACAAGCAAATGTTTAAGTGTGGGGATATTTGATAAACCATAAAAGGAACACATTTTAATCCCATGCTTAGCATGTTTTTGGATGATTTATTATATAATTTAGTGAATTTAATGCTCTTAATTCTTTAATTTCATGTTTCTATAATTAGGTGAGCATAGGGGAACAAAAGGACCAAAAAACGGGCCAAAAACGAACAACACGGGCTGATTTAAGGATCCACACGGCCAAGACCATTCCCACACAGGTTGAGCACACGCCAGTGTGATCCACACGAGCTAGCCACACACCCATGTGCCAGCCCATGTCGATATCGCTCCCTGTTTCCCAAACATGCAAAAAAGCCAATTTTTCGGGTTTTTGAGCATTCAAAAGTCTATAAATACTTACTAGAAGAAGAACTAAGGGAATGCACAGAGTAGAACGCAGAAATTACTTGAAGAACGCCATTGGAATCATTTCAGAAGTAGATCCACTCTAAGATTGAAGATCTCCAGTCCAATTTCCTTCGAAGTTTTATTGGGTTTTTCATGTCTTGTTGTTATTCTTATTTTGAGATGTTTTCCTCTATGAGTATGAACTAAACTCCCTAAATACCTAGGGAAGACGAAACCTATGATGAATATTATTGTTTAATTTTCTGAATTACATGATAAATACTTGTTCTTGTTCTTGATTATGTGTTCTTAATTCTTGCTTTACTAGTTTCAGGATGTTAATTCAAGTTTGATGTGCTTATTCAGTGGAGAAAAAGTCCCTGTTTAAGAGTAGATCTAGCATAATTGAGCAGAGTTGATTGCAATCCTAGAAATAAGACGACATAAATCTATCGGATTAGAGTCAAATCTAATAAAGGAATCCATAGATCGAGTTAATGCGACAATAGGGGTTTTAATTAGAAAGAAATTTCAATTAATCAACCTAGAGTCAGTTGTTCTTAGTCTCGAAAGAGATATTAACATAAATTAGGGATTTTTACGGATCAAGACAAGTGAATAGATCGTTTAATTCAGAGTCATAATAATAAGTGAAGTCTAGGTGGATTCTTCCTTTGGTATTGTCTTTGTCATTGGTTTATTCGATTACTTTCTTCACTCTCTATTGCATTTACAGTTAATTACTTTAGTTTTAGATTAAAAAAACCTTTTAATTATTAGGCTAAATAATAGAAAGATAGTTATTACTAGTACTTTTAGTCCTCGTGGATATGATATACCGGACTCACCAAAGCTATACTGTTGTTCGATAGGTGTGCTTGCCTTCGTCGAAACATTAGTTAGTTTCATGACTCATCAAAAAATCTGTAACAATTACACCTATTGTTCTAGGATGAGATTTTTTTAAGAAAGATTTGGTAGTATTTACCGTCTCCCACCTTACTTGTGCCGTACTCCATTTCGCTTTATTGCTTTCCTTAATTGCCTTCTCCTTAATGCCTTCTTTTAATTCCTTTAATCCAGAAGTACTAGTGAACTTTCCCTTATTATCAAAAGACTAAATCATAGAATCATTACCATTTAATTGACAAAGCCTTATCCTTTGAAAATTACTTTATTCAACTTCAAGAAAGAATAATGAGTCATTTGTAAAGAAAAGCTAGGCAGACAAAGATCATTCAAATTGATATTACTAAGATATTTTACTCTATCCGTAGAAAAAAAATGATGTTACTTTGCAGTATTTTGTTTTTCTTAGCAAATTGAAATCAAACCAAGCCACCAGATCCATTTAGTTCTTTGGTTCTTTTTAACAAATTGAAATCAAACTATCTAGATGGGGCCAGTTCTTTCAAATTTGTTGTTTGGAAATGATTTGGTAATCAATTTGAAAGCAGACTTAAAGAATGTTCGGATCCTTAAAGGAATTCTTCACTGCTTCTGTAGTTTCTCAAGCCATCGAGTCAATGCCCAGAAAACCAACATTTTATTTTCTGAAGGAGTGGGTGATAATCTTAGTAACATGCTAAGTAGTTTACTTGGCTTACAAAGGGCCCAAGATATTGAAATGTACTTGGGAGTGCCTTTATTCCATAATAGAGTTTCTAACTCTACATTGCGGTTTGTGGTAGAATAGGTGCATAGCAATTTTAGTAATTGGGGCACTAAGCAGCTCTCTATGGCAGGTAGTGTTACTTTTGTTTAGTCTATTCTTCTTTCTTTACCAAATCATTGTATGCAACCGATGTGAATTTCAAAATGTGTTTGCGTGTAAATTGAACGGTCGGTAAGATAATTCATATAGGTGTCGGCTAATGGTGGAAAGAGAGTACTCTAGTTGCTTGAGACTCTAATTGTCAACCTCGTGCTTGTGGAGGATTAGGTCTAAGGCATTTAGAGGATCTAAATGCTTCTTTCTTTTCTAAAATTGGGGTTTAATTAAGTCTCAAAAGATACTGCCTTCTGGGTTCGAGTTCTTCGATCGAAATATAGAGTGAAAGTGAGGGTGCCCGAAAGTATTGCATGAGGAATGTGTTCAGCCATATGGAGAGGACTTGCTAAGGTACGACCCATATCGAGAAAGAATTTATATTAGTCTGTTTGGACCAAGAATTCTGTCTACTGTTGGTGTTCATCCAATCATGTGCCTTCTCAAATCAATCTTCTAACAGATTATTTACTTTGTGACATAGTAACTGAGGATGGGATGTGGAATCTAGAACTTTTTAGAGTCTGGTTTCCAAAGGATATCGAGAAAGGAGTTGTGAGTATCCCACTCACCACCCGTTGGTTGCTCTGTAACGCCCCAAAAGTTAGGGGTTGTATTTTTTTTACTTAATTTCACGTTGTGCTTGCTCAGCTGGTTAGTTGAGGGGTTTGGGGGGTTCTAGGGAGGCCTGGGTTCGAGTCTGAGCCTTGGAAAAATTTTAGTTTTTGGCCCCTTTAGTGGAGAGGGCTGTTGGCAGTAGGGCTTAAGTAAATTTGTGTGTGTTTTAGTAACACAAGATGAGCTGGTAGCTCAGTGGCAGTGGCGTCTTTGGGAAGGCTTGGAGAGTGGGGTTTGAATATCACAAGTTGCAAATAGAGGCTTTTATTTTGTGACTTGAGAGGGGAGGAAGCAGAGTTCAGATCAAACTCTTCAAGGGGAGTGGAGACTTGGTCAAATAATTCAAATGGATGGAGGAGAGCAATAGTAGGAGAAAAAAATGGAGAAAATCAAGGAAGTGAGGTGTGTGGAAGTGTTGGCCGAGAGTGGGAGTGTGACTAAGTGGGAATTTTGGCTGGAGAGAGGTCATTAGTAGCATTTTTGGCAACTGTGGGTGTTAGTAGAAACCGAATTTCCTTTGTGTTTTGCTACTTTTCTTTTTTGTTCATTTCAGGTCTTTTTCTGAAGTGGCGTCTCAAGCAATCTTGTTTCCATTTGGGTCTTTTTCTCCTCATTGCACCTTTGCCGAATGCACCGTTTCTTCATCTTTTCTTTCTCCTTCTTTTTTTCTAGCTAATTGCCGAATCGATAAGCCTCTGCCTTCACTTTCTTTTCTTTCCCCTTCACACTATTCGTCTTACCTTGCAAAATAATCTCGCGATTACTGCTCGTGTGCTGCTAAATCCCTTTTCTCGTTTCGGTTTTTCTCTGGCCGAATACAAAACTTTCTCTTCCTCTTATTATTCTTCCCTTCTCCCTTCAAAGCGTAAGCCGAAGCACTTAAAACTTGACCTTTTTAGTGTAGGGCCGAATCTATTAGGGTCTAGGCATATCCTTCTCTCTGTTCATTCAGCCTTCTGATCGCTGTAAATCAGAGTTTTAAAATTTATAAAAGAATGATCGAACCTGGAAACTAACTCTGACAACGATTAAAGGCAAGTGCACCTATCGAACATTAGTATAGTTTAGGCAAGACCGGATTGTCGAACCCAAAGGAACTAAAAGTACTAATACTAACTTTCTTTTTATTATTTAGCCTAAAATAAGTGAAGTTGTTTATTAATATAAATTAATTAACTACTAAACTAAAGACTCTAAGACAAAGAATAATGAATTTGGAAAATAACTTGGGAAAAACTCAGTTGATTTAGACGATACCCTAGGAAGAATCCACCTAGACTTCACTTGTTATCTAACACTGAACCATACGATTTATTCACTTAGTTTGATCCGTAAGACTCCCTAACGTATATTAAACCCTCTCTCGAGGCGAATAACATCTAACCCTAGGTTAATTAGTGGAACTCTCGTTCTCTTATAATAACCCCCTAGAATAGCAGTAAATCGATCTGTGGATTTCCATATTAGGTTTCACCCTAATCCGGCAAAATCTCGTCACCCTATCTCTAGGCGTGCGATCAACTCCGCTTAATTATGTTGGATCTACTCTTAGGCAGGGTCTATTCCTCCTCCACCTAAGCACATTAGATTTGGATTAAGTCCACGTAATTAAGAACAATCTAAGTTATTATCATATAATTCAAATAATCAAATAACAAGATTCATCATAGGTTTCATCCCCTTCGGGTATCCGAAGGGTTTAGTTCATAACAATAAAGAAAAACATCTCAAGAGAAAAGATAAAACAAAACATAAGAAATCCCTAAAACCCCCTGAAGGAATTGAAGAGGATATCCTCCGTCTTGAGTATAATTCCGGCTTCTTGAGATGGATCAACTGGCTATCCCTAAGTGAATCCCCACAAATCTGCCTTCTCTGGCCAAGCACGACGCCCCTAGACGATGGCTTTGGGCTCCCCCTTTCAGGTCATACTTAGGGTGTATTTATAGGCTTTTGAAATATGTTTCTTTCTTCTTAAGTATCCTTTCCCGAATGAAATTACTCTTTTCCACGGTAGAGGCACGGCCATGGCAGACGCCTGTGTAAATCGTGGCCAGGCCGTGTTCGAATTTCTTTAATGAGACACGGCTGTGTGAGTTGGGGTTAGACCGTGTTCTTGATGATTGACTTGGCACGACCGTGTGGGTCCAAGTCCAGGTCGTGTCGATTTCCTCTTTAGTCTGTTTTGGTCCGTTTTGAGCCCATTTCTCGTTTTTTTTATCATTGGGTGCTTCCCTGAGTATAAGACATGAAAAGAAAGGATTAATAGCACCTTTTTACATAAATCAAAGGATAATTCATCCAAAAGCATACTAAATGTGGGCCTAAAATATGTTACTATTTCGGTTTATCAAATACCCCCACACTTAAGCTTTTGCTTGTCCTCAAGCAAAATTCTCAACTTACAATTAAAACGAACTTCCTGTAATTCATAATAGTCATTAATAGTGTCTCATCATAATTCAGAGATAATTTATACATGGATAATTCAATTCAAAGTGTCCTAAAAATTCAAACAGTATAAGTCATAGATTTTGTAGCTCGAAAACATAGGCGTCTCCCCTTATCTAAATAATTACCTTTAATTTGAAATCGAAAAGGATTGAAATCCTCACAAAAGATTCACTCAAATCACTAAAAGTGTTTAAGGTTCAAAATTTAGGTACTCAAAAGTCAAACATGAAGAGTTAATCCCATAGGCTTGCATGAAAATCAAATCTCCACCACTGAAATATGAGATGAAACACAAATCAAAAGGTCTTTGTTAGGGTTGTAACGGGGCTAGGGTTAAGGTGTGGAGTAAGGTTGAATTAGAGGGTTAGAATTGAGATTGAATTGACAAATTACCTAACTAAGAACTAACGAACTAATAATAATAATTACATCAATTGAAAACTAATAATACTAATAATACGAGCTTCTTCTTCGATATTTGGAATTTAAAGAAATGTATAAGCTCATTTAATCTCATAACTAATAATGAATATACTTCGTTTTTTTTAAGAACAATCATAAATACATAATAAGGGATAAATTTCTAAAATTCATAATTAGGCAACTAATCAAATCAAATCTTGATATAAGGGTAGTCAAAGGGAATGGTGATAACAAAAACAAAGGGTTTCTGGGTTAATTTTAGCGGTTATGTCAATAAAAAGGGTTGTTAGGATTAAAAGGGGTTCACTAGGGGTTAATTTGTGAAGGTAGGCTTTTTATGGAGTAAGTGGGTTAAATCCTAGGTGCCTTTATCATCTCTATGTATCAAATCAAAAAAATATGGTCTCGACATGTATAATCGATGCAAGTTCTAGAATAACAAATCAGTGTTGACACACTCATAATCAATAGTGAGCAAGAAAAAGAATATATGCTCTATAAGGCTCAAAATCTCACAAAAATTATGGGTGTTTTGATGTCAACCTCGTAAATTTGAAACTTCAAAGTAATATTTAAACTCAGTTCGACAACCTAGAAAATTTTTAATTTTTGAAAAATAGACTTATCATGCTTGATTCTCTAGTATTCTTAGAATTTAATTATCAATGCACAATTATCAATGACTTAATCTAAAACATATCAATAAAAATCATAAATCATCAGAAATTTCATCCTAATCATAATATGAGAAACTTACTTTAAGACAAGGCATAATTCAAGGATTTTCAAATAATACTATAGTTAACCCCCCCACACTTAAGATGTACATTGTCCTCAATGTACAAAGGTAGATAATATCAAAATAATCATAAAATCGTAAGATGGGGAGAGAAGGGAAACTTCCTGAATTTTGGATGAAGCCAACGAAAAGAAACCGGATAGGATTGGAGGTGAGCGTGGGGAAGCGTCTCGAACTGGTTGAGTCCTCGAAGCAGGCATCCTAATTTCTTTTGTATCCTAAGCTAAATCTAAAGGGAATGAATAACAAGAAGAAAATAATAAAGAAAATAAAAGAAAGGAAATAAAAATAAAGATAAAAATAAATGAAAATAACAATAAAAATAAAAATAGAAATAAAAGTAAATATTTAAATAGTGATATGGTCCACGCCCTTGTTCGAGTTTAATCAGTCCGTGTTTTTCGTGATTTTGAATTTTGGGTGCGTTTAGGTGTTTTACCACAGCCGTGGGTCTCGTAGCACGCCCGTGTATTCTTCTCACGGTCCTTTAGAACGGGCATGTTTAACCCGTGCTCTTCAAGTCAGTAACCTCGCATGATAGTAGGGCACAGCCGTGTCTCGCCCGTGCTCAATAAGTCAGTAACCTAATACGGGAAGTCGGCATGGGCGTGGCTTTTTATCGCAGCCTGTGTTGGGAAAAGAAATCATTCTTTGTCATGCACGGTTACTAGCACGTCTGTGGTTTGTCCTTCTGGCTTCCACACAGCCACGGCCACGGCCGTGTGTAAGGCCGTGTGTTTTGGAATTCTGCACCCCTTGTTAGTTTAAAGTTAGGTGTAAAGAAGAGAAGAAAAAGAAAAATAAATTTAAAGCAAGATAAAAAAAAAAAAATTGTGTTAGTGCTCGGGTTGCCTCCCGAGAAGCGCTCGTTTATAGTCTTAAGCTAGACTCTCCTCTCGTTTGCTTTTTCAGGGTGGTTTGAGGAGTTGGAAGTCCTTCCTCATGCTATCATTTGTGTCTTTGTGAAAAAAATTAAGTCGAGATGTGTTTATAGTAAAAGTACCAAAAATAGGATTACTTACCTCGACTGTTCCGTGTGGGAAAACACTGGTTACCCTAAAAGATATTTCTTTGTTTGTGCTAGGGTCTAGAGGAGATATTTGAGGATCTGCCTGATCTAACAGTACTTGGTCCCCTATTTTGAAGTGGTTTGTTGTTCCTATTAGCTTTTTTGGGGGCTCCTTCGATATTATCTTGTGTGGTTCTGGTTCTTCGTCGTGTATCCCTAATTTCTCCTTGAAGTGTGTCTTCCACTCGTCTAGATCATCAAACTGAATCCTTCGATCTTCATGAGTTATTTTTTTGTTGGCATGGGGTTTAGGATCGGGTTCAGCTTGTATTTTTGGTGGTGCTTCACTGAAAATAAGGGTTAACCGAATGGTTATCGTGAGAATTTACGTTCTCACCTTGATTACTCGATGTTCTAGCCGAGTCGAGAGCCTTGATGGTGACTGTCTCATTACCTACGCAAAGTATGAGTTCTCCTGCATCAACATCAATTTTAGTCCTTGCAGTTGCTAAAAAGGGTCTTCCTAAAATTAGGGGGATCGAATTATCCTCATCCATGTCTAAGACAACAAAATCTATCGGGAAAACGAATCATCAATTTTTACAAGAACATCTTCGATAATACCCTAGAAATTCTAACAGCTTTTATCACCTAATTAAATGCTCATCCTAGTTTGTTTGGGTTTCCCTAGACCTAATTGTTTAAACAATTTATAAGGCATGACATTTATGCTTGCCCCTAAATCAGCTAACGCATTATCAACAGTTAGTCTACCAATTAAACATGGAATTGTAAAACTCCCTGGATCTTTTAACTTTTGTGCTAGTCTATTTTGGAGAATTGCTGAGCACTTTGCGTTAAGTTCCACATGTGACGACTCGTCTAACTTCCGTTTGTTTGTCAGAAGCTCTTTTAAAAATTTCCTAGAATCTGGCATCTGTGAAAGAGCTTCAAGTAATGGTAAGTTAATATGTAATTTCTTTAAAAGTTTAAGAAACTTACCGAACTGTTCTTCTGTGTCGTCTCTTCTTAATGCCTCAGGGTAAGGTACGCGAGGTTGGTACTCCTTGATTACCGGTTTTGGCTTGTCTTGTGTTACCTCAACTTTACCTTTTTCTACCTCATTTCCTTGTGTTGGACTGGATTCGTCTACTTCTTCGCTTTCTTGAGCTGTTATGGCTTGGATTTGCTCATTTAGATTAATTTCAGTATTACTCGGTAGACGCCCTTGCGGTCGTTCGGATAATAGCTTTGCAATTTCTCCGACTGACTGGGTAATTTCCCCGATTGCCTTTGAAAGTCCTCCAACTTGGTTCTCAATCGTTTTGATTGATGTTTGATGGGTTTCGAGTGTTGCTTCAGTTTTTCGGAAACGAGCTTCTGTGGATGCTATGAATTTGTTCAACGTTTCTTCAAGATTCGGCTTCTTTTCCTGTGGATAGAGCTGATTTTTGAAATTTTGAGGAGGTTGTTGTCTTTGATTTCCTTGATTTCCTTGTCCTCCCCATGAAAAATTTGGGTGGTTCCTGCAACCTGGATTATAATTATTACTATATGGGTTATTATTAGATCTGAAATTGTTACCTATATAGTTCATCTGTTCGCTCTCTGTGCCCGGTTGGTAGGGTGGGTACTCAGGATTTGCCACAGTTCCACTTGAGTCGCACTGCATGACTGGATGTACCTGCGAAGAACACAAACTATCAATCTTCTTATTCATCAACTCTACCTGATTTGATAGCATGGTTACTGCGTCGAGGTTGTAAGCTCCTGCTGTTTTTGTTGGCCTTGTTCTTATAACTTGCCACTGATAGTTATTCAGCGACATATCTTCAATAAACTCGTAGGCTGCCTCAGGAGTTCTATTATTCAGGGTTCCACCGGCGGCCGAGTCGATTAGTTGCCTCGTTGAGGGGTTTACACCGTTATAGAAAGTCTGGACTTGAAGCCACAAGGGTAAACCATGGTGCGGACACCTTCTCAAGAGATCCTTATATCTCTCCCATGCATCGTATAATGTCTCTAAATCCATCTGCACAAAGGAAGATATATCATTACGTAATTTGGCCGTTTTGGCCGGTGGGAAATATTTTAATAAAAAATTTTCGGTCATTTGTTCCCATGTAGTGATTGACCCTCGTGGTAACGAGTTTAACCAACGCTTAGCTTTATTTTTAATGAAAAGGGAAATAACCAAGTCGTATGGCATCATCGCACACGCCATTTATTTTGAAGGTATCACGAATTCTAAAAATTAGCTATATGAGTGTTTGGATCTTAAATCCAGAAACCATCAAATTGAACAAACTGTTGAATCATTTGTATAGTGTTAGGCTTTAATTCAAAATTATTAGCAGCTATAGCAGGCCTAACGATACTAGATTCGACTCCTGTTAAATGTGGTTTAGCATAATCAAACATAGTACGATGAGCATTATTTTCTCCCGCATCTTGTGGTGGAAGATTATTTTCGTCTATCCCTTCAGTAGGATTATATCTGTCTTCTCGCTCTCCTTGGTAATTTAGGGCTCGCCTAATTTCTCTGCGATTTCTCCGAGCGGTAGCTTCAATATCACTGTCGTATTCTAAAGGTCCTCTCGGGTTCCTTCTAGTCATAAACTAGAGGTACCTGCTAGGAAAAGAAAGAAAGAAAATTTAGCAAATTTAAAATTAAAACTAAACATAAAAATAAATTGTGAAAAATAAAATAAAAAAATAATGGCTAAAATAATAAAAATAGAGCTTTCTTAATATTTTAGTTCCCTAACACGGCGCTAAAAAACTGATCATTTGTAAATCGAGTTTTAAAATTTATAAAAGAATGATCGAACACGAAACTAACTCGACAACGATTAAAGGCAAGTGCACCTATCGAACAGTAGTATAGTTTAGGCAAGACCGGATTGTCGAACCCAAAAGAACTAAAAGTACTAATACTAACTTTCATTTTATTATTTAGCCTAAAATAAGTGAAGTTGTTTATTAATCTAAATTAACTAACTACTAAACTAAAGACTCTAAGACAAAGAATAATGAATTTGGAAAATAAATTGGGAAAAACTCAGTTGATTTAGACGATACCCTAGGAAGAATCCACCTAGACTTCACTTGTTATCTAACACTGAACCATACGATTTATTCACTTACTTTGATTCGTAAGACTCCCTAACGTATATTAAACCCTCTGTCGAGGCGAATAACGTCTAACCCTAGGTTAATTAGTGGAACTCTTGTTCTCTTATAATAACCCCCTAGAATAGCAGTAAATCAATCTGTGGATTCCCATATTAGGTTTCACCCTAATCCGGCAAAATCTCGTCACCCTATCTCTAGGCGTGCGATCAACTCCGCCTAATTATGTTGGATCTACTCTTAGGCAGGGTCTATTCCTCCTCCACCTAAGCACATTAGATTTGGATTAAGTTCACATAATTAAGAACAAACTAAGTTATTATCATATAATTCAAATAATCAAATAACAAGATTCATCATAGGTTTCATCCCCTTCGGGTATCCGAAGGGTTTAGTTCATAACAATAAAGAAAAACATCTCAAAAGAAAAGATAAAGCAAAACATAAGAAATCCCTAAAATCCCCTGAAGGAATTGAAGAGGAGATCCTCCGTCTTGAGTATAATTCCGGCTTCTTGAGATGGATCAACTAGCTATCCCTGAGTGAATCCCCACAAATAGGCCTTCTCTGACCTAGCACGATGCCCCTAGATGATGGCTTTGGGCTCCCCCTTTCAGGTCATACTTAGGGTGTATTTATAGGCTTTTGAAATACGTTTATTTCTCCCCAAGTATCCTTTCCCGAATGAAATTGCTCTTTTCCACGGCAGAGGCACGGCCATGGCACACGCCAGTGTAAATCGTGGCCAGGCCGTGTTTGGATTTCTTTAATGAGACACGGCCGTGTGAGTCGGGGTTAGACCGTGTTCTAGATGATTGACTTGGCACGGCCGTGTGGGTCCAAGTCCAGGCCGTGTCGATTTCCTCTTTAGTCTGTTTTGGTCCGTTTTGAGCCTGTTTCTCATTCTTTTTATCCTTGGGTGCTTCCTTGAGTATAAGACATGAAAAGAAAGGATTAAGAGCACCTTTTTACATAAATCAAAGGATAATTCATCCAAAAGCATACTAAATGTGGGCCTAAAATTTGTTACTATTTCGGTTTATCACCTTCGAATCTCGGAAATTGGTTGGTAAGTGTGACTATAGCCGAATCTGGGGTTGGTGTTTCTTTTTGTTTCGTTGTGTTTTACTTTGGTCAAAAAGGCTTTCATCCCCGTTACCATGGAGATATTTATCGCTAACACCTTCTTTTTCATCGAATGTTCTAGGGACTCGTCATTATTAGCCAAAGTCTAGGGTTGATTATCCCTCCCTTGCAAGAGATCTCTTGTTTGGTGGTAAGTAGTGTAGATTGATTTAACGGTTTCAATTTTATGGAGATGTCTTAACAAGGGTTGAGGCTAATTGATTGGAACTGTTGTTTTCATAGGTGCTTAATCTTGGGAGCTTCAACCTACAACCCATAACAGGTGCGTAAGCTCACACCACTATTTATCCTGATATGCTACGTTCTGTGAAACGGCTAAAAGCCGAAATACCGAAAAGCCAGAGTATTAGCAACTGAGATCTCCCGAGCGTGCGAGCACTCGTGGAGATAAATCGAGTCAATAGTGGTGGCGATAGACTGTTGGGAGGGTCTCAAACTCTCTTGTAGGACTGAGGTTGTAATGCGCCTTGTTGAGCCGAAGTGGGCTAAGTGGGCCCAATGGGCTAATGGGCCATAGGGGCGAAATCTGTGGTAAGTGCCGAACGATTGATGCAGCTGCGAAGTCCGCAGAATCGAGATCGAAAATGGGTTGTTTGGGCCACACAAGCGTGTGGGCCCGTTTGGGCTGAAATAGGACTTTAGGCCCAATTGCACCATTTTGACCAGAAATGGAACTTGTGTCGCTCGAGGTGACAATAGGCCTTCGGAAAGGCCGTTATAGGGGTAAAATTACCGAATTACCCTTGGTGGGTAAATTACTGAATTACCCTTGGTGGGTAAATTACCGAATTACCCTTAGTGGGTAAATTACCGAATTGCCCTTAATGGGTAAATTACCGAAATACCCTTGGTGGGTAAGTTATCGAAATGCCCTTCATGGGTAAAATTACCGAATTACCCTTGATGGGTAAATTACTGAAATACCCCCGAGGGGTGTAATTACCGTTCTACCCCTAAATGATAAAATGACCGTTATACCCTTTGTGATAGTTAATTGATGTATGCATAATGTTTTTATAACTGTATATTATTGTGATACACTGCCTTCATAACATATTGCATTGGGTTGGGATTTTTTGATTGGAAGAAGTACCGTTATAGTGGCATCGCCACGTGTTCTGATTCTAGTGGCTCAGCCACGATTACCGTTATTCGCAGCTTGGCTGCATTACTGGATAGTTGGTTGGGTGGGTTGACTTGGTCCCCATATGGATAGATGGTTGGTACGGGTGGAGAGTTTGGCTGGATTGGGTTGGGTTGCATGTTCATCGCATTGATATGATATAGGGCTTAGGCCCAGTTATTCTGACCGAGGGGCTTAGGCTCAGATCGATACCGTATGGGTGGGCCCCGAGACGGTGACCGTAATAGGGGATTACACACTGAGTTCTCGTAAATCACCCTTTCTTTTAACCGTACAGGTAATCCCCAGCCGTAAAGGATTTGGAGCTGCGAGGGACTCAGAGGTGGCCACAGGACCGACATGTTTGAAAATTGAACTTAGTAATTTTATCTTTATTTTATTTTAATTATTGGGTTAAAATTTTTGTAATAAGGCTTTTGGGATTTTCTTTTTAACTTTTATTTGGTATGCCTTTTAGTTACAAACTTCTAATATATTAAACGTGGGTTTCCTTTAAAACAATTTTTGTAACACCCCTTACCCGTCTTCAAGCCGGGACAAGGTTCGAGGCATTACCTAACTAATCTTGCTTAAACATCTCTAGTAGGGTTACAAAGTCTAGTTTAAACCCATCACTTACTTATACTTGGCCTAAGAGGACCTAAACATACTTTCGAGAGGTATCGAGACTATTCCGGGGACATTTACACGTTTGAGAAACCTTTCAACAAAACAGGGGTTACACGCTCGTGTGAGTCTAGGGACACGCCCGTGTGCCCCTAAGACATGCCCGTGTCTACCACCCGTGGTCGAAACTGACCAATTTCACACGGCCTTGACACGCCCGTGGCCTTGGCCCGGGTGCCAAACCTTGGCATTCTGACTAATCCACATGGCCCACACACACTCCAGTGTGTCTCAATCATGTGGCGATTTAAATTCCAAGTGCATGGTGCAGACTTCACACGGCCTGGGCACACGCCCATGTGCTAGCCGTGCCGCTCACACAGTCTAGACACACGCCCGTGTGTCTACCCATGTAGAAAATTAGAAGGCTATCTACCAAGCCCTTTGCCACCCTACATTGCAAACATACATACTCCAATTCCATTCAACGTAATTCATGACCCAAAGACACATCTAAATACTCAATTCAACATTCATACACAAGGGCATACACTTCAAGAAAATCACTTTCATTAAACAAAAGAATTTCCCAAGTATTTGCCTAACTTAAGGCCATTTAAAAAATGACTTTAGTAACATACATAGCCAACACTTTGGCTAACAATTACAACTTAACAAAATACTCGAGTCCTATACATGCCATACTCAAAATAAGTCTAAATTGTTATACCAAAGTGATGTCGATAGTGTGATTTTCGAACTCCTACGTCCACGATCCTCGAGTTATCTTGGCAATACTACAAGGAAGAAGGGCAATGAAAGGGGTAAGCATAAAGCTTAGTAAGTTTGCATGAATATAAATAGCAACAATAAGCTCATAAAATAATCCATCCATGATATTAACTAACCATACACAAGTCATAGGCATCTTGCCATACTTACTCACAATTGCCCTTATTTAGCACATATCATGCCACATGTCGTAAATGTTTCTTCGTGACTCATTCACGAGTACCTGTATTCACTCATTCATATGACTTTAGTGCAAATCTCATTTCTACTTCTAAACTCATCTACTTATCCCTTTAATCACTGGGGATAGTCAAAGACGTATATTTAACATCGTTCATGTAAAGACGAAGCCAATGCCACATCCCCGAGGTGGTCTTACATGGAGTTACTTCTAAATGCCAATGCCATATCCCGGATATGGTCTTATATGGACTTTCACATCAATTATCGATGCCACATCCCGAATGTAGTCTTAACGAGTTTCTTATTCTTTTTCGAAGCCATATCCCGAATATGGTCTTATACGAGATCTGAACTCGGTACCGAAGCCATATCCCAGACATGGTCTTATACGGGACTTTATCTGATTCACATCTCGATGATAGCAATCCCATATTCATTATAGTCCACTATGACTTCAACATCATACTTAACATCAATTTCTCATTTCAATGAAGTATCATACATCAATGTGATACCAATCATTTTCAATTATGCTAACATAAATATTTCATTAATCACATACAAATTTACCTCGATTTCAAAATGAGCTAGCTCGATGATTTAGTCCGAGACTTTGTTCTTTCCCCGATCGAGGCGGATCCTCGGTTCTTCTTGCTCTATAACAACAATTTAGCTCATTTTAATCATCTCATTAATAAAGCATTTCAATAATCATGCTTAGGCAAAATTACTATTTTGCCCCTAGACTTTGGCAAATTGACCATTTTGCCCTTAGGCTCGGAAATAAATTCTAATCACATTTCTACCTTCAACAAGCCTAGGTGAACATTTAATACTCTTATAGCTATCATTAAAACTCAACATTTCACATATTTTCTATAATTTTGTAACCTTTTCATCAAGGTCCAAATTAGGTGTTTTCAAGACAACACCTTTCACAAAAGTTGTTCATCCAACAACTAAGACTCATTTTCTTCCATAAAAATGCAGCAAATAACAATGAAAGCTCTCATGTTGAAACTCTAAACTTTGCATCATATTGCACAATAGTCCTCTCATTTGAAAGCTTAAGTTCTAGGGGTCTTAAAAGTACAATTATCATAAAGAAAAATCATCAAAATCACTTACTAGAATGGAGGAGAGCTTGCCGAAAATTATGAGCTTTCAAAACCCTATTTTTCTTGCAAATTTCAGTGGAGAAAGATGGTATTTTCTCTTTTTTATTCTAATATTAAACTAGTCAAATAAGTCACCAACTATCAACTACTTTGACCAATTTTTTGTCCATCTTTGTCTCCTATGCTAGTCCATGGCCGGCCAAGCATATATTGGGGGTCTAATTGCCTTTTATAGACCTCCAATTTACATTCTAAGGCTATTTGGTACCTTTATCTTATAGAATGGAACTTTCGTACTTTATGCGATTTAGTCCTTTTTTCGCGATTCAACGTGAAATCGCTAAAATTAAAGCACCAAAATTCTCATGCACATATGCTATCATGCTCCGACTCATAATATAACATGAAAATAAATTTCTCAAGTCTCAGATTAGTGACCCTGAGATCACTATTTCGACTAGCCCCTAAATCGGGCTGTTACAATTCTCCCCCTTAAGAATTTTCGTCCCCAAAAATCTTACCAGTAAAAAGGTTGGGATATTGGTTTCTCATCATTTCCTTGGGCTCCCATGTAGCCTCTTCTATTCCGTGCATTTTCCATAAAACTTTCACAAGGGCTATGCTTTTGTTTCTCAACTGCTTGACCTTTCGCGCCAAAATCTTAACCGGCTCTTCACCATAAGTCAAGTCCGGTCGTATCTCTACCTCTATTGGTACAGTGGCATGTGAAGGATCTGAACAGTATTGGCGCAACATGGATACGTGAAAGACATCATGAATCTTTTCTAGTTCAGGTGGCAAGGCCAACCGATAAGCTACCGGTCCTATCCTCTCGGTAATTTCATAAGGTCCGATAAAGCGTGGACTTAATTTGCCCTTCCGGCCAAATCTAAGGACTTTCTTCCAAGGTGATACTTTCAAGAACACTTTATCACTGACTTTGAATTCTATCTCTTTCCTTTTCAAATCTGAATAGGACTTTTGCCTATCTGAGGCGACTTTCAGACAATCACGTATCACTTTTACTTTTTCTTCAGTTTCCTTAACCAAATCGACCCCGTGTATCTGTTTCTCTCTGAGTTCTGACCAATACAAGGGCGTGCGGCACTCACGCCCATACAATGCCTCATAAGGCGCCATCTTCAAACTTGACTGAAAACTGTTGTTGTAGGCGAATTCCACCAACGATAAGTATTTCTCCCAACTACCTTGGAATTCTAAAACACAACATCAAAGCATGTCCTCAAGTATCTGGATTACCCTCTCCGACTGTCCGTTGGTTTGTGGATGGAAGGCTGTACTGAAATTTAATTTCGTGCCCAAGGCTTCTTGCAATTTTTTCCAAAACCGTGACGTGAATCCCGGATCTCTATCCGGAATGATCGATAATGGTACACCATGGAGTCTTACTATCTCTGACATGTACAAGTCTGCCAATTTATCAAGCGAATAGTCGACTCGTACTGGTATAAAATGGGCTGACTTTGTGAGTCTATCAACCACTACCCATACTGCATCTTTCTTCTTTGGAGTCAATGGTAAGCCCGTCACAAAGTCCATGGTAATACGGTCCCATTTCCACTCATGAACCATAATGGGCTGAAGTAAACCCGAAGGTACTTGATGTTTAGCCTTCACTTGCTGACAAATCAGGCATTTCGATACAAACTCAAAAATGTCTTTCTTCATACCAAGCCACCAATTCCATTTCTTCAAATCATTGTACATCTTCGTGCTGCCTGGGTATACATTCAAACATCCGCTATACGCTTCATGCAAGATTTTATGAATAAGCTCGTCATTTCTGGGTACATAGACCCTATCTCGAAATGTCAGACATCCATCAGGATTTACCCAAAATTCTGACTCCACGCTCGACTCACATAAAATTCTTTTGGCTTGCAAACTGTTATCATCTTTCTGAGCTTCAAAGATTTCTTGGAGAAACAACGGTTTAGCCCTCAATTCTGCTAAAACAAAACCATCATCAAACAAGGTCATCTGAGTACTCATGGCTCTTAGTGCAAACAATGATTTTCTGCTCAAAGCATTGGCGACTACGTTCGCCCTTCCCGGATGGTAGTCAATTTCCAACTCATAATCCTTAATTAACTCTAACCACCTTCGTTGCCTCAAATTCAATTCCTTTTGAGTCATCAAATATTTTAGGCTTTTATGGTCGGTGAAAATCCGACACCTTTCACCATATAAATGATGCCTCCAAATTTTTAACGCAAACACAATTACGGCCAACTCTAAATCGTGAGTCGGGTAATTCTTCTCGTGCGGCTTCAATTGCCTAGAGGCTTACCATCTTGCATGAGTACACAACCCAATCCGTTCAAGGACGCGTCACTATAAACCAAAAATTCTCTTCCCGGCTCAAGTTGCACCAAAACAGGGGTCTCAGTTGTAACAACCCGATTTAGGGCCTAGTAAGAATAGTGGTGTGAGACCACAAATCCGAGGTGAATTTATGAGTTTTTAAGGTTCATGCCGTGTTTGCATGTTAGTGTGAAAGTTTCATGAAGCAATTTTGCTAAATTGAAGTTGAATGGTCAAAAAGGACCAAATTGTAAAAGTTGTAAAATGTGAGTTTCTAGAAGCATTTTGTATGAAATAGCTCTAGAATAGCAATTATAAGTCCTTAAATAGCAATTTTCCCAAATTATAAATTTTGGACAAAAATGGACATGAGTTAGTAAAATAGAAATTTTTAAAGAGAAGGGCATTTTGGTCATTTGTCTATTAAGTGATTAAAATAGGAAAAAGATGATAAAAATTTCATTCATCTTCTTCCTTCCCTTGCCGAAAAATTTGAAGACTCCATAGCTAGGGTTCTTCATTTTTTCAAGCTTGCTAGTAAGTTCATCTTAGCCCTGCTTTTTAATATTCTTCGTGTTTTTGAAGTCCTCGTATTATAAATTAGCTATTTTTAGCTATAAAATAAGCTAAGATGCATGTTCAAAAATTCATCTATGAATGACATTCTTGTTAAATGATGTTTTATGGAAGATTAAGAGAGTTTGATGTTAGATAAACATCTTTTCCTTAATGAATTTCATGAAATATGATAGTATGGACTAGTTTGTAAAAGTTTTGAAATTAGTCATACCTATTAGAAATAATGAGAATTGATAATGGCTATAGTAGAGAAAATGAATCAGCTAAGCATGTAGTCTAAGAAAGTTGAATGAAAATTATTTTACGAGCCTTGGGGCAAAAGTGCAAATATGAGAAAGTATAGGGGCAAAATAGTAATTTTGCCCAAGTATGAGTAAAGGGTCAATTTAGTCAATGTGAATATTAAATGATCTATTTATGACTATAGATCAAGAAAAACGAAGCCCGGATCGAAATCGAGGCAAGAACAAGGTCGAGGGCTAAATTGCATACCTAGCTACATTTTGTATATTGAGGTAAGTTTGTATGATTTCTAAGCTTTATGATTTATATCATTGAATTGCTTAGTATAATATATAATGTTATTACGAAAATGTTTAATGTTATGTTAAACAAAGAAATTAATGAGATCATGTATGAGAAAGTCCGTATAAGACCAAGCCGAGGCATGGCATCGGCAATCAAGCAAGTTTATCATGTAAGTCCAAGGACCCAAGCTTGGCATTGAACAAGTTATCATGAAAGTCCAAGGACCCAAGCTTGGAATTGAACAAGTTATCATGAAAGTCCAAGGACCCAAGCTTGGCATTGAACAAGTTATCAAGAGGAAGATTTCATATAAGTCCAAAATATGGCTTTAGCATCAAGTTCATGGTAAGAGATTTGGTATTCTCGGTTATTCATAGGAATTCATCGGGCAAATGAGATAAGCTCACAAGAGATAACAAGAAAGTTTAGTAAGCAAAATCATTATCAAGTGGGGACAAATATTAGTCATATTATGAATGATAAAATAGAGATTATGATTACTATGTTAAAGTATGCTGATCAAGTGATACAAGTATCTTGTTTACTTCACAAGTATGAGACTAGTAAGTATTACAAGGCATGTAAGAACCAAGTATGAGCAAATAAGCTTTATAGTTGAAATTATGATACCATTGATTATGTCAAATGGTTTATTTAAGCAAGTATGTTGATATGTGTTTTATATGCAAACTTACTAAGCTAAATGCTTACGTCTTTAATTCTTTCTTTTCATGTAGTCCCGCCAAGCTAAACCGTGGATCATTGAAGTCGGAGCTCGTAGCACACTATCAATCGCCATTTTGGTATAGCCAAGTTGATTTTAAGTATGGCATATATAGGAAACATTTCATTTTGAGTATATGTCTTAGAAAGGGGTAAAAGTATGGGCTGTCAAGTTTATTATTCTTTTGTAAATGGCTAAGTGATTGGCCAAGTTTGACTAAGAATGTATGTTATTAATATCAATGAAGCATGTTATATTGTTCATGAATGATGTAATAATTGAGTTGCTGAATTGAGCTTGAGTTTGGTCTTAATTTCAGGATGGAAATTGGCTTGGTAAATAGCCCCTAAGTGCCTACACGGTTAGACACACGGGCATGTGCCTAGGCCGTGTATAAACTGCACCTTAGTCTTATAAGTCAGAATAGGCCACGGACCAATCCTACGACCGTGTGTTAAGGCCGTGCATGACACAAGGTTAGAACTTGGGCGTGTGCCCGGTCGTGTGAAATAAGTCAGTATATCAAGATGTAGTACACGGTCTAAGTCCACGGGCATGCCATGGCCGTGTGTTATAAGTCAGAATGCTAAGCTTTTTCACACGGGCTAGGACCACGGGCGTGCTATGGCCGTGTGGAAATCGGCAGAATACTGAGTTTTAAGGGCACGGTCTAAGGACATGGGCGTGTATGCCTATGCACGGGCGTGTCTTATATTACACGGGCATGTAACCCCTGTTTCAAAGAAAAGTTTTTCGATAAGGTTCCAAAAGTTTACCAGTACAAGTTTAAGGCCTCGTAGGCCCATGAAATGTACGAATTGTTTAAGAATGAGAAGTTTTAATTTTGGAACGAAATTTTATAGCCCGTAATGTCATGATTAAGCAAGTTCAAGCATAGTAATGTCTCGTATCCGGTCTGAGCCTCGAACTCGGGTATGGGGTGTTACATTTAGTGGTATCAGAGATACGGTTTAGTCGGTTCTAGGACTAACGTAGCACGAGCACGAGTCTATCTATACATGCCATACGTAAGAATGTTTTTATAATGATGGTGTGACGACTCTTGACGACTTAAATTATGTTTATATATAATAAATGGATCCTGAAAAAGATATGGCGGATGACGTGGAGAGTAATGCGCCAGCTCCCGCTGAAGGGACGGTGCCGAATGAGAACGAGTTTAGACCCACTACGGTGAGTCAAGGAGGAGGAGAAGAGGCTAGAGAAGCCTTCCTCCATATGATGAACACATGGTACACCGAGTTCGTTCGTACGAACCCGAATGCACAACCCCCTTCACCCCTACCTGTTCCACAACCTATTCCAGTAGCCCCTCAAGTAATAGAGGTGGCAAGAAGAGTTAAGCCTCCAGTTGATAGGATCAGGAAACATGGGGCAGAAGAATTCCGGGCTAGAAAAGATGACGATCCAGAAAGAGCTAATTTCTGGTTAGAAAATACCATCGTATTATTTAATGAATTATCATGCACACTGAGAAAGCATGAAGTGTGTAGTCTCCTTTTAAGAGATTCGCCTATCAATGGTGGAACACCCTTGTATCAGTGGTACCAAGGGAGAAGATCACATGGGAATTCTTCCAAGAAGAGTTTAAGAAAAAGTATATCAGTCAAAGGTTTGTGGACCAGAAAAGGAAAGAATTCCTAGAACTGAAGCAAGGCAAGATGTCAGTGACCGACTATGAGCGTGAGTTTGTAAGACTCACCAAATACGCTCGAGAATGTGTGTCCACCGAAGCCATCATGAGTAAAAGATTTGAAGATGGGCTGAATGAGGACATCAAACTGTTTTTTGCTATCCTAGAACTGAAGGAATTTGTGGTGCTAGTCGAAAGGGCTTGTAAAGCCTAAGAACTAGTAAAAGAAAAGAGGAAATTTGAAACGGAGTCTCGTGACTCTAGAAAGAGACAGTGGAATAAGTTATTCCAATCTTTATCCAAGAAGTTAAGAGATTTCCCTACCCAATCGGCTACTTCCATTGGGTTTTCAAAGAAAGACAAGAGCAAGCAATATTCAGGGAATAAAGCACAGACTACTTCAGTTGCAAGTGTTGGGAACATTAGATTCGATAGACCCAAATGCCCATATTGTGGCAAACGCCATTTAGGGGAATGCCGAGCACACGAAAATGCATGCTTTAGATGTGGTTCTCAAGACCACTATATAAAAGATTGTCCAGAGATGATGAAAGAAGAAAGAACTCAAAACCCGAGATCCGGGGGTATGGTCCGAGGAAGACCGCAGAGTAACCCAGGAAGTGCAGCAAGGGGAAGAGGTAACCCTAGAGAGCAGGCTGCGAGACCGAGGGTAGAGCACCTGCAAGGACTTATGCCATTCCCGCTCTCGAAGAGGCATCTTCCCATGATGTTATTACGGGTACCTTTTCTCTTCATGATATCAAAGTTATTGCTTTAATAGATCTCGGATCCACACACTCTTACATTTGCATGAAATTAGTATCCGATTTGAGTATGCCTATAGACTCTACTGAATTTATGATTAAGGTGTCTAATCCTTTAGGCAAGAGTGTGTTAGTTGATGAAGTATGTAAAGATTGTCCATTAATGATTAGAGGTCATTGTTTTAAAGCAAACCTTATGTTGTTACCATTTGATGAGTTTGACCTCATTCTCGGTATGGATCGGTTGATCGCCCATAATGTAATAGTTAATTGTGGGAAGAAATACATTGAGATGAGATGTGAGAATTGGGACACCCTTCACATAGAATCGGATGAACAGTAGGTTACTGGATTGTGATTTCCCATATGACTGACATTGCAATTACATGAGAAAAGGGTATGAGGCATATCCGGCCTTTGTGATGAATGATAAAGAAACCGGGTCAAAGATTGAGTCGGTCTTATAGTATGTGAGTACTTGGATGTCTTTCTGAAGAATTACCGGATTACCTCCAATTAGAGAAGTTGAGTTCACATTGAGCTAGCTTCCCAGATCTTTGTACCAATATCTATTACTCCTTATAGAATGGCTCCAACGGAGTTGAAAGAGTTGAAGACATAGTTGCTAGAGTTAACAGACAAAGGCTTTGCAAGGTCAAGTTGTTCTCCCTGGGGTGCTCCAGTTTTATTTGTGAAAAAGAAGGATGGCACTATGAGATTGTGCATAGATTACCGTCAGCTTAATAAAGTGACAGTAAAGAACAAGTACCCATTGCCAAGGATCGATGATTTGTTCGATCAATTGAAAGGAGCCACCGTGTTCTCTAAGACAGACTTGAGATCAGGGTACTACCAGTTGAGAGTAAAGGATTCAGATGTGTCCAAGACAACTTTTCGAACAAGGTATGGGCATTATGAATTCTTAGTCATGCCCTTTGGTTTGACCAATGCTCCTGCAGTATTCATGGACTTAATGAACCGCATTTTTAGACCATACCTCGACAAGTTTGTAGTCGTTTTTATTGACGACATACTGATTTATTCCCAAGATGAGAATGAGCATGCTGAGCACTTACGGTCAGTTTTACAGACTCTTCGAGAAAATCAGTTATATGCCAAGTTCAGTAAAAGTGAATTTTGGCTCAGGAAAGTAGGATTTCTGGGACATATTGTCTCAGGAGAAGGGGTTCGAGTAGACCCAAGTAAGATCTCGGCCATTATGGACTGGAAACCACCAAAGAATGTCACTGAGATTAGAAGTTTTCTAGGCTTAGCCGATTATTATAGATGATTCGTCAAGGGGTTTTCTATGATCGCAACCCCGATGATGAAATTGTTACAGTAAAACGTGAAGTTTGAGTGGACAGAACGATGCCAACAAAGTTTCGAGAAGTTGAAGGCAATGTTGACAAAAGCCCCAGTTTTAGTACAACCTGAGACAGGGAAAGAATTTGTGATTTACAACGATGCATCCTTAAATGGATTAGGTTGTGTACTTATGCAAGAAGGCAAAGTTATTGCTTATGCCTCCGCATGATTGAAGCCTCATGAGAAGAATTATCCGACGCATGATTTAGAATTGGCTGCCATAGTCTTCGCATTGAAGATATGGAGACATCACCTATATGGTGAGAAATGTCAGATTTTCACTGATCATAAAAGTTAAAAAGTACTTGATGACGCAGAAAGAGTTGAACTTAAGACAACGGAGATGGTTAGAGTTGATAAAAGATTATGAGATGGTCATTGATTACCATCCCGAGAAGGCGAACGTGGTCGCCGACGCTTTGAGCAGAAAATCCTTATTTGCATTAAGGGCAATGAATTCACGGATGACTTGGTCCGATGATGGTTCTATTCTAGCTGAGTTGAGAGCTACACCAATTTTCCTCCAAGAGATCGTTGAAGCCCAAAAAGAGGATAGTGAATTGCAAGTTAATAGAGCTCAGTGCGAGACAAATGTTGAGTCTGACTTCCGGATTAGTCCCAATGGAAGTCGGCGTTCAAAGATAGAGTTTGTGTACCGAGAAAAGAAGAGCTTATTCAGAAAATTTTGCATGAGGCCCATAATGGATGTTTATCTGTACATCTGGGTAGTACCAAGATGTATAATGACTTGAAGCAACAGTATTGGTGGCCGAGAATGAAGAAAGATATTTCAGAATTTGTTTCCAAATGCTAGATTTGTCAGCAAGTAAAGGCTGAACACCAAGTACCTTCGGGTTTGCTTCAACCCATTTTAGTTCCGGAGTGGAAATGGGACTGTATTGCTATGGATTTTGTAACGGGTTTACCGTTGTCTCCGAGCAAGAAAGATGCTGTATGAGTTATGGTTGATAGACTTACGAAATTGGCCCATATTATACCTGTACGAGTTGATTACTCACTAGACAAGTTGGCAAACTTGTATGTTTCAGAAATTGTAAGACTTCATGGAGTTCCCTTGTCAATCATATCGGATAGAGATCCGAGATTCACATCCAAATTTTGGAAGAAGTTACAAGAGGCCTTGGGTACAAAGTTGAACTTTATTACCGCTTTTCATCCTCAAACTGACGGTCAATCAGAGAGGTTAATTCAAGTACTCGAGGATATGCTCAGATGTTGTATTCTTGAATTCCGAGGCAATTGGGAAAAATTTCTCCCATTAGTAGAGTTTGCCTACAATAATAGCTTTTAGTCGAGCTTAAAGATGGCACCTTATGAGGCTTTATATGGGCGTAAGTGCCGAACGCCTTTATATTGGACTGAACTTAAAGAAAACCAAATTCACGGGGTTGATTTGGTTAGAGAAGCTGAAGAGAAAGTGAAAGTGATACGAGAAAGTTTAAAAGTCTGCATCGACAGACATGAAAGTCATATTCGGACTTAAAGAGAAAAGAGATAGAGTATCAAGTCGGAGATAAAATTTTCTTGAAAGTGTCACCTTGGAGAAAAGTTCTCAGATTTGGCCGAAAAGGCAAGTTGAGTCCACATTTTATTGGACCGTATGAGATTACCGAGAAAGTTGGGCTTGTAGCTTATAGATTGGCTTTTCCATCAGAGTTAGAAAAGATACATGATGTGTTTCACGTGTCAATGTTAAGACGCTACCGATCAGACCCTTCGCATGTAATTCCCCAGTCAGAGGTAGAGATTCATCCCGACATGACTTATGGTGAAGAACCAGTCAAGATATTAGCTTGGGAAGTGAAGCAGCTAAGAAAGAAAAGTATTTCCTTAGTGAAATTATTGTGGCAAACACATGGAATAGAAGAAGCCACATGGGAACCAGAAGAGAGTATGAGAAACCAGTATCCAAACTTTTTTGCTGGTAAGATTTTCGAGGACGAAAATCCCTAAGGGGGAGAATTTTAACAGCTCGATTTAGGGCCTAGTTGGAATAGTGGTGCGAGACCATGAATCCGAGGTGAATTTATGAGTTTTTAAGGTTCATGCCATGTTTGCATGTTAGTGTGAAAGTTTCATGAAGCAATTTTGCTAAATTGAAGTTGAATGGTCAAAAAGGACCAAATTGCAAAAGTTGTAAAATGTGAGTTTCTAGAAGCATTTTGTATGAAATAGCTCTAGAATAGCAATTATAAGTCCTTAAATAGCAATTTTCCCAAATTATAAATTTTGGACAAAAATGGACATGAGTTAGTAAAATAGAAATTTTTAAAGAGAATGGCATTTTGGTCATTTGTCTAATAAGTGATTAAAATAGGAAAAAAGATGATAAAAATTTCATTCATCTTCTTCCTTCCCTTGCCGAAAATTTGAAGACTCCATATCTAGGGTTCTTCATTTTTTTTCAAGTTTGCTAGTAAGTTCATCTTAGCCCCGTTTTTAATATTCTTCGTGTTTTTGAAGTCCTCGTATTATGAATTAGCTATTTTTAGCTATAAAATAAGCTAAGATGCATGTTCAAAAATTCATATATGAATGACATGCTTGTTAAATGATGTTTTATGGAAGATTAAGAGATTTTGATGTTAGATAAACATCTTTTCCTTAATGAATTTCATGAAATATGATAGTATGGACTAGTTTGTAAAAATTTTGAAATTAGTCATACCTATTAGAAATAATGAGAATTGATAATGGCTATAGTAGATAAAATGAATCAGCTAAGCATGTAGTCTAAGAAAGTTAAATGAAAATTATTTTACGAGCCTTGGGGCAAAAGTGCAAATATGAGAAAGTATAGGGGCAAAATAGTAATTTTGCCCAAGTATGAGTAAAGGGTCAATTTAGTCAATGTGAATATTAAATGATCTATTTATGACTATAGATATAGAAAAACGAAGCCTGGATCAAAAACGAGGCAAGAACAAGGTCGAGGGCTAAATTGCATACCTAGCTGCATTTTGTATATTGAGGTAAGTTTGTATGATTTCTAAGCTTTATGATTTATATCATTGAATTGCTTAGCATAATATATAATGTTATTATGAAAATGTTTAATGTTATGTTAAACAAAGAAATTAATGAGATCAAGTATGAGAAAGTCCATATAAGACCAAGCCGAGGTATGGCATCGGCAATCAAGCAAGTTTATCATGTAAGTCCAAGGACCCAAGCTTGGCATTGAACAAGTTATCATGTAAGTCCAAGGAACCAAGCTTGGCATTGAACAAGTTATCATGAAAGTCCAAGGACCCAAGCTTGGCATTGAACAAGTTATCAAGAGGAAGATTTCATATAAGTCCTTGTCAAGACATGGCCTTGAAACCAAGATGAGATATCCCATGTAAGACCATATCCAAAATATGGCTTTAGCATCAAGTTCATGGTAAGAGATTTGGTATTCTCGTTTATTCATAGGAATTCATCGGGCAAATGAGATAAGCTCACAAGAGATAACAAGAAAGTTTAGTAAGCAAAATCATTATCAAGTAGGGACAAATATTAGTCATATTATGAATGATAAAATAGAGATTATGATTACTATGTTAAAGTATGCTGATCAAGTGATACAAGTATCTTGTTTACTTCACAAGTATGAGACTAGTAAGTATTACAAGGCATGTAAGAACCAAGTATGAGCAAATAAGCTTTATAGTTGAAATTATGATACCATTGATTATGTCAAATGGTTTATTTAAACAAGTATGTTGATATGTGTTTTATATGCAAACTTACTAAGCTAAATGCTTATGTCTTTAATTCTTTCTTTTCATGTAGTCCAGCCAAGCTAAACTGTGGATCATTAAAGTCGGAGCTCGTAGCACACTATCAATCGCCATTTTAGTATAGCCAAGTTGATTTTAAGTATGGCATGTATAGGAAACATTTCATTTTGAGTATATGTCTTAGAAAGGGGCAAAAGTATGGGCTGTCAAGTTTATTATTCTTTTGCAAATGGCTAAGTGATTGGCCAAGTTTGACTAAGAATGTATGTTATTAATACCAATGAAGCATGTTATATTGTTAATGAAAGATGTAATAATTGAGTTGCTGAATTGAGCTTGAGTTTGGTCTTAATTTCAGGATGGAAATTGGCTTGGTAAATAGCCCCTAAGTGCCTACACGGTTAGACACACGGGTGTGTGTCTAGGCCGTGTATAAACTGCACCTTAGTCTTATAAGTCAGAATAGGCCACGGACCAATCCCACGGCCGTGTGTTAAGGCCGTGCATGACACACGGTTAGAACTTGGGCGTGTGCCCGGTCGTGTGAAATAAGTTAGTATATCAAGATGTAGTACACGGTCTAAGTCCACGGGCGTGCCATGGCCGTGTGTTATAAGTTAGAATGCTAAGGTTTCTCACACGGGCTAGGACCACGGGCGTGCTATGGCCGTTTGGAAATTGGCAGAATACTGAGTTTTAAGGGCACGGTCTGAGGACATGGGCGTGTATGCCTATGCACGAGCGTGTCTTATATTACACGGGCGTGTAACCCCTATTTCAAAGAAAAGTTTTTCGATAAGGTTCCGAAAGTTTACCTGTACAAGTTTAAGGCCTCGTAGGCCCATGAAATGTACGAATTGTTTAAGAATGAGAAGTTTTAATTTTGAAACGAAATTTTATAGCCCGTAATGTCATGATTAAGTAAGTTCAAGCATAGTAATGTCTCGTATCCGGTCTGAGCCTCGGACTCGGGTATGGGGTGTTACATCAGTCAACAGTGTCTTTAGTTTTTCAAAACTCTGTTGACACTTTTTTGTCCAATCAAACTTCACATCTTTTTGCAAAAGTTTAGTCATCGGGGTAACTATCATGGAAAACCCCTTGACAAAACGCGTATAATAGCCAGCTAGGCCTAGAAAACTCCTTACTTCAGTTACGCCCCTCGGCGGTTTCCATTCAATAATTGCTGAATTCTTACTCGAGTCGACTCTAATCCCGTCTCCCGAGACAATGTGTCTCAAAAATCCCACTTCCTCGAGCCAAAATTCACTCTTACTAAACTTGGCATACAATTGTTTTTCTCTCAAAACTCGCAGAACCACAATCAAATGCTCGGCATGTTCATTCTCGTCTCGAGAGTAGATTAGTATGTTGTCGATGAAAACCACAACAAATTTATCCAAGTACGGCCGAAAAATGCGATTCATCAAATCCATGAAGATCGCCGAGGCATTTGTTAGACCAAAAGGCATGACCAAAAATTCATAGTGGCCATATCTAGTCCTAAACGCAGTTTTCGGCACATTCGAGTCCTTGACTCTCAGCTGATAGTACCCTGACCTCAAATCTATCTTGGAAAATACCGTGGCTCCCTTCAATTGATAGAATAGATCGTCGATCCTCGGCAACGGGTACTTGTTCTTCACGATTACCTTGTTAAGTTGCCGATAATCTATACATAGTCTCATGGAACCATCTTTCTTCTTTACTTAATAAAACGGAGCACCCTACGAGAGAAAAACTCGGCCTTGCAAAACCTTTATCCGATAGCTCTTGCAACTGTTCTTTTAGCTCCTTTAGCTCGGTTGGAGCCATTCTATAGGGAGCAATAGAAATAGGGGCAGTACCCGGAGCTAACTCAATCCAAAATTCAATCTCTCTAATTGGAGGTAGTCCTGGCAACTCTTCCAGGGAAACATCTGGGTACTCGCATACTATGGGTACCGACTCCATTTTCAATTCAGTCTCTTTAGTGTTCAACACAAAGGCAAGATAGGCCTCGTATCCCTTCTTTAAATACTTCTGAGTCGACAAGGTTGACATCACTACTGGTAGCCTATCTGGCTTATCTGATTCAACACGAATAAGATTACCATTTTCATCTCTCAACTCAATATGCTTCTTCCCACAATTCACAACTACTCCATGAGTAACTAACCAATCCATCCCAAGGATGACATCAAACTCATCAAACGGTAATAACATAAGATCGACCGAGAAACAATGACCCTTAATCATCAAAGGGCAACCTTTGCAAACTCTATCAACCAACACACACTTGCCTAGGGGATTAGACACTCTTATTATTAATTTGGTAGACTCTATAGGCATGCTCATGCTAGAGACTAATTTCATGCATATGTATGAGTGGGTGGATCCCGGATCAATTAAAGCTATAACATGAGTATTATAGAGAGAAAAGGTACCCGTGATTACGTCGGGGGGAGATGCCTCTTCACGAGCACGAATGGCATATGTCCTCGTCGGTGCTCTACCCTCGACTCTAGCAGCTTGCTCTCTAGATGGATTCTTGCTACCCATCTCATTTCCTTGGTTTCTCAGTGGTCTTCCCCTAGTAGTACTTCCCGATCTTGCATACTGAGGCTTTTCTTTCTTGCCCACCTCGGGGCAGTCTCTGATAAAGTGGTCTAAGGACCCACATCTGAAGCAAGCTTTCTCATTAGCTCGACACTCACAAGAATGGTGCCTGCCACACTGAGGGCATTCCGGTTTATTAGGTCAGACATTGCCCACACTAGCAACTGATGTGGTCTGCCCTTTCGACCCCAAAAATTGCTTACCTTTACTTCGGGTTGAAAACCCCACTGAAGTGACTGATCGAGTAGCGAAATCCCTCGATTTCTTAGATGAGGATTGGTGAGACTTATTCAGTTGTCTCTTCCTCGAGTCATGAGACTCATTCTCAGCTCTTCTCTTCTCTTTAGCCAACTTTTCGGCTTTACAGGCTCTATTTACAAACACTACAAATTCCTTTAGTTCGAGGACTCCCACGTATAAATGGATATCTTCATTTAATTCGTCCTCGAATCTCTTGCACATGATGGCTTCGGTAGACACGCACTCCCATGCATACTTGCTAAGCCTTATGAACTCCCGTTCATAGTCGGTTACTAACATATGGCCTTGCTTCAGTTCTAAGAACTCCTTCCTCTTATGGTCGATGAACCGCTAACTGATGTACTTTTTCCGGTATTCCTCTTGGAAAAATTCCCAGCTAACTCTCTCCCTTGGCACCACCAACACCAGGGTGTTCCACCATCGATAGGCTGAATCTCTCAGGAGAGATACCGCACACTTTAAGCACTCCTCAGGTGTGCAGGATAACTCATCGAATACCCTGATGGTATTCTCGAGCCAGAATTCTGCTTTCTCTGGGTCATCGTCCTTATTTGCCTGGAATTCCTCTGCTCCTTGCTTTTGGATCTTATCCACCGGAGGTCTTTCTCTTCTCACCACCTCAACTACTTGAGGAGTTACTAGAGCAGGTTGAGGGATTGGTGGGGGTGGAGGGGGTTGAGCGTTTAGATTTTCTCAGGTATACTCAGTATACTAGTTGCTCATCATGTGGAGAAAGGCTTCTCGAGCCTCTTCCCCCTGACCCAAAGTCTCGGGTCTACTATTAGTCAGCCGCAGATCCCTTAGCGAGAGCCAGGCACGTTACTCGCAGAGAATCATCGGCCGCAGCTTCGGTGCGATCGAGAATCCATATACTGCATAAAACACAATTTCATACGTCAGGAGCCACCACACTATCATTACTCAGACACCCTTACATATGGCATGTATAGCTAAACTCGTACTTACGCTACGTTAGTCCTAGAACCGACTAAATCGTAGCTCTGATACCAATAAATGTAACACCCCTTACCCGTATTCAAGTCGGGACAGGGTTCGAAGCATTACCTAACTAATCTTTCTTAAACATCTCTAATAGGTTTACAAAGTCTAGTTTAAACCCATCACTTACTTATACTTGGCCTAAGAGGCCCAAAATATACTTTCGAGAGGTATCGGGACTATTCCGGGGACATTTACACGTTCGAGAAACTTGATCGCTGTTTTCGCGATGTCAAAGTCTTAAAATTTATAAAAAGAATGATCGAACCTGGAAACTAACTATGACAATGATTTGAGGCAAGCGCACCTATCGAACAGTAGTATAGTTTAGTGGGAAGACCGGAATGTCGAACCCAGAGGAACTAAAAGTACTAATACTAACTCTCTTTTTATTATTTAGCCTAAGAATTGAATGAATTGTTTATCTAATCTAAAATTAACTAACTAATAAACTAAATACTCTAAGACAAAGAAGAATGAATTTGGGGAAAATAACTTGAGGAAAAACCAATTGATTAAGACGACACCCAAGGAAGAATCCACCTAGACTTCACTTGTTATCTAACTCTGGACCAGACGATTTATTCATTTGACTTGATCCGTAAGATTCCCTAATGTATATTAAACCCTCTCTCGAAGCGAATAACGTCTAACCCTAGGTTGATTTATTGAAATCTATTTCTAATTAAAACCCCTAGAATTGCATTAACTCGATCTATGGAATCCCATATTAGGTTTCACCCTAATCTGGCAAAATCTCATCACCCTATCTCTAGGCGCGCGATCAACTCCGCTTAACTATGCTAGATCTACTCTTAGACAGGGACTTTTGCTCCTCCACCTAAGCACATCAAACTTGAATCAATATCCCGGAAATATCATCACAAGAATTAAGAACACATAATTAAGAACAAGTCAAATATTTATCATATAGTTCATCAAACGATAACAAGATTCATCGAAGTTTCATCCCCCTTATGTATGTGAGGGTTTAGTTCATAACAATAAAAGAAAACATCTCAGAAGAAAAGATAAAACAAAACATAAGAAATCCCTAAAACCCCCTGAAGAAATTGAAGGAGAGATCCTCCGTCTTGAGTATAATTCCGGTTTCTAGAGATGAATCAACTGGCTATCCTCGAGTGAATCCCCACAAATCTGCCTTCTCTGGCCTAGCAAGACGCCCCTAGACGATAGCCTTGGGCTCTCCCTTTTAGGTTATACTTAGGGTGTATATATAGGCTTTTGGAATGTGTTTCTTTGCCCCTAAGTATCCCAATCCGAATGAAACTTCTCTTTGCCACGGCAGGGGCACGGCCATGGCACACGCCCGTGTGAATCATGGCCAGGCCGTGTTGGACTTCATTAATGAGGCACGACCGTGTGGTCTTGGGTCCAGGCCGTGTTGATTTCGTGATCTGGCCCATTTTGCCCGTTTTAAGCCCGTTTTCCGTTCTTTTCATCCTCCAGTGCTTCCCTGAGTATAAAACATGAAAATACAGGATTAAGAGCACCAAATTACATAAGATAAGGGATGATTTATCCAAAAGCATGCTAAATGTGGGATTAAAATATGTTACTTTTACGGTTTATCAAATACCCCCACACTTAAGCTTTTGCTTGTCCTCAATTCTCAACTCATAATTAAAACGAACTTCCTCGATTCATGATATTCATTGATAATGTTTCATCATAATTCAAAGATAACTTATACATGGATAATTAAACTCAAAGAGTCCTAAAGGTTCAAACAATCTAAGTCATACATTTGTAGCATAAAACATATATGTTTCCCGTCATCTAAATAATTACCTTTGATTCAAAACCGACAAGGATTGACATCCTCACTAAAGATTCACTCAAATCACTCAAAGTGTTTAAGGTTCAGAATTAAGCACTCAAAAGTCAACATGAAGAGTTAATCCCATAGGCTTGCATGAAAATCAGATCTCCACCACTATAATATGAGATGATGCACAAATCAAAAGGTATTTAACAGGGTTGTAACGGGGCTTAGGTTAAAGGTGTGGATAAAGGCTGAATTAGAGGGTTAGAATCGAGATTGAATTGACAAATTACCTAACCAGAAACAACAAACTGAATATAAGTAATTACATCAATTGAAAACTAATAGTACTAATAATTCGAGATTCTTCTTCAATATTCAAACGTATAAGCTCATTTAATCACAAAACTAATAATGAATATACTTCGATTTTTTTTAAGAACACATATATAATAAGGGATAAATTACTGAAATAAAAATCATAGTTAGTTAACTAATCAAATCAAATCTCTATATAAGGGTAGTCAAAAAGGATGGTGATAACAAATAAAAAGGGTTTTGGGTTAATATTAGCGGGTAAGTCAATAAATGGGGTTGTTAGGATTAAAAAGGGGTCACTAGGGGTTAATTATGAAGGTAGGTTTTTAGTGGAGTAAGTGGGTTAAATCCTAGGTGCCTTTATCATCTCTGTATATCAAATCAAAGGTGTGGTTTCGACATGTATAATCGATGCAAGTTCTAGAATAACAAATCAATGTTGACACACTCATAATTAATAAAGTGAGCAAGAAAAAGAATATATGCTCTATAAGGCTCAAAATATCACAAAAATTATGGGTATTTTGATGTCATCCTCGTAAATTTCAAACTTCAATGTAATATTTAAATTCAGGTAGACAACCTAGAAATTTTTTTTTCTTCTGAAAAATAGACTTATCATGCTTGATTCTCTAGTATCTTAGAATTTAATTATCAATGTTAAATTATTAATGACTTAATCCAAGACACATCAATAAAAATCATAAATCAAAGGAATTTCATTCTAATTATAATATGAGAAACTTACTTAAGAAACAAGACATAATTCAGGATTTGAGAATAATGCAAAAAGTTTGGCACCTAATTTCGTGAATTTGAGAATAATGAAAAAAGTTAGGCAGACTTTTAGGTTGTTCACCCCACACTTAAGATGTACATTGCCCTCAATGTACAAAGATATATATATATATATATAGACAATTAAGTATAAATTCAAAAGATATGGAGAGAGGTGAAACTCCCTGAATTGTGGATGAAATCCTTGCGTTGGAGGTGAAAGATAAGGTCGAGGGGTCGTTCTTTATGACGATCCTGCGCTAGATGAAGAAATTGGGTAGCTCAAATGCGAACTAGCTTGAAAAATGATAATAATAATTCAAACTATACTAATTATATATTTAAAGAAAAGCAAGCTAAAGTGAAGGAAAATAAAAAATGAAATAAAATTAAAAGAAAAGATAAATGGACCGTAGAGTCCTTATTGTTGGATGGTTCGCGAGGTGGGCGTGATTTCTAAGGCTGTGGTGGAGTGGTGGTCGTGGTGGAGGTGTGATTCCCTAGCAGCCTTTAGAACCAAAAACCAAGAAACTAAGATAAAATAAACTAAATTAAACATAAGAGAAATAAAGAAAAGGAAAATAAAGGAGAAGAGTGAAGATGAAGAAAAATTAAATGGTCTCAAAGACCCTTGGCTTGTCGAGAAAATGAAGCGGCCGGTATGAACTTATGTAGATCGGTCTCCCGTGGGGAGATTGTGCTTGGTTCCTTCCGCTTCTTCGACATCGATGTGGTAGATCAAGGGTTTTGTTAGGAGGGGAATGGGAAAGATGAAAATGGTGGAAAGTTGAGAGTTAGTAGGAGAAGAGAAAAAGGAGGGGGTTTAAATAGATTTTCAAGCCTGGTACAACCCCACGCCCGTGTACCGTGGGCGTGCTAAGTCACACGGCTACCTCACACGGCCGTGTTGAGCATCGTATCATTTCTCCCACGCCCCCTGTTCAGGTTGCCACGCCCGTGTGTAAACTACCAGTGTCGACCACGGCCGCATCGCACGGCCGTAGGGTTTTGTCGGTGCCCGTGGTGTGGTGGTTGGAGTCCGTGATTTGAAAATTGATTCGCTCTGACTCGTACCATCTCTGCCATGTCAGTACGGAGATTTGATACATCCACACGGCCACAGCCACGATCGTGTGCAAGGCCGTGTGGCCTGGAATTCTGCACTTTTGGTTAGTTTATAGGTAGATACTATAAAGAAAGGATAAAATTGAATAAGACAAAATAAAAATGTAAAAGTTAATGGGGTTAGTGCTCGGGTTGCCTCCCGAGAAGCGCTCGTTTATAGTATTAAGCTAGACTCTCCTCTCATTTGCTTAATCAGGGTGGTTTGAGGAGTTGAAAGTCCTTCCTCATGCTATCCATTTCATTATCATAATATAGTTCAAGTCGAGATGCGTTTATATTGAAAGTACCAAAAATAGGATTACTTACCTCGACTGTTCCGTATGAGAAAACACTGATTACCCTAAAAGGGATTTGTTTGTTAGTGTTAGGGTCAGGAGGAGATACTCGAGGGTCTGCTTTATCAATCAATACTTGATCTCCGATTTTGAACTTGTTTGCCGCATGGAGTGGCTCTGGTTCTGCTTTGTGTATCCCTAATTTTTCCTTAAAATGTGTCTTCCACTCGTCTAGATCATCGATCTGAATCCCTCGTTCCTCATGAGTTATTTCTTTGTTGGCACATGGTATAGGATCGGGTTCAGTTGTATTCTTTTGTGGTGCGTCCTGAAAAGAAGGGTTAATCGAATGGTTATCATTCGAATTTATTTTCTCACCTTAATTATTCGATGTTCTAGTTGAATCGAGGGCTTGAAGAGTGACTGTCTCGTCACCTACATAGAGTATAATTCGCCTGCATCAACATCGATTTTAGTTCTAGCAGTTGCTAAGAATGGTCTTCCTAAAATTAGGGGGATCGTGTTGTCCTCATCCTTGTCTAAAATGACAAAGTCTACTGGGAATACAAATTTATCAATTTTTACGAGTACATCTTCAATTATGCCCTAGGAATTCTAACAGTTTTATCAGCTAATTGAATGCTCATCCTAGTTTGTTTGGGCCTCCCTAGACCTAGTTGTTTAAACAATTTATAAGGCATGACATTTATGCTTGCCCCTAAATCAGCTAACGCATTATCAATAGATAAACTACCAATTAAGCATGGAATTGTAAAACTCCCCGGATCTTTTAATTTCCGTGGTAGTCTATTGTAACACCACAAACCTGGCCTAGACGTTACGACCGGATCTGGCATGTCACATGGAAAGGTTGTTAAAGAAACTTTGTGATCGTTTAAAAATTTCGAGTTTTGTTTCCATTTTGAAATGTAGGTGTGATTCAATGATTTTCTTGCAAAATGTAGTTAATAATACTAACTACCGAAAACTTGTTTTGTGATACGAAAAAAAAAAAACCAAAACTAGTGGACTTCAGAAACGTGACATTTTGAAACAGTTTTTGTAATTCTAAAAAAAACCCGAGTTTAATTATTTATTGCCTGTGATCCGTTTGTTAATATTCGGAAAAAGATTGTTTATAAAGTTTTTTAGAAAAAAAACTCCGTATTTAACATTTCATAATATAAAATAACCGTATTAAATCAAAAACTAAATTAAATCTCGGAGGCCTTATTACATAACAAATTCCCAAATTTAAAATAAGTTTAAAATAAATAAAACAGAGTTTACGAAAGAAGTAACGCATGGCCACCAATGAGTCCTCCTCGGCTCCAAATCCTCGAACTAGGGATTACCTGCAAAATTAAGCGGAGGGTGAGTTACGAGAACTCGGTGTGTAATTCCCTAACGAACGAAATCTGGTCTAAGCCCACGGAAACAAATTGGGCCTTAGCCTCACAATCCAAATTTGGCCAAGCCCATACGTATCGAATTGGGCGTAGCCTAAACAACATGGCATATCGGATAGTGAATGCAATGCAACCCACCCCAACCTAGTATTCCATCCGATACACACCGCTCCATATGTCTAACCTCAACACACCTGTGGGGATTTCTACAATCAACCTCCATCCGCTACACTCCTCATTGGCAGTCATGCCGATACCATCTTTGCTCAAAGCCGATATAATGTGACAGAGTCACCGATATAAGTGGCCTAGCCACCGAAACAATGTGATAGAGTCACCGATATATATGTGGCCTAGCCACCAAAACAATGTGACAGAGTCACCGGTATACACTGCCCCTTTTCATCAATATCATATCCCAATCCCATGCAACATATAATCATAATGTGATGAGTGCAACATATATCAATGTACATTGAATAATCGAAGCATACACATATTCATGCTGAGTTATTTAAATGGCAAAATCAAAAGTTAACTAACCTGGTATCTCCGATTTTACCCCCCAAGGGTAATTCACCAGCTGTTATAGATATTTCGGCTTGTAAAAAATACACATATTTATTACTAATCAAACAAGGAAAGGTGTAAGAATTACACACCTGATTACGCGAAGAACTAAACACTCCTGATCGACGCTACTCTCACTAGCGGGAATAAGCACTATCTGCCTACCCCAAACGGATGTCGGCTCTCTACCACAACCCGGCGGAAAATCTCAAACCGCTGACACATCACGTCGTTTGGACTTGGGAGTAGAGACTGTGAGTCCACTCCCCTCCTCAGATCAGCTAGCACTCGCATCCATGAAGAGAGTCTTGGTCAGTAAGGTATCACAATGAAATCAGCAATTGTCTAACAAAGAGATTTGGTTATGGCAGAGTACAACGAAGAGGAACTAATCGTTTAGGACTAGAGAGAAACTCCTTACCTTAATTATCAACGCAGCTTGGTTCTATACTTTCGGCAAACCAAAAGGGATGCTTCCTGATGTTCGAATAAAATCAAAAGGTGAAAGATACGGGTTTAGTTTGACACAAGAGGGGTTTCGGCTCAAGAGTAGAACAAGAGAAAGACAAAAGAAAAGTGAAGAAAGTGGGCAACTCGTTCTCGCTAGCACCCAAAAGAAAAGAACAATTGCGAGAAAAGAGATAAGAAGTAGCAAGGTTTTGGCTTGGTGAGAAAACAAATGGTGAAAATAGAGGTTCGGCTATGTGGAGATGAAAATAAAGAAGCAAAGAAGAAAAAGAAGATGAAATAGAAGAAGAAGAGTTCGGCTAAAGAAGAGAAAAAAGACTAGGAGAGGATTCACTATGGTATTTCTAAGAATCACAATGGCAAAAAGAAATGTTTGCAAAGAGAAAAGAAAAGGAAGCAAATGGAGAGTTGGGGTTTCGGTAATAAGAGAGGCAACAAAGATCAAATAAAATGCTCAACGAAAAGAAGAATTAGTGACTAAAAGGTACCCGACATCTTGAGTATCAACTGCCGAAAATGTAAAAGAAAAACTATGACTGCATAGAGAATTTCGGCACAACACCAAATGGTTCGGTTTTGCTCTCCTCCCTCTAATGCCGAATTTTCCCTTGCTAAACACCCTATAGCCGAAATTCACCTCCACCCTCTCCAACATTCAGCCAACTCTCAACTCACCTCCCCACTTCCTTGATTTGCTCCTTGATCCACTCCCCCACTCACTCTCCATCCACCATTTGAAATGGTTGACCACTTCAAACTCCCCCAACTCCTCTCCTCCATCCATTTCAAATCATTTGACTCATTCAACAACCACCTTGATAGAGTCCCAGACGAATGTCACCTCTTCTCCATCCTGGCACAAAATAAATATTCTAAAAATTGCAGCCTGTGGGATTCGAACCCACTCTCCCTTCCATGCTCCCTTGTGACACCAGCCACTAAGCCACCTTGCTACTTGTGACATCAAATTACAACCAAACATACCTAAGGCATGCATCCACTAGCTTTCCCCCCTAAAGTGCCCTAAAGAGAAAATTTTACCAAAGCTCTGGCTCGAACCGGAGCCTCCCCAAGACCCCCAAACACTCCAGAACAACAAGCATAGCTAACCAAATGCATGAAATAGTGCAAAATGCAGAACCCCTAATTCTAGGATGTTACAGTTCTACCCCCTTAAAGAAATTTCGGGCCCGAAATTTACCTGATCAAAAGAGGTGAGGGAATTACTGTCGTATCACATCTTCCGGCTCCCATGTGGCTTCCTCAGAACCGTGATTTCACCATAAAACTTTGACCAACGGTACTGACTTCCTTCTCAACACCTTAACATCCCGATCCAAGATCTACACTGGTTCTTCTTCAAAAGACAGGTCGGGTCATACTTCAATTTCTTCCACCGGCACTATGTGAGATGGATCCGAACGATAGCGCCTTAACATTGAAACATGAAATACATCATGTATCCGATTCAACTCCGGAGGTAACTCAAGCTGATAAGCTACTGGTCCCACACGTTTCAACACACGATAAGGTCCGATGAATCTGGGGCTCAACTTGCCTTTCCGTCGAAATCTTAGAACTTTCTTCCAAGGTGAAACTTTTAGAAAAACCTGATCACCCACTGAGAATTCTATTTCTTTACGCTTGAGATCTGCATACGATTTCTTCCTGTCGGAAGCTTCCTTCAATCGAGCCCGAATCAACATAACCTTTTCCTCCATCTCGAGATCAATTCCGGACCCAAAGAATCGCCGCTCACCCAACTCGCCCCAAGGGTAGGGTACGACACCTACGACCATACAACGCCTCGTAGGGTGCCATCTGAATGCTGGATTGATAGCTATTGTTGTACGCAAATTCTGCCAACGGTAGAAAATCCTCCCAAGTACCCTCAAGTCGATTACCTGACCTCTTAACATGTCTTCCAAAATCTGAATTACTCTCTCGATCGACCATCATGCAGGATGGAACGCCGTCTTTGAAATCCATCTTGTACCTAAAGCTTTATGTAACGCCTTCCGAATCGCGATGTAAACCTAGGGTCCTGTGCGATATGATAGACACTGGTACCCCATATAACCTTACAATCTCTACTACATACAGCTTGGCCAACTTCTGCAGTGAATAGTCGATACGAACCAGTATGAAGTGAGCAGACTTCGTCAACTAATCGACAATCACCCACACCGAATCTTTCCTAGTAGGCGTAAGAGGTAGCCCACTAACAAAATCCATCGTTATCCTCTCCCACTTCCAAAGTGGAATCTTTACTGGTTGCAGCAACCCCGAAGGCAACTGATGTTCTGCCTTCACCTGTTGACACGTCAAACACTTACTCACAAACTCGGTAACTTCTTGCTTCAGACCTGGCCACCAATACTGTTCATGCAAATCTCGATACATCTTACTCCCACTGGGATGCATAGCGTATGGGCTACTATACGCCTCCCGAAGAATCATCTGTCTCAACTCAGAGTCCTTCGGCAAACAAACCTTTCCACGAAAGCATAATACCCTTCATTGTTCAGACCAAAATCTTCTGTCTCACCACCTTCCACTTGCTAAAGTCGGGAACTTAACAATTCGTCTAATAATTGTTTCTCTTTAATCTGATCTACCCATGAAGGCTTCACTTGAAGTTTGGCTAACAAGCTTCCATCTTCATACAAACTGAGATGAGCAAACATTGACCTCAAATCCGATATCACCTTACGACTCAACGCATCAGCCACCACATTAGCTTTACCCGGGTGACACTCGATCGAGCAGTCATAATCCTTCAATAACTCAATCCACCTCCGCTGCCTTAAATTCAACTCCTTCTAGGTAAGGAGATATTTCAGGCTCTTATGGTTGGTGTAGATAATCGACTTTTCTCCATACAGGTAGTGCCTCCAAATCTTCAGAGCGAACACTACCGCAGCTAGCTCCAAATCATAAGTGGGATAATTCACTTCATGTGGCCTTAATTGCCGAGACGCATATGCTATCACCTTCCCTTCTTGCATCAACACACATCCTAACCCTGTGTGTGACGCATCACAATAGACGACAAGTTCCTCCCAACCTCAGGCTGAATCAAAATCGGCGCCTCAGTCAGAATCTTCTTTAGCTTCTCAAAACTTTCCTGTTGCTTATCGGCCCAAACAAACGATACTCCTTTTCGTAGTAGCTTGGTTAGAGGTGCAACAATCAACGAAAACCCTTCCATGAACCTTCTGTAATACCCAGCCAAACCCAGGAAACTTCGAATTTTTGACACTGACTTCGGCGGTTTCCAATCCAAAATAGCTTCAATCTTTCGGGGATCAACCCTAATCCCCTCAGCAGAAACAACATGCCCCAAAAAGGTCACCTCCTTCAACCAAAATTCACACTTGCTGAATTTGGCATACAGTTGCTTCTCTCTCAAAATCTGCAGAACTATCCGAAGATGCGAATCATGCTCCTCCTCAGTCCTCGAATATACCAAGATATTATCTATGAACACCACGACAAACCGATCCAGGTAGGTTTGGAATACCCGGTTTATCATATCCATAAATGCAGCTGGTGCATTCGTTAACCTGAACGGCATCACTAAAAACTCGTAGTGACCATAACGAGTTTGAAAAGCAGTCTTATGAATATCCGCCTCCTTCACCTTTAGCTGATGATACCCCGACCTTAAATCTATCTTTGAGAACACCAAAGCTCCTCTTAGCTGATCGAAAAAATCATTAATCCTTGGGAACGGGTATTTGTTCTTAATCATCAACTTGTTCAACTGACGATAGTCAATGCACATAATCATCGACCCGTCCTTTTTCTTCACAAACAACACCGGCGCTCCCCACGGAGATACACTTGGTCGGATAAATCCACGATCCAACAGCTCTTGGATCTGAGCTTTAAGTTCCACCAGCTCCTTTGGCGCCATCCTATAAGGGGCAATGGACACCAGAGCTGTTCCCGGAAGTAGATCAATGCCAAACTCCACCTCGCGATCCGGAGGTAACCCCGGAAGCTCTTCAAGAAAGACGTTCGAGAATTCCTTCACCGTTCTGACATCTCCTACGGACAATTCCTTGACATCCAAAGCACTAATGAAAACTTGGAATGCCTCACACCCTTTTCGCACCATCCTTTCAGCCTTCAAAGGTTTAGATTACATGGGACGAGATAATCTCTTCTTTCCCCTATCACAATTATTTCCTTATCCTCTGGAGTTCTTAACACCATATGCTTCGCAGCACAATCCAAGTTTGGACGATGCTTAACTAACCAGTCCAAGCCTAAAATCAGATCGAACTCACCGAACGGCAGTTCCATCAAGTCCGCTAAACACTACCCTTGAACTTCTAAAGGCACATTCCTAAACAACTTGTTCACTACCACAGATTGTCCTAGAGGGCTAACCACGGATATTTCTCTAGCGGCAAGCTCGATTTAATACTCAAAGTCCCGGATACAAATCAGAAACATATGAATGTGTAGACCCAATATCTATCAAAGCTGTAAAGGGTGTATCAAATACAAGAAACATACCGGTTATGACGTCCGATGCATCACCGTCCTCTCGACGTCTAGCCGCATAAACCAATCCAGGCTGTCTTGCGTCTGTACTACCAGCACCTCTGCCTGGTGCTCTACGCCCTCGACCAAATCCATTTCCTCCTCTAACCGAACAACGACCTCTCGATGGCTGCTGCCCACCTCTTCCGGACTGTGCATATCCCTGACCTACCGACCGCGCCCTGGCTAACTCTTGTGGACAGTTCTTTATCAGACGATCCATAGATCCACACTTGAAACATCCTCTATTTCTTACCCAACACTCCCCTGAATGTAATTTCCCACACCGAGCACACGGCTGAGACTGACTAACAGCAACAGGCATCGTAACTCGACCCGGCCCCTCAAACTTAGGCCTCTTTTGGAAACCCCCAACAGATCCTGACGACCCAAAACTCCTCTTATTCTTACCCCTATCCTTATCCCAATTCTGCCTCTCAGACCGCTTCACCTCCTCGGCTATTTTTGCTTTCTCAACCAGGATGGCAAAATCTCTTTCCCGCTGCGGAGCTATTAGTACCGCAGCTTTTCCCGCAGACCATCCTCGAACCGAACACAACGCTCACTGTCAGTCACAACTATTCCTCAGGCATAACGACTTAAACGCAGAAACTTCGCCTCATATTCAGCCACGGACTTATTCCCTTGGACTAAATTCAGAAATGCTTTCCTCTGGGCGTCCACATAACTAGCCCCAACATATTTTCCCTGGAACGCTGTCTTAAAGAAATCCCAGGTAATACGATCCGCTGGAGTACCCTCCCTTTCCGTGAGCCACCACTGGTACACCTCATCTCGAAGGAGGGACACTGCTCCTTTCAACTTCTCCTCTTCCGTGCAGTCTAGATCATCCATAATCCGCTCAGCTGCCTCCAGCCAATATTCCGCTACGTTTGGGGCCACACCAGAAATACCTCTAAATATCTCAGCCCCGTTTGCTCGAAGTCGCTCAGGAATAGATTTTCGAGCTACCGATCCCGTGCTTGCTCCAGCAACCCGCTCTAGAACACGCAGCATAGCTTGGGACAAAGCATCGTCCTCTCCAGTTCGGTCTTGAGATCCTTCTCCCACTCTCGGCGATGCTTGCACTTCGCCTTTCGGCCCATGTCCTGATTTCGAAGATCCTGCCTCAACACCTCGGCCTCTACCACGGCCGCGTACACCACGTCCACGTCCTCTAGCACTCATGTTTACTGAATCGACTTAATCTGATTAGAAATTTTATGAATTAGTATACTGTTCCACTGTTTATTAATGGATAGCTTATGAAGACAGTTTAGAAGTAGTTTTATAAATCGTATTTCTGAAAGTCTCAATCTCTAAAATTTTATCTCTTATAACTAGCAATCACAACACAATAAAATTCTTTTCATAAAATAAACCAAAGTCAAAAAACTTACAGTATGGATTTGGTGCCGGAGACTCGGGTGCCATACTTCCAGAAAGACAAACAAATTTGGAAAACATTTTTGAACCCATTCCACAGTCGAGTTTTGCAACCTGGCTTTGATACCATAATTGTAACACCCCAAACCCGGCCTAGACGTTACGACCGGATCTGGCATGTCACATGGAAAGGTTGTTAAAGAAACTTTGTGATCGTTTAAAAATTTCGAGTTTTGTTTCCATTTTGAAATGTAGGTGTGATTCAATGATTTTCTTGCAAAATGTAGTTAATAATACTAACTACCGAAAACTTGTTTTGTGATACGAAAAAAAAAAAACCAAAACTAGTGGACTTCAGAAACGTGACATTTTGAAACAGTTTTTGTAATTCTAAGAAAAACCCGAGTTTAATTATTTATTGCCTGTGGTACGTTTGTTAATATTCTGGAAAAAAGATTATTTATAAAGTTTTTTAGAAAAAAACTCCGTATTTAACATTTCATAATATAAAATAACCGTATTAAATCAAAAACCAAATTAAATCCCAGAGGCCTTATTACATAACAAATTCCCAAATTTAAAATAAGTTTAAAATAAAGAAAACGGAGATTACGAAAGAAGTAACGCATGGCCACCAATGAGTCCTCCTCGGCTCCAAATCCTCGAACTAGGGATTACCTACAAAATTAAGTAGAGGGGTGAGTTACGAGAACTCAGTGTGTAATTCCCCTAACGAACGAAATTTGGTCTAAGCCCACGGAAACAAATTGGGCCTTAGCCCTCACAGTCACAAATTTGGCCGAAGCCCATACGTATCGAATTGGGCCGTAGCCCTAACAACATGGCATATCAGATAGTGAATGCAATGCAACCCAGCCCAACCTAGTATTCCATCCGATACACACCGCTCTATATGTCCAACCTCAACACACCTGTGGGGATTTCTACAATCAACCCTCCATCCACTACACTCCTCAGCTCGGCGTCATTCCGATACCATGCCGCACTCAAAGCCGATATAATGTGACAGAGTCACAGATATAAGTGGCCTAGCCACCGAAAAAAAGTGACAGAGTCACCGATATATATGCGGCCTAGCCACCGAAACAATGTGACAGAGTCACCGATATACACTGCCCCTTTTCATCAATATCATATCCCAATCCCATGCAACATATAACCATAATATGATGAGTGCAACATATATCAATGTACATCGAATAATCGGAGCATACACATATTCATGCTGAGTTATTTAAATGGCATAATCAAAAGGTAACTAACCTGGTATCTCCGATTTTACCCCCCAAGGGTAATTCACCAGCTGTTATAGATATTTCGGCTTGTAAACAATACACATATTTATTACTAATCAAACAAGGAAAGGTGTAAGAATTACACACCTGATTTGTAACATCCCCAAACCCGGCCCATTCGCTACGACCGAATCTGGTTATGTCACTGGGGAAAGTCGGATGAAAATCTTTATTAACTTAGCATAAAGCATGAAAGAATTCAATTTTTGAAAACCATGTTCATTTAAAGCAATATGCAAACTTTAGAAGTTACAAATTGTCTGAAAATACTTTATTAAACATACTTTTATAAATAGGGTACTGGAATTAAAACCATTTTCACATAGAAATCCAAATTAGATAAACCATGGTTAAAGTAATACCAAAATAATAAAATGGCCTTTATTACAACCCAATAATTCAAATAAAGTACTTATATCAAAACCAAGCATAAAATATTAAATCATCATCTTCGGCATGGGCCACCTTGTCCTCTCCGATCCCTGGTCCACTTTATGCAATACTGAAATGGTTAAAGGAAAAGGTGAGTCACCAAGACTCGATGTGCAACCCTTTTTCCCGGATTAGCAAAACATCATATGCAAACATAACATAATCATCATGCATCCAATTATTATGCACCCACTCCTAACCATCCATTCACCTTTTCTACCCCATGTGGTACCAAACCACTGGTGGTGCCAAACCACTGGTGACATATAGTCACAATGTGTTACCAAAACACCGGTGTCCCAAAGACACAATATCCGTCAATGTGGTACCAAACCACCGGTGTCCCAAAGACACAATGTGCTACCAAAGCACCGGTGACCAAAGTCACAAATCCAATGATGATGGGGCCAACCCATCGTGTGATACCAAATCACTAGCGAGACGATCCCATATCTCAAGTGGGGCCAACCCACGGTGGTCAAACCACGGGGACAAGTCGCAATGAGGTGCCAAACCTCCGGTGTCCCAAAGACACGGTGTGCTACCAAAGCACCGTGACCGTAGTCACGAATGCGGTGATGGGGCCAACCCATCGTGTGATACCAAATCACCGGCGTCAATCCCGTATCTCACAAGTGGGGCCAACCCACGGTGGTGTTAACCACGAGGGACGAGACGCTGAGGTACCAAACCTCCGAGGTGCCAAACCTCTGGTGACCCAAAGTCACAAAGTTGTGTTACCAAAACACCGTGCTCGTCGACACAAAATATCACCGCCCCCTCCACTCATATCACCCATCATCATACCAACTCATGTATAGTATTCAAATCATGCAAACATGTTTAACGTTGCATCTCATAGCACATACATCATAAATCATGACATCATGTATCAATAATAAATTACTCATAATGAAACGGACTTACACGATCCGTGCACATACCCCATAGGGTATCATATCACTCAACCATACTATTTCGGTTTTACCAATCAATCGATTTATCAAATATATACAAAGCAAGAAGTGTGTTAGTTTACACACACGGTTACTAATGCGACTATCAAATCCCGTAGATCAAGATCTAACGTACTAGATCCCCTTCCTTAACACTTTTCGAGCACTAGCCACAACCCGAGATATGCGAGATCAAGCCTTCCCCTACAATCGGCCAAAACTAAACAACATAATCATGCTAATCAACCTTTAAGGGGTATAATCGTAATTTTACCTACTAAGGGTATATCGGTAATTTACCCACCAAGGGCATTTTCGTAATTTACCCACCAAGGGTATATCGGTAACTTACCCACCAAGGGCATTTTCGGTAATTTCGTGACTGGAATGGCCTTTCCAAAGGCCCGAGTGTCGCCCGAAGCGACCCAACTACCATTTCTGGTCGAATGGACTATTGGGCCTAAAGCCCAATTTCGGCCCATTCGGGCCCACACGCTTCGTGTGGCCCACCTAACACAAATCTAGCCACGTTTATGAGATTCACCTAGTCTAGTTCACTATATACTACACCATCATACATTTTACTATATTGGGCCCACGGGCCCATTGGGCCCCTTCTACCATCGCGCTAAGCAAGCACCCCAACCCACAAGAATACTACATCGATGGCCTCAACTATCGCGTCGAAGCCCCACACGCGCGCCGCACGCTCGTGTGTGGCTACTATTGCCGTGATCGACGACTTCGGCATTTACCGCTCTACTGACTAGAGTAGAGAGAGTTACACACCGATAGGACTCTGGTGTTAATCCGCACTCCGACCACTCCTGTGCCCAAACGCCTCCAAGATGTGTTTACTCTCCTCCTAGGATGCTCCTTATATAGCTAGCACTTCACCTTCCTTCTTTGTATCTTTCCGATGTGGGATCCCTTCGTCAAGAGAGTTTAAATTCAATGAAACTCTTCCATCCAGCATCATGAAATAAATACTCCCTTGCTTCTCATGAGATTCGAACCTGTGCTCCTTTGCAACATAATCCACGCCGCTAGCCACTTGGCCACAAGCTCCTCTTGTGTCTTAAACCATGCGCGACTAAATATAAATCTATAGCCAAATTACGAGGTCCAAGTAAAAAGAAAACCAAAATGCAAAAGCCAAGACTTGAACCTTGGACCTCCTTCCTTCCCTTGTGGCGTCACCCCTTGTCTCTTATGTGGCGTCACTTTGCCACTCCACCACACACTCCACTTGTGTCATTTTTCCCCACATTTTATTCTTAAGGCCTACTGCCAACTTCCAGGTTTTTTGCACCTAAAACTAAAATTTCCCCAAAGCTAATATTTGATCCCGGGACTTCATAGAAGCCTTCTAACCTTCCAAAATCACTTATCCAATAGGTCCAACTTGCATTTAAGCCGGTCTCTTGTTCTCCAAAAATTTAAACGCTACTACGCCTAAGGCCCATTGGGCTCAATTCTCCTAGGCCCAATTCCTTTTACCCTAAAAATCTAAATTTTCCAAAGCCTTCCCTTCTCATCCCAACATTCTTAGAGCCTCTAAAACTCAACCAAGCACTCCCAAAACCTACTAACACTTGATTTATACCCCATACGCACACCCCTAAACCAGGTGTTACAATTCTACCCTCCTTAAAATAATTTCGTCCTCGAAATTACTTGTCTAAACTAACGATCAATTCTCTCCACTACGCTATCATTGCACTCTGATCTCCAAGAGCTAACATACTTTACGAGCAACAAAATAAACAAATCACCAAAACGCCTCTACCACGTCCACGAGAAATGCGACCACGCCCCTAGAACTCATATCTAGCGTCGCGATTTAATCGATTAAAGTTTTATGCATTAGAAATTTTGTTCCACTGTTTAATCCACGAGCAAATTTTATGAACAAAAGTTTCTGGAAGTCGTTCTTTCGAGCAATCAAAGTTTCAGTTTCTAAAGTAATCCACTATTGCAATCATCCGATCACATCAATAACTCACAAGCAATAGTAAGGGTACTTACCCGTGGACTTCTGGTCTGAGGTACAGTGCCATGCCGAATAACTGAAAAGTTTCTTAAAAACCCATATTGCAAAAACCCATTTTGAAAACTGTTTCGAGCCCAAAACCCTCAAAGCCGAGTTTTGAACCTGGCTCTGATACCAAACTGTAACATCCCCAAACCCGGCCCATTCGCTACGACCGAATCTGGTTATGTCACTGGGGAAAGTCGGATGAAAATCTTTATTAACTTAGCATAAAGCATGAAAGAATTCAATTTTTGAAAACCATGTTCATTTAAAGCAATATGCAAACTTTAGAAGTTACAAATTGTCTGAAAATACTTTATTAAACATACTTTTATAAATAGGGTACTGGAATTAAAACCATTTTCACATAGAAATCCAAATTAGATAAACCATGGTTAAAGTAATACCAAAATAATAAAATGGCCTTTATTACAACCCAATAATTCAAATAAAGTACTTATATCAAAACCAAGCATAAAATATTAAATCATCATCTTCGGCATGGGCCACCTTGTCCTCTCCGATCCCGGTCCACTTTTTATGCAATACACGAAATGGTTAAAGGAAAAAGGTGAGTCACCAAGACTCGAGTGTGCAACCCTTTTTCCCGGATTAGCAAAACATCATATGCAAACATAACATAATCATCATGCATCCAATTATTATGCACCTCTCCTAACCATCCATTCACCTTTTCTACCCCATGTGGTACCAAACCACCGGTGGTGCCAAACCACCGGTGACATATAGTCACAATGTGTTACTAAAACACCGGTGTCCCAAAGACACAATATCCGTCAATGTGGTACCAAACCACTGGTGTCCCAAAGACACAATGTGCTACCAAAGCACCGGTGACCAAGTCACAAATCCAATGATGATGGGGCCAACCCATCGTGTGATACCAAATCACTAGCGCACGATCCCATATCTCAAGTGGGGCCAACCCACGGTGGTCAAACCACGGGGACAAGTCGCAATGAGGTGCCAAACCTCTCGTGTCCCAAAGACACAAGTGTGCTGCTACCAAAGCACCGGTGACCGTAGTCACGAATGCGGTGATGGGGCCAACCCATCGTGTGATACCAAATCACCGGCGTCAATCCCGTATCTCACAAGTGGGGCCAACCCATGGTGGTGTTAACCACGGGGACGAGACGAGGTACCAAACCTCGGAGGTGCCAAACCTCTGGTGACCCAAAGTCACAAAGTTGTGTTACCAAAACACCGGTGCTCGTCGACACAAAATATCACCGCCCCCTCCACTCATATCACCCATCATCATACCAACTCATGTATAGTATTCAAATCATGCAAACATGTTTAACGTTGCATCTCATAGCACATACATCATAAATCATGACATCATGTATCAATAACGATACTCATAATGAAACGGACTTACTGAATCCGTGCACATACCCCATAGGGTATCATATCACTCAACCATACTATTTCGGTTTTACCAATCAATCAGTTTATCAAATATATACAAAGCAAGAAGTGTGTTAGTTTACACACCTGGTTACTAATGCGACTATCAAATCCCGTAGATCAAGATCTAACGTACTAGATCCCCTTCCTTAACACTTTTGAGCACTAGCCACAACCCGAGATATGCGAGATCAAGCCTTCCCCTACAATCGGCCAAAACTAAACAACATAATCATGCTAATCAACCTTTAAGGGTATAATCGTAATTTTACCTACTAAGGGTATATCGGTAATTTACCCACCAAGGGCATTTTCGTAATTTACCCACCAAGGGTATATCGGTAACTTACCCACCAAGGGCATTTTCGGTAATTTCGTACCTGGAATGGCCTTTCCAAAGGCCCAGTGTCGCCCCGAGCGACCCAACTACCATTTCTGGTCGAAATGGACTATTGGGCCTAAAGCCCAATTTCGGCCCATTCGGGCCCACACGCTCGTGTGGCCCACCTAACACAAATCTAGCCACGTTTATGAGATTCACCTAGTCTAGTTCACTATATACTACACCATCATACATTTTACTATATTGGGCCCACGGGCCCATTGGGCCCCCTTCGGCCCATCGCGGCCCAAGCAGCCCCAACCCACAAGAATACTACTGATGGCCTCAACTATCGCGTCGAAGCCCCACACGTGCGCTCGCACGCGCCGTGGTGGCTACTATTGCCGTGATCGAAGACTTCGGCATTTACCGCTCTCTGGCTAGAGTAGAGAGAGTTACACACCGATAGGACTCGGTGTTAATCCGCACTCCGACCACTCCCGTGCCCAAACGCCCTCCAAGATGTGTTTACTCTCCTCCTAGGATGCTCCTTATATAGCTAGCACTTCACCTTCCTTCTTTGTATCTTTCCGATGTAGGATCCCTTCGTCAAGAGAGTTTAAATTCAATCAAACTCTTCCACCCAGATCATAAAATAAATACTCCTTGCTTCTCATGAGATTCGAACCCAGGCTCCCTTGCAACATAATCCACGCTGCTAGCCACTTGGCCACAAGCTCCTCTTGTGTCTTAAACCATGCGCGACTAAATATAAATCTATAGCCAAATTCTGAGGTCCAAGTAAAAAGAAAACCAAAATGCAAAAGCCAAGACTTGAACCTTGGACCTCCTTCCTTCCTTTTGTGGCGTCACCCCTTGTCTCTTATGTGGCGTCACTTTGCCACTCCACCACACACTCCACTTGTGTCATTTTTCCCCACATTTTATTCTTAAGGCCTACCTGCCAACTTCCAGGGTTTTTTGCACCTAAAACTAAAATTTCCCCAAAGCTAATATTTGATCCCGGGACTTCATAGAAGCCTTCTAACCTTCCAAAATCACTTATCCAATAGGTCCAACTTGCATTTAAGCCGGTCTCTTGTTCTCCAAAAATTTAAACGCTACTACGCCTAAGGCCCATTGGGCTCAATTCTCCTAGGCCCAATTCCTTTTTACCCTAAAAATCTAAATTTTCCAAAGCCTTCCCTTCTCATCCCAACATTCTTAGAGCCTCTAAAACTCAACCAAGCACTCCCAAAAACCTACTAACACTTGATTTATACCCCATACGCACAGCCCCTAAACCAGGGTGTTACAATTCTACCCTCCTTAAAATAATTTCGTCCTCGAAATTACTTGTCTAAACTAACAGTCCAATTCTCTCCACTACGCTATCGCTGCGCACTCTGATCTCCAAGAGCTAACATACTTTACGAGCAACAAAATAAACAGTCACCAAAACTGCCTCTACCACGTCCACGAGAAGTACGACCACGCCCCCTAGAACTCATATCTAGCGTCGCGATTTAATCTGATTAAAAGTTTTATGCATTAGAAATTTTGTTCCACTGTTTAATCCACGAGCAAATTTTATGAACAGAAGTTTCTGGAAGTCGTTCTTTCGAGCAATCAAAGTTTCAGTTTCTAAAGTAATCCACTATTGCAATCATCCGATCACATCAATAACTCACAAGCAATAGTAAGGGGTACTTACCTGGTGGACTTCGGGTCGGAGGTACAGGTGCCATGCCAGAATAACCTGAAAAGTTTCTTAAAAACCCATATTGCAAAAACCCATTTTGAAAACTGTTTCGAGCCCAAAACCCTCAAAGCCGAGTTTTGAACTCGCTCGATACCAAATCGTAACATCCCCAACCCGCCCATTCGCTCACGAATCAATCTGGTTATGTCACTGGGGAAAGTCGGATGAAAATCTTTATTAACTTAGCATAAAGCATGAAAGAATTCAATTTTTGAAAACCATGTTCATTTAAAGCAATATGCAAACTTTAGAAGTTACAAATTGTCTGAAAATACTTTATTAAACATACTTTTATAAATAGGGTACTGGAATTAAAACCATTTTCACATAGAAATCCAAATTAGATAAACCATGGTTAAAGTAATACCAAAATAATAAAATGGCCTTTATTACAACCCAATAATTCAAATAAAGTACTTATATCAAAACCAAGCATAAAATATTAAATCATCATCTTCGGCATGGGCCACCTTGTCCTCTCCGATCCCGGTCCACTTTATGCAATACTGAAATGGTTAAAGGAAAAAGGTGAGTCACCAAGACTCGATGTGCAACCCTTTTTCCCGGATTAACAAAACATCATATGCAAACATAACATAATCATCATGCATCCAATTATTATGCACCCACTCCTAACCATCCATTCACCTTTTCTACCCCATGTGGTACCAAACCACTTTGTGGTGCCAAACCACCAGTGACATATAGTCACAATGTGTTACCAAAACACCGTGTCCCAAAGACACAATATCCGTCAATGTGGTACCAAACCACCGGTGTCCCAAAGACACAATGTGCTACCAAAGCACCGGTGACCAGAAGTCACAAATCCAATGATGATGGGGCCAACCCATCGTGTGATACCAAATCACTAGCGATTTATCCCATATCTCAAGTGGGGCCAACCCACGGTGGTCAAACCACGAGGGACAAGTCGCAATGAGGTGCCAAACCTCACGGTGTCCCAAAGACACGGTGTGCTACCAAAGCACCGGTGACCGTAGTCACGAATGCGGTGATGGGGCCAACCCATCGTGTGATACCAAATCACCGGCGTCAATCCGTATCTCACAAGTGGGGCCAACCCATGGTGGTGTTAACCACGAGGGGCGAGAGCGAGAGTACCAAACCTCCGGAGGTGCCAAACCTCTGGTGACCCAAAGTCACAAAGTTGTGTTACCAAAACAACGGTGCTCGTCGGCACACAAAATATCACCCCTCCACTCATATCACCCATCATCATACCAACTCATGTATAGTATTCAAATCATGCAAACATGTTTAACGTTGCATCTCATAGCACATACATCATAAATCATGACATCATGTATCAATAACGAGACTCATAATGAAACGGACTTACGAATCCGTGCACATACCCCATAGGGTATCATATCACTCAACCATACTATTTCGGTTTTACCAATCAATCGAGTTTATCAAATATATACAAAGCAAGAAGTGTGTTAGTTTACACACACAGTTTACTAATGCGACTATCAAATCCAGTAGATCAAGATCTAACGTACTAGATCCCCTTCCTTAACACTTTTGAGCACTAGCCACAACCCGAGATATGCGAGATCAAGCCTTCCCCTACAATCGGCCAAAACTAAACAACATAATCATGCTAATCAACCTTTAAGGGTATAATCGTAATTTTACCTACTAAGGGTATATCGGTAATTTACCCACCAAGGGCATTTTCGTAATTTACCCACCAAGGGTATATCGGTAACTTACCCACCAAGGGCATTTTCGGTAATTTCGTACCGGAATGGCCTTTCCAAAGGCCCAGATGTCGCCCGGCGACCCAACTACCATTTCTGGTCGAAATGGACTATTGACCTAAAGCCCAATTTCGGCCCATTCGGGCCCACACGCTCGTGTGGCCCACCTAACACAAATCTAGCCACGTTTATGAGATTCACCTAGTCTAGTTCACTATATACTACACCATCATACATTTTACTATATTGGGCCCACGGGCCCATTGGGCCCCTTACCGGCCCATCGCGCCCAAGCGACCCCAACCCACAAGAATACTCATCGATGGCCTCAACTATCGCGTGAAGCCCCACACGTGCGCTCGCACGCTCGTGTGTGGCTACTATTGCCGTGATCGGCGCCGGCATTTACCGCTCTCTGACTAGAGTAGAGAGTTACACACACGATAGGACTCGGTGTTAATCCGCACTCAGACCACTCCACGTGCCCAAACGCCCTCCAAGATGTGTTTACTCTCCTCCTAGGATGCTCCTTATATAGCTAGCACTTCACCTTCCTTCTTTGTATCTTTCCGATGTGGGATCCCTTCGTCGATGAGAGTTTAAATTCAATCAAAACTCTTCCAGTCCAGCACCATAAAATAAATACTCCCTTGCTTCTCATGAGATTTGAACCAGGCTCCCTTGCAACATAATCCACGCTGCTAGCCACTTGGCCACAAGCTCCTCTTGTGTCTTAAACCATGCGCGACTAAATATAAATCTATAGCCAAATTACGAGGTCCAAGTAAAAGAAAACCAAAATGCAAAAGCCAAGACTTGAACCTTGGACCTCCTTCCTTCCCTTGTGGCGTCACCCCCTTGTCTCTTATGTGGCGTCACTTTGCCACTCCACCACACACTCCACTTGTGTCATTTTTCCCCACATTTTATTCTTAAGGCCTACTCGCAACTTCCGGGTTTTTGCACCTAAAACTAAAATTTCCCCAAAGCTAATATTTGATCCCGGGACTTCATAGAAGCCTTCTAACCTTCCAAAATCACTTATCCAATAGGTCCAACTTGCATTTAAGCCGGTCTCTTGTTCTCCAAAAATTTAAACGCTACTACGCCTAAGGCCCATTGGGCTCAATTCTCCTAGGCCCAATTCCTTTTTACCCTAAAAATCTAAATTTTCCAAAGCCTTCCCTTCTCATCCCAACATTCTTAGAGCCTCTAAAACTCAACCAAGCACTCCCAAAAACCTACTAACACTTGATTTATACCCCATACGCACAGCCACTAAACCAGGGTGTTACATGATTACGCGAAGAACTAAACACTCCTGATCGACGCTACTCTCACTAGCGGGAATAAGCACTATCTGCCTACCCCAAATGGATGTCGGCTCTCTACCACAACCTGGCGAAAAATCTCAAACCGCCGACACATCACGTCGTTTGGACTTGGGAGTAGAGACTGTGAGTCCACTCCCCTCCTCAGAACAGCTAGCACTCGCATCCATGAAGAGAGTCTTGGTCAGTAAGGTACCACAGTGAAATCAACGATTGTCTAACAAAGAGATTTGGTTATGGCAGAGTTCAACGAAGAGGAACTAATCGTATAGGACTAGAGAGAAACTCCTTACCTTAATTATCAACGCAGCTTGGTTCTATACTTTCGGCAAACCAAAAGGGATGCTTCCTGATGTTCGACTAAAATCAAAAGGTGAAAGATACGAGTTTAGTTTGACACGAGAGGGGTTTCGGCTCAAGAGTAGAATAAGAGAAAGACAAAAAGAAAAGTGAAGAAAGTGGGCAACTCAGGTTCGGCTAGCACCCAAAAAAAAAGAACAATTGCAGAGAAAAGAGATAAGAAGTAGCAAGGTTTCGGCTTGGTGAGAAAACAAATGGTAAAAAGAGAGGTTCGGCTATGTGGAGATGAAAATAAAGAAGCAAAGAAGAAAAAGAGGATGAAATAGAAGAAGAAGAGTTCGGCTAAAGAAGAGAAAAGACTAGGAGAGGATTCGGCTATGGTATTTCGATAATCACAATGGCAAAAAGAAATGTTTGCAAAGAGAAAAGAAAAGGAAGCAAATGGTGAGTTGGGGTTTCGGCAATGAGAGAGGCAACAAAGATCAAATAAAATGCTCAACGAAAAAAGAATTAGTGACAAAAAGGTACCCGACATTTTTGAGTATCAACTGCCAAAAATGTAAAAGAAAAACTAAGACCGCATAGAGAATTTTGGCACAACATCAAATGGTTCGGTTTTGCTCTCCTCCCTCTAATGCCGAACTTCCCCTTGCTAAACACCCTATAGTCAAAATTCACCTCCCCCTTCTCCAACATTCGGCCAACTCTCAACTCACCTCACCTCCCCACTTCCTTCATTTGCTCCTTGATCCACTCCCCCACTCACTCTCCATCCACCATTTGAAATGGTTGACCACTTCAAACTCCCCCAACTCCTCTCCTCCATCCATTTCAAATCATTTGACTCATTCAACAACCACCTTGATAGAGTCCCAGCCGAATGTCACCTCTTCTCCATCCTGGCACAAAATAAATATTCCAAAAATTGCAACCTATGGGATTTGAACCCACTCTCCCTTCCATGCTCCCTTGTGACACCAACCACTAAGCCACCTTGCTCCTTGTGACATCAAATTACAACCAAACATACCTAAGGCCTGCATCCACTAGCTTTCCCCCCTAAAGTGCCCTAAAGAGAAAAAGTTACCAAAGCTCTGGCTCAAACCCGAGCCTCTCCAAGACCCCCAAACACACCAGAACAACAAGCATAGCTAACCAAATGCATGAAATAGTGAAAAATGCAGAACCCCTAATTATAGGATGTTACATCTATTTTGCAATACTGCCGAGCACATTGCGTTTAGTTCCATATGTGATGCTTCGTCTATCCTTCGCTTTTTCGTCAACAGCTCTTTTAGGAATTTTCTAGAGTCTGGCATCTGCGTAAGAGCTTTAAGCAACGGTAAGTTAATATGTAATTTTTATAAAAGTTTAAGAAACTTACCGAACTATTCCTCTGTGTCGTCTCTCTTTAATGCTTCGGGATATGGTATGCGAGGTTGGTACTCTTTGATTACCGATTTTGGCTTATTATTACTTACCTTAACCTTACCTTCTTCGACCACGTTCTCTTTCCTCGAATTGGGCTCGTCTAAGCCTTCATTATCTTGAGCTGTTATGGCTTGAACTTGCTCCCTTGGGTTAGTCTCGGTGTTGCTCGGTAGTCTTCCATGTGGTCTCTCGGAGATTTGCTTAGCGAGTTGCCCGATTTGATCCTTGAACTCCTGTGTCAATGCCTCAAGTTTTGTTTCTATCTTTTGGAAACGTGTTTCTATATTTTGGGAACGTATTTTTGAGGCTGCTATGAAGTTTGTCAGCATCTCTTCAAGGTTTGGCTTCTTTTCCTGTGGGTAGGGTTGTTGTTGGAAGTTTTGGGATTGTTGTTGCCTTTGATTTCTTTGACCTCCCTATGAGAAATTGGGGTGGTTCTTCCAACCTAGATTATAAGTATTACTATAATGGTTATTGTTAGATCGGAAATTGTTACCAATATAGTTCATTTGTTCGCTCTCCATGCCCTGTCCGTAGGGTGGGTACTCAGGATTCACCACTCCTTCACTTGCGTCGCACTGCATAACTGGATGTGCCTGCGAAGAACCATATAAACCATCAAATTTTTTATGTAATAATTCTACCTAGTTTGATAGTGCGGTTACTGTATCAATGTTGAAAACTCTGGCAGCTTTGGCTAGCCTTGTCCTTGTAACTTGCCACTGATAGTTATTTAGTGACATCTCTTCTATAAACTCGTAGGTCGCTTCAGGAGTTTTGTTGTTCAGGGTTCTGCCGGCAGCTGAATTGATTAGTTGCCTTGTTGAAGGGTTCACACCATTGTAAAAAGTGGTGTAGGCACCTCCTTAACAGATCTTTGTATCTCTCCCATGCATCATAAAGTGTCTCTAAATCCATCTGCACAAAAGAAGAGATATCATTCCTCAATTTGGCCGTTTTGGCCGGTGCAAAATATTTTAGTAAAAATTTTTCGGTCATTTGATCCCATGTAGTGATTGACCCTCGTGGAAGAGAATGTAACCACTGTTTGGATTTATTCCTCAAAGAAAAGGGAAATAACCGAAGACGGATGGCATCATCAGGAATGCCATTTATCTTGAAGGTATCACAGAATTCTAGAAAATTTGCTAAGTGTGTGTTAGGATCTTCATCCTGCAAACCATCAAACTGAACAAACTGTTGTATCATCTGTATAGTGTTAGGTTTCAGTTCAAAATTATTTGCAGCAATAGTAGGCCTAACAATGCTAGATTCAGTTCCTGTTAAACTAGGTTTAGCATAATCATACATAGTACGTGGAGCATGATTTTCAGCCATCTCTTGAGGTGGCAGATGATTCTCAGCCATCCCTTCAGTAGGATTGGTTTTGCCTTCTTGCTCTCCTTCTATGTAGTTTGAGCTTCGCCTTATCTCTCTACGATTTTTGCGAACTGTTCTTTCAATATCACTGTCGTAAAGTAGGGGTCCTATCGGGTTCCTTCTAGTCATAAACTAGAGGTACCTGAAAGGAGGAAACAATAACAGAATAAAAATTAGCTAAGTTAAAAATTAAAATAAATAAAAAAAATTAAATTAAATTGCAAAAAAATGGCTAAAGTAATAAAAATTAAGCTTTCTTAATATTTTAGTTCCCCGACAACGGCGCCAAAAACTTGATCGTTGTTTTTGCGATGTCAAAGTCTTAAAATTTATAAAAAGAATGATCGAACCTGGAAACTAACTATGACAACGATTTGAGGCAAGCGCACCTATCGAATAGTAGTATAGTTTAGTGGCAAGACTGGAACGTCGAACCCAAAGAAACTAAAAGTACTAATACTAACTCTCTTTTTATTATTTAGCCTAAGAATTGAATGAATTGTTTATCTAATCTAAAATTAACTAACTAATAAACTAAAGACTCTAAGACAAAGAAGAATGAATTTGGGGAAAATAACTTGAGGAAAAACCAATTGATTAAGACAACACCCAAGGAAGAATCCACCTAGACTTCACTTGTTATCTAACTCTGAACCAGACGATTTATTCATTTGACTTGATTCGTAAGATTCCCTAATGTATATTAAACCCTCTCTCGAAGTGAATGATGTCTAACCCTAGGTTGATTAATTGAAATCTCTTTCTAATTAAAACCCATAGAATTGCATTAACTCGATCTATGGAATCCCATATTAGGTTTCACCCTAATCCGGCAAAATCTCGTCACCCTATCTCCAGGCGCGCGATCAACTCCGCTTAACTATGCTAGATCTACTCTTAGACAGGGACTTTTGCTCCTCCACCTAAGCACATCAAACTTGAATCAATATCCCGGAAATATAAACACAAGAATTAAGAACACATAATTAAGAACAAGTCAAATATTTATCATATAGTTCAGCAAACGATAACAATATTCATCTAAGTTTCATCCCCCTCAGGTATCTGAGGGTTTAGTTCATAATAATAAAAGAAAACATCTTAGAAGAAAAGATAAAAGAAAACATAAGAAATCCCTAAAACCCCCTAAAGGAATTGAAGCAGAGATCCTCCGTCTTGAGTATAATTCCGGCTTCTAGAGATGAATCAACTGGCTATCCTCGAGTGAATCCCCACAAATCTGCCTTCTCTGGCCTAGCAAGACGCCCCTAGACGATAGCCTTGGGCTCCCCCTTTTAGGTCATACTTAGGGTGTATATATAGGCTTTTGGAATGTGTTTCTTTGCCCCTAAGTATCCCAATCCGAATGAAACTTCTCTTTGCCACGGCAGGGGCACGGCCATGGCACACGCCCGTGTGAATCGTGGCCAAGCCGTGTTGGACTTCATTAATGAGGCACAGCAGTGTGGACTTGGGTCCAGGCCGTGCCGATTTCGTGATCTGGCCCATTTGGCCCATTTTAAGCTTGTTTTCCATTCTTTTCATCCTCCGGTGCTTCCCTGAGAATAAAACATGAAAATACAGGATTAAGAGCACCAAATTACATAATATAAGGGATAATTCATCCAAAAGCATGCTAAAAGTGGGATTAAAATATGTTACTTTTATGATTTATCAAAACTTTTCAACAAAACAGGGGTTACACGCCCGTGTGAGTTTAGGGACACGCCCGTGTGCCCCTAAGACATGCCCGTGTCTACCACCCGTGGTCGAAACTGACTAATTTCATACGTCCTTGACACGCCCGTGGCCTTAGCCTGGGTGCCAAACCTTGGCATTCCGAGTAATCCACACGGCCCACACACACGCCTGTGTGTTTCAACCGTGTGGCAATTTAAATTCCAAGTGCATTGTGCAGACTTCAAACGGCCTTGGCACACGCTCATGTGCTAGCCGTGCCGCTCACACGGTCTAGACACGCGCCCGTGTGTCTACCCATGTAGAAAATTAGAAGGCTATCTACCAAGCTCTTTGCCACCCTACATTGCAAACATACATACTCCAATTCCATTCAACGTAATTCATGACCCAAAGACACATCTAAATACTCAATTCAACATTCATACACAAGGGCATACACTTCAAGAAAAATCACTTTCATTAAACAAAATAATTTTCCAAGTATTTGCCTAACTTAAGGCCATTTACAAAATGACTTTAGTAACATACATAGACAACACTTTGGCTAACAATTACAACTTAACAAAATACTCGAGTCCTATACATGCCATACTCAAAATAAGTCTAAATTGTTATACCAAAGTGATTTCAATAGTGTGATTTCTGAACTCCTACATCCACGATCCTCGAGTTATCTTTACAATACTACAAGGAAGAAGGGCAATGAAAGGGGTAAGCATAAAGCTTAGTAAGTTTGCATGAATATAAATAGCAACAATAAGCTCATAAAATAATCCATCCATGATATTAACTAACCATACACAAGTCATAGGCATCTTGCCATACTTACTCACAATTGCCCTTATTTAGCACATACCATGCCACATGTCGTAAACTTTTCTTCGTGACTCATTCATGAGTACCTGTATTCACTCATTCATATGACTTTAGTGCAAACCTCATTTATACTTCTAAACTCATCTACTTATCCCTTTAATCACTAGGGATAGTCAAAGACGTATATTTGACGTCGTTCATGTAAAGGCGAAGCCAATGCCACATCCCCGAGGTGGTCTTACATGGACTTACTTCTAAATGCCAATGCCACATCCCGGATATGGTCTTATATGGACTTTCACATCAATTATCGATGCCACATCCCATGTAACATCCTGGTTTAAGGCCTAGTCAGAATAGTGGTGTGAGACCACAAATTCGAGGGTTATAAATGAGTTTTTGAGGTTTATGCCTTGTATGCATGCTAGTGTGAAAGTTTCATAAAGCAATTTTGTTAAATTGTGGTTAAATTGTCCAAAAAGACTAAATTGCAAAAGTTGCAAAATGTGTGTTTCTAGAAGCTATATGTGTGAAATAACTTTAGATTATTAATTAGAGGTCCTTAAATAGCAATTTATCAAAAAGGGCATTTTGGTCATTTATCAAATAAGTGATTAAAATAGGGGAAAAGATGACAAAATTCATTAATCTTCTTCTCCAAGGCTGCCGAAAATTCCCAAGAGCCATTGTTAGGGTTCTTCAAATTTTCAAGCTTGCTAGTAAGTGCATCTAGCCTCGTTTTTGATATTCTTTGTATTTTTGAAGTCCCGGTAGCATGAGTAAGCTATTTTTAGCTATTTGATGAGCTATGAAGGATGTTCAAAAATGTGGCCATGTATGACATGCATGTATTTTGTTGTTTTATGGAAGATTATGAAAGCTTGATGTAGTAGAAACATCTTTTGTTAAGTGATTTTCCATGAAAATGCATGTAGGGACTTGATTGTGAAAATATTAAGTTTGGTCATACATGTGTGTTTTAGTGAGAATTTATGATAGCTTTAGTTGAATAAGTGGTTCGACAAAGCATGAAAGACTAGAAAGTTGAATAAAAATCACTTTACGGGCCTTTGGGGCTAAAGTGTAAATATGAGAAAGTTTAGGGGCAAAATAGTAATTTTGCTAAAGTATGAGATGTGGGTCAATTTAGTCAATGTATGTATTGAATAAGCTGATTTATTCATTATAGATCAAGAAAGATGAAGCCCGTATCGAAACCGAGGCAAAAGCAAGGTGGTGGACTAAATTGCAAGTCTCAATACTTTTGAGTATCGAGGTAAGTCTATGCATAAATAATGCATTTTTACTTACAATTCGTGAATGCTAAATAGTGTGTAGCATGATCAAGAATGATTGAGGACCTATGTGGTTCAAGTAGAATTTGTGAATGGATGAATGATCGAGTAAGTAAATATGTTGATGTGTTGTAATAGTGCTAAAAGGTGGGCTAAGTGTGATACCATCCTAATGCATATTGACGATGAGCTGGCTATGTGCGATGCTATCGTTAGGTATGTTATTTAGTGGGCTATGTGCGAAACCGCTATGAATACCTTGTTGGTAGGCTAAGTGCGATACTACCTTACTAATTGAATGGGGTGGGCTTAGTGTGGAACAACCGAGAGATTTGCTGTGTGGATGGGATAGTGAGTAGATTAGCTGTGTGGATTAGTTGTGTGGATTAGCTGTGTGGACTAGCTGTGTGGATTAGCTGTGTGGATGTATTATCGAGAAATAATGATGTGTTGTATATTGTGTAAATGTGATGTTGAATGTAGGGGTGTATGTCAATAGTTATGAGTAAGTGACTCATGATATGTTGGAAATGTGGTAAGGGATAGAAAGAGTAAGCATAGTTGTGAATTACTTATGTTAGTATAATGCTAATTGTTGCTTAGCTTATACTATGTTGCTTAATTGCTTATGTGTAAACTTACTAAGCTCAAAGCTTACTCTCTTTCTTTTCCCTTGTCTTATAGAGTAAAAGTGTTGAATCGAGATACGAGGATCAATTGGAAGATCGCCCACACTATCAGCACACTCTGGTACATTAGACTCAATGTTTTGTATATGGCATGTATAGGGGCTAGACAAATTAGTGAATTTTTGGTGTAAATGGCTAAGATGTGTTGGCCTTTAGATGGATAGTGTATTTTGTATAATGCCATGGTTGTTGGCTATTACATTATATGAAAGAAAGATGTAGTTTTCTATGTGAGAATGCACTTCAATTTGAGTTGATTATGGATGTGTTGTATGAGTGCATGTTGTGTAAGCTATAAGGGTGAGAAGAGCTTAGCAAATAGCTTTGTTCTTGGCCATGTGGATTAGACACACGGGCATGTGTCTAGGCCATGTGTGACACACGGTCAGCCCAAGGCTACCGAAAATTCCAGAGAGCCATTGTTAGGGTTCTTCAAATTTTCAAGCTTGCTAGTAAGTGCATCTAGCCTATTTTTTATATTCTTTGTATTTTTGAAGTCCCGGTAGCATGAGTAAGCTATTTTTAGCTATTTGATGAGCTATGAGTGATGTTCAAAAATGTGGTCATGTATGACATGCATGTATTTTGTTATTTTATGGAAGGTTATGAAAGCTTGATGTAGTAGAAACATCTTTTGTTAAGTGTTTTTCCATGAAAATGCATGTAAGGACTTGATTGTGAAAATATTAAGTTTGGTCATACATGTGTGTTTTAGTGAGAATTGATGATAGCTTTAGTTTAATAAGTGGTTCGACTAAGCATGAAAGACTAGAAAGTTGAATAAAAATCACTTTACGAGCCTTTGGGGCTAAAGTGTAAATATGAGAAAGTTTAGGGGCAAAATAGTAATTTTGCTAAAGTATGAGATGTGGGTCAATTTAGTCATTGTATGTATTGAATAAGCTGATTTATTCATTATAGATCAAGAAAGATGAAGCCCGGATCGAAACCGAGGCAAAAGCAAGGTGGTGGACTAAATTGCAAGTCTCAATACTTTTGAGTATCGAGGTAAGTCTATGCATAAATAATTCATTTTTACTTACAATTTGCGAATGCTAAAAAGTGTGTAGCATGATTGAGAATGATTGAGAACCTATGTGGTTCAATTAGAATATGTGAATGGATGAATGATAGAGTCAGTAAATATGTTAATGTGTTGTAATAGTGCAAAAAGGTGGGCTAAGTGCGATACCATCCTAATGCATATTGACGATGAGCTGGCTATGTGCGACGCTATCGTTAGGTATGTTATTTAGTGGGCTATGTGCGAAATCGCTATGAATACCTTGTTGGTAGGCTAAGTGCGATACTACCTTACTAATTCAATGGGGTGGGCTTAGTGCGGAACCACCGAGAGATTTGCTGTGTGGATGTGATAGTGAGTAGCTTAGCTGTGTGGATTAGCTGTGTGGATTTGCTGTGTGGACTAGCTGGGTGGATGTATTATCGAGAAATAATGATGTGTTGTATATTGTGTAAATGTGATGTTGAATGCAGGGGTGTATGTCAATAGTTATGAGTAAGTGACTCATGATGTGTTGGAAATGTGGTAAGGGATAGAAAGAGTAAGCATAGTTGTGAATTACTTATGTTAGTATAATGCTAATTGGTTCTTAGCTTATACTATGTTGCTTAATTATTTATGTGTAAACTTACTAAGCTCAAAGCTTACTCTCTTTCTTTTCCCTTGTCTTATAGAGTAAAAATGTTGAACCGAGATATGAGGATCAATTGGAAGGTCACCCACACTATCAGCACACTCTGGTACATTAGACTCAATGTTTTGTATATGGCATGTATAGGGGCTAGACAAATTAGTGAATTTTTGGTGTAAATGGCTAAGATGTGTTGGCCTTTAGATGGATAGTGTATTTTGTATAATGCCATAGTTGTTGGCTATTACATTATATGAAAGAAAGATGTAGTTTTCTATGTGAGAATGCTTTTCAATTTGAGTTGATTATGGATGTGTTGTATGAGTGCATGTTGTGTAAGCTATAAGGGCGAGAAGAGCTTAGCAAATAGCTTTGTTCTTGGCCATGTGGATTAGACACACGGGCGTGTGTCTAGGCCATGTGTGACACACGGTCAGCCCAAGGCTGCCGAAAATTCCAAAGAGCCATTGTTAGGGTTCTTCAAATTTTCAAGCTTGCTAGTAAGTGCATCTAGCCTCGTTTTTGATATTCTTTGTATTTTTGAAGTCCCTGTAGCATGAGTAAGCTATTTTTACGCTATTTGATGAGCTATGAAGGATGTTCAAAATGTGGTCATGTATGACATGCATGTATTTTGTTGTTTTACGGAAGATTATGAAAGCTTGATGTAGTAGAAACATCTTTTGTTAAGTGATTTTCCATGAAAATGCATGTAGGGACTTGATTGTGAAAATATTAAGTTTGGTCATACATGTGTGTTTTAGTGAGAATTGATGATAGCTTTAGTTGAATAAGTGGTTCGACTAAGCATGAAAGACTAGAAAGTTGAATAAAAATCACTTTACGAGCCTTTGGGGCTAAAGTGTAAATATGAGAAAGTTTAGGGGCAAAATAGTAATTTTGCTAAAGTATGAGATGTGGGTCAATTTAGTCAATGTATGTATTGAATAAGCTGATTTATTCCTTATAGATCAAGAAAGATGAAGCCTGGATCGAAACCGAGGTAAAAGCAAGGTGGTGGACTAAATTGCAAGTCTCAATACTTTTGAGTATTGAGGTAAGTCTATGCATAAATAATGCATTTTTACTTACAATTTGCGAATGCTAAAAAGTGTGTAGCATGATCGAGAATGATTGAGAACCTATGTGGTTCAATTAGAATATGTGAATGGATGAATTATAGAGTAAGTAAATATGTTGATGTGTTGTAATAGTGCAAAAAGGTGGGCTAAGTGCGATACCATCCTAATGCATATTGACGATGAGCTGGCTATGTGCGATGCTATTGTTAGGTATGTTATTTAGTGGGCTATGTGCGAAACCGCTATGAATACCTTGTTGGTAGGCTAAGTGCGATACTACCTTACTAATTGAATGGGGTGGGCTTAGTGCGGAACCACCGAGAGATTTGCTGTGTGGATGTTGTAACACCCCAGACCCGGTCAATACACCACGACCGAATCTGGTATGTTACGGGGAAAACGTACTTGAGAGGTTTAGGTTTTTCGTTTAAAAGCAGGATGTAAACACTTCACTACCTAGAGTATTTGAAGAAAATTTGAGTAGGCTTGTTTGAAATCAGGTGGTGTATTCAGAAAACCCAAAAAAAAATTTGAAAGCTTAACCAAAAGATGTAGTTAAAACGAGTTTATTCCATTTCATTATTCAAATAGTTTCTTAGTGTTACTTAAGACATTTTAACTTGGTAGAAAATCGAGTTTTGATTTGGAAATCGTTTGAGTTTCTAATGCAAGTCATGGTGAGATACCCGATGGTATAGTTTAAAACACTTTGCGTTATAGTTTTTAAATCATTGTCTTTCCAAATTCTAGAAAAATTTCAACCCACTTATTTTGTTAAGGCATGTTAAAGTCTATTTAAAGCATAAACATCATAAAGCATAATTTAAAGGCCCTTTACAATCCAAAACAAAACCCAAATAATAAAAAGCAAGCTAAAGTACCCAAATTATAAAGTCTGAGTAAAACTTTATTAAGCGTGGCATGAGCACCCCGAGTCCATCCCGGCTCCATGTCCGCGTCTAAGTGTCACCTGAAATGTCAAAGGAGAGGGTGAGTCGAATGACTCAAATGCATAAATCCGCTCCCGATAAAACAACATGCTAACACACATCATACATAGCAACATGATTAATGCAACCCGATCCTAACCATCCATATCGCCTTTTCTACCCCGTGTGGTACCAAACCACTGGTGGTGCCAAACCACTGGTGACCCAAAGTCACGATATCCATAAGTGTGGTGCCAAACCACTGGTGACCCAAAGTCACGAATAATCCAATGATGGGGCCAACCCATCGTGTGATACCAAATCACTAGCAGACGATCCCATATCTCAAAGTGGGGCCAACCCACGGTGGTGTTAACCACAGGGACGAGTCGCAATGAGGTGCCAAACCTCCGGTGTCCCAAAGACACAAGTGATACCAAATCACCGGTGACCGCATCTACAAATCCGATGATGGGGCCAACCCATCGTGTGATACCAAATCACTAGCGCATTTATCCCATATCTCAAAGTGGGGCCAACCCACGGTGGTGTTAACCACGGGGGCGAGTCGCAATGAGGTGCCAAACCTCTGGTGTCCCAAAGACACAAATGTGATATCGAATCACCGTGACCAGAAGTCACAAAATCAATCGTGGTACCAAACCACTTTGGAGGTGCCAAACCTCTGGTGTCCCAAAGACACAGTGTCCCAAAGACACGGATATCATCATCCTCCTCCACTCATATCACCCATCATCATGCCTTACTCATGTGATCATGCATCTCATACAAGTCATGCATATCATGCCAACATGCCAAGCATTATATCTCATAGCATACATAACATAGATCATAATATTGAGTATACATCAAGTAGAACTCGTAATGCTACGGACTTACCGGATCCGTACATATACCCCACTTGGGTGCCAATTAATCCATCATACTGTTTTGGTTTTACAAAGCAATCAGAGTTATTAATAATATTACTAAGTATGGGTGTGTTAGTTACACACCTGGAAAACAACAGCCTTAAACCCCTCGAACAGATCTAAGCCCCCTTGATTATCTTGCTCCTATAATCGGCCAAATAAGAGCATTAGACAACTTATCACATTCGGCCAAGACCATCTAACCCCAAAAGAATCCATATCAAACCCTCACCTTTAAACTTGATTTGGTTTCCCACCAAATCTCGAATCAAGCAGTGATTTCCCTTGACAATCAGCCAACCCCACAACCACTGCTTACCAATCGGTTAAAAGAGTCGAAAACTCTTCTTGGTTACTTTTCAATATCCAAAGACCCTATCACAAGATGATTAACAACAGGTTAATACCCTTTCAACCACAACCAATCATGAGCTTTTAATCCAACCGAATTCAACATAGAACTAGAGAAGATGGACATGGCCATTTGGCCAAACACTTACCCCCTTCCAATCGAAAGAATACAAGAACCCAACACGATTACCACCCTTCTAATATTCGGCCACCAAGGAACTACTAAGAGAGAGGAGAGTTTCGGCCAAGAGGAATAGAAGGAACAAATGGAGACAAACGGCTTGAGCTTTGAACAAAAGACAAGAATAAAAGATAAGTAGAGAGTGGGGACTTTCAGTTTGAAAGCAAATAGGTGAAGAAAGTGTTTTGGAAGATAAGATTCGGCTACCAAAGTTTCAAGAAGAGAAAAAGAATGTTTGAGAAGAGAGAGCTTCGGCTTGCACAATTGAACAAAAGAAGAAATAGTTTCGGCACAAAGAAATGGGAAGATGAATGGAGAATTCGGCTTCACAAATGAACCAAGGAAAAATGAGATGAAGAGGAGGATACTCGGCTACCAAATGAACACCAAAGATCAAAGATATTTCGCCAGTTTTAGGAGTGTGGTATTTGGTTTTCAAAAGCAAAAGAATGAGAGAAAACTCTTTGAGAAAATCGGCTTGTTTGACAAAATGAGAGAACTTTTGCTTACCAATTACTTTTGGCCGAAAATGCACAAGGTAGAAAGTGCATTTCGGCACATCCCTCTTCCACACTAAGCCGTCCACTCCCCCACTCCAAACACCCAAAAATTCGGCCAAAATCCTCCATTCACTCACCACCACTCCTTCAAACATGTTTGACCAAGTCTTCCTCCTAAAATCCTCATCACCCTCCATTTGAATGGGAAGACCAAGTCCAAAGTAGAATTCTAATTGCCTTCTACCTCTCCCTCCATGCCGTCCAAAATGGGAACCAAAATGGGGACTCTGCGACTTGAACACGGATCTCTCCCCTTGTAGATGACGCCACCCTCAAGCTCCAAGTGGCACATGCCTTGCCACTTTGCCGCCTCCTCATTTGTGCAACGAAACACCAAATAAAATACATATCCCTCACTCCATCGGCTCCTCCTATAAAGCCTAAAAATAAAAATTTTCCTACCTACTCAGGCACACTCTAGCCTACAATTAAGCCCCTAAAACATAGAAATAGCAACATAGCACACCAACACATGCAATATCATGCAACAACAAAATAGCCCCCAACCCGGGATATTACAGTTCTACCCCTTAAAATAATTTCGGCCTCGAAATTACGATCAAAAGTTCTTGAATGCTTCTTTGTTTCATCATATCCTCGGGTTCCCACGTGGCTTCTTCCACGCCATGATTCCGCCACGATGCACCTTAACCAAAGGCACGCAGACTTCTTACGCAGAACCTTCACATCCCGATCTAGAATCGCACGAGGTTCTTCTTCCAAAGTCAAATGCGGATTTACCTCGATCTCTTCCATCGCTACCACATGCGGCGGATCCGAACGATAACGCCGAAGCATCGAAACGTGAAATACGTCGTGAATCTGACTAAGCTCTGCTGGCAACTCCAGTTGATACGCCACTGGTCCCACTCGTCTCAAAACCTTATACGGCCCAATAAACCTCGGACTTAGCTTGCCTTTCTTTCCGAACCTCAAAACCTTCTTCCATGGCGAGACCTTCAGAAACACTTGATCCCCCACAGAAAACTCTATGTCTCTCCGCTTAAGATCGGCATAAGACTTCTGCCGGTCCAAGCTTCCTTCAACCGAGCACAAATCAACTTAACCTTATTTTCGGTCTCAAAGAACCAACTCGGGTCCTAACAACTGGCGTTCACCTAACTCCGTCCAACACGTAGGTGATCGACACTTCCTACCATACAACGCCTCATATGGTGCCATCTTGATGCTCGCTTGGTAACTGTTGTTGTAGGCAAACTCAGCTAATGGTAGAAACTCTTCCCAACTACCTCTAAAATCCGAGGACACAACCTCTCGGCATATCCTCTAAGATCTGAATAACTCTTTACATTGCCCGTCGATTTGCAGTGAAAAGCCGTCTTTGAAATCCAACCGCGTACCCGCAGCCCGATGCAACGCTTTCGAACCTTGGCGTAAATCGGGATCCCTATCTCGAGATGATCGATCACGGCACACCGTGCAACCTCACTATCTCTCGAAACATACGACCGCCAACCTCACGAAGTGAGTAGTCAACTCTCACCGGAATGAAATGAGCTGATTTAGTCGGTCGATCCACAATTACCCAAATCTGAATCCTTCTTGCTTGGCGTGGCGGTAACCCACCGACGAAATCCATGGTTATCCTTTCCCACTTCCATCGAGGAATCTTCACAGTGAAGCAACCACGACGGCAATCGATGTTCAACCTTGACTGTGACATGTCAGACACTTCCCAACACACTCTGTCACTTCTTTCTTCAGACCAGGCCACCAAAACTGCTCTCTGAGATCCCTATACATCTTACTACCTCCAGGATGCATAGCATAAGGGCTACTATGTGCGTCCTGAAGAATCCTCTGCCTCAGCTCAACATCCTTGGGCATACAAGCTTTACCTTGGAAACACAGCACCCCATCACTAGACAAGTTGTAACCTTCCAAACCACCACTCTGTACCTGCAACCTCCGCGCACTCAGCACCTCATCCTCTAACTGTTTCTCTCTGATCTGCTCAACCCAAGTAGGCTTAACCTGCAACTCTGCCAGAATACTCACAATAGTCATACAAACTCAAGTGGGCAAACATCGCTCTTAAGTCCGAAACAACCTTACGGCTCAACGCATCTGCCACCACGTTAGCCTTGCCCGGATGATACTCAATCGAACAGTCGTAATCTTTAAGCAACTCAACCCATCTGCGCTGCCTCAAATTCAAATCCTTCTGAGTCAAGAGGTACTTCAGACTCTTATGATCGGTGTAGACTATTGATCTCTCTCCGTACAAGTAGTGCCTCCAAATCTTCAACGCAAAGACTACACACGCTAACTCCGGATCGTGCGTCGGATAGTTGACCTCATGTGGCCTCATTTGCCGAGATCGTAAGCCACAACCTTACCTTCCCGCATCGGCACACAACCCAACCCCGTATGTGATGCATCGCGATGAGACCGTGAATTCCTTACCACCTCGGGTTGAATTAAAGCCGGAGCTTCTATTAGAATCTTCTTAAGCTTGTCCGAAACTCCACTTCTTTGTTTCTCGGTCAAACAAACGGAACCTCTTTCCTTAACAACTTGGTCATTGGCGCCGCTATCAACGAGAAACCCTCAACAAACCTTCGGTAGTATCCGGCCAAACCACGAAAACTCCGAATCTCGACCAGCGACCTAGGCGGCTTCCAATCCAAAATCGCCTCAATCTTACGAGGATCTACTCGAATCCCTCAGCCGACACTACATGACCCAAGAAAGTCACTTCTCTAAGCGAACTCGCACTTCTTTGAACTTAGCATAGAGTTGCTTTTCCCTCAAAATCTGCGGCACAACTCTCAAATCGCATCATGCTCTTCCTCTGTTCTTGAATACACCAAGATGTCGTCTATGAAAACCACGACAGCCCGATCCGATCTTCTTCAAAACACTCTATTCATCATATCCATAAATCTTTTGCGGTCGTTAGTCAACCCGAGCGGCATTACCGGAAATTTGTAGTGCCCATACAGAGTCCGAAAGCGGCGTCTTGTGAATATCCGCTTCTTTCACCTTTAATCGGTGATACCTGGACCTCGTGTCAATCTTAGAAAATACCACGCACCTTTCAAATGATCAAACAAGTCATCTATCCATGGCAACGGATACTTGTTTTTGATCGTCGACTTATTCAACCAAGCGGTAGTCTATGCACATCCGCATCGTACCATCTTTCTTCTTAACAAAGAGTCCCAGCGCACCCCACGGCGAAACACTTGGCACGATAAAACCTCGATCCAATAACTCCCCGAATCGAGCCTTAAGCTCCACCAATTCCTTTGGCGCCATCCTATACGGAGCAATAGACACTTTGGCGCGATTCCGGAATGCAGATCTATCCCGAACTCTACCTCACGATCTGGCGGCAAACCCGGAAGCTCCTCGAAACACATCAAGCAAATTCCTTATGATGCGGACCTTCTCTACAATGAGACTCTTTAGCCTCCAAGGCATACACATGAACCACATACGCCTCACGGCCCTTCCCGACCATCTTCTCGCGCTTGGGCGAGATACCACATTTGATAAGTAATCTCTCCTATTACCTATCATAGCCACTTCATCACCCTCGATCGTCCTTAGAACCATGCGCTTAAGCCGCGCATCCAACTTCGCTGGTACTTAACCAACGACCCATCCCAAGAATCAAATCGAACTCCCCAAACGGCGGTTCCATCGGATCGACAAACACTACCCCTTGGAGTTCTAGGGGTACGTCTCTAAACAGCTTATCTACTACCACAGAGTGACCTAAAGGGCTAATTACAGTCATCTGCCTAGAAGATATCTCAGAGTCTAAGTCCATGGTCTCTACTATACTACTGGCCATGTAAGAATGCGTCGAACCCACATCAATCAAAGCAGTAAAAGGAGAACCAAAGATCAAGAACGTACCGGTTATGACGTCCGGTGCGTCGCCCTCCTCTCGGCGCCTTGCTGCATACACTAACCCAGGCTGTCTGGCGTCAGAACTACCCGCACCCCTGCCCGGTGCTCCACGGCCCCGACCAGATCCATTACTACCTCTGCCATTACCACGGCCCCTCTGCGGTGGCGGTCCACTACTCCTGAACTGAGTACGGCCCTGACTCTCAGGCCTGAATCTGGCCAACTTACGCCGGCCGTCCCTCCAGCGATGATCCGAGAGAACCACACTCAAAACAACCTTTTCCACCGGTCCAGCAGCCTCCCCAATGATATCTCCCACAATGGTTACACCGCGGCGGTCCACGACTAGCGGCAACAACCCTACGGGCCCGATTCGGCCCACTGTCTAGCCCTTTTACGAGGATTACCCGACGATCCGAGAAGACCCAAAGCTCCTCTTATGCCTGCTTCTGTCCATACCCCGCCTCACGGACTCCTTAACACCCTCGGCTACCTTAGCCTTCTCAACCAGGACAAACAAACTCACGCTCTGGCTGGGAGCAATCAGCGACCTCAACTCGTCTCTCGAGACCATCCTCGAAACGAACACACCTCTCGTGTTCGGTAGCCACAATACCCCTAGCATACTGGCTCGGCTTCAAGAACTCGGCCTCATACTGGAAACAGACTTACTCCCTTGGACAAGCCTCGAAATGCCTTTGTTTGGGAGTCAATATAACTAGCCCCAATGTACTTCTTTTGATCTGCAGACCACTGAAATAATCCCATGTCGGATCCTCTGCTTTGCCACAATCATCCCGAAACCGTGAGCCACCATTGATATGACTCATCCCGGAGAAGCGATACTATGCCCTTCACTTCTCTTGGCGATCAAGTCCAGTCATCCATGATCCGCTCCGTTGCCTCCACCAATACTCGGCCCGATCTTTGAGAGCAACACCAAACACCTTGAAAGAATTCGGCCCGTTTGCGGTCGTCGCTCGAACAATTTCCTAACTCTGCACCACCACCTACACGGCTACCCTTTCCAACACTCGCGGCGCCGCTGTGACAACTGCGTCATCGGTCGATCTTGAAACTCACCACCTCCACCGGTGGCGATGCCGTATCTCATTTTCGACCCACGGCCAGGACCCTACGGGTTGAAAAACGATCATCCTACCACGACCTGCGTCCACGACCACGTCCACCTCTAGCGCTCATGACTAAATTCTCTACGTATCGATTTAGGAGTTTTATGCATCGATATTTATTCCACTGTTTTAAAAGCAAAGTCTTATGAATAGTAAAGAAGCTTTGTTTTCGCGAGTTCTGCGAATCCTATCGATTTGGTTTCTAAAGTAATCCACTATTGCAATCATCCAATCACATCAATAAATCACAAGCAATAGTAAGGGGTACTTACAGGCGAATCCCAGTGTGCGGAGACTCGGTGTCATGCCCTTCAAACCATTTATTTCAAACAAAACACTTAAAACAGGACTTTTGAAAGCATTTTGGGCCTCAGGCCCACAGCCGAGCCTTTGAACTTGGCTCTGATACCACAATTGTAACACTCCAAACCCGGTCAATACACCACGACCGAATCTGGTATGTTACGGGGAAAACGTACTTGAGAGGTTTAGGTTTTTCGTTTAAAAGTAGGATGTAAACACTTCACTACCTAGAGTATTTGAAGAAAATTTGAGTAGGCTTGTTTGAAATCGGTGGTGTATTCGAAAACCCAAAAAAATTTGAAAGCTTAACCAAAAGATGTAGTTAAAACGAGTTTATTCCATTTCATTATTCAAATAGTTTCTTAGTGTTACTTAAGACATTTTAACTTGGTAGAAAATCGAGTTTTGATTTGGAAATCGTTTGAGTTTCTAATGCAAGTCATGGTGAGATACCCGATGGTATAGTTTAAAACACTTTGCGTTATAGTTTTAAATCATTGTCTTTCCAAATTCTAGTAAAATTTCAACCCACTTATTTTGTTAAGGCATGTTAAAGTCTATTTAAAGCATAAACATCATAAAGCATAATTTAAAGGCCCTTTACAATCCAAAACAAAACCCAAATAATAAAAAGCAAGCTAAAGTACCCAAATTATAAAGTCCGAGTAAAACTTTATTAAGCGTGGCATGAGCACCCGAGTCCATCCGGCTCCATGTTCGCGTCTAAGTGTCACTGAAATGTCAAAGGAGAGGGTGAGTCGAATGACTCGAGTGCATAAATCCGCTCCCGATAAAACAACATGCTAACACACATCATACATAGCAACATGATTAATGCAACCCGATCCTAACCATCCATATCGCCTTTTCTACCCCGTGGTACCAAACCACTTTGGTGGTGCCAAACCACTAGTGACCCAAAGTCACGATATCCATAAGTGTGGTGCCAAACCACCGGTGACCCAAAGTCACGAATAATCCAATGATGGGGCCAACCCATCGTGTGATACCAAATCACTAGCGACGATCCCATATCTCAAAGTGGGGCCAACCCACGGTGGTGTTAACCACGAGGGCGAGTCGCAATGAGGTGCCAAACCTCACGGTGTCCCAAAGACACGGTGTGATACCAAATCACTTGGTGACCGCGATCACAAATCCGATGATGGGGCCAACCCATCGTGTGATACCAAATCACTAGCGAGCGATCCCATATCTCAAAGTGGGGCCAACCCACGGTGGTGTTAACCACGAGGGGCGAGTCGCAATGAGGTGCCAAACCTCACGGTGTCCCAAAGACACAAATGTGATACCAAATCACTTTGTGACCGAAGTCACAAAATCAAGCGTGGTACCAAACCACTTTGGAGGTGCCAAACCTCACGGTGTCCCAAAGACACAGGTGTCCCAAAGACACGGATATCATCATCCTCCCTCCACTCATATCACCCATCATCATGCCTTACTCATGTGATCATGCATCTCATACAAGTCATGCATATCATGCCAACATGCCAAGCATTATATCTCATAGCATACATAACATAGATCATAATATTGAGTATACATTAGTAGAACTCGTAATGCTACGGACTTACCCGGATCCGTACATATACCCCACTTGGGTGCCAATTAATCCATCATACTGTTTTGGTTTTACAAAGCAATCAGAGTTATTAAAAATATTACTAAGTATGGGTGTGTTAGTTACACACCTGGAAAACAACAGCCTTAAACCCCTCGAGCAGGATCTAAGCCCCCTTGATTATCTTGCTCCTATAATCGGCCAAATAAGAGCATTAGACAACTTATCACATTCGGCCAAGACCATCTAACCCCAAAAGAATCCATATCAAACCCTCACCTTTAAACTTGATTTGGTTTCCCACCAAATCTCGAATCAAGCAGTGATTTCCCTTGACAATCAGCCAACCCCCACAACCACTGCTTACCAATCGGTTAAAAGAGTCGAAAACTCTTCTTGGTTACTTTTCAATATCCAAAGACCTATCACAAGATGATTAACAACAGGTTAATACCCTTTCAACCACAACCAATCATGAGCTTTTAATCCAACCGAATTCAACATAGAACTAGAGAAGATGGACATGGCCATTTGGCCAAACACTTACCCCCTTCCAATCGAAAGAATACAAGAACCCAACACGATTACCACCCTTCTAATATTCGGCCACCAAGGAACTACTAAGAGAGAGGAGAGTTTCGGCCAAGAGGAATAGAAGGAACAAATGGAGACAAACGACTTGAGCTTTGAACAAAAGACAAGAATAAAAGATAAGTAGAGAGTGGGGACTTTCAGTTTGAAAGCAAATAGGTGAAGAAAGTGTTTTGGAAGATAAGATTCGGCTACCAAAGTTTCAAGAAGAGAAAAAGAATGTTTGAGAAGAGAGAGCTTCGGCTTGCACAATTGAACAAAAGAAGAAATAGTTTCGGCACAAAGAAATGGGAAGATGAATGGAGAATTCGGCTTCACAAATGAACCAAGGAAAAGGAGATGAAGAGGAGGATACTCGGCTGCAAATGAACACCAAAGATCAAAGATATTTGACGATTTTAGGAGTGTGGTATTTCGGTTTTCAAAAGCAAAAGAATGAGAAAACTCTTTGAGAAAATCGGCTTGTTTGACAAAATGAGAGAACTTTTGCTTACCAATTACTTTTGGCCGAAAATGCACAAGGTAGAAAGTGCATTTCGGCACATCCCTCTTCCACACTAAGCCGTCCACTCCCCCCTACTCCAAACACCCAAAAATTCGGCCAAAATCCTTCCATTCACTCACCACCACTCCTTCAAACATGTTTGACCAAGTCTTCCTCCTAAAATCCCTCATCACCCTCCATTTGAATGGGAAGACCAAGTCCAAAGTAGAATTCTAATTGCCTTCTACCTCTCCCTCCATGCCGTCCAAAATGGGAACCAAAATGGGGACTCTGCGACTTGAACACATGATCTCTCCCCCTTGTAGATGACGCCACCCTCAAGCTCCAAGTAGCACATGCCTTGCCACTTTGCCAGCTCCTCATTTGTGCAACGAAACACCAAATAAAATACATATCCCTCAGCTCCATCAGCTCCCCTCCTATAAAGCCTAAAAATAAAAATTTTCCTACCTACTCAGGCACACTCCTAGCCTACAATTAAGCCCCTAAAACATAGAAATAGCAACATAGCACACCAACACATGCAATATCATGCAACAACAAAATAGCCCCCCAACCCGGGATATTACAGATGTGATAGTGAGTAGATTAGTTGCGTGGATTAGCTGTGTCGATTAGCTGTGTGGACTAGCTGTGTGGATTAGCTGTGTGGATGTAATATCGAGAAATAATGATGTGTTGTATATTGTGTAAATGTGATGTTGAATGCAGGGGTGTATGTCAATAGTTATGAGTAAGTGACTCATGATGTGTTGGAAATGTGGTAAGGGATAGAAAGAGTAAGCATAGTTGTGAATTACTTATGTTAGTATAATGCTAATTGTTGCTTAGCTTATACTATGTTGCTTAATTATTTGTGTAAACTTACTAAGCTCAAAGCTTACTCTCTTTCTTTTCCCTTGTCTTATTAAGTAAAAGTGTTGAATCGAGATACGAGGATCAATTGGAACGTCGCCCACACTATCAGCACACTCTGGTACATTAGACTCAATGTTTTATATATGGCATGTATAGGGGCTAGACAAATTAGTGTTTTTTTGGTGTAAATGGCTAAGATGTGTTGGCCTTTAGATGGATAGTGTATTTTGTATAGTGCCATGGTTGTTGGCTATTACATTATATGAAAGAAAGATGTAGTTTTCTATGTGAGAATGCTTTTCAATTTGAGTTGATTATGGATGTGTTGTATGAGTGCATGTTGTGTAAGCTAGAAGGGTGAGAAGAGCTTAGCAAATATCTTTGTTCTTGGCCATGTGGATTAGACACACGGGCGTGTGTCTAGGCCATGTGTGACACACGGTCAGCCCAAGGCTGCTGAAAATTCCAAAGAGCCATTGTTAGGGTTCTTCAAATTTTCAAGCTTGCTAGTAAGTGCATCTAGCCTCGTTTTTGATATTCTTTTTATTTTTGAAGTCCCGGTAGTATGAGTAAGCTATTTTTAGCAATTTAATGAGCTATGAAGGATGTTCAAAAATGTGGTCATGTATGACATGCATGTATTTTGTTGTTTTATGGAAGATTATGAAAGCTTGATGTAGTAGAAACATCTTTTGTTATGTGATTTTCCATGAAAATGCATGTAGGGACTTGATTGCGAAAATATTAAGTTTGGTCATACATGTGTGTTTTAGTAAGAATTGATGATAGCTTTAGTTGAATAAGTGGTTCGACAAAGCATGAAAGACTAGAAATTTGAATAAAAATCACTTTACGAGCCTTTGGGGCTAAAGTGTAAATATGAGAAAGTTTAGGGGCAAAATAGTAATTTTGCTAAAGTATGAGATGTGGGTCAATTTAGTCAATGTATGTATTGAATAAGCTGATTTATTCATTATAGATCAAGAAAGATGAAGCCCAGATCGAAACCGAGGCAAAAGAAAGGTGGTGGACTAAATTGCAAGTCTCAATAGTTTTGAGTATCGAGGTAAGTCTATGCATAAATAATGCATTTTTACTTACAATTCGTGAATGCTAAATAGTGTGTAGCATGATCGAGAATGATTGAGAACATATGTGGTACAAGTAGAATATGTGAATGGATGAATGATAGAGTAAGTAAATATGTTGATGTGTTGTAATATTGCAAAAAGGTGGGCTAAGTGTGATACCATCCAAATGCATATTGACAATGAGCTGGCTATGTGCGATGCTATCGTTAGGTATGTTATTTAGTGGGCTATGTGCGAAACCGCTATGAATACCTTGCTGGTAGTCTAAGTGCGATACTACCTTACTAATTGAATGGGGTGGGCTTAGTGTAGAACCACCGAGAGATTTGCTGTGTGGATGTGATAGTGAGTAGATTAGCTGTGTGGATTAGCTGTGTGGATTAGCTGTGTAGACTAGCTGTGTGGACTAGCTGTGTGGATGTATTATCGAGAAATAATGATGTGTTGTATATTGTGTAAATGTGATGTTGAATGCAGGGGTGTATGTCAATAGTTTTGAGTAAGTGACTCATGATGTGTTGGAAATGTGGTAAGGGATAGAAAGAGTAAGCATAGTTGTGAATTACTTATGTTAGTATAATGCTAATTGTTGCTTAGCTAATACTATGTTGCTTAATTGTTTATGTGTAAACTTACTAAGCTCAAAGCTTACTCTCTTTCTTTTCCCTTGTCTTATAGAGTAAAAGTGTTGAATCGAGATCTGAGGATCAATTGGAAGGTCACCACAGATGTCGACACACTCTGGTACATTAGACTCAATGTTTTGTATATGGCATGTATAGGGGCTAGACAAATTAGTGAATTTTTGGTGTAAATGGCTAAGATGTGTTGGCCTTTAGATGGATAGTGTATTTTGTATAATGCCATGGTTGTTGGCTATTACATTATATGAAAGAAAGATGTAGTTTTCTATGTGAGATTGCACTTCAATTTGAGTTGATTATGGATGTGTTGTATGAGTGCATGTTGTGTAAGCTATAAGGGTGAGAAGAGCTTAGCAAATAGTTTTGTTCTTGGCCATGTGGATTAGACACACGGGCGTGTGTCTAGGCCATGTGTGACACACGGTCAGCCCAAGGCTGCCAAAAATTCCAAAGAGCCATTGTTAGGGTTCTTCAAATTTTCAAGCTTGCTAGTAAGTGCATCTAGCCTCGTTTTTGATATTCTTTGTATTTTTGAAGTCTCGGTAGCATGAGTAAGCTATTTTTAGCTATTTGATGAGCTATGAAGGATGTTCAAAAATGTGGTCATGTATGACATGCATGTATTTTGTTGTTTTATGGAAGATTATGAAAGCTTGATGTAGTAGAAACATCTTTTGTTAAGTGATTTTCCATGAAAATGCATGTAGGGACTTGATTGTGAAAATATTAAGTTTAGTCATACATGTGTGTTTTAGTGAGAATTGATGATAGCTTTTGTTGAATAAGTGGTTCGACTAAGCATGAAAGACTAGAAAGTTGAATAAAAATCACTTTACGAGCCTTTGGGGCTAAAGTGTAAATATGAGAAAGTTTAGGGGCAAAATAGTAATTTTGCTAAAGTATGAGATGTGGGTCAATTTAGTCAATGTATGTATTGAATAAGCTGATTTATTCATTATAGATCAAGAAAGATGAAGCCCGGATCGAAATCGAGGCAAAAGCAAGATGGTGGACTAAATTGCAAGTCTCAATACTTTTGAGTATCGAGGTAAGTCTATGCATAAATAATGTATTTTTACTTACAATTTGTGAATGCTAAATAGTGTGTAGCATGATCGAGAATGATTGAGAACCTATGTTGTTCAATTAGAATATGTGAACGGATGAATGATAGAGTAAGTAAATATGTTGATGTGTTGTAATAGTGCAAAAAGGTGGGCTAAGTGCGATACCATCCTAATGCATATTGACGATGAGCTGGCTATGTGTGATGCTATCGTTAGGTATGTTATTTAGTGGGCTATGTGCGAAACCGCTATGAATACCTTGTTGGTAGGCTAAGTGCGATACTACCTTACTAATTGAATGGGGTGGGCTTAGTGCGGAACAACCGAGAGATTTGTTGTGTGGATGTGATAGTGAGTAGATTAGCTGTGTGGATTAACTGTGTGGATTAGCTGTGTGGACTAGCTGTGTGGATTAGCTGTGTGGATGTATTATCGAGAAATAATGATGTGTTGTATATTGTGTAAATGTGATGTTGAATGCAGGGGTGTATGTCAATAGTTATGAGTAAGTGACTCATGATGTGTTGGGAATGTGGTAAGGGATAGAAAGAGTAAGCATAGTTGTGAATTACTTATGTTAATATAATGCTAATTGTTGCTTAGCTTATACTATGTTGCTTAATTGTTTATGTGTAAACTTACTAAGCTCAAAGCTTACACTCTTTCTTTTCCATTGTCTTATAGAGTAAAAGTGTTGAATCGAGATATGAGGATCAATTGAAAGGTCGCCCACACTATCAGCACACTCTGGTACATTAGACTCAATGTTTTGTATATGGCATGTATAGGGCTAGACAAATTAGTGAATTTTTCGTGTAAATGGCTAAGATGTGTTGGCCTTTAGATGGATAGTGTATTTTGTATAATGCCATGGTTGTTGGCTATTACATTATATGAAAGAAAGATGTTGTTTTCTATGTGAGAATGCACTTCAATTTGAGTTGATTATGGATGTGTTGTATGAGTGCATGTTGTGTAAGCTATAAGGGTGAGAAGAGCTTAGCAAATAGCTTTGTTCTTGGCCATGTGGATTAGACACACGGGCGTGTGTCTAGGCCATGTGTGACACACGGTCAGCCCAAGGCTGCCGAAAATTCCAAAGAGCCATTGTTAGGGTTCTTCAAATTTTCAAGCTTGCTAGTAAGTGCATCTAGCCTCGTTTTTGATATTCTTTGTATTTTTGAAGTCCCGGTAGCATGAGTAAGCTATTTTTAGCTATTTGATGAGCTATGAAGGATGTTCAAAAATGTGGTCATGTATGACATGCATGTATTTTGTTGTTTTATGGAAGATTATGAAAGCTTGTTGTAGTAGAAACATCTTTTGTTAAGTGATTTTCCATGAAAATGCATGTAGGGACTTGATTGTGAAAATATTAAGTTTAGTCATACATGTGTGTTTTAGTGAGAATTGATGATAGCTTTTGTTGAATAAGTGGTTCGACTAAGCATGAAAGACTAGAAAGTTGAATAAAAATCAATTTACGAGCCTTTGGGGCTAAAGTGTAAATATGAGAAAGTTTAGGGGCAAAATAGTAATTTTGCTAAAGTATGATATGTGGGTCAATTTAGTCAATGTATGTATTGAATAAGTTGATTTATTCATTATAGATCAAGAAAGATGAAGCCCAGATCGAAATCGAGGCAAAAGCAAGATGGTGGACTAAATTGCAAGTCTCAATACTTTTGAGTATCGAGGTAAGTCTATGCATAAATAATGCATTTTCACTTACAATTTGTGAATGCTAAATAGTGTGTAGCATGATCGAGAATGATTGAGAACCTATGTGGTTCAAGTAGAATATGTGAATGGATGAATGATAGAGTAAGTAAATATGTTGATGTGTTGTAATAGTGCAAAAAGGTGGGCTAAGTGCGATACCATCCTAATGCATATTGACGATGAGCTGGCTATGTGCGATGCTATTGTTAGGTATGTTATTTAGTGGGCTATGTGCGAAACCGCTATGAATACCTTGTTGGTAGGCTAAGTGCGATACTACCTTACTAATTGAATGGGGTGGGCTTAGTGCGGAACCACCGAGAGATTTGCTGTGTGGATGTGATAGTGAGTAGATTAGCTGTGTGGATTAGTCTGTGTGGATTAGCCGTGTGTGGACTAGCTGTGTGGATTAGCTGTGTGGATGTATTATCGAGAAATAATGATGTGTTGTATATTGTGTAAATGTGATGTTGAATGCAGGGGTGTATGTCAATAGTTATGAGTAAGTGACTCATGATGTGTTGGAAATGTGGTAAGGGATAGAAAGAGTAAGCATAGTTGTGAATTACTTATGTTAGTATAATGCTAATTGTTGCTTAGCTTATACTATGTTGCTTAATTATTTGTGTGTAAACTTACTAAGCTCAAAGCTTACTCTCTTTCTTTTCCATTGTCTTATAGAGTAAAAGTGTTGAATCGAGATACGAGGATCAATTGAAAGGTCGCCCACACTATCAGCACACTCTGGTACATTAGACTCAATGTTTTGTATATGGCATGTATAGGGCTAGACAAATTAGTGAATTTTTCGTGTAAATGGCTAAGATGTGTTGGCCTTTAGATGGATAGTGTATTTTGTATAATGCCATGGTTGTTGGCTATTACATTATATGAAAGAAAGATGTTGTTTTCTATGTGAGAATGCACTTCAATTTGAGTTGATTATGGATGTGTTGTATGAGTGCATGTTGTGTAAGCTATAAGGGTGAGAAGAGCTTAGCAAATAGCTTTGTTCTTGGCCATGTGGATTAGACACACGGGCGTGTGTCTAGGCCATGTGTGACACACAGTCGATCGGCCAGAAAATTCCAAAATTCAAAGAGCCATTGTTAGGGTTCTTCAAATTTTCAAGCTTGCTAGTAAGTGCATCTAGCCTCGTTTTTGATATTCTTTGTATTTTTGAAGTCCCGGTAGCATGAGTAAGCTATTTTTAGCAATTTGATGAGCTATGAAGGATGTTCAAAAATGTGGTCATGTATGACATGCATGTGTTTTGTTGTTTTATGGAAGATTATGAAAGCTTGATGTAGTAGAAACATCTTTTGTTAAGTGATTTTCCATGAAAATGCATGTAGGGACTTGATTGTGAAAATATTAAGTTTAGTCATACATGTGTGTTTTAGTGAGAATTGATGATAGCTTTTGTTGAATAAGTGGTTCGACTAAGCATGAAAGACTAGAAAGTTGAATAAAAATCACTTTACGAGCCTTTGGGGCTAAAGTGTAAATATGAGAAAGTTTAGGGGAAAAATAGTAATTTTGCTAAAGTATGAGATGTGGGTCAATTTAGTCAATGTATGTATTGAATAAGCTGATTTATTCATTATAGATCAAGAAAGATGAAGCCCGGATCGAAATCGAGGCAAAAGCAAGATGGTGGACTAAATTGCAAGTCTCAATACTTTTGAGTATCGAGGTAAGTCTATGCATAAATAATGGATTTTTACTTACAATTTGTGAATGCTAAATAGTGTGTAGCATGATCGAGAATGATTGAGAACCTATGTGGTTCAAGTAGAATATGTGAATGGATGAATGATAGAGTAAGTAAATATGTTGATGTGTTGTAATAGTGCAAAAAGGTGGGCTAAGTGCGATACCATCCTAATGCATATTGACGATGAGCTGGCTATGTACGATGCTATCGTTAGGTATGTTATTTAGTGGGCTATGTGCGAAACCGCTATGAATACCTTGTTGGTAGGCTAAGTGCGATACTACCTTACTAATTGAATGGGGTGGGCTTAGTGCGGAACCACCGAGAGATTTGCTGTGTGGATGTGATAGTGAGTAGATTAGCTGTGTGGATTAGCTGTGTGGATTAGCTGTGTGGACTAGCTGTGTGGATTAGCTGTGTGGATGTATTATTGAGAAATAATGATGTGTTGTATATTGTGTAAATGTGATGTTGAATGCAGGGGTGTATGTCAATAGTTATGAGTAAGTGACTCATGTTGTGTTGGAAATGTGGTAAGGGATAGAAAGAGTAAGCATAGTTGTGAATTACTTATGTTAGTATAATGCTAATTGTTGCTTAGCTTATACCATGTTGCTTAATTGTTTATGTGTAAACTTACTAAGCTCAAAGCTTACACTCTTTCTTTTCCCTTGTCTTATAGAGTAAAAGTGTTGAATCGAGATACGAGGATCAATTGAAAGGTCGCCCACACTATCAGCACACTCTGGTACATTAGACTCAATGTTTTGTATATGGCATGTATAGGGGCTAGACAAATTAGTGAATTTTTGGTGTAAATGGCTAAGATGTGTTGGCCTATAGATGGATAGTGTATTTTGTATAATGCCATGGTTGTTGGCTATTACATTATATGAAAGAAAGATGTAGTTTTCTATGTGAGAATGCACTTCAATTTGAGTTGATTATGGATGTGTTGTATGAGTGTATGTTGTGTAAGCTATAAGGGTGAGAAGAGCTTAGCAAATAGCTTTGTTCTTGGCCATGTGGATTAGACACATGGGCGTGTGTCTAGGCCATGTGTGACACACGGTCAGCCCAAGGCTGCCGAAAATTCCAAAGAGCCATTGTTAGGGTTCTTCAAATTTTCAAGCTTGCTAGTAAGTGCATCTAGCCTCGTTTTTGATATTCTTTGTATTTTTGAAGTCCTGGTAGAATGAGTAAGCTATTTTTAGCTATTTGATGAGCTATGAAGGATGTTCAAAAATGTGGTCATGTATGACATGCATGTATTTTGTTGTTTTATGAAAGATTATGAAAGCTTGATGTAGTAGAAACATCTTTTGTTAAGTGATTTTCCATGAAAATGCATGTAGGGACTTGATTGTGAAAATATTAAGTTTGGTCATACATGTGTGTTTTAGTGAGAATTGATGATAGCTTTTGTTGAATAAGTGGTTCGACTAAGCATGAAAGACTAGAAAGTTGAATAAAAATCACTTTACGAGCCTTTGGGGCTAAAGTGTAAATATGAGAAAGTTTAGGGGCAAAATAGTAATTTTGCTAAAGTATGAGATGTGGGTCAATTTAGTGAATGTATGTATTGAATAAGCTGATTTATTCATTATAGATCAAGAAAGATGAAGCCCGGATCGAAACCGAGGCAAAAGCAAGGTGGTGGACTAAATTGCAAGTCTCAATACTTTTGAGTATCGAGGTAAGTCTATGCATAAATAATGCATTTTTACTTACAATTTGTGAATGCTAAATAGTGTGTAGCATGATCGAGAATGATTGAGAACCTATGTGGTTCAAGTAGAATATGTGAATGGATGAATGATAGAGTAAGTAAATATGTTGATGTGTTGTAATAGTGCAAAAAGGTGGGCTAAGTGCGATGCCATCCTAATGCATATTGACGATGAGCTGGCTATGTGCGATGCTATCGTTAGGTATGTTATTTAGTGGGCTATGTCCGAAACCGCTATGAATACCTTGTTGGTAGGCTAAGTGCGATACTACCTTACTAATTTAATGGGGTGGGCTTAGTGCGGAACCACCGAGAGATTTGTTGTGTGGATGTGATAGTGAGTAGATTATCTGTGTGGATTAGCTGTGTGGATTAGCTGTGTGGACTAGCTGTGTGGATTAGTTGTGTGGATGTATTATCGAGAAATAATGATGTGTTGTATATTGTGTAAATGTGATGTTGAATGCAGGGGTGTATGTCAATAGTTATGAGTAAGTGACTCATGATGTGTTGGAAATGTGGTAAGGGATAGAAAGAGTAAGCATAATTGTGAATTACTTATGCTAGTATAATGCTAATTGTTGCTTAGCTTATACTATGTTGCTTAATTGTTTATGTGTAAACTTACTAAGCTCAAATCTTACTATCTTTCTTTTCCCTTGTTTTATAGAGTAAAAGTGTTGAATCGAGATACGAGGATCAATTGGAAGATTGCCCACACTATCAGCACACTCTGGTACATTAGACTCAATGTTTTGTATATGGCATGTATAGGGGTTAGACAAATTAGTGAATTTTTGGTGTAAATGGCTAAGATGTGTTGGCCTTTAGATGGATAGTGTATTTTGTATAATGCCATGGTTGTTGGCTATTACATTATATGAAAGAAAGATGTAGTTTTCTATGTGAGAATGCACTTCAATTTGAGTTGATTATGGATGTGTTGTATGAGTGCATGTTGTGTAAGCTATAAGGGTGAGAAGAGCTTAGCAAATAGATTTGTTCTTGGCCATGTGGATTAGACACACGGGCGTGTGTCTAGGCCATGTGTGACACACGGTCAGCCCACGGGCGTGTGCTTTGGCCGTGCGTCCCCTGCAGGTTGACGTATTAAGTCAGAATTGGCCACGAGCTAGACACACGGGCGTGTGTCTAGACTCCAGGCCGTGTGAGAGAAGTCAGTGTTTACCACGGTTGGGAAGCACGGGCGTGTGCCTTGGCCGTGGGGCATTGGCAGAATGCTGGGTTTTTAAGCACGATTTGGGAACATGGGCGTGTGTGACTTCACACGGGCGTGTCGTACAAAAGAGAAAATTTTTAAGATTTGAAAAAGTTCCGGTTTAGTCTCGAGAGCCCTCGTGTGTATGAGTGAGGCCTCGTAAGTCGAGAATGAGGTTGTTGAGATGACTTCAGAGAGTAGTTACGACGAGCCTAAGTGGCGATCAAGTGGTTTGAGTTCGGTAACGCCTCGGGCCCGGTTTCGGCGTAGAACCCGGGTAAGGGGTGTTACATCCTGAATGTGGTCTTAACGAGTTTCTTATTCTTTTCCGAAGCCATATCCCAGACATATCCCAGACATGGTCTTATACGGGATCTTAAATCGGTGCCGAGGCCATATCCCAGACATGGTCTTATACGGGACTTTATCTGATTCACATCTCGATGATAGCAATCCCATATTCATTATAGTCCACTAGGACTTCAACATCATACTTAACATAAATTTCTCATTTCAATGAAGTATCATACATCAATGTGATACCAATCATTTTCAATTATGCTAACATAAATATTTCATTAATCACATACAAACTTACCTCGATTTCAAAATGAGCTAGCTCGACGATTTAGTCCGAGACTTTGTTCTTTCTCCAATCGAGGCGGATCCTCGGTTCTTCTTGCTCTATAACAACAATTTAGCTCATTTTAATCATCTCATTAATAAAGCATTTCAATAATCATGCTTAGGCAAAATTACTATTTTGCCCCTAGACTTTGGCAAATTGACCATTTTGTCCCTAGACTCGGAAATAAATTCTAATCACATTTCTACCTTCAACAAGCCTAGGTGAACATTTAATACTCTTATAGCTATCATCAAACTCAACATTTCACATATTTAATACAATTTTGTAACCTTTTCATCAAGGTCCAAATTAGGTGTTTTCAAGACAACACCTTTCACAAAAGTTGTTCATCCAACAACTAAGACTCATTTTCTTCCATAAAAATGCAGCAAATAGCAATAAAATCTCTCATGGTAAAACTCTAAACTTTGTATCATATTGCACAATAGTCCTCTCATTTGAAAGCTTAAGTTCTAGGGGTCTTAAAAGTACAATTATCATAAAGAAAAATCATCAAAATCACTTACTAGAATGGAGGAGAGCTTGCTGAAAATTGTGAGCTTTCAAACCCCTATTTTGCTTGCAAATTTTGGTGGAGAAAGATGGAGAGAAAGATGATATTTTCTCTTTCTTTATTCTAATATTAAACTAGTCAAACAAGTCACCAACTATCAACTACTTTGACCAATTTTTTGTCCATCTTTGTCTCCTATGCTAGTCCATGGCCGGCCAAGCATATATTGGGGGTCTAATTTCCTTTTAAAGACCTCCAATTTACATTCTAAGGCTATTTGGTACCTTTATCTTATAGAATGGAACTTTTGCACTTTATGCGATTTAGTCCTTTTTTTCGCGATTCAACGTGAAATCGTTAAAATTAAAGCACCAAAATTCTCATGCACATATACTATCATGCTCTGACTCATGATATAACATGAAAATAAATTTCTCAAGTCTCAGATTAGTGACCCCGAGATCACTATTCCGACTAGCCCCTAAATCGAGCTGTTACAATTTTCCATTGATTTCAAAATAACACGTTTCCGCAACGATTTCAAATAAACTTCTGCAATAAACAAGGTTTTAACAATGGTAATATTTTTTTTTAAAGGAAGGACTTTGAGCAATTTTTGTTTTGTCAATTAACAACGCAAATCGGGATTTTAAAAGAGTAGAATGTTTGATCCGTAAAAGGGATTTCCATTGAACTTATGGTTTTCGAACATCACTTTGATGTGGCATGTTAGATCCGGTCATAACGTCTAGGCCAGGTTTGGGGTGTTACATGCTCCTGATAAAATCAATTGGGTGCGTACCTCAGTAGGGTCATTTTTGGTCAAGAGTGCTTACTCATCGATAATAGATGATATATGGAATAGAAAAGACAAAGGGTGGCTGGTCGTAAGGAATTTTCAAGGACCTCAACGTGTTAATTTTTTTTATGGCTTATGTTCGAACAACATCTTCTAACAATTTGGAACGGATACAGAAGGGCATTGGTCACAGTGCGTCTTGTCAGATGTGTCACCATGAAACAAAAGATTTAGTTCATGTTCTTAGTGTAACACCCCAAACCCGGCCCAAACATTACGACCGAATTTGGTTTGCTACAGAGAAAAGATTTTGAAAATCATTTTAAAACCGATTTTGAAATTAATCGAATGCCTTTAAATTTAAATTTTCTTTGTTAAAAACCAAACTTAAGATATTTGCATAGTCGAGTTGTTTACAAATTTCGAATGTACCCGATGGTACTTTAAAACATTTTATGCTTAATTTGAGAAAACATGTGCATCCGCTTTAACATCATCAAATAGTTTAAACAAAACATGCAAAGAATAATAATATAATCCTAGGAGGCCTTATTACAATTAAACAACATAAACCCAACAGAAAAAATAGATAAAATCCAAAATTTAATTATTAAAAATCTCTACTGCATGGCCACCTCGAGTCCATCCGCTCCTCATCCGCGATCTACGAATCACCTGAAAATTAAAGGAGAAGGTTAGTCACCAAGACTCAATGTGTAACCCTTCCCCAATTTAATGCAATCACATACACAAATTATAACCAATTAACATGCATAAGTTTAAATGCACCCAACCTAACCATCCATACGCCTTTTTCTACCCCTTGTGGTACCAAACCACCGGTGGTGCCAAACCACCGTGACGTATAGTCACAAATGTGATACCAAATCACCGGAGATACTAAATCTCTCGTGTGTCCAAGACACAATTGTGTTACTAAAACACTGTGACCGAAGTCACAAATAGATGATGGGGCCAACCCATCGTGTGATACCAAATCACCGCGATAATCCCATATCTCAAAGTGGGGCCAACCCACGGTGGAATTAACCACGTGGACAAGTCGCTATGAGGTGCCAAACCTCCGAGGTACTAAACCTCTGTGACCGTAGTCACGATGTGTTACCAAAACACCGTGTCCGCCGACACGAATATCACCGCCCCTCTCCTCTCATCAACCCATAACAATCATTTTTATATGCATGTACCACAAATCATGTTGATAGATTTATTTAACAACATCCAATCGATTTATCATAAGCCATATATCAAATAATACACATACTAAATGTGTCATGCTTCCCAAAAGCATCAAATAATAATCACATAGTAATAAGAACTTACCTAAATCCTTGTTAATACCATGAAGGTATTTCATCCATGTCTACACAAAACGTTAGGCATAACATAACACTTAGCATATTAAAAGTTATAAGATGTGTATGTATACACACCTTTCACCAACGCAAGAAATAACTCCCGAATCCGATTTACCACTAGATCCTTGTCCTACAATCGGCCAACACTTAAAATATAAACAAAGGCCATTCGCCATAACACTAAATCCAAAGAGTTATCGCCTCAAAATACCAATCTTACCTAAAAGCTTACCCAAGACGATCGATGAATATACGAGGCTTAGAAAGATTGTTTCCACGTCCAGAGAGCCTAAAATAAATCGATTCCTAAATGATTAGAACCTTGCAAACCAATGTCCATAGATTCGGCCTTAGTCCACAAGAAAAAATAACGTAGAGACAAGAAAAGAATTGAAGGAGAAACGACCAAGAACACTTACCCTTTTCCAAAATCAATTGAAGAAAAACTAAGAGAGTTTCCCCTTGAATATTCGGCCAAATATAATACTAAAAAGAAGAATATGAGAGTTTCATATGGTGAAATAAACAAGAAAATAGAAATAGAATGGTAATGGATGTTTAAACTATGAGTGAATGAAAAAGAAATGGAGTTTGAGATGGTTAAAGATTCGGCCAAGAGAGAGGATGGGAGAAAATGTGGTTGAACAAAAGTCAAATGAAGAAAAGAGAGATGTGAGAGAGAGATTTTGCCAACACCTATATTGCCTAAAAGAAATGTGTACTCAATGCCCAAAATCAAATGTTGTTTTGGTTTCAAAAGAGCAAATGAAAGAAAAGGGAAATGGTATGGTTTGGTTCAACAAAAGATGCTAAAATCAAAAGCAAAAGTGCACCAAAATGCACAATACACATTCGCCAAAGAGAGTTTTTGGAGAGGGAAACAAAATGCCAAAAAGATGATCAAAGGAGAAATTGGCCAACTATTTCTTTCCCCAAGCTACCTATCAAAATTCGGTCACCCCTAGCCATACATGCCGCCCACATTCATCCACTAAAGGCTTAGGAAACTTTCCAAAACATCCTCCATCCTTCATGCCTTTTGTCCCCTCATCATACCATAACTTCAAGATTCTTATCCCTACTATCAAGCTTTCCTTAATCATATATTCAACTTACCAAAAGAAATAGTCCAACCTATCATAAATAAGTTTGACCGTCCCATCAAAGCAAGGATATAAAAATAAACCTTCAAATTGCTAAACATGCTACTCGAACCTCTAACCTCAAGCCAAACTCCATGCGCCATTACCAACTTGCCATGCACTCTTCTTGTGTCACTTATTGCTACTTAAATTAACTTAAGTGCTAAGCTCCTTTAATCCTCTTCTTTAAATAAGCCATACTAAGAATTATTCTACTAAACCGAGCTTACTCAAGACCCCTAATTAAGCCTTATATCATCACGAATAATATCACGTAAATTCAAATACAAGAAAAATAATTCAATCACAAATAACCCCTATTTTGGGATGTTACGCTTCTACCCTTAAAATAATTTCGACCTCGAAATTACCTCGATCGTAAAAGATGGGGAAATTGCTGCCGCATCACCTCCTCAGTTCCCACGCCGCTTCCTTCGCACTCATGGTTTCGCCATAGCACTTTCACTAAGGGTACCGACTTTCTACGCAACACCTTGACATCACGATCTAAAATCGAACCGGTTCCTCCTCGAATGATAAGTCTGAGTTAACCTCAATCTCGCTCATCGCACGATGTGCGATGGATCCGACCTATACCGCCTAAGCATCGACAAATGGAAGACATCGTGAATCGACTCAACTCTGCGCAGCTCGAGTGATAAGCTACCGGTCCTACTCGCTTCAACACAAAGATACGGGCCGATGAACCTTGGACTTAATTTCCTTTTTGCCCAAAGCGCAACACCTTTTTCCAAGGCGACACCTTCGTAAAGACTTTATCTCCTACCTCGTATTCCATCTCCTTGCGCTTGAGATCGGCGTAAGACTTTTGCCTATCCGATGCTTCCTTGAGACGAGCCCGATTACCTTAACTTTGTCCTCGCCTCACACCAATTCTCGGACCCAAGACATGTCGCTTCACCTAGTTCCGCCCAACACGTAGGAGTACGGCATTTTCGGCCCATACAAAGGCTTCATATGGAGCCATTTGGATACTCGCTTGATAACTATTGTTATAAGCGAATTCCGCCAACGGTAGATACTCCTCCCAACCGCCATCAAGTCCGTAACACAACCTCTCGAGCATATCTTCTAAGATCTCGATCACTCTCTCCGATTGTCCATCTGATTGCGGATGAAAAGTCGTGGTTGAAGTCCAATCTCGCACCCAAAGCTTGATGCAACGCTCTCCAAAACCTCGATGTAAACCTCGGATCCCTATCCGAGATAATCGATCATCGCACACCATGCAATCTCACTATCTCGCCTACATATAACTTAGCTAACCTATGAAGCGAATAATCTACCCTTACAGTATGAAATGCGCTGATTTAGTCGACGATCCACAATCACCCAAACCGAATTCTTCTTGCTAGGCGTAAGAGGTAATCCACCGACAAAGTCCATGGTGATCCTCTCCCACTTCCATCGAGGAATCTTCACCTACCAAGTAAACCAGGATGGCAACCGATGTTCACCTTGACTTGTTGACACGCGCGACACTTACCCACGAACTCGCCATTTCTTCGCTTCGCACTGCCACCAAAATTGCTCTCTCAAATCCCGATACATCTTGCTACCTCCGTGATGCATAGCATATGGGCTGCTATGTGCGCCCCAAGAATCCTTTGTCTCAACTCCACATCCTTCGGCATACAAGCTCTTCCTTTAAAGCACAAAACTCCATCACCGACGTACTAAAATCCTCTAATCCACCATTCGACTTGCAACCTCCGATCATTCAAACCATCATCCTCTAACCGCTTCTCCTTAATCTGATCTAACCAAGTCGGCTTGACTTGCAATTCGCCAAAAGACTCCCATCATCGAACGCACTAAGTCGAGCAAACATCGATCTTAAATTGATACAACCTTACGACTCAACGCTGTCGCCACCACGTTAGCCTTACCAGATGATACTCGATCGAACAATCGTAGTCCTTCAATAGCTCAATCCATCTACGCCGCCTCAAATTCAAATCCTTCCGAGTCAAGATATACTTAAGACTCTTGTGATCCGTATAAACTATCGACTTCTCTCCGCATAAATAGTGCCTCCATATCTTCAAAGCGAAGACTACAAACCGCTTAACTCCAAGTCATGAGTCGGATAATTAGCCTCATGTGGTCTCAATCACGAGATGCATAAGCCACTACCTTCCTTTCTTGCATCAAAGACGCATCCCAAACCAATATGTGATGCATCGCAATAAACCGTGAATTCCTTGCCCGCCTCAAAGTTGAATCAAAACCGAGCTTCAATCGTAATCTTCTTCAATTTGTCGAAACTTTCTTGTTGCTTCTCGGTCCCATACAAATGGAACTCCTTTCTCAACAACTTGGTCATCTGCGCGCAATCAAAGAAAATCCTTCCACAAATCTTCTGTAATACCCCGCTGCACCTAGAAAACTCCGAATTTCAAATGCACAGATTTAGGTGGCTTCCAATCTAACATCGCTTCAATCTTTCGAGGATCCACTCTAATCCCCTACTGAAACAACGTGACCCAAGAAAGCCACCTCCTTAAGCCGCACTCGCACTTACTAAATTTCGCATACACCGCTTTTCCCTCGAATCGCAACACCACTCGTAAATGCGCATCATGCTCCTCTTCCGACTTCAATACACCAAAATATCATCTATAAAGACCACAACAAACCGATCCAAAAACTGTTGAAATACCCTATTCATCATGTCCATGAAAGTCGCTGGTGCATTAGTCAAACCAAACGGCATCACCAGAACTCGTAGTGTCCATACCGAGTACGAAATGCCGCCTTATGGATATCACCTCTTTCACCTTCGCTTGATGATATCCGCACCTTAAATCAATCTTAGAGAAAACCGCAGCTTTCTTTCACCGATCAAACAAGTCATCTATCCTCGCAAAGGATACTTGTTTTTAATCGTCACCTTATTCAATCAAGCGTAGTCTATACACATCCGCATCGCACCATCCTTCTTCTTGACAAAAAGTACCGGCGCTCCCCAAGGTGAAACACTTGGTCGAATGAAACCTCGATCCAACAACTCTTGTATCCGAGCCTTCAATTCCAACAATTCCTTCTGCCATCCTATACGGAGCTATAGACACCGGCGCTGCCTGTGTAATGTGATCTATACCAAATTCGACTTCACGATCCGGAGGCAATCCCTAAGTTCTTCAGAAATACGCCAAGAAATTCCTTTACAGCTTGAACATTTCCCACAGTAAGACTCCTTAGCTTCCAAAGCACACACATGAACTACGAACGCCTCACACCCTTCCCGACCATCTTTATCGCTTTCAACGCAGATACCACGTTGGATAGATAATCTCTCCTATTACCTATCATGACCACTTCTTCACCTTCAACCGTCTTCAAAACCATGCGCTTAGCGGCACAATCCAAACTTGCTTGGTACTTGACCAACCAATCCATCCCAAGAATCGATCGAACTCCTCAAACTAGCTCCATCGATCGCTACAAACACTACCCCTTGGAGTTCTAGGGTATATCTCTATACAACTTATCTACTTCTACAGAGTGACCTAAAGGACTAAGTACACCATCCTCTTAGAAGCGCCTCTGAACTAAACTCATGGTCTCAACTATACTACTAGCAACGTAAGAGTGCGCCGAACCCACATCTATCAAGGTAGTATATGGAACACCAAAATTAAAAACGCATCTGCTTATGACGTCCGGCATGCGTCTCCTTCCTCACGACGCCGCAAAGATACACCAAACCAGTGCGCCTAGCCTCCGTGTTGCCAATACCTCTGCCACCGCTCCGCGACTCCACTAGAGCCATAACCACCTCTACCATAACCACGACTCTCTCGCAGTGCCGGTCCCTCCTTTCTCGAATCGGGCACGACCTTGACCTTCGATCGATTCCTAGCTTGCTTACGCGGGACAAATCCCTCACACGATGTTCTAGCGAACCACACTCGAAACATCCTTTCCTTCGGTCCAACATTCTCCCCAATGAGACTTTCCACAACGGTTACACTGGACCGGTCTTTGATTAGCAAAATGTGGACCTCCCCGCCTCGATTTGACCCACTCGCCTAAATCTTTTCTCGAACATTACCACCGACCTGCATTTATCCAAAGCCTCTCTTCACTTGCTCCTATCATAACTTTGCCTTGCGGACTCCTTTGATTCCTTCTCGCTACCTTGGCCTTCTCCACCAAGACAAAGAAACTCACGCTTTGCCGTGGTAGCAATCGCCAGCCTTAACTCGCTCTCTAAGTCCGTCTTCAAAACGAACACAACGATCATGTTCCGATGCCACTATTCCCCGAGCATAACGACTCACCCCTTAGAATTCCGCTTCATACTCCGAGACGCACTTATTCCCTTGCACTAACCCCGTAAAAGCTTTCCTTTGAGCGCCAATGTAGCTTGATCCAACATACTTCTTCCGTATGCACTTTGAAGTACTCCCAAGTGAGATCATCCGCCGTAGCACCATCTCTGACCGTGAGCCACCATCGATATGACTCATCCTTGAGAAGCGACACCGCCTCTTTCGCGCCTCATTTGTCAAATCTATCTCATCCATGATTCTTTCTGGTCGATTCCAAAATGCAATACTCACCAGATTGGGCTACACACCGCACACACCTCGGAAAAATTCAGCTCCGTTAGCTCAAGTCTCTCAGAACCGACTTCCGAGCTCCTCCACTTCCACCAATTCCAGCTACCCTTTCCAAAACCCGTAGCATCGCTTGTGACACAAATGTCGCCACCCGTCCGATCCTCGCTTCTTCACTCCAAAGGTTGGGGGTGGTGGTGGCGATCTCATTCTCGATCCTTGACCCGACCCGACAGTTTCGACATGACCATCCTACCCTTTCCACGCCCACGGCGCCACCACGCCCTCTAAAGCTCATTCTAACTATCGCGCTTTAACTGATTAGAAAATTTTTATGAATTAGTACATGTTTCACTTGATTATCCGCGAAGAAATTTTATGAAAAGAGTTTAATAGAGATTCTTTCGATCAAACAAGGTTTTAAGTCTTCTATCTTGGTTTACACAGAATAATACATCCATTTCCTATACCTTTCATACCTATGCACTCTTCAGCATTATCAGTCCGCTTTCTAACCTGTGGGTATTTTCGCTATTTTTCCTAAAGGGTATTTTTGTAATTTTGTCAATCAAGAATATTTTGAAAATTTTCAAGATACATTTGTCCTACCATCTTAAAAAATAATTTAATGATTTTAAAACCGAAGTTTTCCTTAAAACATGGCTAATCCTTTCGGTTTTATTTAGGATTTTGCCTATGACCGAGTCCTCTTGGTTAGGTGAACTGAAGCTACGCACTGCAGGAATCCCGCGAAGAGGAGGTGAGTCACGAGGACGCTAAGTACCAAGCTCTTCCGGATCCAATCCTAGACATGCGCACTAAGGTTACCACACTCCTAACTCGGTGACTTGGTCACGGGTTGGTTTAATTAGGCTCTTAAAGTCTTATGTCTTTGTTTGGATTAAACTAGTCCTAAAGTTTAAAATACTATCACTATCTACGTCCCATGCTTTCTACCCTTCTACAAAGAAATATTTCATACAAAAAGTTAGTGGTACTTACTTCATGGCGGATCGGTGCGGAGACTCAAGCCATGCTTATTCAAAACCATAATATTTCAAATAGACCTACCAAAACATTTTTGGACCTTGGGCCCCACAAATGAGCTTTGAACTGGCTCGATACTAATTTTGTAACACCCCAAACCCGCCCAAACATTACGACCGAATTTGGTTTGCTACAGAGAAAAGATTTTGAAAATCATTTTAAAACCGATTTTGAAATTAATCGAATGCCTTTAAATTTAAATTTTCTTTGTTAAAACCAAACTTAAGATATTTGCATAGTCGAGTTGTTTACAAATTTCGAATGTACCCGATGGTACTTTAAAACATTTTATGCTTAATTTGAGAAAACATGTGCATCCGCTTTAACATCATCAAATAGTTTAAACAAAACATGCAAAGAATAATAATATAATCCTAGGAGGCCTTATTACAATTAAACAACATAAACCCAACAGAAAAATAGATAAAATCCAAAATTTAATTATTAAAAATCTCTACCGCATGGCCACCTCGAGTCCATCCGGCCTCATCCGCGGCCTACGAATCACCGAAAAATTAAAGGAGAAGGTGAGTCACCAAGACTCAATGTGTAACCCTTCCCCAATTTAATGCAATCACATACACAAATTATAACCAATTAACATGCATAAGTTTAAATGCACCCAACCTAACCATCGATACGCCTTTTTCTACCCCTTGTGGTACCAAACCACCGGTGGTGCTAAACCACCGTGACGATAGTCACAAATGTGATACCAAATCACCGGAGATACTAAATCTCTCGTGTCCAAGACACAATTGTGTTACCAAAACACCGTGACCGGTCACAAATAGATGATGGGGCCAACCCATCGTGGTGATACCAAATCACCGCGCATAATCCCATATCTCAAAGTGGGGCCAACCCACGGTGGAATTAACCACAGGGGACAAGTCGCTATGAGGTGCCAAACCTCCGAGGTACTAAACCTCCGTGACCGTAGTCACGATGTGTTACCAAAACACCGTGTCCGCGCGACACGAATATCACCGCTTCTCCTCTCATCAACCCATAACAATCATTTTTATATGCATGTACCACAAATCATGTTGATAGATTTATTTAACAACATCCAATCGATTTATCATAAGCCATATATCAAATAATACACATACTAAATGTGTCATGCTTCCCAAAAGCATCAAATAATAATCACATAGTAATAAGAACTTACCTAAATCCTTGTTAATACCATGAAGGTATTTCATCCATGTCTACACAAAACGTTAGGCATAACATAACACTTAGCATATTAAAAGTTATAAGATGTGTATGTATACACACCTTTCACCAACGCAAGAAATAACTCCCGAATCCGATTTACCACTAGATCCTTGTCCTACAATCGCCCAACACTTAAAATATAAACAAAGGCCATTCGCCCATAACACTAAATCCAAAGAGTTATCGCTTCAAAATACCAATCTTACCTAAAAGCTTACCCAAGACGATCGATGAATATACGAGGCTTAGAAAGATTGTTTCCACGTCCGTAGAGCCTAAAATAAATCGATTCCTAAATGATTAGAACCTTGCAAACCAATGTCCATAGATTCGGCCTTAGTCCACAAGAAAAATAACGAGAGACAAGAAAAGAATTGAAGGAGAAACGACCAAGAACACTTACCCTTTTCCAAAATCAATTGAAGAAAAACTAAGAGAGTTTCCCCTTGAATATTCGGCCAAATATAATACTAAAAAGAAGAATATGAGAGTTTCTGCTATGGTGAAATAAACAAGAAAATAGAAATAGAATGGTAATGGATGTTTAAACTATGAGTGAATGAAAAGAAATGGAGTTTGAGATGGTTAAAGATTCGGCCAAGAGAGAGGATGGGAGAAAATGTGGTTGAACAAAAGTCAAATGAAGAAAAGAGAGATGTGAGAGAGAGATTTTGCCAACACCTATATTGCCTAAAAGAAATGTGTACTCAATGCCCAAAATCAAATGTTGTTTTGGTTTCAAAAGAGCAAATGAAAGAAAAGGGAAATGGTATGGTTTGGTTCAACAAAAGATGCTAAAATCAAAAGCAAAAGTGCACCAAAATGCACAATACACATTCGGCCAAAGAGAGTTTTTGGAGAGGGAAACAAAATGCCAAAAAGATGATCAAAGGAGAAATTGGCCAACTATTTCTTTCCCCAAGCTACCTATCAAAATTCGGTCACCCCTAGCCATACATGCCGCCCACATTCATCCACTAAAGGCTTAGGAAACTTTCCAAAACATCCTCCATCCTTCATGCCTTTTGTCCCCTCATCATACCATAACTTCAAGATTCTTATCCCTACTATCAAGCTTTCCTTAATCATATATTCAACTTACTAAAAGAAATAGTCCAACCTATCATAAATAAGTTTGACCGTCCATCAAAGCAAGGATATAAAAATAAACCTTCAAATTGCTAAACATGCTACTCGAACCTCTAACCTCAAGCCAAACTCCATGCGCCATTACCAACTTGCCATGCACTCTTCTTGTGTCACTTATTGCTACTTAAATTAACTTAAGTGCTAAGCTCCTTTAATCCTCTTCTTTAAATAAGCCATACTAAGAATTATTCTACTAAACCGAGCTTACTCAAGACCCCTAATTAAGCCTTATATCATCACGAATAATATCACAGAAATTCAAATACAAGAAAAATAATTCAATCACAAATAACCCCTATTTTGGGATGTTACACTTAGGGATTTCCCTACTACAAAAGAGGCTTGGATGCAGATTGTACCTGCAAACCGTCAGCCTCGATTCTGCGCCAATAGTCCTCAAGACTGGATGGGGACTAATTTATGATATTTAGTGTGGATGTCATGCGTGGCGATCTTTTGCTCTAGTTACTTTGGTTTAATAGCGTGGTGTATATGGAAAAACAAGAACCTTTTTTACTTTTAGGGAATAACATGGAGTTTTATTGAAACTATTAAGATTTCCACAAGCTTGGCAAAACAGCACAATTCAACCTATAAGAGTCACTTGTCTAGACATCTCGTTATTAATTCTAAACGTCTTTTGGTAGGAAATTTGATGCGTTATATATCGACGGGGCTGTTAGGGTGGAAACATGTTTTGCTACTGCCGGGAGTGGTACATGTAAACAAAATGGAGAATGGATCCTTGGATATAACCACTATCTGGGGAGTTGTTCTATTTTTGAAGCTGAAATTTATGGATACTTGATGGTTTTGCCATTATTCAGAGAAAGTGGTACAAGAATGTGTCGATACACATGGATAGCTTTGAATTCGTTAAAGCTTTGCAGGTTAGCTGCTTGGCTAGTTTGTCCTCAACCTTGATAAGAATGATTCATTTATTTTTACAAACTATAGTCCAATGGCAAATCAAGTGTATTCCAAGAGAGAGGATTAAAGTTGCTGACAAGCTTGCTAAGGTGGCTTCAGATCGGAATATAGAGGTGCATGTGTTTGTAAATTTCCCTGAGGAGATGTTAGATGAATTTGGGTTTGATAAAGTAGTTGAGTTTCCGTTTGTAATTATTTATTAGAGTAGGTTAGTTTTATTTACGCACCAAAAGAAAAGTTGATTGCAATCAAAATTTTCAATAAAAAGAGAAAAAGCAATATAATTGTACAGTCAAACACTTATATTAGAAAATAAATTACTAAATTAGTTTTGTTAACAAAATTGTAAAATAACTTTATTGTTATAATTGATAATAATGTATGTTATTGTTGCTAAGACTTATCCAAAAATAGATTTGTTTTACCTTTATAAAAAAAATAGTAAAAGAAATAAAAAAATCACAAGATCAAAATTTGTAATTAAAAATATCTTTGTATCATAATCAACAAGACAATCACTCATCCAAATCAACTATGCTTAGTTTTATTTATTTTCTTATCTATCTTTTGCTTTCTTCTTTGCCAACAAGTGCAATTATTCCAAAGGCTAATGTTTCCCTTCCGATACCTTCATCGCAACTAGTAGAAAATTTATGCAATGGCAAGGCAATTCAAAATCGAAGGTTTTGCCTGAAAGCACTTTCCACTCCCGAAGTTTTTGCGGCAATGGATACAACCCAACTAGGAACCCTTATTATGAAATTAGGAGCAGCAAATGCCAAAGCAACGTTGAATGTATATAATGAAATAATTAAGAAACCGGGTTCTCCCCAGGCTTTGAAAGCTCTTAATTGTTGCGTTGAGGCTTACAAATATGCAATCTTATCATTTGAAATGGTATCTTCAGAATTGGTTGAAGATCCCCAAATCAAAAACTATGATGTAGCTGTTATAGGTCCTGAAATTGCTAATTATGCAAAGGAAATGATTAACACAAAGGTTCAAGCACCTCGACTCCTTGCTGGGAATCGATTTATGAAATATGATGTCTCAATGGGATATGAGATAACATCAACTCTTGAGCTTGAAAATCCAAATGAGTATTAGGAAAAAAGTTAAGGAAATATGTATAGATAATAATGTGTGAATTTGTTATCTTGATTGATACAATATAATATTGATGGCATAGGCGTGTTGCCATTGTTGCTGCAGCTGAAATTGTGAATTAATTTAAATAATCATTGTAAAATTGTATATATTTTTTCATATTCCATTAAGTTAATGAATTCATAATATTAAAATCATTAGCTATTCAAAGTGGACTCAAAATCTGACCAAACCGAAATAATATCAACCTTCTTACCTCTTCTATTTATGACATTTCTGCAATAATCTGTAACAATTACACCTATTGTTCTAGGATAATATTTTTGTAAGAAAGATCTGGTAGTATTTACAGTCTCCCACCCTACTTGTGCTGTACTCCATTTCAGTTTATTGCTTTCCCTAATTGCCTTCTCCTTAATGCCTTTTTTTTAATTCCTTGCATCTAGAAGTACTAGTGAACTTTCCCTTATTATCAAAAGACCAAATCATGGAATCATTACTGATAAACCAAAATAGTAACATATTTTAATCCCACATTTAGTATGATTTTGGATGATTTATCCCTTGATTTATGTAAAAAGGTGCTCTTAATCCTTTCTTTTCTTGTCTTAGACCCAGGAAAGCACCCAAGGATAAAAAGAACGAGAAATGGGCTCAAAATGGACCAAAATGGGCCAAAGAAGAAATCGACATGGCCTGAACCTTATCCCACACGGCCGTGCCTCACTGATCATCTAGAACACAGTCTTCCCTCGATTCACACGGCCGTGTCTCATTAAAGAAGTCGGAGCACGGCCTGGCCACGATCTACACGGGCGTGTGCCATGGACGTGTCCCTGTCGCTGAAAAGAGCAATTTCACTCAGATTTGGATACTTAGGGAGAAAGAAACGTATTCCAAGAGCCTATATAAACCCCCTAAGGGTCAGCTGAAAAGGAGGCGTGAGCTAGGCCAAGGAGCCAAGCCAAAATGTCGAGTTGTGGGAATCACTCAAAGGTAGCCAGCTGATCCATCTCAAGAAGCCGTGATTCTACTCAAGATTTGGTGGATATCTCCTTCAATTCCTTCAGGAGTTTTAGGGATTTCTTATGTTTTGTTTTATCTTTTCTCTGAGATGTTTTCTTATTTAGTTATGAACTAAACCCTTCGATACTCAAGGGGATGAAACCTATGATGAATCTTGTTATTATTTTCTAAATTATATGATAAATACTTAGTTTGTTCTTAATTATGTGAGCTTTATCCAAATTTAATGTGCTTAGGTGGAGGAGGAATAGACCCGCCAAGAGTAGATCTAGCATAATTAAGCGGAGTTGATCGCACGCCTAGAGATAGGGTGACGAGATTTTGACGGATTAGGGTGAAACCTAATATGGGAGTCCATAGATCTATTTACTGCTATTCTAGGGGGTTATTATAAGAGAACGAGAGTTCCACTAATTAACCTAGGGTTAGACGTTATTCACCTCGAGAGAGGGTTTAATATACGTTAGGGAGTCTTACGGATCAAACTAAGTAAATAAAATCATATGGTTAAGTGATAGATAACAAGTGAAGTCTAGGTGGATTCTTCCTGAGGGTATCATCTAAATCAACTGAGTTTTTCTAAAATTTATCTCCCCAATTTTAGTCTTTTTTCGTCTTTGTGTCCTTATCTTAGTAATTCGTTAAATTTAGATTAAAAGTAACTTCGCTTATTTTAGGTTAAATAATAAAAAAAAAAGTTAGTATTAGTACTTTTAGTTCCTTTGGGTTCGATAATCCAGTCTTACCAAAGCTATACTACTGTTCGATAGGTACACTTGCCTTTAATCGTTGTCAGAGTTAGTTTCCAGGTTCGAGCGTTCTTTTTATAAATTTTAAAGCTCTGATTCACAAATGATCAAGTTTTTGGCGCGCTGTTTATGAACTACTAAAATATTAAGAAAGCTTTATTTTTATTACTTTAGCCAATTTTTATTTTTCCGTAAATTATTTTTAGTTTTAGTTTTAGTTTTAATTTTGCTAAATTTTTCTTTCTTTTCCTAGCAGGTACCTCTAGTTTATGACTAGAAGGAACCCGGGAGGACCTTTAGAATACGACAGTGATCTTGAAGCTACCGCTCGGAGAAATCGCAGAGAAATTAGGCGATCCCTAAATTACAAAGAAGAAGAGCGAGAAGACAGATCCAATCCTACTGAAGAGATGGACGAAAATAATCTTCCACCACAAGATGTGGTAGAAAATAATGCTCCGCGTACTATGTATGATTATGCTAAACCACATTTAACAGGAGTCAAATCTAGTATTGTTAGGCCTGCTATAGCTGCCAATAATTTTGAATTAAAGCCTAACACTATACAAATGATTCAACAGTTTGTTCAATTTGATGGTTTACAGGACGAAGATCCAAATACTCATATAGCCAACTTTTTAGAGTTCTGTGATACCTTTAAAATAAATGGCGTTTCTGATGATGCCATACGTCTTCGGTTATTTCCCTTTTCATTAAGGAATAAAGCAAAACAGTGGTTAAACTCGTTACCACGAGGGTAAATCACTACATGGGATCAAATGACCGAAAAATTCTTATTAAAATATTTTCCACCGACCAAAACGGCCAAATTACGCAATGATATATCTTCTTTTGTGCAGATGTATTTAGAGACATTATACGATGCATGGGAGAGATATAAGGATCTCTTGAGAAGGTGTCCACACCATGGTTTACCCTTGTGGCTCCAAGTCCAAACTTTCTATAACGGTGTAAACCCTCAACGAGGCAACTAATCGACTCACCACGGTGGAACTCAATAATAAAACTCCCGGCAAATTTACGAATTTATAGAAGAGATGTCGCTGAATACCTATCGCTGGCAAGTTACAAGAACAAGGCCAAGAAAACAAATGGAGTTTACAACCTCGACGCAAAGAACCATGCTATCAAATCGGTAGAGTTGATGAATAAAAAGCTTGATAGTTTGTGTTCTTCGCAGTACATCCAATCCATGCAAAGGCGACGCAAGTGGAACTGTGGCGAATCTTGAGTACCCACCCTATCAACCGGGCATAAAGAGCGAACAAATGAACTATATAGGTAATAATTTCAGATCAAATAATAACCCTTATAGTAACACTTATAATCAAGGTTGGAGGAACCACCCAAATTTTTTGTGGGGAGGACAAGGAAATCAAGGAAATCAAAGACAACAGACTCATCAAAATTTCCAAAATCAGCCTTATCCATAAGAGAAGAAGTCGAACCTCGAAGAGATGTTGGCAAAATTCATGGTAGCCACCGAAACTCGTCTCCAAAAAACCGAGACAACACTTAATAACCAACAAGCATCAATCAAGGCAATCGAGAACCAAGTTGGGGAAATTACTAAGTCAGTTGGATTACTCACCGAGATGGTTTGTGAAATACAAGCAGAGATTTTTTCTAAAGGAACAGAATGGGTAAAGGCAGTTACACTAAGAAGTGGAAAGGAATTAGTCGAATCAAAGAAAGAAATACCAGACGAAGACAACAAAGCAAGAGAGGAGGGAATAGAGGATACAAATCCCGTACGCAAAGAAAGTAAACCACCAATCCCATATCCAGCAAGGTTAAAGAAAGAACGATTAGATGCCCAATACGGTAAGTTTCTTGAACTTTTTAAACAAATACATATTAACTTACCTTTTGTTAAAGCCATTTCACAGATGCCGACGTACGCAAAATTCTTAAAGAAACTCCTGACGAATAAAAGGAAGCTTGAAGAAGTATCAACGGTAGAACTTAATGAAGAGTGTTCAGCCATTCTCCAAAACAAGTTACCAACCAAATTAAAAGACCCAGGAAGTTTTACTATTCCTTGTCTAATTGGTAGCTTAAATATTAAGAAAGCATTAGCTGATTTAGGCGCCAGTATTAATTTAATGCCTTATAAAATGTTTAAATGACTAGATCTTGGGGAACCAAAACCTACTAGGATGAGTATTCAGTTAGCTGATAGATCTATTAAATATCCTAGAGGAGTTATCGAAGATGTCTTGGTGAAAATTGATAAATTCATTTTCCCTGTTGATTTTGTTGTGTTAGACATGGATGAAGACATTGATGTTCCTTTAATTTTAGGGCGCCCTTTTTAGCTATCGCTAGAGTCATTATCAATGTAGGGGATGGTAAACTCGCATTAAGAATAGGCGATGAAGAAATTATCTTTCAAATTTATGATGCCATGAAATATTCTAGAGAATGTGACGATTCTCGTTATTTTGTTGATACAACCGATCATATCATTCAAAACTCATTACAGAAATTCTACATGATGACACGATGGAACTGTGGTCCCACTCAAGAAGAGGGGGAAGAAGATGAAGTCCACGAGCTAGATCTTAAAATATCGTCATCAAGACAAACAGAAAAAGAAAGCATTGAAGTCGATGACGATTTAAAACAAAAACCCTCTGTTGATGAACCGCCCAAATTAGAATTAAAACAACTGCCAAAACATTTAGAGTATGCTTTCCTTGGGGAAAATTCTATGTTACCAATAATTATCTCTTCAGAATTAGAACCCAAGGAAAAAGAGGAGTTGATACAGGTACTAAGAGAACATAAAAAGGCCATAGCTTGGAAAATTTCTGACATCAAGGGTATAAACCCATCATTCTGCACCTACAAAATTTTAATGGAAGAGGAATACAAGCCGTGTGTGCAGCCTCAGAGACGCTTAAATCCCAACATGAAAGAAGTGGTCAAAGCCGAGGTAATTAAACTTCTAGATGCGGAATAATTTATCCTATTTCTCGACAAAGATTTGGGTAAGCCCTATGCAGGTAGTTCCAAAGAAAGGAGGCATAACTGTGGTGCCCAATGAAAGGAATGAGTTAATCCCTACAAGAACAGTTACAGGATGGAGAGTCTGTATCGACTATAGGAAATTGAACGATGCCACCAGGAAAGATCACTTCCCTCTGCCCTTCATAGATCAAATGTTAGAAAGACTATCCGGGCATATGTATTACTGTTTCTTGGACGGACTTTCCGGCTACTTCCAAATCCCAATAGCTCCAGAAGATCAAGAGAAAACAACATTTACATGCCCATACGGTACGTTTGCTTATCGTAGAATGCCTTTTGGATTATGTAATGCTCCTGATACTTTTCAGCGTTGCATGTTGGCAATCTTCGACGAACTTGTGGAAGACATTATGGAGGTATTTATGGATGACTTCTCGGTATTCGGTAATTCTCTCCAACTTTACCTTAAAAATGTAAAATGAGTTCTAATAAGATGTGAAGAAACAAACCTTGTTTTGAATTAGGAAAAATGTCACTTTATGGTTAGAGAAGGGATTGTGTTAGGACATAAGATTTCTAGTAAAGGGATTGAGGTAGATAAAGCAAAAGTTGAAACCATAGAAAAATTACCTCCCCCAAGTTCAGTTAAGGCCATTAGAAGCTTTTTAGGACATGCAGGTTTCTATAGAAGATTTATTAAAGATTTTTGTAAAATAGCTAAGCCTTTAACAAAATTACTAGAAAAAGATGTTCCTTTCAATTTCAATCAAGAATGCTTAGATGCATTTAATGTCCTTAAGGATAAACTAATAAATGCTCCGATTATAATTGCACCTGATTGGAATTTACCCTTTGAACTAATGTGTGATGCAAGTGATTTTGCAGTAGGTGCAGTTTTGGGACAACGAAGAGACAAGCATTTTCAGCCAATTTATTATGCTAGCAGAACACTAACACCCTGTAACACCCCGAACCCGGCCTAGAAGTTAGGCCCGAATCTGGTGTGTCACATGGAAGTAAAAACTTGCTTGAGAAATACAGCCTCTTTGTTAAAAACCCAAAACACTTAAGCAATTCATGTCTAATTGAAAACGTAATTATCTTTAAAAACCTTTTCGTTTGCGGAAGCATATTTGAAATAAATAATTTATGAAAATGTGACGTTTAGAAATAGAGTTGCAGAAGCATTTTGAAAACGTTGCGGAAACGTATATAAAATCCAAGTATTTTTGAGAGGTTGTTTGATAAATCGATAATCGAACTAGTAATCTTTTAAAACCGTGACTTTTGAAAATATCATTGATAATTTGAGAGAATTTTCAATGTTAAAAATATTTGTAAAAGTTTGTTATGAAATCCATATGTTAATCAATTTTGGAAAACCTTTATTTAAGTTTTAGAAAATTCTCGTTTTAAACAATTTAAGCAAAATGATAAGTATATCAACCATAAAGCAAATAATAAAACACTCTAGAGGCCTTATTACCACATAAAAACCCAAAATAGTAAAGTGAACGGAATTAAAAATCTAAAGTTCAAAATAAAACACCGTTTCTGAAGTATGGCCTCCACCGAGTCATCCATGGGCCCAAGTTCTCGTCACTGAGCATTACCTGCAAGGGTTAAGAAAAAGGGGGGTGAGTTACAAGAACTCAGTGTGAAATCCCCTCACCGTCATCCACTGGGCCTGAACCCACTTAGAAATATCTTGGGCCTAAGCCCATTTAAGATAATCTTGGGCCAAGCCCAATTACAAAACAAGATATATATATGAATGCAAAGTATGCAACCCAACCCATCCATCCAATCTCTCCCTGCACTGACCAGTCTCTCATGTGGGGATCAAGTCAACCCACCCCGCCGCCTCTCAACTTGCAATCAAGTCGCCATTTATACTATTTGTGGTCGAGCCACCAGATTCGAATCACGGTGTGAAATGATCGACACAGAAGTCGTTAATTCATATGTTAGGCACATAGCCATTGTCGTAATTTGTGGCAATGCCACCGGTCTATACTTCTCTTCATTCAAAATTTTCCCATCCCATGTAATATGTAAAGATGCATCATACATAATCGTAAAACATCCATATAAAAATAACATCCATTAACCTATTGAATACTTTTTATGAATCAGCCCATTAAAGCAATACGATCATTCGGCCCATAGGGGCATTTCAATAATTCGGTCCATAAGGACATTTCGGTAAATCGGCCCATAGGGGCATTTCGGTAAATCAGTAATTTTACCCACTAAGGGTAATTCGGTAATCTCGCAACCCAGGGGTATTTCGGTAATTTACACTCCAAGGGTATTTTGATAATTTCGCAACCCCGGACTTAACTACTAACTGGGCATAAAATTTGAAATCATCCATCTGCAAGTCATAATCGACTAAATTGACTATAACTCAAGTTAGAAAACTCGAAATTTAAATCCGTAAATTTTCCTTGAAACTAGACTCATATATCTTCTTAATAAAAGTTTTCTAGAATTTTTGGCTTAACCAATTAGTACAGTTTATTCCTTAAAGTTTCCCTTGTTTCACTGTCCAACGATTCTGACCTCTCTTAACTTAATTTCAAATATCTCACTGTACGGTTTTCATATACTGCTCCCATTTATTTCTATTGAAAACAGGTTCTCTAAGGAATCCATACATATAACTTATAACTCATAATTCACTTTGTACAATTTTAACCAATTTTTCCAAGACAAAATAGGGAACCACGAAGTCGATCAGAACCAGTCTCACTAAAATTAAGATATCACAAAATATAAAATTTCTCTTCCTCCTCTATTTCTTTCATATAAAAATAGACACAGTAAGATTTAATTCGATATCTTTTTTTATTTATAATTCCCTTTATCCTATTTTTCGTGATTTTTCCAAAATCACATCACTGCTGCTAACCAAACTGTTTCTTTGCAAAATATGGTTACTACTATGAACATACGCACTCCAGAGTGGTCTCGGATGCCGTTTCTCGATTTTCTTCTGTGATTTCGACCGAATCATAGAACATTTCATACAAACATCCAGAGAGGTATGAGATTACACACCATTTCATACATATATTCGGAAGGGTATAGGATTACACACCATTTCAAACATATATTCTAAGGGTATGCGGATTACACACCTTGATTACAAGTTGTGCTTTCTACCGCTTCAACACCACGAATGTGATCTCCTCGATGCACCAAAAATCGATCCTACCCTTTGGCTAACAAATCTGTCCTAACAATATTTGGTGAGCGAAAGAGTCGTTAGCAATTATCCCACCTTTGATCAAAACAAATCTTATAACAACGTTTTACCCCACTTGCTTGACAAGTCGATTTATAACGATTTGGTTAATACAAATCACTTGTGCTCCTTCACCTTGTTGAAAGCCCTAAATCCAAAGATGGCCATATCACGTAAAAGAATGTAACTCGGACTCCAACGAGAGAAAAAGAAGAACACTCGATTATTAAGGAAAAACTCGGATGAAACAAAGTTATCGACAAAGAGAGAACTACTACTTACCGATTGTTAATTTCCTTGTAGCGCCACTCACTTAAATCACTACGAAAAGAGGATGATTTGATCACAAGGTAATGTCGAATTAAGAATAGAGAAAATGTTGATGAAAAGGTCAAAAGAAAAGAATGGATGGAGAGAAGAGTGTTAGATTGTTTCACTATCTAAGGAGATGAACAAAAAGGTGAGTGATTCGGCCAAACAAAGGAGAAAGATGTACACTCAAAGCTTGAAGATTCGGCAAGAAGGAGAAGGAAATTTGGAGAGAAAAGAAAAATGACACAAAAGTTGCAAATAGGAGTTTTTGGCCAAAACAACACCAAAACTATTACCAATTGCCAAAGAAAATTCGGCTACCTCCCTCTACACCCAAAACCGTCCACATTCATGACCATAATGGTCAAAAATTGGCCAACCACACTTTCCATAACACTTCCCTTGAAAATGGCCACATGTTTCCCTTACTTTCCCCTTTCTCTTGATTTCTTTCCTCACCTTCATCCTTTCCTATTTTCCTTAGCCATCTTGCCAAAAATAAAAAGTCCACCTTGCCTTATTTACATGCTTGGCCGACACTTAAGGAATGAGTGCAAAAATAATAGTCAAAATTTGCACACAATGGGATTTGAACCTCTTCCCTCCATACTCTTCACTTAATGCCATAACCTCTTTGTCATATGCTCAATTATGCAAGCAAATTGCTCTCTTATTTCCATAAGCCTTGATGCCACTTACTATCTCTCCTTAAAGTGCTAAAACACAAAATTTTACTAAAGCCCAACTTGAACCCAGAACTTCATAGAACCCCGTAACTTTCTAAAATCACCTTCCTAATAAGTCCAACTTGAAATAATGCCGTTCTCTTATTCTCAGAAATTTTTAAAACGCTTCTACGCTCAAGGCCTAATGGGCCCAATAGGTTCAATTCTACTAGGCCCAATTTTGGGATGTTACACACCCGCACAAGAAAACTACACCACCACAGAGAAAGAATTGCTAGCTATAGTTTTTGCTTTTGACAAATTTAGGCAGTATTTAATATTTCTAAAGTTGTCGTTTACACTGACCATTCAGCTCTTCTTTATCTTTTAACCAAACCTGATGCAAAACCTCGCCTTATACGATGGATTTTGCTCTTATAGGAATTTGATTTGGAAATACAAGATAAGAAGGGAGCTGAGAATCTTGCAGCAGATCACCTCTCTAGACTCGAGAATCCACATATCAGAGAGCTCAATGAAAATGAGATAAACGACTCATTCCCTGAAGAACAACTCTTCTCTATAACATATTCTGAGGTACCATGGTTTGCAAATATTGCGAATTATTTAGCTGCTAACATCTTACCAAAAAGACTAACACATCATCAAAAGAAGCGATTCATTGCTGATGTAAAGAACTATTTTGGGAAGATCCCTTTCTTTTCCGCATGCATATGTGCGGACTGTAATTCAAGATGCGTTACTGAAAGCAGAAGCAAGCAAAATCCTGGAACATTGCCATTCAGGACCTTCAAGAAGACATTATAGTGGCATTAAGACAGCACATAAAATACTCGAATCAGGTTTTTATTGGCCCACTCTATTCAAAGATGCCAACAGGTATGTTACTTCGTGTGATAAATGCCAAAGAACAGTAATATTTCTAAACATGATGAAATGCCTCAAACATATATGTTATCATGTGAAATATTTGATGTATGGGGTATTGATTTTATGGGACCATTTCTAGTTCATTTGGAAATAAATACATCCTAGTGGCGCTTGATTACATGTCAAAATGGGTAGAAGCGGAAGCTTTACCTACCAATGATGCTAGGGTAGTAGTTAAGTTTCTCAAGAAACTGTTCTCTCTCGATTTGGAACACCTAGAGCTATCATCGGTGATAGGGGCACTCATTTCTGTAATACTCAATTCAACAAAGTTCTAAAGAAATATGGAGTACATCACAGACATGCCTACCCCATATCACCTCTCAAACCAAAGTGGGCAAGTTGAAGTAGCAAACCGAGAACTTAAGCGCATCCTAGAAAAAACAAAGAGAAGCAAATAGAAAATATTGGGCATTGAAAGTAGATGACGCCCCTATGGACCTATAGAACAAAGATTTAAAACACCTCTAGGACATCCCCATACAAACTTGTATACTGAAAAAAGTCACATCTACCATTCGAGTTAGAACACAAAGCTTTTTGGGCCATAAAGTTTTTGAATTACGATCTTAAAAATGCAGGAAAGAAAAGAATGATGCAGATAAACGAGTTAGATGAATGAAGAGCTGAGGCCTACAAAAACTCGAAGCTGTACAAGGAAGCAACAAAGCGACGCCACGGTGCTCGCCTAAAGAAGTCTAAACAATTCGAAGTAGGGGACTTGGTCCTGTTATACAACTCGAGGCTTAAACTATTTCCTGGGAAGCTAAAATCAAGATGGTCAGGCCCATTCATGATCAAAACAATTTTTCCATACGGCACAATCGAGGTAACTCACCCCACTAAGGGCACATTCAAGGTAAATGGTCACCGACTCAAAATTTATAATGGTACAGATTTTGGAGATATGAGAGAGGAGCTTCTGCTCCATGAACCTTCTTTTAGAACCAAAAACAGGGAAAGTCTAGCTTAAGACTATAAACAAGCGCTTCTCGGGAGGCAACCTGAGCACTAACTTCCCTAACATTATACTTTTAAGCTGCTCAAAGATCTAACTTCATACTAATTAATCTAATAAAGTGCAGGTTTTAGACCACACGGCCTTACACACGCGCGCGTGGCGGTCGCACGGCCGCCGGATAAACCATGGGCGTGCGTGCCGTGCCGCACGACAAAAGAAGAAATGCTTTCCTCAACACGAGCTGCGATAATATCCCACACCCGTGCTGACTATCCGTGCGAGGTTACTGACTTGTTAAAGCACGGACTAAACACGGCCATGCCTTATGACCGTGCCAACATTCTGACTTGTCGAACACGGGCAGAACACGCCCGTTCTACATAACCGTGTGAATATGAACACGGGCGTGCCACAAACACCCACGGTCGTGGCCAAACATCTGAACGCGCCCAAAATTTAAAATCGCGAAAAACACGGGCACTTTAAAACAGAGCACGGGCGTGGCACCAGCCCGTGTCCCCTCCCCTATTTAACAAAATTAAACCGTCACTTTCCCAAAACCTACCCTAAAAACAATTTTTAACATTCTTCCTCCCAAAATCCGGCCACACCCATATTCCCCACCTTCCCAAAACCTCCTTAACTCCCTTTTCTTCCCTAAAAACACACTACAAACCACCCCACGCCCGCACCACCGCCGTGCTACCAAACTCCATACCCCTGCCACCACTGTGTTCGTGCTGAAAAACTCACACCACCGCCGTGCTCATCCCGTGTCCGGCAGAAAGCCACCACTATCACCCCTGGTTCCTTCCATTATTTCACTTTCTTAACTAAAGTTTGCTAAATTTCATGTAATTTATACTTTTTATTTAGTTTTAGGTATGATTTTTCTCATGTTTATTATATCATTGTGATAAGTGCTATTAGTTATTTGACTGTTATTTTTATATTTTTGCTTAGTTTTAAGTGTGATTTTTCTCATGTTTATTTCAATATTTCATTCATGGATATCACAGTGATAGTGCTATTAGTTATTTCTCATTTATGCTATTACAAATTCTTATTCTGAATTGGTTGCTTATTCAAATATCTTGAACTTGGATTACATTTTGGTACAAACCTTGTTTTTCAGATACGATGTCATCATCACGACCAAAACGATCCACAGCCGCCCAAGCAAGAAAAGAAAAGGGCTCGGATCATCCTCAGCAAGTGCTTCTTCCGAGCTTCAACACCAATTCCTCTGATTTTTTTAGGAAGCTCAGGAAGATAATTACAAGGCAATCCGGGATAGACCCCTCGGCACCGGTAGGTGCATCGATTGGGATGCACTGGAACAAGTCAGGTTCGCAATCGATATTCGAGCCCTCATCTCGACCGACCCGTGGGAGCAATTTTTCTCAATCAACGAGCCCACATACTTGGAGCTCACATTAAAATTCTGCACAACTTTCACCTTGCAGACAGTGATGGCATAGTTTGACGACCCGGGTACAGTCTAATTCTGTTTAGGGGGCACGATACATCGACTAAGCGTAACGCAATTCGGCTCGGCACTCGGACTCTATACGCCAGAATTTATAGAAGGAAACCCACTCTCCGAGTTAAACCGACACTCCATCGCACTCCCTATCATCGGGCGTAGCTTACACCCCATCATCGGGCGTCACGACCCGGGCCGATCCAAGGCGATACTCTCGCCCCATACTTGAGGTACATCCACGCCATTCTCGCTCACACCATTACAGGCCGTCGTGAGAGCACCGGCGTGGTAAATCGACACGATGTATATTACTTATCATGCATGTCAGAAGGACACGTGTTCCACCTTGCATACTTTATCGCCGGTGCAATACATCATCAAACAGAGGCGCACAGGAAGGGAATTCTATCGATGGGCCCATATATAACACGGTTGGCTCGACACTTCGGCCTCCTTAACACCAACGACCAGAGATCCTCCTTCACGATGATTGGGCGATGGGCACCTCGGGGCATCCGACGGTGCTACATGAGGATGATTAAACATCGTCGAGGACCGAATTTCTTAATAACGATTAGTGACACCTACGCACGAGGGGGAGCCCGAGGACATTACGATGATGTCCCACCACCATCACAGAGGCAACACTGGGCGGCCCATCCCATGCAAAGAACCTCATTGTCGATATCTCTGCACGCCTCGACCGACGGGCCGACCAAAAGATTTCGTTGATAACACTCGACGCTTTGATGGGATAGAGGCCACCCTCCAACAGATATGCCAGCACCTCCATATCTCATCACCAGCACCACCATAGGACACTGCCGATGATGAGGACCTTTGAGTCCTTTTATCTAGATTTTCTTTTCCTTATTTTAAGTTTTTACTTTTATTTTCTCGTTATTTTAATTTCGATTTGTCTTAAGTTTGAACATTTTGCTCATACATTGACAATTTTTATCAAGATTATCATCCACATCTAACCTTCGAGTATTCCTAACATTTATTTAATTACGCCTCCAAGATTTCTAACCGATGACTTGGCAGTTTTAAAAAAAAAAACATCACTAGGAGCAATTCACTTCTACACAAATCATCAGACACCACAAACTCCACCATCCACTCCAAGGAATCCATCCAAAATTCAGGGAGTATTCTTTCCCCTTCTCTTTTGATTTATCCCTTAAAATGTCATACCTATCTTTGTACATTGAGGGCAATGTACATCTTAAGTGTGGGGGGATGAATCTTAGACGTGCCAAACTTTTTGCATTATTCTCAAAATCCATAATTTAGTCTTGTTTTTAAGTAATTTTCTCATATTACTAATTAGGATGAAATTTCCATGATTTATGATTTTTATCGATATATTTTAGATTAAGTCATTGATAATTGTGCATTGATAATTAAATTTTAAGATACTAGAGAATCAAGCATGATAAGTCTATTTTTCAAAATTAAAATTTTCTAGGTTGTTAAACTAAGTTTAAATATTACTTTGAAATTTGAAATTTACGAGGTTGACATCAAAATACCCATAATTTTTGTGAGAGTTTGAGCCTTATAGAGCATATATTCTTTTTCTTGCTCACTTTATTGATTATGAGTGTGTCAACATTGATTTGTTATTCTAGACATTGCCTCGTTTATGCATATCGAGACCACACCTATGATTTGATATACATAGATGATTAAGGCATTTAGGTTTTAACCCACTAACTCCACTAAAAAAACCACGTTCATAATTAACCCCTAGTGAACCCCTTTGATCCTAACAACCCTTTTTTATTGACTCACCCACTAATATTAACCCAAAACCCTTTGTATATTTGTATCACCATTCCTTGACTCCCTTTTTGTCGAGATTTGATTTTGAGCAGTTGCCTAACTATGTTCTATATTTCAGTTGTTAAAGTTCTTTATTATTACTTAGTTTGTTCTTAAAAAAATAAAGTATATTCATTATTAGTTTTTATTAGTTATGTGATTAAGTGAGCTTATACGTTTGAATTCAAAATATTGAAGAAGAAGCTCATATTATTAGTTTCAAGTTTCAATTCATGTAATTATTTATTTATCAGTTCATTTTTTCTAGTTAGGTAATTTGTCAATTCAGTCTCGATTCTAACCTTTTAATTAAGCCTTTATCCACACCTTAACTGTAACATCCTTAAATAGGGGCTATTGTGTTTAAATTGTTCTTGCATGTGTATGTATTGATTGTGGTATTAATTGAGGTGTTCTAGGGTCTAGGTATAAGCCGAGGGTAGGCCCGAGCTATAAGAAAAATTTTGTTTTTAGCTTTGGTCAAGGGAGTCAAGGAGCGAGGGGTTAAATATATTTGGGTGAAATTAAGCACAAGAATTGGCTTGGGAAAGTGGCAAGGAGGCGCCACTTAGGGCCTTGAGAGTGACGCCACATGCAGGGGAAGGGGAGCTCGTGTTCGAGCAATGAGATCCCATTTTCTCGCTACCATTTTGACGCTAAGGAGGGAAGAGTTGTGCTCAGCTAAAACTCTGTCAGATTTGTTGATTAAGTCAAATTAATTTAAACTGGTGGAGAAGAGAAAATTTAGGAGCTTGTGGAATTCAAACACATTTGAATTGTTGGTCAGGAGAAATTTGAGGTGTTTGCCGAATTTTGAATAGTGGAGGAGGAGTGTTCGGTTGGGGAACTTGCTAGGTGTTCCGTCCCTCTATAATTAGCTTCAGAGGACATTTTCGGCTAGTCTAGGCTATAGTACATTCGGTTGAGAAGCAAACCGAAACTCCTCTTTGCTCATCGATTTTCCCTTAATGCACCATGTTGAAGCAAAAGTCGAAATCCCTTTTTGCACCTGTCGAATTCTCCTGAAAGCACCTAGCTGAATGCCCACATAAACTTCCTTAGTTTTATTTCTTTTTCTTCTTCTTCTCAAGTGCTTGGCCGAATCTCCTTCTCTCCCATCTCTCTTTTTTCTTTCTCTCATAATTTTTCAAAACCGCATCAACAATCTCTTCTTCTCAAATCAACAACTTTCCTTTCTCTTCATTCTCTCTTGTGTCGAATCTTCTTCTTTTTCTTCCTCCTTTTGTCGAAACTCCCTTAATCTCTTTTCTTTAAACCAAAGCCGAATACCATTCATCTTTCTCCCATTCTCTCCTTTCACTTTAGCCGAATCTTATTTGCTTTTCTCTTCTTTCAGCCATAGTCGAATCACATTGAAGTCCATCACCATTGCCAAAATCTCCCTACTTTCTTCTTGTTTTATTTTGGCCGAATATCAACCAAGCATAGATCTCCCTTGGTTCTTCTCTAATCGGATTTGAAGAGGTAAAGTAATCTTGGCCAAACTCTATTCTCACTTTCTCTTTTCTCTCGCCGCCATGTGTAGACAAAAGCTGAATTTCGACATTTGTCTTGGCTTTTAATCAACCATGCAATTGGTTTCTTATACGACCTTCGGGATTTTGAAGCAGTAGATCGGGGTCATCTATTTCCTGTCAAGCGATTTCGGTAAGTCGCTGGTAAGGTTTCATGCCGATTCGATCCGAAAAGCCGAAGGCTATTAAGATTAAGTGTTAATGTTGGCCGATTGTAGGGGAAAGATCACCTCACACATCTCAAAGTTGTGGTTAGCGTTCAAAGCGTGAAGGTAAGGTTGTGTTTGGTTATGCGTTATCTCACTCTTCGGGATTTGCTAGTATAGCCGAATGGCTTTTGCTAATGATCTTAGTGTGGGCCGAATGTAGGAAAAAGGGATCTAGTGCGACAGATCGAGACCTTCGGATTCGATGTCGCGTTAGTAATCGTGTGTGTACCTTACACACTTCTTAATCGTCGTAAACTTGTTAATAACCTAAACTTTATTAAAAGCCAAATAGTGTAGATTTCGATTTGGTACCCTTTTTGGTATGCGCAAGGACTCGGGTAAGTCCGCTTTGATAAGTTTAAGATAATTGATTCGGTTGAAATCGCATATGCTATGTTTCATCGTATGTTTAATGATTAAGCATGATAGCATGATTTGCATGTACATGAGCACTATGGTGGGTGATATGAGAGGAGGGGGGAAGATTGATATCTGTGACTTTGGGTCACCAAAGGTTTGGCACCTCCAGAGGTTTGGCACCTCCAAAGTGGTTTGGTACCACAGCTTGATTTCGTGACTTTGGGTCACCGAGAGGTTTGGCACCTCATAGCGACTGGCGTCCCAATGGTTTAGCACCACAAAGGTTGGCCCCACATTTGATAAACGGGATTGTCACCAAAGTGATTTGGAATCACAACGTGGGTTGGCCCCACAATTGGATTATTCGTGACTTTGGGTCACCAAAGGGTTTGGCACCACATTATTATTGATATCGCGACTTTGGGTCACTGTGGTTTGGCACCACCAAAGGTTTGGTACCATACGGGGTAGGAAATGGAGTTGTGGATGGTTAGGTTGGGTGCATGATATGTTTGCTTGATTATAATTTGTGTAAGCATGTTGCAATAATCGGGAGGGGATTATGCATCGAGTCTTAGTGACTCACCTTCTCCTTTATCTTTTCAGTGATTCGTAGATCGTGGATGAGGAGCCGGGTGGACTCGAGGTGGCCATGCGATAATTGTTTCAGTTTTACATGGACTATTTTACGGGGTACTTTATTTTAAATTTTGGGTTTTTTTTATCTGGGTTTGTAATAAGGCCATTAGTATTTTTATTTTGGGTTTTATTATATCTGCTTTAATTTTTCGAATGTTACTAAATAAATTGCTTAAACATGTTTTAAACTACCCGATAACCAAAGTTTTCTAATCTTTACTTCGCATCGAGTTTTCTAAACGTTACCATCGGGTAAAATCACTCATGCAATGATAACAAAGTCAACTTAAATAATCTTTCAAATCTAAGTTTTCAAAGCTTAAATACAAATGGTTTTCAAAGTAATTAAGTAAGAATCACTCGGGGTTTTTGTAGACATAAACGTTTTCTTAAGTTATGAATCACGAACGAGTTTTAAAAAAGGATTTTCGGGATTTCAAAGCAACTTAACGATTTCAACTATACATGCACCTGATTTCTGCAAACATACAAAGAGTTTTTTTCATCGAATTAAACCTAAGAACTTGTTTTTTTTTTTTTAAAAAAGAGTTTCACTCTGTAACATGCCAGATTTGGTCGTGGTGTGTTGACCGGACTTGGGGTGTTACATTAACCCTAGCCTCGTTACAACCCTGTCAAAGACCTTTTGATTTGTACATCATCTCATATTATAGTGGTGGAGATTTGATTTTCAGGCAAGCCTATGGGATTAACTTTTCATGTTCGACTTTTGAGTGCCTAAATTTTGAACCTTAAACACTTTGAGTGATTTGAGTGGATCTTTTGTGAGGATGTCAATCCTTTTCGATTTCGAATTAAAGGTAATTATTTAGATAAAGGAAGACACCTATATTTTCGAGCTACAAAATCTATGACTTAGATTGTTTGAATTTTTAGAACTCTTTAAGTTAAATTATCCATGTATAAATTGTCTATGAATTATGATAAAACATTGTTGATAGGAATTATGAATTATAGAAAGTTCGTTTTAATTGTAAGTTGAGAATTTTGCTTGAGGACAAGCAAAAGCTTAAGTGTGGGGGTATTTGATAAACCGAAATAGTAACATATTTTAATCCTATATTTAGTATGCTTTTGGATGATTTATCTTTGATTTATGTAAAAAGGTGCTCTTAATCCTTTCTTTTCATGTCTTAGACCCAGGAAAGTACCCAAGGATAAAAAGAACGAGAAACGGGCTCAAAGCGCACCAAAATGGGCCAAAGAAGAAATTGACACGGCCTGAACCTTATCCCACACGGTCGTGCCTCACTGATCATCTAGAACACGGTCTTCTCTCGATTCACACGGCCGTGTCTCATTAAAGAAGTCCGAGCACGGCCTGGCCACGATCCACACGGGCGTGTGCTATGGCCGTGTCCTTGTCGTTGAAAAGAGCAATTTCACTCAGATTTGGATACTTAGGGAGAAAGAAACGTATTCCAAGAGACTATATAAACCCTCTAAGGGTCAGTTGAAAAGGAGGCGGTGAGCTAGGCCAAGGAGCCAAGCCAAAAAGGTCAGAGTTATGGGAATCACTCTAAGGTAGCCAGTTGATCCATCTCAAGAAGCCGGGATTCTACTCAAGTCAGCGGATATCTCCTTCAATTCCTTCAGGGAGTTTTAGGGATTTCTTATGTTTTGTTTTATCTTTTCTTTTGAGATGTTTTTTTTATTTAGTTATGAACTAAACCCTTCAGATACCTGAAGGGGAAGAAACCTATGATGAATCTTGTTATTATTTTCTAAATTATATGATAAATACTTAGTTTGTTCTTAATTATGTGAGCTTTATCCAAATTTAATGTGCTTAGGTGGAGGAGGAATAGACCCCCTAAGAAGAGTAGATCTAGCATAATTAAGCGGAGTTGATCGCACGCCTAGAGATAGGGTGATTTAGATTTTGCCGATTAGGGTGAAACCTAATATGGGAGTCCATAGATCGATTTCATCGCTATTCTAGGGGTTATTATAAGAGAACGAGAGTTCCACTAATTAACCTAGGGTTAGACGTTATTCACCTCGAGAGAGGGTTTAATATACGTTAGGGAGTCTTACGGATCAAACTAAGTAAATAAAATCATATGGTTCGGTGATAGATAACAAGTGAAGTCTAGGTGGATTCTTCCTGAGGGTATCATCTAAATCAACTGAGTTTTTCTAAAAGTTATCTCCCCAATTTTAGTCTTTTTTCGTCTTTGTGTCCTTTGCTTAGTAATTCGTTAAATTTAGATTAAAAGTAACTTCACTTATTTTAGGTTAAATAATAAAAAGAAAGTTAGTATTAGTACTTTTAGTTCCTTTGAATTCGATAATCCGGTCTTGCCTAAGCTATACTACTATTCGATAGGTACACTTGCCTTTAATCGTTGTCAGAGTTAGTTTTCAGGTTCGATCGTTCTTTTTATAAATTTTAAAGCTCTGATTCACAACGATCAATTACCTCTTAATTGACAAAGCCTTATCCTTTGAAAATTACTTTATTCAACTTCAAGAAAGAATAATGAGTTATTTGTAAAGAAAAGCTGGGTAGACAAAGATAATTTAAATTGACATTACTAAGATATTTTACTCTATCCGTGGAAAAAAAATGATGTTACTTTGTAGTATTTTGTTTTTCTTAACAAATTGAAATCAAACCAAGCCACCGGATCCATTTAGTTCTTTGGTTCTTTTTAACAAATTGTAATCAAACTATCTAGATAGGGCCAGTTCTTTCATATTTGTTGTTTGTAAATGATTTGGTAATCTATTCGAAAGTGGACTTAAAGAATGTTCGAATCCTTAAAGGAATTCTTCACCGCTTTTATAGTTTCTCAAGCCATCGAGTCAATGCCCACATAACAAACATTTTTGTTTCTGAAGGAGTGGGTGATGATCTTAGTAACATGCTAAGTAGTTTACTTGGTTTACAAAGGGCCCAAGATATTGAAATGTACTTGGGAGTGCCGTTATTCCATAACAGAGTTTCTAACTCTACATTGCGGCTAGTGGTAGAATAGGTGCATAGCAAATTGAGTAATTGGGATGCTAAGCAGCTCTCTATGGCAGGTAGTGTTACTTTTTTTTAGTCTGTTCTTCTTTCTTTACCAAATTATTGTATGCAACCAATGTGAATTTTGAAATGTGTTTGCGTGTAGATTGAACGGTCGGCAAGACAATTCATATAGGCGTCGACTAATGGTGGAAAGAGAGTGTCTCTAGTTGATTGAGGCTCTAATTTTCAACCTCGTGCTTATGGAGGATTAGGTCTAAGGCATTTAGAGGATCTGAATGCTTCTATTTTTAGCAAAAAATGGGGTTTAATCAAGTCTCTAAGGATACTGCCTTTTGGGTTTGAGTTCTTTGATCGAAGTATGGAGTGAAAGTGAGGGTGCCTGAAAGTATTGCATGAGGAAAGTGTTCAGCCATATGGAGAGGACTTGCTAAGGTAAGACCCATATCGAGAGAGAATTTATATTGGTCTGTTTAGATCAGGAATTCTGTCTACTGTTGGTATTCATCCAATCATGTACCTTCTCAAATCAATCCTATGACAAATTGTTTACTTTGTTACATGGTAACTGAGGATGGGATGTGGAATCTAGAACTTTTTAGAGTCAGGTTTCCAAAGGATAGTGAGAAAAGAGTTGTGAGTATCCCCCTCACCACCCATTGGCTGGTCTTGATAAAATCAATTGGGTGCGCACCTCAGTAGGGTTCTTTTTAGTCAAGAGTGCTTATTGATTGATAATGGAGGATACATGGAATAGAAAAGAAAAAGGGTGGCTAGTCGTAAGGTGTAACACCCCTAACCCATATCTGTCCCCGGATTAGGGTTACGGTGCATTACCAGAATTGACAGATCAAATAACAGATATTTCATATCATTTAGCATTCATATCAGAACTTAATCCAAATTCATCATATTGTCCCTTATGTGAGCCCTCGAAGCTCAAAATACATGTTAGAAATAAGTCAGGAGTAATCTGGGAACTCAATTTTTTTTTCAGAAAATATTAAAAATTTTCAAAGGGCCAGGGGACACATGCTCGTGTTGGCCAGGCCGTGTGCCTCACACGATCAGGAGACACGCCCGTGTCTTAGGCCGCGGGGCATTCAAAATAGGGACACACGGTCGTGTCCCAGCCCGTGTCCAAACTTGAGAGCTCTCTGACTTAGGTCACTGTAACACCCCTAACCCGTATCCATCGCCGGACGAGGGTTAAGAGGCATTACCAGAAATATCGGAACATATCTCTAACGTTTCACTAATATCAAACATACACAATCATTCCATAGCGAAAATATACACATAAAGTCCCTTTAGAAGGTCAACGAGACCTTAAACATGCTTTAAAGAAGGTTCGGGACTAAATCGATCTCATACAAAAACTTTACAGAACTTAGAAAATTTTCTTTCAGCACAGGGCACACGCCCGTGTGGCTAAGCTGTGTGCCTCACACGGCCGTGCCTTGGACCATGTTTCACCCGCACACAAATCGACTAATCACACAAAATCACCTGACCCATCACACGATTGTGTATTTGGCCTGTTAATAAACCGTAATAGTAACATATTTTAATCCCACATTTAGCATGCTTTTGGATGGTTTATCCCTTGAATTATGGAATTTAGTGCTCTTAATCCTTGAATTTCATGTTTTATACTCAGGAGAGCATAAGAGGATGAAACGAATGAGAAACGGGCTTAAAACGGGCAAAATGGGCCAAAGTGAGAAATCGACACAGCCTGGGGTTTCACCATACAGCCGTGCCTCCTTAGCAGGCTCGACCACGGCCTACAACTCGACTTACACGGGCGTGTGCCGTAAGCGTGTCCCTGCCGTGGAAAAGAAGAATTTTATTCGGATTAGGGTACTTAGAGGCAAAGAAACACATTCTAAAAGCCTATATAAACACCTTAAAGGCCAACCTTTAGGGGGCGTCCAGCTAGGCCAAAGAGCCAAGCCGGAGAGGTCAGAATTGTGGGCTTTACTCAAAGAAAGCCAGTTGATTCATCTCAAGAAGCCGGAGTCATACTCAAGACGGCAGATCTCTCCTTCAATTCCTTCAGAGGGTTTTAGGGTTTTCTTATGTTTTGTTTTATCTTTTCTTCTGAGATGTATTCTTTTATTATTATGAACTAAACCCTCAGATACCTAAGGGGGATGAAACCTAAGACAAATCTTGTTATTGTTTTCTGAAATATATGATAAATACTTGATTTGTTCTTAATTATGTGTTCTTAGTTCTTGCTTTGATATTTCAGGATATTGGTTCAAGTAGTGATGTGCTTAGGCAGTGGAGAAAAAGTCCCTGTTTAAGAGTAGATCTAGTATAATTAAGCGGAGTTGCTCGTGCGCCTAGAGATAGGGTGACGAAAATCTGCCGAATTAGGGTCAAACCTAATATGGGAGTCCATAGATCGAGTTAATGCAATTCTAAGGGTTTTAATTAGAAAGAGATTTCAATTAATCAACCTAGGGTTAGACGTTAGTAGCCTCGACAGATTATGTGTGTAGATTGAACGATCGATAAGACAATTCATATAGGTGTTGGCTAATGGTGGAAGGAGAGTGTCTCTAGTTGGTTGAGACTCTAATTATCAACCTCGTTCTTGTGGAGGATGAGGTCTAAGGCATTTAGAGGATCTGACTGCTTCTTTTTTTGCTAAAATTGTGGATCAAGTCTTTAAGGATACTGCCTTCTCGGTTCGAGTTCTTTGATCGAAGTGTGGAATGAAAGTGAGGGTGCCCGAAAGTATTGCACGAGGAAGGTGTTCAGTCGTATGGAGAGGACTTGCTAAGGTACGACCCATATCGAGAGGGAATTTATACTATTCTATTTGGACGGGGAATTCTATCTACTGTTGGTGTTCATCCAATCATGTACCTCCTCAAATCAATCTTATGACGGATTATTTACTTCATGACATGGTAACTGAGGATGGGATGTGGAATCTAGAACCTTTTACAGTCAGGTTTCCAAACGATATTGATAAAAGAGTTGTGAGTATCCCCCTTGACACCCTTTGGCTGGTCCTGATAAAATCAATTGGGTGCGCACCCTGGTAGGGTCCTTTTTGGTCAAGAGTGCTTACTGATCGATAATAGTGGATACATGGAATAGAAAAGACAAAGGGTGGTGGTCGTAAGGAATTTTCAAGGACCTCAACGTGTTCTTTTTTTTTCTTATGGCTTATGTTCGAACAACATCTTCTAACTATTTGGAACGGATACGAAAGGGCATTGGTCATAGTGCGTCTTGTCAGGTGTGTCACCATGAAACAAAAGATTTACTTCATGTGCTTAGGGATTTCCCTGCTACAAAAGAGGCTTGGATGCAGATTGTGCCTGCAAACTATCGGTCCCGATTCTGCTCCAGTAGTCTTAAAGACTGGATGGAGGCTAATTTATGATCTTCAGTGTGGATGTCGTGTGTGGGATCTTTTGGTCTAGTTACTTTGGTTTAATAGCGTGGTGTATATAAAGAAACAATAACATTTTTTTCTTTTAGGGAATAACACAAAGTTTTATTGAAACTATTAAGATTTCCACAAGCTTGGTAATACAGTACAATTCAACCTATAAGTGTCACTTGTCTAGACATCTCGTTATTGATTCTAAACATCCTTTGGTAGGAAATTTTATACGTTCATACCGACGGGGCTGTTAGGATAGAAACATGTTTTGCTACTACCGGGGTTGTTACATGTAAACAAAATGGAGACGGATCCTTAGATATAACCACTATTTGGGGAGTTGTTTTATTTTTGAAACTGAAATTTGTGGATACTTGATGGTTTTACCATTATTCAAAGAAAGGGGTACAAGAATGTGTCGATACACATGGATTGCTAGGAATTCGTTAAAGCCTTTCAGGTTAGCTGCTTGGCCAGTTCATCCTCAACCTTGATAAGAAGGATTCATTTGTTTTTACAAACTATAGTCCAATGGAAAATCAAGTGTATTCTGAGAGGGAGGAATAAAGTTGCTGATAGGCTTGCTAAGGTTGCTTCAGATAGGAATACAGAGGTGCAAGTGTTTGTTAATTTCCTTGAGGAGATGTTAGATGGATTTGGGTTTAATAAAGTAGTTGAGTTTCCGTTTGTAATTATTTAGTAAAGTTGGTTAGTTTTATTTACACACCAAAAGAAAAGTTGATTGCATTCAAAATTTTCAATAAATTGAGAAAAAGCAATATAATTGTACAGTCAAACACTTGTATTAGAAAATAAATTACTAAATTAGTTTTGTTAACAAAATTGTAAAATAACTTTATTGTTATAATTGATAATAATGTATGTTATTGTTGCTAAGACTTATCCAAAAATAGATTTGTTTTACCTTTATAAAAAGTGGTAAAAGAAATTAAAAAATCACAAGATCAAAATTTGTAATTAAAAATATCTTCGTATCATAATCAATAAGAGAATGGCTCCTCCAAATCAATTATGCTTAGTTTTAGTTATTTTCTTATCTATCTTTTCACTTTCTTCTTTTCCAACAAGTGAAATTATTCCAAAGGCTAATGTTTTCCTTCCGATACCTTCATCGCAACTAGTAGAAAATTTATGCAATGGCAAGGCACTTCAAAATCGCAGGTTTTGTCTGAAAGCACTTTCCACTCCCGAAGTTATCACAGCAATAGATACAACCCAACTAGGAACCCTCATTATGAAATTAGGAGCAACAAATGCCAAAGCAACGTTGAATGTATATAATGAAATAATTAAGAAACCAGGTTCTCCCCAGGCTTTGAAAGCTCCTAATTGTTGCGTTGAGGCTTACAAATATGCAATCTTATCATTTGACATGGTATCTTCAGAATTGGTTGAAGATCCCCAAACCGCAAACTACAATATAGCTGTTATAGGTCCCGAAATTGCTAATTGTGAAAAGGAACTAATTAACGCAAAGGTTCAAGCACTTCGACTCCTTGGTGGGAATCGATTTATGAAATATTATGTCTCAATGGGATATGAGATAACATCAACTCTCGAGCTTGAAAATCCAAATGAGTATTAGGCAAAAAATTAAGGGAATTTGTATAGATAATAATGTGTGAATTTGTTATCTAGATTAATACAATATAATATTGATGGCATAGGCATGTTGCCATTGTTGCTGCAGTTGAAACTGTGAATTAATTTAAATAATCACTGGAAAATTATATTTTTTTCGTATTCCATTAAGTTAATGAATCATTAATATTCCAATCATTAGCTATTCAAGGTGGACTCAGAATCTAATCGAACCGAAACCTTCTTACCTCTTCCATTTATGACCCTTTTGCAAAAATCGGTAATAATTCCTCCTATTATTCTAGGATGAGATTTTTGTAAGAAAGATCTGGTAGTATTTATCGTCTCCCACCCTACTAGTGTCCTACACCATTTCCCTTTATTTCTTTCTTTAATTGCCTTGTCCTTAATGCCTTCTTTTAATTCCTTGCATCCAGAAGTACTAGTGAACTTTTCCTTATTATCAAAAGTCCAAATCATGGAATCATTACCTCTTAATTGACAAAGCATTATCCTTTGAAAATTACTTTATTCAACTTCAAGAAAGAATAATGAGTCATTTGTAAAGAAAAGTTGGGCAGGGAAAGATCATTTAAATTGACATTACTAAGATATTTTACTCTATCCGTTGAAAAAATATGAGGTTACTTTGCAGACTTTTCTTTTCCTTAGCAAATTGAAATTAAACCATGCCACCAGATCCATTTAGGTCTTTGGTTCTTCTTAACAAATTGAAATCAAACTATCAAGATGGGGCCACTTCTTTCTCATCTGTTCATTACAAATGATTTGGTTATCTATTCAAAAGCGGACTTATAGAATGTTTGGATCCTTAAAGGAATTCTTCACCGCTTCAGTAGTTTCTCAAGCCATTGAGTCAATGCCTAGAAAACCAACATTTTCTTTTCTGAATGAGTGGGTGATGATCTTAGTAACATGCTAAGTAGTTTACTCGGCTTAAAAGGGCCCAAGATATTGAAATGTACTTGGGAGTGGCGTTATTCCATAACAGAATTTCTAACTCTACCTTGTAGTTTGTGGTAGAATAGGTGCATAGCAAATTGAGTAATTGAGATGCTAAGCAGCTCTCTATGGCAGGTTGTGTTAATCTTGCTTAGTCTGTTCTTATTTCTTTACCAAATTATTTTATGCAACCAATGTGAATTTTGAAATGTGTTTGTGTTTAGATTGAACGGTCGGCAAGACAATTCATATAGGTGTTGGCTAATGGTGGAAGGAGAGTGTCTCTAGTTGGTTGAGACTCTAATTGTCAACCTCGTTCTTATGCAGGATGAGGTCGTGTGCCATGGCTTTGCCCCTGCCGTGACAAAGAGAAATTTCACTCAGATTAGGATACTTAGAGGTGAAGTAACACATTCCGAAACCTATATAAACACCCTAAGTATGACCTAAAAGGGGGAGACCTAGGACTTTAGTCAAGGGGCATCCAGCTAGGCCGAAGGAGGCAGATTTGTGGGGATTTACTCGAAGATAGCCAGTTGATTCATCTCAAGAAGTCGAAATCATACTCAATGTAACATCCGAGAATTTGGGGCTTTGCATTTGTCATGTTTCTGTGTGTTTCGCATGCTTTGTCTTTTAATCTGGTATGTTTGGGGGCCCCGAGAAGGCTCGGGGTTAAGCTTGAGCCTTAGTGAAAATTTTGTTTTTAGGCACTTTAGGGGAGAGGTAGCTGAGGCAGGTATTAAGGTTAATTAGTTGTGTCTATTGACACAAGAAAAGGTCTGGTAAGACGGCAAGGAGACGCCACTTAAGTTACCGGGAAGTGGCGCCACAAGAGAGTAGCAGGAGGAAGGAGGTTCGAGTCGCGTAGTTGCATTTTGGAATTTCTTTTTGACGCCAGGATGGAGGAGAGGTGGATTCGGCTAGGACTTTGGAGTGTGGGAGTTGATTGAGTCAACATATTTGAAATGAGAAGAGGAGAGGAATTGGTGGAGTAAGAATCGGTCAACACTTTTGAATGAGGAGTGGAGAGTGAAAAGTGGAGAAAATCGGGGGATGTGGTGAGAGGGAGTGTGTGACCAAATTTGGGAAGTGTGGGGTGTGTATGTGTGGACGGTTTAGCTTGGTAGGTGGGGGGCCGAATCTCTTTTGGATTTAGGGACCTTAGTGTGCATTTTTCGGTCACTAGTGAAGGGAAGTGCCGTTTTTTTTAGGATGCCATTTTGAGAGTTGAGAGAACCGAAAATCACTTTAGAAGCTTGTGCACCTCTTTTGTTTTCTTCATTTCTCTTCTACCAAATCCGAAACTTCAACCCTCTTTAGGTACTCTCATTCTTTTTGTTCTCTTTCTCTTTCTTTAGCTACATTTTTCTCCAAAGCCGAAACCATCATCTCTTCTTTTCATTTGGTATATTTCTTTCTATCAAAACTGAAACACCCTTACCCCATTTCTTTCCCATCTTGTTTCTTTGGTGATAGCCGAATATTAGTGGGATCATTGGTGTTCTCTTCTTTCTTTTCCATCACTAGCAACTTGTTTTCTCTTCATAACCGAACCTCACGTGAAGACACCCTTTCCTCTGATTTTGTTAGTAGCCGAATATAAACTCTTCATTCGTCATACTCTTGTTTCGGTAAGGAGCATTCTTCTCTTTTCTTTTCGTTCTTTTTCTTTTTCTCTGTGGTTTGGTTAGACCGAAGTTTCTGACTCACTTCTCTGGGTACCGGCCGATTGTAGAGGGCTGTATCTCTAACATCTCATTTTCGTGTGGCCAGTTCTCAAACGGATCTTGGTAAGTAGTTGTTGGCCGAGTAGGTGGTAAGAGGTTCTTATCGACTTGTTGGTCGAAAGGCCACTCCCTTTTGATCTTTGTAACACCCCAAAACCCGGTCAATACACCACGACCGAATTTGGCATGTCACGAAGGAAAATGTTTCGAAGAAAATTGAGTTAACGATTAAATTTTAGTGAAAAGTTCTTTATTATTCCATGTTTGTAGAAATCCAGTATAATAAGTTAAAAACTGATAATTTACTTTGAAATTCCGTAAATAAGTCTTTAATACTTAGTTGCAGATCTATAGATTAGAAAACCTTTTATAATTTTAAAAGAAACCCAAGCGATTATTTTGAAAACCGTTTCTAATTGAAACTTGGAAACTTAAGTTTTTGAAAAATAGTATGAGTTATCTAAAACACTTAAATTGTTAAAAATTTATCAAATGATTTATATTAACCGATGGTAACATTTTGAAAACCATTGCATTTTGTAGTTTAGAAAACTTTGTGCTCAAATTATTATATCAATCATGTATTTTATAAGCCATGTTAAAATCAAATCCAAAGCATATAAATAATCCATAAAATAAATAACATAATTAAAGAGGCCTTATTACAATTTCAAATAGAGATGAAAAACCAAACTTAAATAAAATATAATACCCAAACCAAAATCCGTGTAAATCGAATTTTTATTGCATGGCCTCCTCGAGTCTATCTGTCTCCTCATCCGCGGCCACGAATCACTGAAAAGATAAGGGAGAAGGTGAGTCACCAAGACTCGATGCATAATCCTTCCCCGGTTGATGCAACATACTTACACAATTATAACCAAGCAATATATATAATGCACCCCAAACCTAGCCATCCATAACGCCCTTTTCTACCCCGTGTACCAAACCACCGGGTGGTGCAAAACCACCGTGACCCAAAGTCACGATATCCAATAATGTGGTGCCAAACCACCGTGACCCAAAGTCACGAATAATAAAGTTGTGGGGCCAACCCACGTGTGATACCAAATCACCGCGCCAATCCCATAATATCAAATGTGAGGCCAACCCACCGTGTGGTACTAAGCCACTGGGACGAGACGCTATGAGGTGCCAAACCTCCGGTGTCCCAAAGACACGAAATAATATGTGGTACCAAACCACCGGAGGTGCCAAACCTCTGGTGTCCCAAAGACACGGATATCAAATCCTTCCCCTCCTCTCATATCACCCAAACCAATGTATTACGAGTGTAAATCATGCCATCATACTTTGATATGAACATATAACGAATATATATTGTAGATCATGATATTAAACAACATATAACAACATCATATCGAAACGGACTTACCCGAATCTTTGCTCATACCCATCAAGGTATCATATCAAGATCTCACAGTTTTCGGCTTTAATAACATGATTAGTTTATTAATAAATATATATTACCAAATTATAAAGTGTGTAAGATACACACACGTCACTAACGAAAGTTCTAAATCCCAAGACCCGATCTACCGAAAGCTAGATCTCCTTGTCCTACATTCGGCCAAACCACAAAACCATTAACAAGGCCATTCGGCCATACCAATAAATTTTAGTCTCATTAACCTTTGGTTTTTCTCAACAACTTAAAGAATATTGAACTAACATGAATCCTTACCACTTGACTTACCAACTTCGATTACAAAAGAAATAGGGCTTAGATCGATTGCTTCCAAAGTCCCGAAGAATCTAGAAGAAAATCGGTTCCCATGAATAGTTAGAATCTTGCTAACAAATGCCCAAAAATTCGGCCTTTGCCCTCATGAAAAACAACAGAGAAGAAAAATATAAGGAGATTCGGCCAAGACACTTACCTATCTTCAACACCGATTAGAAAAGAACCTAAAGAGAATCTACCCTTGTTGATATTCGGCCAAGACAAATCAAAAAGGGAATGAGAAGTTTCGGCTATGGTTTTGAAAGAAGAAAACAAATGATATGTGGCTAAAAAGAAATGAAGTACGAGAGTGGCAAAGAAAAATAAAGAGAAGAGAGAGAATTCGGCTTTAGCAAACAATGGAAGAAAACCAAGAGAGATGGGGAATAAGAAGAAGGTTCGGCCAAGAAGAAAGTAAAAGAAGGATTGATCAAAGAGGCTAAATGGTTTCGGTTATGAAAGGAATTGAACAAAGAAAAAGTTTTTGATAAAGGTGCACATTCGGTCAAGTAAGAAAAGGATGAAAGAAAAATGCCTTCAAAAGAAATAATATTTCGGTACCAAAAATAAAGAAAAGCTTGAGAGGAAAAGAAGAAAAAGGGATACCAATATGGTCAAAGATGATAGCCAAAACAAAACAACATTTTCACCTAATGCACAAGACAAATTTGGCTAAGGAGAAAAACTTTGGAGAAAAGAGAAAAAGATGCACAAAATGCCAAGAATTTGGCCAACTATCTTCCCCCTAATCCCATACAATATTCGGCCACCCCCCTAGCCATCTATGCGTCCACATTCATGGTCAAAATGACCATAAAAATATTTCCAAAACATCTCCCATACATCAAGCCTTATGTCCCCTTATCCTTCCATAACATCTTGATTCCATACCTTAACTAATAACTTGCCTTATTCCTTAGTCTACTATCCATAAAAGACAATAGTCCAACCTTACCTTATTTAGAGTTTGACCAACACATGCCATATAAATGCAAAAATAAAAGTCACCTAAAGTCCATCCATGGGATTCGAACCACTCCCCTCAAGCAACCATTCATGCGCCATAACCACCTTGCCACTAACTCCTCATGTGCTAAAAATTTAACACTTAAATTAACTTAAGTGTCAGTTCACCTATTCCTCTTCACTATATTTTCAATACTAAAAATCATTCTAGCTTAGCTAATAATTTCAAGCCTTCATAAAACTATACTAAGCACATAATAATAATCATACTCGAGCTAACACAAGTAACAAGATGATACTCAAATTTTTAGGATATTACAATTCTACCCCCTTAAGAAAATTTCGTCCTCGAAATTACTCGCTCAAAAGAGTTGAGGAAATCTGCTTGTCTCATCACATCCTCCTGGTTCCCACGTAGCTTCTTCTACGTCATGGTTCTCGCCATAAAACCTTCACTAAAGGAACCGACTTCCTATGCAAAACTTTCACATCTCGTTCTAGAATCACACAGTTCTTCTTCTATCGTCAAATCTGGACTCACCTCTATTTCCTCTACTACCACAAAGATGCAATGGATCGAACGATAGTGTCTAAGCATGGAGACATGGAACACATCGTGAATCGACTCGATTCGATGGCAACTCGAGTGATAGGCTCACGGGTCCCACTCGCCTCAACACCTTATACGGCCTAATAAACCTTGGACTTAACTTGCCCTTTCTCCCAAATCTTAACACTTTCTTCCATGGCGAGACCTTCGGAAAAACCTTGTCACCCACAAAGAAACTCTATATCCTCGGCTTGAGATCGCATATGATTTCGCCTATCCAAGCTTCCTTCGATTTGCAGCCTCGAATCATCTTAACCTTATCCTTAGTCTCTGTAACCAACTCGGTCCTAACATCTCGACGCTCACCCAACTCTGTTTAGCACGTAGGTGTGCGACACCTCCTACCATACAACGCCTCATATGGTTCCATCTTAATGCTTGCTTGATAACTATTGTTGTATGCGAATTCACTAATGGCAAAAACTCTTCCCAGTGCCTCTCAAATCCAAAACACAACCTCTCAACATATCCTCTAAAATCAGATAACTCTTTTCCGATTGCCGTCGATCGTGGATGAAATGCGATCTCGAAATCCAACCGCGCACCCAAAGCTTGATGTAACGCTCTCCAAAACCTCGACGTAAATCTAGGATCTCTGTCTGAGATGATCGACACTGGTACACCGTGCAACCTCACTATTTTCGCCACATACAACTTAGCTAACTTCTAAAGCGAGTAATCCACCCTTACCGGAATAAAATGAGCTGACTTAGTCAAATGATCCACAATCACCCAAACCGAGTCCTTCTTACTTGGCGTAAGGGGTAATCCACTGACAAAGTCCATAGTGATCCTTTCCCACTTCCACTGTGGAATCTTCACCGGCTGAAGTAACCCAGACGGCAACTGATGTTTCGCCTTGACCTGCTGACACGTCAGACATTTACCTACAAACTCGCCATTACCTCCGCTTGCACACAGCCACAAAATCGCTCTCTTAAATCCCGATACATCTTGCTACCTCTAGGATGCATAGCGTATGGGCTGCTATGTGCGTCCCGAAGAATCCTTTGCCTCAACTCAACATCCTTTGGCATACAAGCTCTTCCTTTAAAACACAATACTCCATCCCTGGATAAACTATAATCCTCTAAACCACCATTCTAAACCTGCAACCTCTGATTATTCAAACCATCATCCTCTAACTATTTCTCCTTGATCTGCTCTAACCAAGTCGGCTTGACTTGCAATTCTGCCAAAAGACTCCCATCGTCATATAAGCTAAGACGAACAAACATCGATCTTAAGTCTGATACAACCTTACGGCTTAACGCGTCTGCCACCACGTTAGCCTTGCCCGGATGATACTCAATCGAACAGTCGTAGTCCTTCAACAACTCAATCCATCTACGCTACCTTAAGTTCAAATCCTTCTGAGTCAAAAGATACTTAAGACTCTTGTGATCCGTGTAGACTATCGACTTCTCTCCATACAAATAGTGTCTCCATATCTTCAAAGCAAAACCACTCGCAGCTAATTCCAAGTCATGCATTGGATAGTTAACTTCATGTGGTCTCAACTGTCCGAGATGCATAAGCCACTACCTTCCTTTCCTCAGCATCAAGACACATCCCAAACCAAGATGTGATGCATCACAATGAACCGTGAATTCCTTGCACGCGCTCAAAGTTGAATTAAAATCGGAGCTTCAGTCAGAATCTTCTTCAACTTGTCAAAACTTTCTTGCTGCTTCTCAGTCCACACAAATGGAACTCCTTTCCTCAATAACTTAGTCAAAGGTGCTGCTATCAAAGAAAATCCCTCTACAAATCTTCGATAATACCCCGCCAGACCTAGAAAACTCCGAATTTCAGCCACTAACTTAGGCGGCTTCCAATCCAACACTGCCTCAATCTTCCGAGGATCCACTCTAATCCCCTCACCGATACTACGTGACCCAAGAAAGTCACCTCCTAAGCCGAACTCGCACTTACTAAATTTGGCATAAAGTCGCTTTTCTCGAAATCGCAACACTACTCGCAAATGCGCATCATGCTCCTCCTCCGACTTTGAGTATACCAAAATATCGCCTATAAATACTACGACAAAACCGATCCAAAAAGCGCTAAAATACCCGATTCATCATGTCCATGAATGCTGCCGCCGCGCTTAGTCAACCCAAACGGCATTACGTAAATTGTAGTGCCCATACCGAGTGCGAAATGCCGTTTTATGGATATCGACCTCTTTCACCTTCAAATGATGATATCCGGACCTTAAATCAATCTTGGAGAAAATCGCTTTGCTCCCTTGCCGATCAAACAAGTCATCTATCCTCGGCAAAGGATACTTATTTTTGATCATCAGCTTATTCAACTGGCGATAGTCTATACACATCCGCATCGAACCATCCTTCTTCTTGACAAAAAGTACCGGCGCTCCCCAAGGCAAAACACTTGGTCGGATAAAACCTCGATCCAACAATTCCTGAATCTGAGCCTTCAATTCCACTAATTCCTTCGGCGCCATCCTATACGGAGTAATAGACACCGCGCGCAACTCCGGCAATGAGATCTATACCAAATTCAACTTCACGATCCGAGGCGATCCTAAGTTCTTCCGGAAATACGTCAACATATTCCTTTATCGTTTGGACATTCCCCACAGTAGACTCCTTAGCCTCCAACGCACACACATGAACCACAAATACCTCACAGCCCTTCCTGACCAACTTCACAGCTTTCAACGCAGATACCATGTTGGATAGATAATCTCTTCTATTACCTATCATAACCACCTCTTTGCCTCTCACTGTCTTCAAAACCATGCACTTAGCGGTGCAATCCAAACTTGCTTGATACTTGACCAACCAGATCCATCCCAAGAATCGGTCGAACTCCTCAAACGGCGGTTCCATCGGATCGACTACAAACATTACCCCTTGGAGTTCTAGGGGTACATCTCTATATAGCTTATTTACTTCTACAGAGTGACCTAGAGGGCTAAATCATCATCTTCCTAGAAGTAGTCTCGAGTCTAGATTCATAGTCTCTACTATGCTACTAGCAACATACGAATGTGTCGAACCCACATCTATCAAAGAAGTATATGGTACACCAAAGATTAAGAACGTACCGGTTATAACGTCCGGTGCGTCGCCCTCCTCTCGACGCCTCGCTGCATACACAAAACTAGGTGTCTTGCCTTAGTGTTGCTGTACCTCTGCTGATGCTCCGCGGCCTCGACTAGAACCATTACCTCCTCTACTATTACCACGACCTCTCTCTACTGGTGGCGATCCTCATTTCGAACCGAGCACGACCTTGACCTCGGGCCGATTCTGGCTAGCTTATGTGGACAATCCCACACACGATGATCCAAATAACCACACTCAAAACATCCTTTCCCTCCGGTCCAACATTCGCCCTAATGAAATTTTTCCACATCGATTACACTTTGGCTTTGGTTCCCGATTAGCAGCGATGTGCCCTCCCAGTTGATTCGGCCCACTCGCCTAACCCTCTTACGAGAATTATCGGTGACCTGATGATCCAAAACCTCTCTTATGTTTATTCTTGTCGTGCCTCTCGCCTTACCGATTCCTTTATCCCTTCAAATATCTTAGTCTTTTCAACTAGCGCGAAGAAACTCTCGCGCTCCCGATGTGGAGCAATCAGCAATCTCACTGCCCCTCAATCCATCTTGAACCGGACACATCGCTCGTGCTCAAGCCACGATACCTCCAAAGATACCGGCTCAATCTTAAAAATTCGCCTCATATTCTAATACGGACTTACTTCCTGGACCAAACTCGAAAAATGCCTTACGCTGCGCATCAATGTAACTAGACCCAACATATTTCTTCCGATACGCGCCTTAAAATAATCCCAAGTGAGATCCTCCACGCAAAGACTATTTCTCGCACCGTGAGCCACCACCGATATGACTCATCCCGAAGAAGCGACACTATCCCTTTCACTTTTCCTCGGTATTCGGATCCAAGTCATCCATGATTCGTTCCGTCACCTCTAACCAATACTCGGTCGTCTTGAGAGCACACCGTAAACAACACCTGAAATACTTCACTCCATTGGCTCTGAGTCGCTCGCATGCAGATTTTCGAACTCCCGCGCCTCCACCTATTCCAAATACCATCTCAAGAACTCACAAAGATTGCCTCGAGACACTGCATCATCCCCATTTGATCCTCGATGCTCAACTCCAACCGCATGGTGGTGGGGTGGTGGTACCTCATTTTCGGATCCTTGACCGGACCTCACCGGCTCGGACACGACCATCCTACCCCCGACCACGTCCACGAGTAATCGACCCGACTCTCGAGTACTCATGTCTAAAGTCTCGACTTATCTCGATTTAAAGCATATGCATTAGTCATTATTCCACTTTCTTTAAAGCACGCTTTATGAATAATTTTAATAAGAAGTTGTTTCGCGAGTACATTCAACCTATAGTTTTGGGTCTCTAGAGTAATTTCTACTACTATTCAGTCATGCCATCCTCATCATAATCATATCATCAAAAGCAACAGTTTGAGATACTTACCTGGGCGGATTAGTGCCGGAGACTTGGTGCCATGCCTTTCCAACCATATAATTTTAAACAAAACATTTTAAGATCATACTTTAAATCATTTTGGGCCTCGGGCCCACAGCCGAGCTTTTGAACTTGGCTCTGATACCAATTTGTAACACCCCAAAACTCGGTCAATACACCACGACCGAATTTGGCATGACACAAAGGAAAACGTTTCGAAGAAAATTGAGTTAACGATTAAATTTTAATGAAAATTTCTTTATTATTCTATGTTTGTAGAAATCCAGTATAATAAGTTAAAAACTGATAATTTACTTTGAAATTCTGTAAATAAGTCTTTAATACTTAGTTGCAGATCCATAGATTAGAAAACCTTTTATAATTTTAAAAGAAACCGAAGCGATTATTTTGAAAATCGTTTCTAATTGAAACATGGAAACTTAAGTTTTGGAAAAATAGTATGAGTTATCTAAAACACTTAAATTGTTAAAAATTTATCAAATGATTTATATTAACCGATGGTAACATTTTGAAAACCATTGCATTTTGTAGTTTAGAAAACTTTGTGCTCAAATTATTATATCAACCATGTATTTTATAAGCCATGTTAAAATCAAATCCAAAGCATATAAATAATCCATAAAATAAATAACATAATTAAAGAGGCCTTATTACAATTTCAAATAGAGATGAAAAACCAAACTTAAATAAAATATAATACCCAAACCAAAATCCGTGTAAATCAAATTTTTATTGCATGGCCTCCTCGAGTCTATCCGGCTCCTCATCCGCGGTTTACGAATCACCTGAAAAGATAAGGGAGAAGGTGAGTCACCAAGACTCAGTGCATAATCCTTCCCCCGGTTGATGCAACATACTTACACAATTATAACCAAGCAATATATATAATGCACCCCAAACCTAGCCATCCATAACGCCCTTTTCTACCCCGTGTGGTACCAAACCACTGGTGGTGCCAAACCACTGGTGACCCAAAGTCACGAATAATAAAGTTGTGGGGCCAACCCACGTGTGATACCAAATCACTGGCGTCAATCCCATAATATCAAATGTGGGGCCATTGGTATTGATAGTATTGATATTTATATAATGAATGATCTAGCCTAGAAACTAACTATCACCACGATTGAGGCAAGTGCACCTATCGAACAGTAGTATAGCTTAGTGGTAAGACCGGATTGTCGAACCCAATAGAACCAAAAGTACTAATACTGACTTTCTTTTTATTATTTAGCCTCAAGATTAAGGGATTTGTTATTTACTCTAAAATTAACTGACTACTAAGCTAAAGACGCTAAGACGAAGAGAATGAATTGGGGAAATACTTGTGGGAAAAACCAATTGATTAAGATGATACCCAAGGGAGAATCCACCTAGACCTCACTTGTTATTTAACTCTGAACCAGACGATTTATTAACTTGACTTGATCCGTAGGATTCCCTAATTTATATTAATACCTCTCTCGAGGCTACTAACGTCTAACCCTAGGTTGATTAATTGAAATCTCTTTCTAATTAAAACCCCTAAGATTGCATTAACTCGATCTATGGACTCCCATATTAGGTTTGACCCTAATCCGGCAGATTTTTGTCATCCTATCTTTAGGGTTGCGATCAACTCTGCTTAATTATGCTAGATCTACTCTTAGACAGGGTCTATTCCTCCTCTGCCTAAGCGCATCAATACTTGAATCAATATCCTGAAATATCAAAACAAGAATTAAGAACACATAATTAAGAACAAATCAAGTATTTATCATATAGTTCAGAAAATAATAACAAGATTCGTCTTAGGTTTCATCCCCCTCAGGTATCTGAGGGGTTTAGTTCATAATCATAAAAGAATACATCTCAGAAGAAAAGATAAAACAAAACATAAGAAAACCCTAAAACCCCCTGAAGGAATTGAAGGAGAGATCCTTCGTCTTGAGTATGATTTCGGCTTCTTGAGATGAATCAACTGGCTTTCTTCGAGTAAATCCCACAATTCTGACCTCTCTGGCTTGGCTCATTGGCCCAGCTGGACGCCCCCTTCAAGGTTGGCCTTTAGGGTGTTTATATAGGCTTTTTGAATGTCTTTTGATAAACCGTAATAGTAACATATTTTAAGCCCACATTTAGCATGCTTTTGGATGATTTAAGCCTTGAATTATGTAATTTGGTGCTCTTAATCCTTTGTTTTCATGTTTTATACTCAGGAAAGCACCGGAGGATGAAAAGAACGAGAAATAGGGCTAAAACAGAGTAAATCGGCCATATCACAAAATTGACATGGCCTGAGCCTGAGACCACACGGCTGTGCTCCTTTAGCAGCCTCGAACACGGCCTGGCCACGATTCACACGGTTGTGTGCCATGGCCGTGCCCCTGCCGTGACAAAGAGAAATTTCACTCGGATTAGGATACTTAGAGGCGAAGTAACACATTTCGAAACCTATATAAACACCCTCAGTATGACCTAAAAGGGGGAGACCTAGGACTTTAGTCAAGGGGCGTCCAGCTAGGCCGAATGAGGCAGATTTGTGGGGATTTACTCGAAGATAGCCAGTTAATTCATCTCAAGAAGCCGAAATCATACTCAATGTAACATCCGATAATTTGGGGCTTTGCATTTGTCATGTTTCTGTGTGTTTCGCATGCTTTGTCTTTTAATCTGGTATGTTTGGGGGCCCCGAGAAGGCTCGGGGTTAAGCTTGAGCCTTAGTGAAAATTTTGTTTTTAGGCACTTTAGGGGAGAGGTAGCTGAGGCAGGTATTAAGGTTAATTAGTTGTGTCTATTGACACAAGAAAAGGTCTGGTAAGACGGCAAGGAGACGCCACTTAAGTTGCCGGGAAGTGGCGTCACAAGAGAGTAGCAGGAGGAAGGAGGTTCGAGTCGCGTAGTTGCATTTTGGAATTTCTTTTTGACGCCAGGATAGAGGAGAGGTGGATTCGGCTAGGACTTTGGAGTGTGGGAGTTGATTGAGTCAACATATTTGAAATGAGAAGAGGAGAGGAATTGGTGGAGTAAGAATCGGTCAACACTTTTGAATGAGGAGTGGAGAGTGAAAAGTGGAGAAAATCGGGGGATGTGGTGAGAGGGAGTGTGTGACCAAATTTGGGAAGTGTGGGGTGTGTATGTGTGGACGGTTTAGCTTGGTAGGTGGGGGGCCGAATCTCTTTTGGATTTAGGGAGCTTAGTGTGCATTTTTCGGTCACTAGTGAAGGGAAGTGCCGTTTTTTTAGGATGCCATTTTGAGAGTTGAGAGAACCGAAAATCACTTTAGAAGCTTGTGCACCTCTTTTGTTTTCTTCATTTCTCTTCTACCAAATCCGAAACTTCAACCCTCTTTAGGTACTCTCATTCTTTTTGTTCTCTTTCTCTTTCTTTAGCTACATTTTTCTCCAAAGCCAAAACCATCATCTCTTCTTTTCATTTGGTATATTTCTTTCTATCAAAACTGAAACACCCTTACCCCATTTCTTTCCCATCTTGTTTCTTTGGTGATAGCCGAATATTAGTGGGATCATTGGTGTTCTCTTCTTTCTTTTCCATCACTAGCAACTTGTTTTCTCTTTATAACCGAACCTCACGTGAAGACACCCTTTCCTCAGATTTTGTTAGTAGCCGAATATAAACTCTTCATTCGTCACACTCTTGTTTCGGTAAGGAACATTCTTCTCTTTTCTTTTCGTTCTTTTTCTTTTTCTCTGTGGTTTGGTTAGACCGAAGTTTCTGACTCACTTCTCTGGGTACCGGCCGATTGTAGAGGGCTGTATCTCTAACATCTCATTTTCGTGTGGCCAGTTCTCAAGAGGATCTTGGTAAGTAGTTGTTGGCCGAGTAGGTGGTAAGAGGTTTTTATCGACTTGTTGGTCGAAAGGCCACTCCCTTTTGATCTTTGTAACACCCCAAAACCCAGTCAATACACCACGACCGAATTTGGCATGTCACGAAGGAAAACGTTTCAAAGAAAATTGAGTTAACGATTAAATTTTAGTGAAAATTTCTTTATTATTCTATGTTTGTAGAAATCCAGTATAATAAGTTAAAAACTGATAATTTACTTTGAAATTCCGTAAATAAGTCTTTAATACTTAGTTGCAGATCCATAGATTAGAAAACCTTTTATAATTTTAAAAGAAACCCAAGCGATTATTTTGAAAACCGTTTCTAATTGAAACTTGGAAACTTAAGTTTTGGAAAAATAGTATGTGTTATCTAAAACACTTAAATTGTTAAAAAATTATCAAATGATTTATATTAACCGATGGTAACGTTTTGAAAACCATTGCATTTTGTAGTTTAGAAAACTTTGTGCTCAAATTATTATATCAACCATGTATTTTATAAGCCATGTTAAAATCAAATCCAAAGCATATAAATAATCCATAAAATAAATAACATAATTAAAGAGGCCTTATTACAATTTCAAATAGAGATGAAAAACTAAACTTAAATAAAATATAATACCCAAACCAAAATCCGTGTAAATCAAATTTTTATTGCATGGCCTCCTCGAGTCTATCCGGCTCCTCATCCGCGGTTTACGAATCACCTGAAAAGATAAGGGAGAAGGTGAGTCACCAAGACTCAGTGCATAATCCTTCCCCCGGTTGATGCAACATACTTACACAATTATAACCAAGCAATATATATAATGCACCCCAAACCTAGCCATCCATAACGCTCTTTTCTACCCCGTGTGGTACCAAACCACTGGTGACCCAAAGTCACGATATCCAATAATGTGGTGCCAAACCACTGGTGACCCAAAGTCACGAATAATAAAGTTGTGGGGCCAACCCACGTGTGATACCAAATCACTGGCGTCAATCCCATAATATCAAATGTGGGGCCAACCCACTGTGGTACTAAGCCACCGGGACGAGACGCTATGAGGTGCCAAACCTCACGGTGTCCCAAAGACACGAAATAATATGTCGTACCAAACCACCGGAGGTGCCAAACCTCTCGTGTCCCAAAGACATGGATATCAAATCCTTCCCCCTCCTCTCATATCACCCAAACCAATGTATTACGAGTGTAAATCATGCCATCATACTTTGATATGAACATATAACGAATATATATCGTAGATCATGATATTAAACAACATATAACAACATCATATCGAAACGGACTTACCCGAATCTTTTCTCATACCCATCAAGGTATCATATCAAGATCGCATGCTTTTTAAATTTTTAATAACATGATTAGTTTATTAATAAATATATATTACCGAATTATAAAGTGTGTAAGATACACACCTATCACTAACGAAAGTTTTAAATCCCGAAGACCCGATCTACCGAACTAGATCTCCTTGTCCTACATTCGGCCAAACCACAAAATCATTAACAAGGCCATTCGGCCATACCAATAAATTTTAGTCTCATTAACCTTTGGTTTTTCTCAACAACTTAAAGAATATTGAACCAACATGAATCCTTACCACTTGACTTACCAACTTCGATTGCAAAAGAAATAGGGCTTAGATCGATTGCTTCCAAAGTCCTAAAGAATCTAGAAGAAAATCGGTTCCCATGAATAGTTAGAATCTTGCTAACAAATGCCCAAAAATTCGGCCTTTGCCCTCACGAAAAACAACAGAGAAGAAAAATATAAGGAGATTCGGCTAAGACACTTACCTATCTTCAACACCGATTAGAAAAGAACCTAAAGAGAATCTACCCTTGTTGATATTCGGCCAAGACAAATCAAAAAGGGAATGAGAAGTTTCGGCTATGGTTTTGAAAGAAGAAAACAAATGATATGTGGCTAAAAAGAAATGAAGTACGAGAGTGGCAAAGAAAAATAAAGAGGAGAGAGAGAATTAGGCTTTAGCAAACAATGGAAGAAAACCAAGAGAGATGGGGAAGAAGAAGAAGGTTCGGCCAAGAAGAAAGTAAAAGAAGGATTGATCAAAGAGGCTAAATGGTTTCGGTTATGAAAGGAATTGAACAAAGAAAAAGTTTTTGATAAAGGTGCACATTCGGTCAAGTAAGAAAAGGATGAAAGAAAAATGCCTTCAAAAGAAATAATATTTCGGTACCAAAAAGAAAGAAAAGCTTGAGAGGAAAAGAAGAAAAAGGGATACCAATATGGTCAAAGATGATAGCCAAAACAAAACAACATTTTCACCTAATGCACAAGACAAATTCGGCTAAGGAGGAAAACTTTGGAGAAAAGAGAAAAAGATGCACAAAATGCCAAGAATTTGGCCAACTATCTTCCCCCTAATCCCACACAATATTCGGCCACCCCCCTAGCCATCTATGCGTCCACATTCATGGTCAAAATGACCATAAAAATATTTCCAAAACATCTCCCATACATCAAGCCTTATGTCCCCTTATCCTTCCATAACATCTTGATTCCATACCTTAACTAATAACTTGCCTTATTCCTTAGTCTACTATCCATAAAAGACAATAGTCCAACCTTACCTTAATTAGAGTTTGACCAACACATGCCATATAAATGCAAAAATAAAAGTCACCTAAAGTCCATCCATGGGATTCGAACCACTCCCCTCAAGCAACCATTCATGCGCCATAACCACCTTGCCACTAACTCCTCATGTGATAAAATTTAACACTTAAATTAACTTAAGTGTCAGGTTCACCTATTCCTCTTCACTATATTTTCAATACTAAAAATCATTCTAGCTTAGCTAATAATTTCAAGCCTTCATAAAACTATACTAAGCACATAATAATAATCATACTCGAGCTAACACAAGTAACAAGATGATACTCAAATTTTTAGGATATTACAATCTTTTTGGAGAACCGATTCTAACATGGGGATTATTTTAGGGGCTAAATCGGTTTCTTAGCTAACCTTCTAGCATTTGGTTTCTGTTAAATAAGGTAAGGAACTTCTTCGATTTGAGCGTCTATTCTCTCTTTCATTTTTCAATACCTTAACCCAATTTCCTAATCAAGATCTTTTCATGGAATCGAATGCCAGCCAAGTAGGGAAGGGGGTTGGACCCGTAGTTCCTGCCCCTAAGTTCAAACGGTGCACAGTGTCAGCCGTTCAAGATTTTCTACCGGGTTGTGGGCCGGCTTCGGAGCGGGATAGACAGATTGCAGTTATTCCTTCCTCTGAGAGTGTCGATAGCATTGAAAGTTTTGTTCTTTGAGTTTACAGGTGTGTAATTCCCACACCTTCTCTTGTCTGTATAATAAGAATATGTGTTATTTGAAAGCCGAAAACGCAGTAATAGCTAAGGCGTTACCCATAGAGGGTGAAAATCGTAATACCAGGTGAGTTATTCTTGGGTTATGCTTTATAAATATTGTTATCAGCATGAGGACACATATGTTTTGAATATTTTACGTATGTTGTTATATGTTGCATTCATATCACTATGATTATATGTTGCATGGACATGGGGATATGATAATGATGAAAGGGGCAGTGTTTTCGAAGGCTGCGCCACATACTCCGTTGACTTTGTCACATTAATTCGGTGGCTCTGCCACATACTCTGGTGACGTTGTCACATAACATCGGTGGTTATGCCACATATTTTGGCGATGAGCAGCTGACTGCAGTGACTGCCATCGATGGTGTGTAGCGGTGAGGGTCGATTGTACAAATCCCTACTGGTGTGTTTGGTAGGACCGGGTGGTGTGTAGCGGATGGAAAATTAGGCTGGGTTGGGTTTGCATCATCTTGCATATGCTATCTGTTATACTGTGCTGTAGGGCTAAGGCCCGGTCCGATTTTGAAAGGGGCTTGGGCCCAATGATGGTGCTTGGCGATTGCACACTGAGTCTTTTGACTCACTCTTTTGCTAACTTTTTACAGGTAATCCATAGTGCAGTGGATTTGGGCCGGAGAGGACTGCGAGGTGGCCATGCACGGTTTTAATAATTAGAACTTTACTTTACTTTTCTTTAATTTTCTGGATTCTGTTATGTAATAAGGCCACTATTAATTTGGTTTAATTCTGATTTAAACTTTAGACATTTTGAATACAAAATAATCGATAAGATGTTTTTTTTACAGAATGCAAATGAAAGTTTTTCTCATAACTTAATTAACAATTTTATAAACAGTTTTTTTTCTTTGACAAATTCTTAGTTTGCCTGATGTGACAAGCATGTGTTTTCAAGCGTCACCTAAACACAAAGATTGGGCTAGTTAAAAAGTTTCCTTAAATGATTATAGGGTTTTCAAGCTAACCACTGAACTTTTCAAAAAGGGATTTGAAACTTATCTAAAATTCGCAAAGTTTTATAAATTCTTCCCATGTGACATTCCAGATCCGGTCGTAGTGTTTGGGCCGAGTTTGGGGTGTTAAAATTTGGTATCAGAGCCGAGTTTTAAAAACTCGACCATGAGTTTTGGGTTCAAAACATTTTTCCAAAATAGGGTTCGAAAATGGTTTAGAAAATATATGTATTTGTTTTTCTGGAAGCGTGGCACCCGAGTCTCTGGCACCAAGTCCGTACGGTAAGTTTTCTGACTGAATTAGGTGATTTGCATGAAGTAGATATATTGTGCTATGAAATTTAGAATTTGGAAAACTCTACTATAGAAATGGAAACCTTTAGGTATACATGTGTTTTGCGGAAAACTACTTATAATTCTACTCTCATAAAATTTCTCGTTAATAAATAGTGAAAAGAAATACTAATGCATAAAACTTTTAATCAGATTAAGACGGTACGATAGACATGAGTGCTAGAGGGCGTAGACGTGGTACACGTGGTCGAGGTAGAGGCCGGGGTTTTGAGACTGAGTTCTCGGAAGTAAGATATGAGCCTGAAGTGAAGCGCCAGCATCACCCATGGCAGAAGCGGGGTTTCAAGATAGAACTAGTGGAGATGATGCCCTGTCTCAAGCAATGTTGAGGGTTTTGGAGCGAGTTGCTAGGGCGAGCTCTGGGACAGTATCTCAGAAGTCTATTCCTGAGCGACTTCGAGCGAACGGAGCTGATATGTTTAGGGGTATCTCTGGTGTGGCCCCAAATGTAGCTGAATATTGGCTGGAGGCAGTCAAGCGGATTATGGATGATATAGACTGCACGGCAGAGGAGAAGTTGAAAGGAGCGGTGTCTCTTCTCCGGGACGAGGCATACCAGTGGTGGCTCACAGTAAGAGAAGGTACTTCAGCGGATCGAATTGACTGGGATTTCTTTAAAACAGAATTTCAAGGGAAATATGTTGGGGCAAGTTATGTGGATGCTCAGAGGAAAGCATTCCTGAATTTGGTACAATGGGGTAAATCTGTGGCTGGGTATGAGGCGGAATTTCTGCTCTTGAGCCGTTACGCCCGAGGAATAGTGACGACTGACTATGAGCGTTGCGTGCGGTTCGAAGATGGGCTACAGGATGAGTTGAGGGTATTGATAGCTCCGCAGCGGGAGAGGGACTTTGCCGTATTGGTTGACATAGCTAAAATAGACAAAGAGGTAAAACGGACTGAGAGACAGAATAGGGATAAAGATCGAGGTAAAAACAAGAGAAGTTTTGGGTCATCGGGATCATCTGGGGGTTTTCAGAAAAGGCCTAGGTTTGATGGGCCAGCTCGAGTTCCGACGTCTGCTGCGGTGGGTCAGTTTCGACCATGTGCTCAGTGTGGGAAAATGCATTCGGGAGAATGTTGGAAAAGAACTGGGGGATGTTTCAAGTGTGGATTTAAGGATCATATGATTAGAGACTGTCCACAAGAGTTGGATAAGGTGCGGCCATTAGGTTAGGGTTTTACTCAGCTCAGGAAAAGTGGGCAGCAACCGCCGAGAGGTCGTGGTCCGGTTGGAAGAGGGAATGGTTTTGGTCGTGGTCGTGGAGCACCAAGCAGGGGTGTTGGTAATGCAGACGCAAGACAGCCTGGGTCGGTCTATGCAGCTAGACGTCGAGAGGAGGGTGATGTACCGGATGTCATAACCGGTACGTTCCTTATTTTTGGTTCACCCTTTACTGCACTGATTGATATTGGGTCGACACATTCTTATGTTGCTAGTACTGTCTCTGGAACTCTAAACATAGACTCTGAGATTACTTCTAGGGAGATGACTGTACTTAGCCCTTGAGGACAATCGGTAGTAGTGAACAAACTCTTTAGGAATGTGCCTTTAGAAGTGCAAGGGATGGTTTTTTCGGCTGATTTGATGGAACTGCCGTTTGGTGAGTTCGATTTGATCTTAGGAATGGACTGGTTAGTGAAGTATCGAGCAAACTTGGATTGTGCTACTAAGCGCATGGTTTTAAGGACTCTTGAGGATAATGAATTTTTAGTGATAGGCGAAAGGAGGAACTACTTGTCCAATGTAGTGTCTGCTTTAAAGGCGGAAAGAATGGTGAGAAAAGGGTGCGAGGCTTTCTTAGCTTTTTTCAGTGCTTTGGAGGCCAATGAGTTGACTGTAAAGGATGTCAGAACAGTGAAGGAATTCTCTGATGTTTTTCCAGAAGAGCTTCCTGGATTGCCTCCGGATCGCGAGGTGGAATTCAGAATTGAACTACTTCCTGGTACGGCTCCGGTGTCCATCGCTCCATATAGGATGGCGCCGAAGGAGGTAGTAGAACTTAAGGCTTAGATCCAGGAGCTGTTGGATCGTGGTTTTATTCGACCAAGTGTATCTCCGTGGGGAGCGCCAGTGCTATTCGTGAAGAAAAAGGACGGATCGATGCATATGTGCATCGACTATCGCCAGTTGAATAAGTTGACAATTAAGAACAAGTACCCGCTGCCGAGGATCGATGATTTGTTCGATCAGCTTAAAGGGGCTTCAATTTTCTCAAAGATAGACTTGAGATCAGGTTATCACCAGCTTAAGGTCAATGAGGTGGACATTCATAAGACGACATTTTGAACTCGTTATGGTCACTATGAGCTTTTAGTGATGCCGTTCGGGTTGTCGAATGCACCAGCTGCATTTATGGATATGATGAACCAGGTATTCCAACCTTATCTGGATCGGTTTGTCGTAGTGTTCATAGACGATATCTTGGTTTATTCAAGGACAGAAGAAGAGGATGATGCGCATCTTCGGGTTGTTCTGCAAGTATTAAAGGAGAAGCGACTGTTTGCCAAATTCAGCAAGTGTGAGTTTTGGCTTAGGGAAGTGACCTTTTTGGGGCATGTAGTTTCTGTGGAGGGGATTAGGGTGGATCCCCGAAAAATTGAAGCTGTTCTAAATTGGAAGCCGCCGAAGTCGGTAGCAGAAATTCGAAGTTTTCTTGGGTTAGCTGGATACTACAGAAGGTTTGTTGAGGGGTTCTCTTTGATTGCGGCACCTTTAACTAAGCTATTGCAGAAAGGGATACCATTTGTTTGGACTGATAAGCAACAGGAAAGCTTTGAGAAGCTGAAGAGGATCTTGACGGAGGCTCCGGTATTGATTCAGCCTGAGGCTGGGAAGGAATTCGTTATCTATTGTGATGCTTCGCACACATGATTAGGGTGTGTGCTAATGCAAGAAGGGAAGGTAGTTGCGTATGCATCTCGGCAGTTAAGACCGCATGAGATGAACTATCCCACGCATGATCTGGAGTTGGCTGCGGTAGTGTTCGCTCTGAAGATCTGGAGACATTACCTGTATGGGAAAAAGTCCATTATCTACACCAATCACAAGAGCTTGAAATATCTCATTACCCAGAAGGAATTGAATTTAAGACAGCAGAGGTGGATTGAGCTATTGAAGGACTATGACTACTCAATCGAGTATCACCCGGGTAAAGCTAACGTAGTGGCGGATGCGTTGACGCGAAAGGTGATATTGGATTTGAGGGCAATGTTTGCTCATCTCAGTTTGTATGATGATGGAAGTTTGTTAGCTGAACTTCAAGTAAAGCCGACGTGGGAAGTCAGATTAAAGAGAAGCAGTTATCGGATGATGTCTTGAGTGCTCGACTTCTGCAAGTACAAAATGGTGGGGTAGAGGATTATAGTCTGAACAGTGATGGGGTATTGTGTTTCCGTAAAAGGGTCTGCGTGCCGAAGGATGTTGAGTTGAGATAGATGATTCTTCAGGAGGCGCATAGCAGCCCCTACGCTATGCATCCTAGTGAGAATAAGATGTATCGGGACCTGCGTGAACAGTTCTGGTGGCCGGGATTGAAGCGAGAAATTACCGACTTGGTGGGCAAGTGTTTGACGTGTCAGTAGGTGAAAGCAGAACATCAGTTGCCTTCAGGGTTATTGCAGCCGATGAAAATTCCACAGTGGAAATGGGATAGGATAACGATGGATTTTGTTAGTGGGCTACCTCTTACGCCTACTAAGAAAGATTCGGTATGGGTGATTGTTGATCGGCTGACGAAGTCCACTCATTTCATACATGTTCATATTGACTATTCATTACAGAAGTTAGCTAAGCTGTATGTGCCAGAGATTGTGAGGTTGCATGGGGTACTAGTGTCGATTATATCAGAAATAGACCCTAGGTTTACGTTGCGATTTTGGAAGGTGCTGCATCAAGCATTGGGTACAAGACTTGACTTCAGCACAGCATTTCACCCACAGACTGATGGTCAATCTGAGAGGGTAATTCAGATCTTGGAAGATATGTTGAGAGGTTGTGTCATTGATTTCAGGGGTAGTTTGGAGGAGTTCTTACCATTGGCTGAATTCACATACAACAACAGCTACCAGTCTAGTATTCAGATGGCGCCCTATGAAGCATTGTATGGACGGAGGTGTCGTACTCCTACTTGCTGGACCGAGTTGAGTGAGCATCAGATGTTGGGTCCGGAATTGGTTTCGGAGACAGAGGAGAAAGTTAGGTTGATTCGAACTCGGTTGAAGGAGGCTTCCGACAGGCAAAAATCTTATGCTGATCTAAAGCGTAAGGATATAGAATTTGCAGTGGGTGATCAGGTGTTTCTAAATGTTTCGCCTTGGAAGAAAGTTTTGAGGTTTGGACGGAAGGGCAAGTTGAGCCCTAGGTTTATCGGGCCTTATCGAGTGTTGAAATGAGTAGGACCAGTGGTGTATCAGCTTGAGTTGCCTTCAGAATTGAGACAGGTACATGATGTGTTCCATGTCTCAAAGTTGAGGCGCTATCATTCGGATCCGTCTCATATTGTGCCAGTGGAGGAAATTGAGGTAGGACCAGACTTGTCCTTTGAGGAGGAACCTGTGCAGATCTTAGATCGAGACGTTAAGGTGCTGAGAAGGAAATCAGTCCCTTTGGTCAAAGTCTTGTAGCGGAATCATGGTGTGGAAGAAGCGACGTGAGAGCCAGAGGATGTGATGCGGCATCAATATCCTCACCTCTTCTGACCAGGTAAATTTCGAGGCCGAAATTTCTTTAAGGGGGGTAGAACTGTAACATCCGCGAATTTGGGGCTTTGCATTTGTCATGTTTCTGTGTGTTTGGCATGCTTTTTCTTTTAATCTGGTATGTTTAGGGGGCCCAGGAAGGCTCGGGGTTAAGCTTGAGCCTTAGTGAAAATTTTGTTTTTAGGCACTTTAGGGGAGAGGTAGCTGAGGCAGGTCTTAAGGTTAATTACTTGTGTCTGTTGACACAATAAAAGGTGTGGTAAGATGGCAAGGAGACGCCACTTAAGTTTTAGGGAAGTGGCATCACAAGAGAGTAGCAGGAGGAAGGAGGTTCGAGTTGCGTAGTTGCATTTTGGAATTTCTTTTTGACGCCAGGATGGAGGAGAGGTGGATTCAGCTAGGACTTTGGAGTGTGGGAGTTGATTGAGTCAACATATTTGAAATGAGAGGAGGAGAGGAATTGGTGGAGTAAGAATCGATCAACACTTTTGAATGAGGAGTGGAGAGTGAAAAGTGGAGAAAATCGAGGGATGTGGTGAGAGGGAGCGTGTGACCGAATTTGGGAAGTGTGGGGTGTGTATGTGTGGACGGTTTAGCTTGGTAGGTGGGGGGCCGAATCTCTTTTGGATTTAGGGAGCTTAGTGTGCATTTTTCGGTCACTAGTGAAGGGAAGTACCGTTTTTTTTAGGATGCCATTTTGAGAGTTGAGAGAATCGAAAATCACTTTAGAAGCTTGTGCATCTCTTTTGTTTTCTTCATTTCTCTTCTACCAAAATCGAAACTTCAACCCTCTTTAGGTACTCTCATTCTTTTTGTTCTCTTTCTCTTTCTTTTGCTACATTTTTCTCCAAAGCCAAAACCATCATCTCTTCTTTTCATTTGGTATATTTCTTTCTATCAAAACTGAAACACCCTTACCCCATTTCTTTCCCATCTTGTTTCTTTGGTGATAGCCGAATATTAGTGGGATCATTGGTGTTCTCTTCTTTCTTTTCCATCACTAGCAACTTGTTTTCTCTTCATAACCGAACCTCACGTGAAGACACCCTTTCCTCTGATTTTGTTAGTAGCCGAATATAGACTCTTCATTCGTCATACTCTTGTTTCGGTAAGGAGCATTCTTCTCTTTTATTTTCGTTCTTTTTCTTTTTCTCTGTGGTTTGGTTAGACCAAAGTTTCTGACTCACTTCTTTGGGTACCGGCCGATTGTAGAGGGATGTATCTCCAACATCTCATTTTCGTGTGGCCAGTTCTCAAGAGGATCTTGGTAAGTAGTTGTTGGCCGAGTAGGTGGTAAGAGGTTCTTATCGACTTGTTGGCCGAAAGGCCACTCCCTTTTGATCTTTTTGGAGAATCGATTCTAACATGGTGATTATTTTAGGGACTCAATCAGTTTCTTAGGTAACCTTCTAGCATTCGGTTTCTGTTAACTAAGGTAAGGAACTTCTTCGATTTGAGTGTCTATTCTCTCTTTCATTTTTCAATACTTTAACCCAGTTTCCTGATCAAGATCTTTTCATGGAATCGAATGCCAGCCAATTAGGGAAGGGGGTTGGACCCGTAGTTCCTGCCCCTAAGTTCAAACGGCGCGCAATGTCAGTCGTTCGGGATTTTCCATCGGGTTTTGGGCCGGCTTCAGAGCGGGATAGACAAATTGCAGTTGTTTCTTCCCCTGAGAGTGTCGACAGCATTGAAAGTTTAGTTCTTTGCGTTTAAAAGTGTGTAATTCCCACACCTTCTCTTGTCTGTATAATAAGAATACGTGTTATTTGAAAGCCGAAAACGCAATAATAGCTAAGGCGTTACCCATAGAGGGAGAAAATTGTAATACCAGGTGAGTTATTCTTTGGTTATGCTTTATAAATATTGTTATCAGCATGAGGACACGTATGTTTTGAATATTTTACGTATGTTGTTATATGTTGCATTCATATCACTATGATTATATGTTGCATGGACATGGAGATATGATATGATAATGATAATGAATTCTTCCCATGTGACATTCCAGATCCGGTCATGTTATTTGGGCCAAGTTTGGGGTGTTACACTCAAGACGGAGGATCTCTCCTCCAATTCCTTCAGGGGGTTTTAAGGATTTCTTATGTTTTGTTTTATCTTTTCTTCTGAGATGTTTTCTTTTATTATTATGAACTAAACCCTCAGATACCTGAGGGGGATGAAACCTAAGATGATTCTTGTTATCGTTTGCTGAACTATATGATAAATACTTGATTTGTTCTTAATTTTGTGTTCTTAATTCTTGTGTTGATATTTCCGGGGTATTAATTCAAGTTTGATGTGCTTAGGTGGTGGAGCAAAAGTCCCTGCCTAAGAGTAGATTTAGCATAGTTAAGCGGAGTTGATCGCACGCCTAGATATAGGGTGACGAGATTTTGCCGGATTAGGGTGAAACCTAATATGGGAGTCCATAGATCGAGTTAATGCAATTCTAGTGGTTTTAAATAGAAAGAGATTTCAATTAATCAACCTAGGGTTAGACGTTATTCGCCTCGAGAGAGGGTCTAATATACATTAGGGAATCCTACGGATCAAGTCAAGTGAATAAATCATCTGGTTCAGAGTTAGATAATGATAAACCGAAATAGTAACATATTTTAATTCCACATTTAGTATGCTTTTGGATGGTTTATCCCTTGATTTATGTAAAAAGGTGCTCTTAATCCTTTCTTTTCATGTCTTATACCCAGGAAAACACCCAAGGATAAAAAGAACGAGAAACAGGCTCAAAACGGACAAAAATGGGCCAAAGAACAAATCAACACGGCCTGGACCTTAGCCCACACGACCGTGCCTCACTGATCATCTAGAACACGGTCTTCCCTCGATTCACACGGCCGTGCCTCATTAAAGAAGTCCAAGCACGGCCTGGCCACGATCCACACGGGCGTGTGCCATGGCCGTGTCCCTGTTGCTGGAAAGAGGAGTTTTACTCGGATTTGGATACTTGGAGGCCAAGTAACACATCTCAAAGCCTATATAAACACCCTAAGGGGCAACTTAATCGGGAGTTCGCGAAGCCTTACGCCAAGGCTTTGTCGTCGAGCGGTTAGCTAGGCCAAAAAGCCAAGCCGAAAAGGTCAGAGTTGTGGGAATCACTCGAAGGTAGCCAGTTGATCCATCTCAAGAAGCCGGGATTCTACTCAAGACGGCGGATCTCTCCTTCAATTCCTTCAGGGAGTTTTAGGGATTTCTTATGTTTTGTTTTATCTTTTCTCTTGAAATGTTTTCTTATTTAGTTATGAACTAAATCCTTCGATATACTGAAGGGGATGAAACCTATGATGAATCTTTTATTATTTTCTAAATTATATGATAAATACTTAGTTTATTCTTAATTATGTGAGCTTTATCCAAATTTAATGTGCTTAGGTGGAGGAGGAATAGACCCTGCCTAACAGGAGATCTAGCATAATTAAGCGGAGTTGATCGCATGCCTAGAGATAGGGTGACGAGATTTTTCCGGATTAGGGTGAAACCTAATATGGGAGTCCATAGATCGATTTATTGCTATTCTAGGGGGTTATTATAAGAGAACGAGAGTTCCACTAATTAACCTAGGGTTAGACGTTATTCGCCTCGAGAGAGGGTTTAATATACGTTAGGGAGTCTTACAGATCAAGCTAAGTAAATAAAATCATATGGTTCAATGATAGATAACAAGTGAAGTCTAGGTGGATTCTTCCTGAGGGTATCATCTAAATCAACTGAGTTTTTCTAAAAGTTATCTCCCCAATTTTAGTCTTTTTTCGTCTTTGTGTCCTTAGCTTAGTAGTTCGTTAATTTTAGATTAAAAGCAACTTCGCTTATTTTAGGTTAAATAATAAAAAGAAAGTTAGTATTAGTACTTTTAGTTCCTTTGGGTTCGATAATCCGGTCTTGCCCAAGCTATACTCTTGTTCGATAGGTACACTTACCTTTAATCGTTGTCGAGTTAGTTTCGTGTTCGATCGTTCTTTTATAAATTTTAAAGCTCGATTCACAAATGATTAAGTTTTTGAATGCCGTTGTTGGGAACTAAAATATTAAGAAAGCTCTATTTTTATTACTTTAGCCATTTTTTTATTTTTTGCAATTTTTTTTTACTTTGCTAAATTTTCCTCTATTTTGCTTTTGGCATATAATTTTAGTGTATAGAGAAGATGGCACTGAATAATTATCAGTGGCAAGCGATGAGGACAATTCCTACAAAAGCAGCCAGTGCCTTCAACCTCGATGTGGTCACTAGGTTATCTAATCAGTTAGAGATGATGAATAAAAAAATTGATGGTTTGAATAGTCTCTCGCAGGTACACCCAGAAATACAATATAATTCGAATTTAGGAGGCGTGGCGAATCCTGAGTACCCACTCTACGGATATGGCATGGAAAACGAGCAAGCTCAATATACGGGTAACTATTCTAGACCACAAAATAATTTTTATAATGACACTTATAATGCAGGTTGGAGGTACCATTCCAATTTCTCATGGGATGATCAAAATAGCCAAGGATCTGAACTTCCTCCAGATTTTCAACAACCACCTCACCAACAGGAAGATGAGTCGAACATTGAAGAGATGCTGACAAAATTCCTGGCAGCCACAAAAACTCGTCTCCAAAACACCGAAACAGCACTCAAAGATCAATAGGCATCAATCAAAGGGATCGAGAACCAAGTTGGGGAACTTACTCAGTCAGTTGGACAACTTCCGAAGCTGATCTCAGAACAACTACAAGAAAGCTTGCCAAGCAACACTGAAACTAACCCAAAAGAGCAAATTCAAACCATCACAACTCATGATAGTAAAGGGTTAGATGAACCCAACTCAATATAAGAACACGAGGTAGAAGAAGGTAAAGTAGAGGTAACACAAGAAAAGCCAAAAACGGTAATCAAAGAGTACCAACCTCGCATACCTTACCTCGAAGCATTAAAGAGAGATGATACAGAGGAACAGTTCGGTAAGTTTCTTAAACTTTTAAAGAAATTACATATGAACTTACCTCTACTCGATGCTCTTTCGCAGATACCAGACTCTAGAAAATTTTTAAGGGAGCTGTTAACGAAAAAGCAAAGGATAGACGAGGAATCACATGTGGAACTCAACGCAAAGTGCTCGGCAATTCTACAAAATAGACTACCGCAGAAATTAAAAGATCCAGGGAGTTTTACAATTCCATGCATAATTGGTAGTTTATCTATAGAAAATGCGTTAACCGATTTAGGGGCAAGCATAAATGTTATGCCTTATAAACTATTTAAACAACTAGGTCTAGGGAAACCCAAACAAACTAGGATGAGCATCCAATTAATTGATAAAACTATCAGAATTCCTAGGGTATAATATAAAATGTTCTAATCAAAATTGATAAATTCGTATTCCCAGTAGACTTTGTCGTTTTAGACATGGATGAGGACAATAATATTCCTTTAATTTTAGGAAGACCCTTTTTAGCAACTGCCAGAGCTAAAATTGATATCTATGCAGGTGAACTCATACTTCGTGTAGGCGACGAGATAGTCACTCTTCAAGCTCTTGATTCGGCTAGAACATCAAGTGATAAAGGTGAGAAAGTAAATTCAGTTGATAACCAACTTGTTCAACCTTCATTGCAGGAAACACCACAAAGCTACAAGCCAGATCCAGATCATAGACCTTGTGCCAATAAAGAATAACTATATGAGGAACGAAGCCTTAAGGTCGACGAACTAGACAAGCAGAAAACACACTTTAAAGAGAAACTAGGAATACACGAAGTGAAACCAAGAAAAAACCAGACGAGTGATAGGAACAACAAATCACTTCAAAATAGGGGATCAGGTATTGTTTAATAAGGAAGACCCTCGAATCACCAATTCAGACCTCAAGACAAACGAAGAAATCACTTTTGAGGTACTTAATGTCTTCCTATACGGCACAGTCGAGGTAAGCAATCCTAAATTCAACACTTTTGAGGTAAACATTACTCGACTTAAACTTTATATCCACAACCGAATTGATCGCATGAGTAAGGATTTTCACCTCCTCAAACCACCATGACCATACGAATGAGAGGTAAAGTCTAGCTTAAGACTATAAATGAGCGCTTCTCGGGAGGCAACCCGAGCACTAACCCCATTAATTTTTAAATTTTTTTAATTTTTCTTTTTCTTTTATTTTTCCTTTTTATCACCTAACTATAAACTAACCAAAGTGCAGATTTCCAGACCACATGGCCTTACACACGACCGTGGCCGTGTGGGCACCACAGAAAGGTACAAGGGCGGGGGCAACCACCAGATCCATAATTTTTATTTAACCCCCTTCTTCCTTTTTCTGTTCCAGTGGTTTTTATTTTTTCATTTTCCATTATTTACTTTTACTTTTACTTTTATTTTTATTTTTATTTTTATTTTTATTTTTATTTCTTTTAATTTTCTTTTATTTTCTTATTATTATTCATTCCATTCAGATTTAGCTTAGGATACAATAAAATTAGGACGGCTGCTTTGAGGACTCAAACGGTTCGAGACGCTTTCCCACGTTCACCTCCAATCCTATCCGGTTTCTTTTCATTGACTTCATCCAAAATTCAGGAAGTTTCACTTCTCTCCCTATCTTATTATTTTATGATTATTTTGATATTATCTATCTTTGTACATCGAGGGCAATGTACATCTTAAGTGTGGGGGGCTTAACTATAGTATTATTTGAAAATCCCTGAATTATGCCTTGTCTTAAAGTAAGTTTCTCATATTATGATTAGAATGAAATTTCTGATGATTTATGATTTTTATTGATATGTTTTAGATTAAGTCATTGATAATTTTGCATTGATAATTAAATTCTAAGAATACTAGAGAATCAAGCATGATAAGTCTATTTTTCAAAATTAAAATTTTCTAGGTTGTTGAACTAAGTTTAAATATTACTTTGAAGTTTGAAATTTACGAGGTTGACATCAAAATACCCAAAATTTTTGTGAGATTTTGAGCTTTATAGAGCATATATTCTTTTTCTTGCTCAGTTTTTGATTATGAGTGTGTCAACATTGATTTGTTAAGCTAGAACTTGCCTCGTTTATGCATATCGAGACCACACCTATGATTTGACATACAGAGATGATTAAGGCATTTAGGTTTTAACCCACTAACTCCATTAAATAGCCCACCTTCATAATTAACCCCTAGTGAACCCCTTTGATCCTAACAACCCTTTTTATTGACTCACCCACTAATATTAACCCAAAACCCTTTGTATATTTGTTATCACCATTCCTTGACTCTCTTTTTGTCGAGATTTGATTTTGAGCAGTTGCCTAACTATGTTCTATATTTCAGTTGTTAAAGTTCTTTATTATTACTTGATTTGTTCTTTAAAAAAAACGAAGTATATTCATTATTAGTTTTTATTAGTTATGTGATTAAGTGATCTTATACGTTTGAATTCCAAATATTGAAAAAAGAAGCTCGTATTATTAGTTTCAAAGTTTCAATTCATGTAATTATTTAGCAGTTCATTTTTTCTAGTTAGGTAATTTATCAATTCAATCTCGATTCTAACCTTTTAATTCAGCCTTTATCCACACCTTAACCCTAGCCCCAAGTTACAACCTCACAAAGACCTTTTATTTGTGCATCATCTCATATTATAGTGGTGGAGACTTGATTTTTAGGCAAGCCTATGGGATTAACTTTTCATGTTCGACTTTTCAGTGCCTAAATTTTGAACCTTAAACACTTTGAGTGATTTGAGTGGATCTTTTGTGAGGATGTCAAACCTTGTCGATTTCGAATTAAAGGTAATTATTTAGATAAGGGGAGACACCTATATTTTCGAGCTACAAAATCTATGACTTAGATTATTTGAATTTTTAGAACTCTTTAAGTTGAATTATCAATGTATAAATTATCTATGAATTATGATAAAACATTGTTGAGAGGAATTATGAATTATAGAAAGTTCATTTTAATTGTAAGTTGAAAATTTTGCTTGAGGACAAGCAAAAGCTTAAGTGTGGGGGTATTTGATAAACCGAAATAGTAACATATTTTAATTCCACATTTAGTATGCTTTTGGATGATTTATCCCTTGATTTATAAAAAAGGTGCTCTTAATCCTTTATTTTCATGTCTTATACCCAGGAAAGCACCCAAGGATAAAAAGAATGAGAAACGGGCTCAAAACGGACCAAAATGAGCCAAAGAAGAAATCGACACGGCCTGAACCTTAGCCCACACGGTCGTGCCTCATTGATCATCAAGAACACAGTCTTCCCTCGATTCACACGGTCGTGCCTCATTAAAGAAGTCCGAGCACGGCCTGGCCACGATCCACACGGGTGTGTGCCATGGCCGTGTCCCTGTCGCTGGAAAGAGGAGTTTTACTCGGATTTGGATACTTGGAGGCCAAGTAACACATCTCAAAGCCTATATAAATACCCTAGGGGGCAACTTAATCGGGGAGTTCGGTAGAAGCCTTACGCGGGGGCTTTTTCAGTATGTTAGCTAGGCCAGGAGCCAAGCCGAAAAGGTCAGAGTTGTGGGAATCACTCGAAGGTAGCCAGTTGATCCATCTCAAGAAGCCGGGATTCTACTCAAGACAGCGGATCTCTCCTTCAATTCCCCTAGGGAGTTTTAGGGATTTCTTATGTTTTGTTTTATCTTTTCTCTTGAGATGTTTTCTTATTTAGTTATGAACTAAATCCTTCAGATACCTGAAGGGGATGAAACCTATGATGAATCTTGTTATTATTTTCTAAATTATATGATAAATACTTAGTTTGTTCTTAATTATGTGAGCTTTATCCAAATTTAATGTGCTTAGGTGGAGGAGGAATAGACCCTGCCTAAGAGGAGATCTAGCATAATTAAGCGGAGTTGATCGCACGCCTAGGGATAGGGTGACGAGATTTTTCTGGATTAGGGTGAAACCTAATATGGGAGTCCATAGATCGATTTACTGCTATTCTAGGGGGTTATTATAAGAGAACGAGAGTTCCACTAATTAACCTAGGGTTAGACGTTATTCGCCTCGAGAGAGGGTTTAATATACGTTAGGGAGTCTTACGGATCAAGCTAAGTAAATAAAATCATATGGTTAAGTGATAGATAACAAGTGAAGTCTAGATGGATTCTTCCTGAGGGTATCATCTAAATCAACTGAGTTTTTCTAAAAGTTATCTCCCTAATTTTAGTCTTTTTTCGTCTTTGTGTCCTTAGCTTAGTAGTTCGTTAATTTTAGATTAAAAGCAACTTCACTTATTTTAGGTTAAATAATAAAAAGAAAGTTAGTCTTAGTACTTTTAGTTCTTTTGGGTTCGATAATCCGGTCTTGCCCAAGCTATACTACTGTTCGATAGGTACACTTGCCTTTAATCATTGTCAGAGTTAGTTTCCAGGTTCGATCGTTCTTTTTATAAATTTTAAAGCTCTGATTCACAGCGATCAGATAACAAGTGAAGTCTAGGTAGATTCTTCCTTGGGTATCGTCTTGATCAATTGGTTTTTCCCACAAGTATTTTCCCCAAATTCATTCTTCTTTGTCTTAGAATTTTGAGTTTAGTAGTTAGTTAATTTAGATTAAACAACCAATTTCCTTTAATTTAGGCTAGATAATAAAAAGAAAGTTAGTATTAGTACTTTTAGTTCCTTTGGGTTCGACAATTCGGTCTTGCCTTAACTATACTACTATTCGATAGGTGCGCTTGCCTCAAATCGTTGTCATAGTTAGTTTCTAGGTTCGATCATTCTCATTATAAATTTTATGACTTTGACATCGCATAAAACAATGATCAAGTTTTTGGCACTATTGCCGGGGAACTAAAATATTAAGAACGCTCAGTTTTTATTACTTTAGCCATTTTTCTGCAATTTATTTCTTAGTCTATTTTTAACTTTGCTAAATTTTCGCTCTTTTACTCCTTTCAGGTATCTCTAGTTTATGACTAGAAGGAACCCGACAGGACCCCTACTTTACGATAGTGATATTAAAAGAACAGTCCGCAGAAATAGTAGAGAGATAAGGCGAAGCTTAAACTACATAGAAGAGGAGCAAGAAGACGAAATTAATACCACCAAAGAGATGGACAAGAATAATCCACCACCTCAAGAGATGGCCGAAAATCATGCTCCTCAGACTATGTATGATTATGCTAAACCTAGTTTAACAGGAACTGAGTCAAGTATCGTTAGACCTACTATTGCTGCAAATAATTTTGAACTGAAACCTAACACAATTCAGATGATACAACAATTTGTTCAGTTTGATAGTTTGCAGGATGAAGATCCAAATAATCACTTGGCAAATTTCCTAGAATTTTACGATACTTTCAAGATAAATGGTGTTACTGACGATGCCATCCGTCTTCGGTTATTTCCCTTCACTTTGAGGAATAAAGCGAAACAGCGGTTACATTCTCTTCCACGAGGGTCAATCACTACATGGGATCAAATGACTGAAAATTTTTTATTGAAATATTTTTCACCGGCCAAAACGGCCAAGTTAAGGAATGATATCTCTTCTTTTGTGCAGATGGATTTAGAGACACTTTACGACGCATGGAAGAGATACAAAGATTTGCTGAGAAGGTGTCCACACCAAGGATTGCCCTTGTGGCTACAAGTCCAAACTTTTTACAATGGTGTGAACCCCTCAACAAGGCAATTAATCGATTCAGCCGCCGGTGGAACTCTGAATAACAAAACTCTCGAAGCAACCTACGAATTTATAGAAGAGATATCGCTGAATAACTATCAGTGGCAAGTCGCAAGGACAAGGCCAACAAAAGCAGCCGGAGTTTTCAACCTCGACGCAGTAACCATGCTATCAAATTAGGTAGAGATGTTACATAAAAAATTTGATGGTTTATACGGTTCCTCGCGCAGTGCGACCCGGTTATGCGATGCTGCGACGCAAGTGGAGGCGTTATAATCCTGAGTACCCACCCTACGGACAGGGCATGGAAAATAAACAAATGAACTATATGGGTAACAATTTCCGATATAATAATAACCCTTATAGTAATACTTATAATCCAGGTTGGAAGAACCACCCCAAATTCTCATGGGGAGGTCAAGGAAATTGATAAACCGTAAAAGTAACATATTTTAATCCCACATTTAGCATTCTTTTGGATGATTTATCCCTTGATTTATGTAAAATGGTGCTTTTAATCCTTTCTTTTCATGTTTTATACTCAGGAAAGCACCAGAGGATGAAAAGAACAAGAAACAGGCTTAAAACGGGCCAAATGGGCCACATCACGAAATCGACACGGCCTGGACCCAAGACCACACGGTCGTGCCTCCTTAATAATCTCGAACACTTCCTGAGCCCAAGACCACACAGCCGTGCCTCATTAGTCGACCCAACACGGCCTGGCCACGATTCGCACGGGCGTGTGCCATGGCCGTGCCCCTGCTGTGGCCAAGAGAAGTTTTACTCGGATTTGGATACTTGGAGGCAAAGAAACACATTCAAAGTCTAATTAAACACCCAAATAGGAACTTCACTTAGATTTGGATACTTGGAGGCCAAGTAAGGCATCTCCAAGCCTATATAAACATCCTAGAGGGTAACTTAAGGGGGGAGTTCGGCAGAAGCCGGAGCCCAGTACCTTTGACAGGGGGCGGTGAGCTAGGCCAAGGAGTCGAGCCGAAAAGGTCAGATTTGTGGGAAACACTCGAAGATAGCTAGTTGATCCATCTCAAGAAGCCGAAATTCTACTCAAGACGACAGATCTCTCCTTCAATTCCTTCAGGGGGTTTTAGGGATTTCTTATGTTTTGTTTTATCTTTTCTTCTGAGATGTTTTCTTTTATCATTATGAACTAAACCCTTGGATACAGAAGGGGATGAAACTTAGATGAATCTTGTTATCGTTTGCTGAACTATATGATAAATACTTGATTTGTTCTTAATTATGTGTTCTTACTTCTTGTGTTAATATTTCCGGGATATTGATTCAAGTTTGATGTTCTTAGGTGGAGGAGCAAAAGTCCCTGCTTAAGAGTAGATCTAGCATAATTAAGCGGAGTTGATCGCGCGCCTAGAGATAGGGTGACAAGATTTTGCCGGATTAGGGTGAAACCTAATATGGGAGTCCATAGATCGAGTTAATGCAATTCTAGGGGTTTGAATTAGAAAGAGATTTCAATTAATCAACCTAGGGTTAGACGTTATTCGCTTTGAGAGAGGGTTTAATATACATTAGGGAGTCTTACGGATCAAGTCAAGTGAATGAATCATCTGGTTTAGAGTTAGATAACAAGTGAAGTCTAGGTGGATTCTTCCTAAGGGTATCATCTCAATCAACTAAGTTTTTCCAAAAGTATTTCCCCAATTCATTCTTTTTTTCTTTCCGTATTTAGCTTAGTAGTTAGTTAAATTTAGATTAAATAACAACTTCACTTATTTTAGGCTAGATAATAAAAAGAAAGTTAGTATTAGTACTTTTGGTTCCTTTGGGTTCGACAATCCTGGTCTTGCCTAAGCTATACTATCTTTGTTCGATAGGTGCACTTGCCTCAATCGTTGTTATAGTTAGTTCCAGGTTCGATCATTATAAATTTAAAACTCTGAAATCAACGATCAAGTTTTTGGCGCCGTTGCCGAGGAACTAGATTATCAAGAAAGCTCAATTTTTATTACTTTAGCAATTATTATTATTATTATTTTAGTTTTATTTTAGTTTTATTTTTTTACTTTGCTAAATTTTCTTTTATTTGATTTTGGCAGATAAAGGAGATGGCATTGAATAACTATCAGTGGCAAGTTATGAGGACAAAGCAAACAAAAGCAGCCGATATCAACAACCTCGACCCAATAACCAGGCTATCAAACCAGTGAGAGATGTTAAATAAAAAGTTTGATGATTTGTGTTCTTCGCATATACATCCAGTTATGCAGTATGAAACAAGCAGAGGCGTGGCGAATCTTGAGTACCCACCCTACGGATATGGCATAGAGAACGAACAAGTCCACTATATGGGTAACTATTCTAGACCTCAAAATAATTTTTATAATGACACTTATAAAGCAGGTTGGAGGTACCATCCTAATTTCTAGTGGGATGATCAAAGTAGCCAAGGACCAGAACTTCCTCCAAATTTTCAACAACCACCTTACCAACAGGAAGAGGAGTCGAACCTCGAGGAGATGCTGACAAAATTCATGGCAGCCACAGATACCCGTCTCCAAAAAACTTAGACAACGCTTAATAATCAACAAGCATCGATCAAAGGGATTGAGAACCAAGTTGGGGAACTTACTAAGTCAGTTGGACAACTTGCAAAGTTAATTTACGAACGCAGCCAAGAAGGCGTCTACCAAGCAACACTAAAACTAACCCAAAAGAGCAAATTCAAGCCGTAATGACTCATGCGGTGAAAGGTTAGTGGAATCGCCCAAGGCAAGAGCCTCCTGTAAGTGAAGGTAAGGTTGAGGTAAGTCATGATTTACCAAACCCGGTAATTACAGAGTACCAAGCTCATATGCCATACCCTAATGCGATAAAGAAAGACCACACGGAGGAACAATTCAGTAAATTTCTTAAACCTCCAAAGAAGTTTCTTATTAACTTGTCATTTCTTGAAGCTCTTTCACAGATGCCAGATCCTAGACCTCGTGTTAATAAAGAAGAAATGCATGAGGAATGAAGGCTTCAGACCTGTAACACCCCAAACCCAGCCTAGAAGTTAGGCCCGAGTCTGGAATGTCACATTAAAGGCACACTTCAAAATGATTTTACCATTTAACAATTTAAGGCCCAAAAGCCCAAAACCTTGTATCTTGTTAAGTTACGTTGAAAAAGCCCATATTTTAGAAAACATTCATAGGTTAAGTTATTTCGAAAACCATGTTAACTTTAGAAATTTTATGAAATTTAAAAAGCGGATAGCTGAAACAATAATAATAAAACCCAAAATCTAAAGTCACTTAGGAGTTACATGGCCTTATTACAATCCAATGAAAAAAAACAAAGTATTCAAAATAAATTCATTTGAACAAAATAAAACATTTGATCAGCTTGTAGTGGGGCCATATCCGAGTCCTCTCCCGCGTCGAGCCGACTATTCAGGATAACCTGAAACATTAAATAAAAGGGTGTGAGTTTCGAAACTCAGTGTGTACAACCCTTGGCAATCAATTCACATAAAAATATTCACATTGGGGCTAAGCCCTATCAAATCGGTGGTCTTGGGCCTTAGCCCACCATGACCTCATAGCACATCATATCGCATCATATACAACAAGATAATGCAAAACCCACCCCAAAAATCCATCCACTACACACACCATTTCCCTTCCAACCTTATGACTCTTGTGGGGAATTCTAGCTCGACCCACCCCTCTGCTACACACCATGGGTAGCCCGGTTGCGGTACTACCGAATGTTGCAGCAAAGCTACTAATCATATATTGGGCTTAAAACCTTCTGTGGATCCATACCATACGGCCATGCGATCCCCAAATCTTCCTCCGTACCATAATTCCAACCCATATGCATCCTAAGTAGAATATCATATGAATGCATCAAACACACAAGTAACATCTATAAGATTATATTCGTCACATAGGGGTATTCTCGTCATTTCACTACCTAGGGGTATTTTCGTAATTTTACCTTATAGGGGTATTTTGGTAATTTGGAAAAATAGGGGTATCTTGGAAATTTTACAAAACAGGGGTATTTTGGTACTTTTACAAAATAGGGGTATTTAAGTGATTTTACACATATAAGGGTATTTTAGTACTTTTACAAATATAAGGGTATTTTAGTAATTTTACAAATATAAGGGTATTTGGTCCCTCTCGGGTTTTAGTTATGAACTTTGGCCCATAAACAAGTCCTCGCGGTTAAAGTGAACAAACACTATGCACCAGGTAGGATCTCAGAAAAGAGGAGGTGGGTCACTCGGACCGCTTAAGTACCAAGCTCTCACTAGATCCAATCCTAGACATGCATATGTCAGTTACCACACTCTAACTAATCGACTTGTCCACAGACATATTTGATTATTAGATTAAGTCTTATGTGATTTAAGAGTTGTTCAGAACTAAGCCTAAAGTCCATTAAACCCTAGCATACTTGTCTACGTCCCCATGAGCCCATCTCATGTCCTTACGGCCCGTTAGGCCCAAATCTCATCATATGGCCTATTCGGCCCAAAACATATCCAGATCATGTATCAAGTATAGCTAACTTAATTCGTATAATCAACCAAACCATTTTATCAAACTTAGCCTCAGGGCCCACCGGGCCCATTTAGCCACTTTTTACTTTTTGGCTTTTCGGCATTGCCGATATCGTGTGTGTAGTGTTTGTACACACCTGGTAACCTTGCGTGCTGCGAACTCCTTAGTCACGAACCTACAATTGACATTACTAGCGATTAACAAAAGTTTTAACATACACTGACTAAAATTGAAACCTCACCATACCCTTACCGTGTACCCCACGTTCTAGTAGCCCTTCCTTTGCTACTATTGGCGATTATCCTCTAGATCTGCACTCAAACACCTATATTGTCAAAACCAAGTGACCCATATCGTACATAAGTCACCCCTATGAGCCACATTAGATTCGGCCACTTACAAAACCATGACTGGGTCGAGAACACTTACCACCTTGTTAGTAACCCTTACCTACCACGCTTGCGATCTTTGATTCTTTCCCTTGTTAATACAAAGTTAACGACAAGGAGGGGTTAGATAGCCCTTCAACTTTTAACAAAACTCGCTACAAGATCAACTAAGCACTTACCGAAATTCTCCTTTGATCCTGCGGCTTAAATCCGGCTTTTGATACTGGTAAGGTGACAGAGACAATTCGGCAACACTAAGGAGAATAAGAAAAGAGGTGATACGGCTAGAACCAAGTGGTGAACCAAAAAGGGAATTTGAGAAGGGAGAGTATGAAGGATTCGGCTTCTAAACACTTGGAGAGAAAAAAGGTGTTTGGGCATCTCACAAGTGAAGAAATTCGGCCAGAGGGAAAACAAAATTTCGGCATTACTCTAGGAACTTAATTCGTCACCCATATATATACTTAAAAAAATAAATAAATAAATAAAATAACCCTACACTCCTTAGTCGACTCAAACTTATCACCAATTAAATTCCTTTATTTTCTCCAAATTTTATCTTCATCCTCATTCAAAAATTCCTTTACTTAGTCAAAATTTCAATTTGAATTACATTCAAATTGCTTTCCCCAAACAGTAGCCATCCTTTGGTGTTTCGGTCCACTTCAAACACCTTCCCCACTCTAGCAGCAAAACAGAAAAATATTGAGCACAAAGCAACTCGAAACCAAGACCTCTAGGCACCACCACACGCTACCAGCCACTGCACCACAACTCTTCTTGTGACATATTCCATTCCCAATATCTTTTAAGGCCTATTTCCCAGCGACCGAATCATCCAAAGAAATCTAAAAATATTTGCCAACACCCAGCGTCGAACCTCCAACCTCTTCACTACGATACACCCTCCTTGCCACTGTGCCGCCCGCTTTATTTGAGTCATAAATCCTCCCTAATTACTTATAAACCTTTCTTCCGCACTCCAGGTTTACTAAAGAAAAACAAACATTTAGCGCATGTCGCGACTAGAACCCCCGTTCCCCTCTCTGCTCCTAACGCCTGCCATCACAAAGGCGCTTTCTTTGTGTCGTGAATCAGCCCCAACTAATTATAAGGCCCTAACTCTGGCCTTCATACTAACATATGCGCAATAAAATTTTTTGCCAAGTCCATGACTTGAACCTTTGACCACCAACTTATTCAGAACGCCCCAGGCCACCAGACCACCTACTTCCTTGTGCTATCTTTTAACCCAAAAATATTTCAAAAGCCTTCTGACTACCACCAACCTCACTTAAAGGTAAAAACAAAATTTTTGCCAAAGCCCTAGATCGAGCCTAGGACTTTTCCAACACTACCAACCCTTCCTAAATCACCTAAAAATTAAACTAAACATGCAATCATAATTTTTTTATACACACTTAATTCATTATTCCCTTTTTTTTCCGAACGACAAAATCCATTCTCTCGACACAGAAAACCCATTTATTCTAGGCCTAATTTTCAGGGCATTATAGGACCGAAGGACTAGACGAGTGGAAGACACACTTTAAAGAGAAATTAAAAATACACAAAGCAAAAACGAGGCAACTCCACGACAAACTTGACGATGGGACAACCCAGCTTAAGATAGGAGATCAGGTACTCAAAATCTTCCAGATGGAACAGTCGAGGTAACTAATCCTAAATTTAGCACTTTTAAGGTTAACACTACTCGACTTAAACTATATATCAAAAACCGAATAGATCGCATGAGAAAGGATTTTCACCTCCTCAAACCACCCTGATTATGCGAATAACGGGTAATTCTAGCTCAAGACTTTAAACGAGCGCTTCTCGGGAGGCAACCCGAGCACTAACCCTACTAATTAGTTTAGTGTTATTTACTTCCATGTTTAGGCGCAAGTTTTCCATACTCACACGGCCTTGCACACGGCCGTGTGGGCACCATAGGTAGGAAAAAGGGCGTGGCAGTAGACGTGTGGTAACAGGACAAAAGTTTTCCCAAAACACGGGCTGCATCTCTATTTAAACCCCCCTTCTTCCTTTTTCTTTTTCAGTTGTCTTTCTTCTTTCATTTTCCATTATTTACTTTTATTTTATTTTTATTTTTATTTTCTTTATTATTTTCTTCTTATTCTTCATACCATTTAGATTTAGCTTAGGATACAATAAAATCAGGCTGGCTGCTTCGAGGATTCAATTTCAAACGGTTCAAGACGCTCCCCCACGTTCACCTCTGCCAATCCTATTCGATTTCTTTTCATTAAAAATTCAGGAAATTTCACTTCTCTCCCTATCTTATGATTTTATTTTGCTATTATCTATCTTTGTACATTGAGGACAATGTACATCTTAAGTGTGGGGGGGTGAATCTTAAGGATTCCAAACTTTTTGCATTATTCTCAAATCCCTGAATTATGCCTTGTTCTAAAGTAAGTTTCTCATATTATGATTAGAATGAAATTTCCATGTCTTATGATCTTTATTGATATGTTTTAGATTAAGTCATTGATAATTGTGCATTGATAATTAAATTCTAAGATACTAGAGAATCAAGCATGATAAGTCTATTTTTTAGAATTAAATTTTTTTTAGGTTGTTAACCTGAATTTGAATATTACTTTGAAATTTGAAATTTACAAGGTTGATATCAAAATACCCATAATTTTTGTGAGATTTTGAGCCTTATAAGAGCATATATCCTTTTTCATGCTCACTTTTTGATTATGAGCGTGTTAACACTGAACTGTTATTCTAGAACTTGCCTCGATTATACATGTTGAGACCACATCTTTGATTTGATATACAGAAATGATAAAGGCACCTAGGTTTTAACCCACTTACTCCATAAAAAAGCCTACCTTCATAATTAACCCCTAGTGAACCCCTTTGATCCTAACAACCCTTTTTATTGACTCACCCACTAGTATTAACCCAAAACCCTTTGTATTTGTTATCACCATTCTTCTTGACTACCCCTTTTTTGTCGAGATTTGATTTGATCAGTTGCCTAACTATGTTCTTTATTTCAGTTGTTAAAGTTCTTTATTATTACTTGATTTTTTCTTTAAAAAAAAAACAAAAAATCGAAGTATATTCATTATTAGTTTTGTGATTAGGTGAGCTTATACGTTAAATTCCAATTATTGAAGAAGAAGCTCGTATTATTAGTTTTCAATTGATGTAATTACTTTTATTCAGTTCATTGTTTCTAGTTAGGTAATTTGTCAATTTAATCTCGATTCTAACCCTCTAATTCAGCCTTTATCCACACCTTTAACCTAAGCCCCATTAGAACCCTGATAAAGACCTTTTGATTTGTGCATCATTTCATATTACAGTGGTAGAGATTTGATTTTCATGCAAGCCTATGGGATTAACTCTTCATGTTTGACTTTTGAGTGCTTAATTCTGAACCTTAAACACTTCGAGTGATTTGAGTGAATATTTTGTGAGGATGTCAATCCTTGTAGGTTTTGGATCAGAGGTAATTATTTAGATGAGGGGAAACACCTATGTTTTGTGCTACAAATATATGACTTATATTGTTTGAATCTTTAGGACTCTTTGAGTTTAATTATCCATGTATAAATTATCTATGAATTATGATGAGACATTGTTGGTAGGTGATAAACCGTAAAAGTAACATATTTTAATCCCACATTTAGCATACTTTTGGATGATTTATCCCTTTATTTATGTAAAAAGGTGCTCTTAATCCTTTCTTTTCATGTTTTATACTCAGGAAAGCACCGGAGGATGAAAAGAACAAGAAACGGGCTTAAAACGGGCCAAATGGGCCACATCACGAAATTAGCACGGCCTGGACCCAGGACCACACGGCCGTGCCTCATTAATGAAGTCCAACACGGCCTGGCCACGATTCACACAGGCGTGTGCCATGGCCGAGCCCCTGCCGCGGCCAAGAGGAGTTTTACTCGAATTTGGATACTTGGATGCAAAGAAACACATTCCAAAGTCTAATTAAACACCCAAATAGGAACTTCAATCAGATTTGGATACTTGGAGGCCAAGTAAGGCATCTCTAAGCCTATATAAACATCCTTGGGGGCAACATAAAAGGGGAGTTCGGTAGAAGCCCTCTGTCAGGACGATGAGCTAGGCCAAGGAGCCGAGCCGAAAAGGTCGATTTGTGGGAAACACTCGAAGATAGCCAGGTTGATCCATCTCAAGAAGCCTAATTCTACTCAAGATGGAGGATCTCTCCTTCAATTCCTTCAGGAGTTTTAGGGATTTCTTATGTTTTGTTTTATCTTTTCTTACGAGATGTTTTCTTTTATTGTTATGAACTAAACCCTTCGATACACAAGGGGATGAAACTTAGATGAATCCTGTTATCGTTTGCTGAACTATATGATAAATATTTGACTTGTTCTTAATTATGTGTTCTTAATTCTTGTGTTGATATTTCCGGGATATTGATTCAAGTTTGATGTACTTAGGTGGAGGAGCAAAAGTCCCTACTTAAGAGTAGGTCTAGCTTAATTAAGCGGAGTTGATCACGCGCCTAGAGATAGGGTGACGAGATTTTGCCGGATTAGGGTGAAACCTAATATGGGAGTCTATAGATCGAGTTAATGCAATTCTAGGGGTTTTAATTAGAAAGAGATTTCAATTAATCAACCTAGGGTTACACGTTATTAGCATCGAGAGGGGGTTTAATATACATTAGGGAGTCTTACGGATCAAGTCAAGTGAATAAATCGTCTGGTTCAGAGTTAGATAACAAGTGAAGTCTAGGTGGATTCTTCCTAAGGGTATCGTCTTAATCAACTGAATTTTTCCAACAGTATTTCCCCAATTCATTCTTTTTGTCTTTGCATCTTTAGCTTAGTAGTTAGTTAAATTTAGATTAAATAACAACTTCACTTATTTTAGGCTAGATAATAAAAAGATAGTTAGTATTAGTACTTTTGGTTCCTTTGGGTTCGACAATCCGGTCTTTCCTAAGCTATACTACTGTTCGATAGGTGCGCTTGCCTCAAATCGTTGTCATAGTTAGTTTCCAGGTTCGATCATTCTTTTTACAAATTTTAAGACTTTGACATCGTGAAAACAACGATCAATAGGAATATTGAATCATGGAAAGTTCGTTTTAATTGTAAGTTGAGAATTTTGCTTGAGGACAAGCAAAAGCTTAAGTGTGGGGGTATGTGATAAACCGTAAAAGTATCATATTTTAATCCCACATTTAGCATGCTTTTGGATGATTTATCCCTTGATTTATGTAAAAAGGTGCTCTTAATCCCTTCTTTTCATGTTTTATACTCAGGAAAGCACCGGAGGATGTAAAGAACAAGAAACGGGCTTAAAATGGGCCAAATGGGCCACATCACAAAATCGACACGGCCTAGACCCAAGACCACACGGCCGTGCCTCCTTAATAATCTCAAACACGGCCAGAGCCCAAGACCACACGACCGTGCCTCATTAGTCGACCCAACACGGCCTGGCCACGATTCACACGGGCGTGTGCCGTGGCCGTGCCCTTGCCGCGGCCAAGAGGAGTTTTACTCGGATTTGGATACTTGGAGAAAAAGAAACACATTCCAAAGTCTAATTAAACACCCAGATAGGAAATTCACTCAGATTTGGATACTTGGAGGCCAAGTAAGGCATCTCCAAGCCTATATAAACATCCTAGGGGGCAACTTAAGGGGGGAGTTCGGTAGAAGCTGGAGCCCAGTACCTTTGACAGGGGGCGGTGAGCTAGGCCAAGGAGCCAAGCCGAAAAGGTCAGATTTGTGGGAAACACTCAGAGATAGCCAGTTGATCCATCTCAAGAAGTCAAAATTCTACTCAAGACGGCGGATCTCTCCTTCAATTCCATCAGGGGGTTTTAGGGATTTCTTATGTTTTGTTTTATCTTTTCTTCCGAGATGTTTTCTTTTATCATTATGAACTAAACCCTTCGATACACAAGGGGATGAAACTTAGATGAATCTTGTTATCGTTTGCTAACTATATGATAAATACTTGATTTGTTCTTAATTATGTGTTCTTAATTCTTGTGTTAATATTTTCGGGATATTGATTCAAGTTTGATGTGCTTAGGTGGAGGTGCAAAAGTCCCTGCTTAAGAGTAGATCTAGCTTAATTAAGTGGAGTTGATCGCGCGCCAAGAGATAGGGTGACGAGATTTTGCAGGATTAGGGTGAAACCTAATATGGGAGTCCATAGATCGAGTTAATGCAATTCTAGGGGTTTTAATTTGAAAGAGATTTCAATTAATCAACCTAGGGTTAGACGTTATTCGCTTCGAGAGAGGGTTTAATATACATTAGGGAGTCTTACGGATCAAGTCAAGTGAATGAATAGTCTGGTTCAGAGTTAGATAACAACTGAAGTCTAGGTGGATTCTTCCTAAGGGTATCGTCTCAATCAACTGAGATTTTCCAACAGTATTTTACCAATTCATTATTTTTGTCTTTGCATCTTTAGCTTAGTAGTTAGTTAAATTTAGATTAAATAACAACTTCACTTATTTTAGGCTAGATAATAAAAAGATAGTTAGTATTAGTACTTTTGGTTCCTTTGGGTTCGACAATCCGGTCTTGCCTAAGCTATACTACTGTTCGATAGGTGCACTTACCTCAATCATTGTTATAGTTAGTTCCAGGTTCGATCATTATAAATTTAAAACTCTGAAATCAACGATCAGAAATCAAAGGCAACAAAACTTCCAACAACAGCCCTACCCACAGGAAAAAAAGCCGAACCTTGAGGAGATGCTGACGAAATTCATAACAATCACAGAAACACGTTTCCAAAATACCGAGACAACATTTAAAAATCAACAAGCATCGATTCAAATGATCGAGAATCAGTTAGGGCAAATAGCTAAGGCAATGCTGAAAGACCACAAGGAAGCTTACCAAGCAACACTGAGACTAAGCCAAAGGAACAAGTCCAGGCCATAACCGCTCATGATAGTAAAAGGTTAGATGAACCCAAATTAAGGCAAGAGGATGTGGTAGAAAAAGGTAAGGATGAGGTAACCCAAGAAAAGCCAAAACCGGTAATCAAAGAGTACCAACCTCGCATACCATACCCCGAAGCAATAAAGAGAGATGACACGGAGGAACAGTTCGGTAAGTTTCTTAAACTTTTAAAGAAATTACATATTAACTTACCATTACTTGAAGCTCTTTTGCAGATGCCAGATTCTAGGAAATTTTTAAAAGAGCTATTGACAAACAAGCGAAGGGTAGTCAAAACATCGCATGTGGAGCTAAAAGCAATGTGCTCAGCAATTCTACAAAATAAACTACCACAAAAATTAAAAGATCTAGGGAGTTTTACAGTTCCATGCTTAATTGGTAGTTTATCTATTGATAATGCATTAGCTGATTAAGGGGCAAGCATAAATGTCATGCCTCATAAAATGTTTAAACAACTAGGTCTAGGGAAACCCAAACAAACTAGGATGAGCATTCAATTAGCTGATAAAACTGTTAGAATTCCTAGAGGTATAATCGAAGATGTGCTAGTAAAGATTGATAAATTCGTATTCCCAGTGGACTTTGTCGTTTTAGACATGGATGAGGACAATAGTATCCCTTTAATTATAGGAAGGCCCTTTTTAGCAACTGCCAGGACTAAAATTGATGTCGATGCAGGTGAACTCATACTCTGTGTAGGTGACGAGACAGTCACTCTTCAGGCTCTCGATTCGGTTAGAACATCGAGTAATCAAGGTGAGAAAGTAAATTCTATTAATAACCATTCAATTAACCCTTCTTTGCAGGAAGCACCACAAAAGAACACAACTGAACTCGATCCTGGACTACGTGCTAACAAAGAAATAACTCACGAGGAACGAAGGTTTCAGATCGATGAACTAGACAAGTGGAAGACGCATTTCAAGGAAAAACTAGGGATACATGAGGCAGAGCCAAAGGCACTCTACGAGATAAACAAGTTCGAAATTGGAGATTAGGTATTGTTCGATAAAGCAGAGCCACAAATATCTCCTTCTAACCCTAACAAAAACAAGGAAATCCCTTTTAAGGTAATCAGTGTTTTCCCATACGGAACAGTCGAGGTAAGTAATCCTATTTTTGGCACCTTCAAAATAAATGTTACTCGACTTGAACTATATTCTGTTAGTAATACTGATAGCATGAGGAAGGAATTTCAACTCCTCAAACCACCATGATTATATGAATGAGAGGTAAGTCTAGCTTAAGACTATAAACGAGCACTTCTCGGGAGGCAACCCGAGCACTAACCCTATTTACTTTTACATTTTTTTATCTTTTACTTTTATTTTTCCTTTTTAGTACCTAACTATAAACTAACCAAGTGCTGATTTCCATACCACACGGCCTTACACACGGCCGTGGCCGTGGCCGTGTGGATACTACGGACTTTCGTACTGACATTGCAGAGATGGTACGAGTCAAGACGAATCATATCTTCGAGTCACGAACCCAACCACCACGCCACGGTCGTGCGATGCAGCCGTGGCTGACACTGTTAGATTATACACGGGTGTGGCGACCAGAACATGGACGTTGAGAAAAAGAACGACGCACAACACGGCCGTGCGAGACGGCCGTGTGACACAACACGCCCATGGTACACGGGCGTGGGGATGTACCAGACTTGAAATTTCTATTTAAAACACCCACCCCTCCCATCTCTTCCATCCCATTTTCTTTTTCCTTTTCTTTCTCGGACCTCTCCGTACTTTTCTTCTCTAATCTTTCCCCAACTATCAAGCCACACCATGTCGAAGAAGCGGAAGGAACCAAGCCTGATCTCCCGTGGGAGACCGATCTACATAAGTTCATGCTTTGGCGCTTGGCTACTAGACAAGCCAAGGGTCTTTGAGGCCATTTAATTCTTCTTCTTCTTTACTCTTCTCCTTTATTTTCCTTATCTTTACTTCTCTTACCTTAATTTAATTTAATTTATTTTAGTTTCTTAGTTTTAGGTTCTTCAGTCGCTTGGGAATCACGCCACAATGACCCTAATATCCACCCCTACGTAAATGTCTTCCTCCAACGCACTCCAGAATATTGTGACCCCATAAAAATTCAGGGAGTTTCACCTCTAACCCTATCTTTTGATTTTTTATATCTATATCTATCTTTGTACATTGAGGGCAATGTACATCTTAAGTGTGGGGGGGTGAACCTAAAAAGTGCCTAACTTTTTTCATTATTCTCAAATCCCTGAGTTAGTTCTTATTCTTAAGTATGAAGAAGTGTCAACAATATTAATCCTGAATTATGCCTTGTCTTAAAATAAGTTTCTCATATTATGATTAGAATGAAATTTTCTTTGATTTATGATTTTTATTGATATGTTTTGGATTAAGTCATAGTTAATTGTGCATTGATGATTTATTCTTTAAGATACTATAGAATCAAGCATGATAAGTCTATTTTTCAGAATTAAAATTTTTTTCTAGGTTGTCGACCTAAATTTGAATATTACTTTGAAGTTTGAAATTTGCGAGGTTGACATCGAAAACCCATAATTTTCTTTTGTGAGATTTTGAGCCTTTAAAGTATATATTCTATTTCTTGCTCACTTTTTTGATTATGAGTGTGTCAACATTGATTTGTTATTCTAGAACTTGCATCAATTATACATGTCGAGACCACCCCTTTGATTTGATATATTAAGATGATGAAGGCACCTAGGTTTTAACCCACTTACTCCACTAAAAGCCTACCTTCATAATTAACCCCTAGTGAACCCCGTTGATCCTAATAACTTGTTTTTTTATTGACTCACCCACTAATATTAACCCAAAACCCTTTGTTTTTTTATCGTTGTTTTCGCGATGTCAAAGTCTTAAAATTTATAAAAGAATGATCGAACCTGGAAACTAACTATGATAACGATTTGAGGCAAGTGCACTTATCGAACAGTAGTATAGCTTAGGCAAGATCGGATTGTCGAACCCAAAGGAACCAAAAGTACTAATAATAACTTTCTTTTTATTATCTAGCCTAAAATAAGTGAAGTTGTTATTGAATCTAAATTTAACTAAGTACTAAGCTAAAGACGAGAAGACAAAAAGAATGAATTGGGGAAATACTGTTGGAAAAACTCAGTTGATTAAGACGATACCCTTAGGAAGAATCCACCTAGACTTCACTTGTTAACTAACTCTGAACCAGACGATTTATTCACTTGACTTGATCCGTAAGACTCCCTAATGTATATTAAACCCTCTCTCGAAGCAAATAACGTCTAACCCTAGGTTGATTAATTGAAATCTCTTTCTAATTAAAACCCCTAGAATTGCATTAACTCGATCTATTGACTCCCATATTAGGTTTCACCCTAATCTCGCAAAATCTCATCACGCTATCTCTAGGCGCGCGATCAACTATGCTTAATTATGCTAGATCTACTCTTAAGCAGGGACTTTTGCTCCTCCACCTAAGCACATCAAACTTGAATCAATATCCCGGAAATATCAACACAAGAATTAAGAACACATAATTAAGAACAAGTCAAATATTTATCATATAGTTCAGCAAACGATAACAAGATTCATCTAAGTTTCATCCCCTTCAGGTAGCTGAAAGGTTTAGTTCATAATAATAAAATAAAATATCTCAGAAGAAAAGATAAAACAAAACATAAGAAATCTATAAAACCCCCTGAAGGAATTAAAGGAGAGATCCGCCGTCTTGAGTAGAATTCTGGCTTCTTGAGATGGATCAACTGGCTATCTTCGAGTGTTTCCCACAAATCTGACCTTTTCGGCTCGGCTCCTTGGCCTAGCTCACCGCCCCCCTCTAGGTTATACTTAGGGTGTTTATATAGGCTTTTGAAATAGGTTTCTTTGCCCCTAAGTATCCTTTTCCGAGTGAAATTGCTCTTCTCTGCGGTAGGGACACGGCCATGGCTCACGCCCGTGTGAATCATCTTTAGACCGTGTTCAGACTTTTAATGAGGGGACACGCCCGTGTAAATCATGATCAGGCCGTGTTCTAGTCTATCAGGGAGACACGGCCGTGTTGGCTCAAGTCGAGGCCGTGTTGATTTTCACTTTGGCCCAATTTGGTCCGTTTTAAGCCTGTTTCTCGGTCTTTCCATCCTCCGGTGCTTTCCTGAGTATAAAACATGAAAAGAAAGGATTAAGAGCACCTTTTTACATAAATAAAGGGATAAATCATCCAAAAGTATGCTAAATGTGGGATTAAAATATGTTACTTTTACGGTTTATCACATACCTCCACACTTAAGCTTTTGCTTGTCCTCAAGCAAAATTCTCAACTTACAATTAAAATGAACTTTCCATGATTCAATATTCCTATCAACAATGTCTCATCATAATTCATAGATAATTTATACATGGATAATTTAAACTCAAAGAGTCCTAAAGATTCAAACAATATAAGTCATACATTTGCAAAGACAAAAACATAGGTGTTTCCCCTCATCTAAATAATTACCTCTGATCCAAAACCTACAAGGATTGACATCCTTACAAAAGATTCACTCAAATCACTCGAAGTGTTTAAGGTTCAGAATTAAGCACTCAAATGTCAAACCTGAAAAGTTAATCCCATAGGCTTGCATGAAAATCAAATCTCCACCACTGTAATATGAGATGATGCACAAATCAAAAGGTCTTTGAAAGGGTTGTAACGGGGCTTGGGTTAAGGTGTGAATAAAGGCTAAATTAGAGGGTTAGAATCGAGATTGACCTAAAAAATTACCTAACTAGAAACAACGAACTGAAAAATAAATAATTACATGTAACATCCTGAATTAATGGGCCTTTGCGTTTAATGTGCTGAGATGTTTATGTTACACCTAATGTGTCTATTTAAGTGTTTAAGGGGTTCAGACTGGGCTCAGGGTTGGGCCGAGCCCTTAGTCAAATTTATCTGTTTGGACACTCTAGTGGAAAGCCTGACAAGATAGGGCTTAAAGATATTATCTGTGGTTATAAGACACAAATGGGCTTGTGGCCCAGTGGCAAAGTGGCGCCACATAGAGAGCAGGGAGGTGGCGTCAACTGGGGAGGCCCAAATTCAAGTTGCATGAAGCCCAATTCTTTTAATTAAATTTTAGCTAATTTTTGGCATTTAAATGAATAGAGAGGGACGGCAATAGGGCTTAAAAATAGGAAGATTTACTCGAGTGGATAATGCTGATAATATGGCAGATAAAGGAAGGAAGAGGTGGTGTTATTTAGGCCTCTTTCGGAGGTATGAGAAGATAAAGATAAGGGAAAAAGGGTAGGAGTTATCTGCTGATCAACAGTGGTGGCCGAATTTCCACCTCTTGGAGGGGCAGAGAAATCGATTTGTTATACTATAGGGGGTGCCAAAATTTCCCTTATTAGTTGATCAATTTTAAGTTATCAAAAGGGGCATTTTCGGGTTTTAGGAAGTAGGTGCCGAAATTTTGTGTTTAAGTGGGGGGAATATCTTTTTATTTTTGGTATTAGGGTTTTATACTTCCATTCTCTGCTTCAACTCCGACATTTGGGTTTTTCTCTCATTCTCTGCTTAAGCCGAAATCCCTAATCCTATTCTCTCATCTCCACTTTTAGGCAAAAGACGAAATTCCATTATTTTCTCTGCTTTCATCTCCATAGCCGAATACCCTTGTCTATTCCTTTCTCTTTGTCAATTTCTTCATCAAAGCAGAATCTTCATAGATCTCTTGAGATCATCTTTTCTTTTTGATCTTTTCAAAAGCCGAAATTCTCTAGGAATTGCCGAATTCCCTGTGTTAAGGTAAGCGCCGAATTCTTCCTTCACTTTTTCTCTTTCAATTTTTGGAGGCCAAAGCCGAAAGGCTAATTGATGTGACAAGGTTATCCCTTGAGTAACGTTTGGATTGTTCTTGTGTTCACATCTTGGGGCGATATTTCGGGAAATCAGAGTAGATCGAATCATTTAGATTCCAAAAGCCAGAAATTACTAGTCTCTGAACCTCATATTTCTCTTTTCAGAATTTCAAGGTAAGGGGTTCTCTTTAGATTCTCGTTAGATTCGCTATCGTAATTGTGATCTTAACCATATGTTATGATGGTAGCAACTGATAAGGTCTTTTGATGGAATCAAATGTCGATCAGGCGAAGGAGGGGATTGGACCCGTAAATCCAACCCCTAAGTTTAAGAAATGAAAGGTGTCAGCAGTTCGGGATTGGCCACCAGGTTGTGGACCGGCTTCAGAACAAAACCAAAGGCGATTAGCGATCGTATCGGCTCACGATATAGTGTTGACATAGAAAGTATCATCTTGACTATAATCAGGTGTGTAGATCTCTATCACACTAATTAATCTGTACTATATATGTTATGGGCTAAAAGCCGGAAAAAGGTCAGATGTATGGGCGATCGTATTACCGAAAAAGGGTAGGCAAGGGATGCAGTGCGTAATCATAGAAACTTCTCTATGTGTATCGATGTATGTGATAGACTGTGATCTTTTAGGTTGTATATTATTTTTCTTCTGCATGGATGTATACATGGGATGGGGTTGATATGATGAAGGGGGAGAGCATGTTAAAAGGTCACCTAGTGATCGGTGGTTAAACGATGATATGTACACTTAGGTCACAATAGTGATCGGTGGCTCTGCCACACTTGATTATAAGGTCACACAGTGATCGGTGGCTCCACCACAGTGGATTATAAGGTCACATGGTGATCGGCATTATAACTGACAGCATGACTGTCGATATGGTGTGTAGCGGTTGGTGGGTTGATTGTAGAAATCCTTGAGGTGTGATGGCTGGTAAAGGCTGGTGTGTAGAGGATGGACTTTTAGGTTGGGTTGGGCCATGCAGCATGTGATTATTTTGTTGCCATTGTGTATGGGCCAAGGCCCATAATGTGTTTGTGGGCCTCAAGCCTTTTATGTGTTTTCGGGATTTGCACACTGAGTCTTGGTGACTCACCCCTTTATTTTTCCCTTACTTTTCAGATGAGCAGTAGATCATGGACATGGGAGCCGAGGCGGACTCGAGGGGCCATCAAGTCTTATATTTTCATAAACTATTTTCAGTTTTCCTTTGAGTTTTCAATTTTGGGACTATTTATGTAATAAGGCTCCATAGCTTAGGTTCATATTATAATTGTTAATGTCTTTATTCTATTTTTTTTTTAAATTTAACTTTATGTTCAAAGACTTATCTATAAGACGTAATAATATGGGATTTTCAAACACGTTCAAAGAAAAATCAAAGGTTTTCCTCAAATATCACTTATTTTAGCGAATACCTAAATAAACAAACTGAATTTCCAAAAATCATCCAAGTGAAGTTTTTAACGTTAAACCCCGTAGCATACCAGATCTGGTCGTAACATTTGGGTCGGGTTTGGGGTGTTACATTTTATATCGAGCCCAGCTTGCAAAACTCGGGCAATGTGAAATGGGTCCATAGTAGTTTATAAATTGGTAAAATGTCAGTGGTTGAGATATGGCCTTCGAGTCTACTGGGTATCCGATCCATGCAGGTAAGTATTCTAACTCTTGATTTGATATGCATGTTGGGTTTGATGGGCTTCATGGACGTAGACTAGTATGATAGGAATTAATGGACTTTAGGCCTAGTTTAAACAATTCTTTAAATTCATAAAACTTAATCTAACTAAACATGTTCGTAAACCAGTCGCTGGGTTAGGGTGTGGCAACAGGCATGCGCATGTCTAGGATTGGATTCAGGGAGAGCTTGGTATTTAAGCGGTCCTAGTGACTCACCTCCTCTTCGCTGGAATCCTACCTGGTGCGTAGTGACTGTTCACCTTAGCCGCGAGGACTTGTTGACGGGCCAAAGACCATAATTAAAATCCGAAAGGGACCAAATACCCTTAGTTTTGTAAATTACAAAAATACCCATGTTTTTAAAATTTACCCAAAAAACACCTAGATTTACAATAGCACCCGGTTTACAAAATTATCAGAATTTGTGAAATTACCAAAATACCCTCGATTTGAAAAAAAATTTAAAATTTTCCAAAATACCCCTGCATTAAAAAAATATATACCAAAATATTTCTATTTCGAGAAAAAAGCACCAAGATACTCTATTCTGGGAAATTACAAAAATACCCCTGTAGGATAAAATTATGGAAAAACCCCTGGGTAGTGAAACGATGAAAATACCCTTATGTGACGAATGTGAGTTCATGGATGCTACTTGTATGTTGATGTATGATGGTTGAATGTATGTGATTCCTAGAACTAGGAGATACAGACTTGAGACTGAAACTCGTGGATATAATTTGAATTCGAAAGAACTACTCTTGAAACTCATCATCCATAAGATTGTTCATGGTTAATCAGTGAAAGAAATTAATAATTCATAAAATTTCTAATCAGATAAACGCGAATCGGTAGAATGAGTACAAGGGGTCGTGGACGTCTTGCGCGTGGTCATGGTAGGGGTAGGATGTCTGTGCGAAACCAGTGGGATCTGGCTATGGGTCCGAAATGAGATCTTTGGTACCACCACGCGCGAGGTGGAATTTTAGGACCGGCACGGCTGAAGATGATGCGGTATCTCAGGCGATGTTAAGGGTTTTAGAGAGGGTTGCTGGGGCAGGCATGGGCACAGGAGCCCGAAAATCTGTGTCGGAGTGACTTAGAACCAATGGGGCGGAAATGTTTAGGGGAATTTCTGGTATAGCCCCGAGTACAGCTGAGTATTGGTTGGAGGCGGTTGAGCGTATAATGGATGATCTGGATTTCACGGAAGAGGAAAAACTGAAAGGGGTTGTATCTCTCCTACGGGACGAAGCTTATCAATGGTGGCTTACGGTTAAGGATGGTACGGTGGCTGACCGTATCACCTGGGATCTCTTCAAAATGGCGTTCCAGAGTAAATGCATTGGGTCGAGTTATGTGGATGCGCAGCGTAGAGCGTTTCTGAATCTGGTGCAGGGAAGTAGGTCGGTGGCTATGTATGAAGCAGAATTCTTACGCCTTAGCCGTTATGCTTGAGGGATGGTGGCCACAGACCATGAACGTTGTGTTCGATTTGAAGATGGTTTGAGGGATGATCTGCGTGTATTGATAGCACCACAGCGGGAGAGGGAATTTGCTGTGCTTGTGGAAAAAGCTAAGATAGCTGAGGAGGTTGAGCGGACAGAAAAATTGAATCGGGATAGAGATAGGAGTGGAAGTAAGAGAAATTTTGGATCATCAGGGGCGGCTGGGCGTATTTAGAAAAGACCCGGTGTCGGGCCAGGCCGAGACGAGATGAGAGACCTGCTGCTGCTAGTTAGACACAGAAGTGTGCTCGATGTGGTAAATTCCACGTAGGTGAGTGTTGGGCAGGCAGTGGGAAGTGCTTCAAGTGTGGATCTACGGACCACCAAGTTAGAAACTGTCCACAGCAACGGGGCAGTGAAGGGCCCACGGGTTAAGGGAATGCACAGCTGGGAAGAGGTGGTCAGCAGCCATAGAGAGGTCGTGGTCCAGCCAGAGGTGGTAACGGTTTCGGTCGGGGTCGTGGAGCACCAGGCCAAGGGGCAGGAAATACTGAGGCGAGACAGTCGGGATTAGTCTATGCTGTCAGACGTCGAGAGGAGGCTGATGCACCGGATGTTATAACCGGTACGTTTTTAATTTTTGGTTTGCCTTACACTGCATTGGTTGATATTGGTTCGACGCACTCCTATGTTGCTAGTGCTATAGCGGGAACTTTAAACTTAGATTATGAGACTTCTTCTAGGGAGATGACTGTAGTGAGCCCTCTAGGACAAACTGTAGTGGTGAGCAAACTGTATAAGGATGTACCTCTGGAAGTTCAAGGGGTAGCTTTTTGGGCTAATCTAATGGAACTACCGTTTGGGGAGTTCGATTTGATCTTAGGAATGGATTGGTTAGTGAAGTATCAAGCGAATTTGGACTGTGCAGCCAAGCGTATGGTGTTAAAAACTCCTGATGGTGGCGAAGTGTTGGTGATAGGTGAAAGGGGGAACTGTTTGCCAAATGTGGTGTCTGCCTTAAGGGCAGAAAGGATGGTGAGGAAAGGATGCAAGGCAATTCTAATGTTTGTTCGGGCTCTGGAAGCCAAGGAACTAACTGTCGGAGATGTCAGGATGGTGAAGGAATTTCTAGATGTTTTCCCATAAGAGCTCCCGGGATTACCCCCGGATCGTGAAGTGGAGTTTGGTATCGATCTTCTTCTGGGAACAACACCAGTATCTATTGCTTCGTATAGGATGGCGCCAAAGGAGTTGGTGGAATTGAAAGCACAGATTCAGGAGTTACTGGATAGAGGGTTTATTCGACCAAGTGTGTCGCCTTGGGGAGCGCCGGTGTTATTCGTTAAGAAGAAGGATGGATCAATGCGTATGTACATTGACTATCGTCAGTTGAATAAGTTAACAATCAAGAACAAATACCCGTTGCCGAGGATTGATGACTTATTCGATCAGTTGAAGGGAGCCTCAGTCTTTTCAAAGATAGATCTGAGGTCAGGGTACCATCAGCTTAAGGTCAAAGAGGCGGATATTCATAAGACGGCTTTTAGGACTCGCTATGGTCATTACGAATTCATGGTGATGCCATTTGGGTTGACTAACGCACCAGCAGCCTTTATGGATATGATGAATCGAGTATTTCAACCCTACTTGGATCGATTTGTCGTGGTATTTATAGATGATATTCTAGTTTATTCAAAATCAGAAGAGGAGCATGATTCACATCTTCGGGTGGTTCTGCAGATTCTGAGGGAGAAGCAGTTGTATGCCAAATTCAGTAAGTGCAAATTTTGGCTAAGGGAAGTTACTTTTCTAGGTCACATTGTGTCGGCGGAGGGGATTAGGGTTGACCCTCGGAAAATTGAAGCGGTGTTGGATTGGAAGCCGCCTAAGTCGGTAGTGCGTAAATTCGAGTTTCCTTGGTTTGGCGGGTATTACAGAAGGTTTGTTGAAGGATTTTCATTGATTGCAGCACCGTTGACTAAGTTGTTACGGAAAGGGGTTCCGTTTGTTTGGTCTAATAAGCAGCAAGAGAGTTTCGAGGAGTTAAAAAGGATTTTAACGGAGGCTCCGGTATTGATTCAGCCGGAGGCTGGGAAGGAGTTCGTGATTTACTGTGATGCTTCACACACGGGACTAGGATGCGTGTTGATGCAAGGTGGAAAGGTTGTTGCGTACGCATCTCGGCAGTTAAGACCGCACGAAGGAAGTTATCCCACCCATGATTTGGAATTGGCGGCGGTGGTTTTTGCTTTGAAGATTTGGAGACATTATCTGTACGGGGAAAAATCTGTTATTTACACCGATCATAAGAGCTTAAAATACCTGTTGACCCAGAAGGAGTTGAATCTATGGCAAAGGAGGTGGATCGAGTTGTTAAAAGATTATGACTGCTCGATCGAGTACCATCCGGGTAAAGCTAACATGGTGGCGGATGCCTTGAGTTGTAACATCCCGGGTTAGGGGCTGTTTTGTTGTTGCATGACATTGCATGTGTCTAGTGTGCTGCGTGGCTATTTCTATGTTTTGGGGGCTTAATTGAAGTCTAAGTGTATGCCCGAGTGAATGGGAAAATTTTGATTTTTGGGTGTTAAGTCGTGAGGAGCCATTGGAGCTAGGGTATAAGAGTTTTATTTGGTGTTTTGTTGAACAAGAAAGGAGCTGGTGGAGTGGCAGGATAGGCGCCACTAAGGCTTGTGTGTGTGGCGTCATTTGCAGGAGGGAGAGATCTTGTGTTCAAGCTGCGGAGTGGCCACCTTTTGGCTTTCTTTTTGACGCCTAGGAAGGGAGAGTTTGTAGGCAGTTCAAACTCTACCATGGACTAGGTCAAAGTGTTCAAATGATGGGTGGAGAGTGAATTTAGGAATGAGACTTGTTCAAAGTGTTTTGAATGGATGGTTGTGAGCAAATATGGGTAGTGGCCGAATGTTGGGGTGTGTGTGGAGAGAGTGGCCGGTTTTGGCAAGGGGGATATGGGAGTGCCGAAATTCATTTTTGAATTTTAGTGCATATTCGGTCACTTTGTGTCAAGGAAAAATCCTCTCTTTTGTTAGCTAGCCGAATTTGTTTTCCAAGAGAATTCCTCCATCTTTCTTCCTGAAACCGAAAGATCAAACCTCCCTAAAGCTTGCCAAAATTGGTTTTGTGTGTTCTTTCAATATTGTTGATAGCTGAATGCCCTTCCATCTTTCTTCCTTTTCATTTGTGTTGAGCCGAAACCATTACCCTAGTGTTCTCATATTTTCTTTCTCCTATTAACACTTTGATAGCCGAAAGTTATCCCCTAAAACTTTTTCTTCATTTCTTCTTCTTTTAAGAACCGAAAGTACTTTCTTGTTCTTCTTCTTTTTCCCATTTCTATTGTTGGCCAAATATCAACCCCTCTCTTTTCATCTTTCTCTTGTATTTCTCCCTTTGTGTAAAGCCGAATTCTTTTCTTATTTTTTTCTAAGTGTTGACCGAATCTATCCCCTCTCCTGGTGGTTGTTGGCCGAATATTGGTTGGTGTTGGGTAAGTGCTTGGCCGAATGGCCATTCCTCCTCTCCCTTGTCTTCTATCGATTTGGGTTTGATTAAGGGCCGATTTCGGCATTGGGTGAAGGGTGTTAATCTCTTGTGTTTAATCGATTTTTTTATAGGACATTTGGATTTTGGGATACAATCAGGAGAAGCCTTCTCTTTCTGTTAAGCTGTTGGTAAGTGGTGGTAAGAACGAGTTCTTTTAGTATATTCTTTTAGTTTTCATTAAGTCAAGTTATTAAAGGATTAACCGTTGTCATTTGTTAGAGGGTGGCCGATTGGTAAGGGAACCATTGTTGGTTCGAGTTTGGTAGGAAACCAAACCATCTGCAAGGTAAGGGTTTAAGTGTTAACCCTCTTGTGTTATCTGATATCGCCGAATGGTATAGATGGCTAACCTATGTTTGGCCGATTATAGGAGCAGAGTAATCGAGGGATTTAGACCGGTTCTTTGGAGCTAAGGCTTTCGTGTTAGCAGGTGTGTAAACTAACACACTATACTTAGTAATATTGTTATTAAACCTGTTTGCCTATTAAGATCATGACAGTATGATGGATTATTGGATACCCAAACGGGGTATGTGTACGTATCCGGGTAAGTCTAATTTGTTACAAGTTCTATTATGGATACCTTGGGTATTATGATCTATGTTATGTATGCTATGAGATGTAGTGCTAGACATGTTGGCATGATATGCATGACTTGTATGATACGCATGATCACATGAGTTGGTATGTTGATGGGTGATATGAGAGGAGGGAGCAGTGATGATTTGTGCTGACGAGCACCAAAGTTTTTGGTAACACACTTTGTGACTTTGGGTCACCAAAGGCTTTGGTAGCACATTTGTGTCTTTGGGACACCGAGAGGTTGGGCACCTCATTGCGACTTGTCCCCGTGGTTAACACCACCGTGGGTTGGCCCCACTTTGAGATATGGGATCGTCACTAGTGATTGGGTATCACACGATGGGTTGGCCCCATCATCCGATTATTGTGACTACGGTCACCGCTGCTTTGGTAGCACATTTGTGTCTTTGGGACACCGGAGGTTGGGCACCTCATTGCGACTTGTCCACGTGGTTAACACCACCGTGTGGGTGGCCCCACATGAGATATGGGATCGTCTCGCTAGTGATTGGGTATCACACGATGGGTTGGCCCCATCATTGGATTTGTGACTTCGGTCACCAGTGCTTGGGTAGCACATTGTGTCTTTGGGACACCAGTGTTTTGGTAACACATTGTGACTATACGTCACCAGTGGTTTGGCACCACCAGTGGTTTGGTACCACACGGGGTAGAAAAGGCGATACGGATGGTTAGGATCGGGTTGCATTAATCATGTTGCTATGTATGATGTGTGTTAGCATGTTGTTTCATCAGGAGTGGGATTTATGCACTGAGTCATTCGACTCACCCTCTCCTTTGACATTTCAGTGACCCGTGAGACGCGACATGGAGCCTGGGGTGGACTCGGGTGCACATGCCATGCTTTAATAAAAGTCTTGCTCAGACTATTCACTTTGGGTACTTTAGCTTATTTATTTTTATTTGAGATTTAATTTGGATTTGTAAAAGGCCTTTTAAATTATGCTTTTTGATGGTTATGTTTTAATTAGATTCGCAACCTGCTTAACAAATAACTTGGTATGAAATTTTACTAAAATTTGGTAAGATAATGTTTTCAAAATTATCACGCAGTGTGTTTTAAACTATACCATCGGGTATCTCGCTATGTTTTGCTATACAGTAAACTCAAGTGATTTTCAAACCAAACTCGATATTCGACTAAGTCAGAAAGGTTTCAAAATAGCACTAAGAAACTATTGGAAATGCTAAATGAAATCAACTCGTTTTTTTACTATATACTTCGGATAAGTTTCCAAAATCTAATCAAACAGGCCTACTCAAATTTTCCTCAAGTTCACTATGTTTTCGCCCCGCTTTTAAACGAAAAATCTTATCTCTCGAAAACGCTTTCCCCAGTAGCATACCGTGATTCGGACGTGGTGTCCCGTCCGGGTTTGGGGTGTTACAATTGTGGTATCGAGCTAAGTTCAAAGGCTTCACTGTGGGCCCGAGGCCCAAAAGGTTTTCAAAAGATTGTTTTGTTAGTCTTTATTCTTAAAGTATGGTTTGAAAGGCATGGCACCGAGTCTCCAAACACTGGTTCGCCTGTAAGTACCGTACTATTGCTTGTGAATTGATTGGATGTGATATGATTTGATGAATAGCAATAGTATACTACTTTAGAGATTGAAACTGATAGGATTACGTGAACTCGCGAGAACAAACCCTCTTAAAATATTCATAAGACTTGCTTTTAAACAAGTGGAATAAATAATCGATGCATAAAAATTTTTAATCGATACGTAGGAAGATTAGTCATGAGCGCTAGAGGTGGGCGTGGTCGTGGACGAGGTCGTGGTAGGATGACGGTTTCGAGCCCGTAGGATCCGGTCGTGGTTCGAAAAATGAGATACCGATTCCGCCGCCACCGTGGAGGTGGTGAGTTCCAAGATCGACCGGGACGACGCAGCGGGTCACAGCGATCTTTGCCGCGAGTGTTAGAAAGGGTAGCGGAGTTGGTGGTGGCGCGGGAGTTAGAAATGCATTGCTTCTGAGCGACTTCGGGCCAATGGGGCCGAATTCTTCCGAGGTGTTTCTGGTGTTGCTCCCAAAGATCTTTGCTTGAATATTGGTTTGAGGCAACCGAGCGAATCATGGATGATCCGACTTGATCTGCTGAAGAGAAGTCGGGCGGGCATCGTGTCGCTTCTCCGGATGAGTCATATCGGTGGTGGCTCACGGTTCGAGACGAAGTGGCGCAGAGAGAGGATCTAACATGGGATTATTTCGTGGCTGCATATCAAAAGAAATACATCGGAGCTAGTTATATCGACTCCCAAATGAAAGGCTTTTACGAGGCTTGTTCGGGAGTAAATCATGGTCGAGCGAGTCGCAGGTGAGTTCCTGAATCTGAGTAGGTATGCCAGGGGCATTGTGGCCACTGAGCATGAGAGGTGTGTTCGTTTCGAGGATGGTCTGCGAGACGACTTGAGACTGCTGATTACTCCTCAGCAGGAGCGCGAGTTTGCTGTCTTAGTTGAGAAGGCTAAGGTGGCCGAGGGTGTTAAGGAGTCAGTGAGACAAGGCATGGACAGAAATAGGCATAAGAGGAGCTTTGGGTCTTCTGGATCGTCAGTAATCCGCAGAAGAGAGCTAGACCGAGTGGGCCGAACCACCGCTGCTAGGTTTGTTGCTTTGCTAGCGTGGACCGCCGCAGCGATGTGATCGATGTGGAAAATCTCATTGGGGTGGTTCTTTGGATGGAGGAAAAGGTCGCTTTCAGTGTGTGGTTCTCTGGAGCACCGTAAGGGACCGCTGCGTAGGTTGGCCGAGATTCGATCGAGAGTCGTGGCGTAATCAGTTCAGAGGTAATGGACCGCCACCGCAGAGGGGCCGTGGTAATGGCAGAGGTGGTAATGGTTCTAGTTGGGGCCGTGGAGCACCGGGCAGAGGTGCGGCTAGTTCTGATGCTAGACAACCTGGATTAGTGTATGCTGCGAGGCGCCGAGAGGAGGGCGACGCACCGGACGTCATAACCGGTACGTTTTTGATTTTTGGTTCTCCTTATACTGCTTTGATTGATGTGGGTTCAACGCACTCTTATGTTGCCAGTAGCATAGTAGAGACCATGGATTTAGACTCTGAGATATCTTCTAGGCAGATGACTGTGATTAGCCCTCTAGGTCACTCTGTAGTAGTAGATAAACTGTTTAGAGAGGTACCCTTAGAACTCCAAGGGGTAGTGTTCGCTGCTGATCTGATGGAACTGCCGTTTGGGGAGTTCGATCTGATTCTTGGGATGGATTGGTTGGTCAAGTATCAGGCGAGGTTGGATTGCGCGGCCAAGCGCATGGTTCTTAAGACGGTTGAGGGTGATGAGGTGGCTATGATAGGTAGTAGGAGGGATTACTTATCAAATGTGGTATCTGCTCTGAAGCGCGCAGAAGATGGTCGAGAAAGGCCGTGAAGCGTATGTAGTTCATGTGCATGCGTTGGAGGCTAAGGAGTCTCGCTGTGGAGAAGGTTCGCACTGTTAAGGAGTTTGCTGATGTTTTCCGAGGAGCTTCGGTGTTTGCCGCCGATCGCGAGGTGGAGTTCGGGATTGATCTGTTACCCTTAATCTGCGCCGGTGTCTATTGCTCCGTATAGGATGGCGCCAAAGGAATTGGTGGAGCTTAAGGCTCGAGATCCGGGAGTTATTGGATCGAGGTTTTATTAGGCCTAGTGTTTCGCCGTGGGTGCGCCGGTACTCTTTGTCAAGAAGAAAGATGGCACGATGCGGATGTGTATAGACTACCGCCAGATTGAACAAGGCGGCGATTAAAAACAAGTATCCGCTGCCACGGATAGATGACTTGTTTGATCACCGGCGGTGCTGCGGTATTTTGAAGATCGACTTGAGATCCGGGTATCACCGATTAAAGGTTAAGGAGGCGATATCCATAAAACAAATAAGCCGACTCGGTATGGGCACTACGAATTTACGTAATGCCGTCGGGTTGACTAACGCACCGCAGGCGGCTTATGGATATGATGAATAGGGTGTTTCAAAGATGATCTGGATCGGTTCATCGTGGTTTTCATAGACGACATCTTAGTGTACTCAAGGACGAGAGGAAGAGCATGATAAGCATTTGCGAGTGGTGTTGCGATTTTGAGGAAAAGCAACTCTATGCTAAGTTCGATGAGTGCGAGTTTTGGCTTAGAAGTGACTTTCTTGGGTCATGTAGTGTCGGTGAGGGGATTCGAGTAGATCCTCGTAAGATTGAGGCGATTTTGGATTGGAAGCCGCCTAAGTCGATGGGTCGAGATTCGGAGTTTTCTGGTTTGGCCGGATACTACCGAGGTTTGTTGAGGGTTTTTCGTTGATAGCAGCGCCGATGACCAAGTTGCTGAGGAAAGAAGTTCCGTTTGTATGGACTGAGAAGCAGCAGGAAAGCTTCGATAAGTTAAAGAAGATTTTGACCGAGGCTCGGTTTTAATTCAACTTTGAGGTCGGTAAGGAATTCACGCCTATTGCGATGCATCACATACGGGCTTGGGTTGTGTGTCGATGCAAGAAGGTAAGGTTGTGGCTTACGCTTCTCGCACCGAGGCCACATGAGGTCAATATCCGACGCACGATTTGGAGCTAGCAAACGTAGTCTTCGCTTTAAAAATTTGGAGGCACTACTTGTATGCGGAGAGAGATCGATAGTCTACACAGATCATAAGAGTCCGAAGTATCTACCGACTCGAAAGGATTTGAATTTGAGGCGCATGAGATGGGTTGAGTTGTTGAAAGATTACGACCGCTCGATTGAGTATCATCCGGCAAGGCTAACGTGTGTTGGCGACGCGTTGAGCCGCAAGGTTGTTTCGAGTTAAGAGCATTGTTTGCCCATTTGAGTTTGTATGACGACGACGGAGTATTCTCGCGAGTTGCGTGTTAAGCCTACTTGGGTTGAGCGGATCGAGAGAAACAATTAGAGGATGTGATTCTAAGTGCGCGAAGGTTGCAAGTGCGAGAATGGTGGTGCGGATGGTTACTGACCTATCTAGTGACGAGGTTCCGTGTTTTTTGAGGTAAGGCTTGTATGCCTAAAGATGTTGAGTGAGGCGAAGATTCTTCGGGACGCACATAGCGATCCTTATGCTATGCACCGGAGGTAGTAAGATGTATAGGGATCTTAGAGAGCGCTTTTGGTGGCACGGCTTGAAGAAAGAGGTGATGTGAGTTTGTTGGGAAGTGTCCGACTTGTCGGTGAGTCAAGGCTGAACATCGATTGCCGTCGGGTTTGCTTCACCTGTGAAGATTCCTCGATGGAAGTGGGAAAGGATAACCATGGATTTCGTCGATGGGTTACCGCTTCGCCAAGCAAGAAAGATTCGATTTGGGTAGTGGTGGATCGATCGACTAAATCAGCTCACTTTATTCCGGTGAGGGTGACTACTCACTTGAAGCTAGCGGTCAGTATGTGTCGAGAGATAGTGAGGTTGCACGTTGTGCGATTTCGATAATCTCGGATAGGGATCCTAGATTCACGTCAAGGTTACGGAAAGCACCGCATCGGGCTCGGGTACTCGTTTGGATTTCAAAGACGGCTTTTCACCCGCAATCGACGGTCAATCGAAAGGGTTATTCAGGTCTTAGAGGATATCTTTGAGAGGTTGTATCTTGGATTTCGAGAGGTAGTTGGGAGGAGTTTCTACCATTAGCCGAGTTTGCCTACAACAACGATTACCAAGCGAGCATTAAGATGGCACCGTATGAGGCGTTGTATGGTAGGAAATGTCGCTCACCTACGTGTTGGACGGAGTTGGGTGAACGTCGATTGTTGGGACCCGAATTGGTTGCTTTGAGACCGAAGACAAGGTTAAGTTGATTCAGTCTCGATTGAAGGAAGTTTTGGACCGGCAGAAGTCTTATGCCGATCTTAAGCGGAGAGATATAGAGTTCATTTGTAGGGATCGAGTTTTCTGAAGGTCTCACCTTGGAAAAAGGTGTTGAGATTCGGGAAGAAAGGCAAGCTAAGTCCGAGGTTCATTGGGCGTATAAGGTTACGAGACGAGTTGGACCAGATGGCGTATCGGCTTGAGTTGCCGCCAGAGCTTAGTCGATTCACGACGTATTCCACGCTTCGATGCTTCGACGTTATCGCTCGGATCCGTCGCATGTGGTAGCGATGGAAGAGATCGAGGTAAATCCAGATTTGACCATGGAGGAGGAACCCGTGCGCATTCTTGATCGAGATGTGAAGGTTCTGCGTAAGAAGTCTGTGCCTTTGGTTAAGGTTCTTTGGCGGAATCATGGCATAGAAAAAGCTACGTGGGAACCCGAGGATATGATGAGACAAAAATACCCGCAACTCTTACGATCGTAATTTCGAGGTCGAAATTATTTTAAGGGGTAGAACCGTAACATCCCGGTTAGGGGGTCTGTTTTGTTGTTGCATGACATTGCATGTGTCTAGTGTCTTTGCGTGGCTATTTCTATGTTTTGGGGCTTAATTGAAGTCTAAGTGTATGCACGAGTGAATGGGAAAATTTTGATTTTTGGGTGTTAAGTCGGGGAGCCGTTGGAGCTAGGGTATAAGAGTTTTATTTGGTGTTTTGTTGAACAAGAAAGGAGCTGGTGGAGTGGCGGGATAGGCGCCACTAAGGCTTGTGTGTGTGGCGTCATTTGCGGGAGGGAGAGATCTTGTGTTCAAGGCTGCGGAGTGGCCACCTTTTGGCTTTCTTTTGACGCCTAGGAAGGGAGAGTTTGTAGGCGCTTCAAACTCGCCATGGACTAGGTCAAAGTGTTCAAATGATGGGTGGAGAGTGAATTTAGGAAGGAGACTTGTTCAAAGTGTTTTGAATGGATGGTTGTGAGCAAATATGGGTAGTGGCCGAATGTTGGGGTGTGTGTGGAGAGAGTGGCGGGTTTTGGCAAGGGGATATGGGAGTGCCGAAATTCATTTTTGAATTTTAGTGCATATTCGGTCACTTTGTGTCAAGCAAAAATCCTCTCTTTTGTTAGCTAGCCGAATTTGTTTTCCAAGAGAATTCCTCCATCTTTCTTCCTGAAACCGAAAGATCAAACCTCCTAAAGCTTGCCAAAATTGGTTTTGTGTGTTCTTTCAATATTGTTGATAGTGAATGCCCTTCCATCTTTCTTCCTTTTCATTTGTGTTGAGCCGAAACCATTACCCTAGTGTTCTCATATTTTCTTTCTCCTATTAACACTTTGATAGCCGAAAGTTATCCCCCAAAACTTTTTCTTCATTTCTTCTTCTTTTAAGAACCGAAAGTACTTTCTTGTTCTTCTTCTTTTTCCCATTTCTATTGTTGGCCAAATATCAACCCCTCTCTTTTCATCTTTCTCTTGTATTTCTCCCTTTGTGTAAAGCCGAATTCTTTTCTTATTTTTTTTTCTAAGTGTTGACCGAATCTATCCCCTCTCCTGGTGGTTGTTGGCCGAATATTGGTTGGTGTTGGGTAAGTGCTTGGCCGAATGGCCATTCCTCCTCTCCTTTGTCTTCTATCGATTTGGGTTTGATTAAGGGCCGATTTTGGCATTGGGTGAAGGGTGTTAATCTCTTGTGTTTAATCGATTTTTTTATAGGACATTTGGATTTTGGGATACAATCAGGAGAAGCCTTCTCTTTCTGTTAAGCTGTTGGTAAGTGGTGGTAAGAACGAGTTCTTTTAGTATATTCTTTTAGTTTTCATTAAGTCAAGTTATTAAAGGATTAACCGTTGTCATTTGTTAGAGGGTGGCCGATTGGTAAGGGAACCATTGTTGGTTCGAGTTTGGTAGGAAACCAAACCATCTGCAAGGTAAGGGTTTAAGTGTTAACCCTCTTGTGTTATCTGATATCGCCGAATGGTATAGATGGCTAACCTATGTTTGGCCGATTATAGGAGCAGAGTAATCGAGGGATTTAGACCGGTTCTTTGGAGCTAAGGCTTTTGTGTTAGCAGTGTGTAAACTAACACACTATACTTAGTAATATTGTTATTAAACCCCGTTTGCCTATTAAGATCATGACAGTATGATGGATTATTGGATACCCAAACGGGGTATGTGTACGTATCCGGGTAAGTCTAATTTGTTACAAGTTCTATTATGGATACCTTGGGTATTATGATCTATGTTATGTATGCTATGAGATGTAGTGCTAGACATGTTGGCATGATATGCATGACTTGTATGATACGCATGATCACATGAGTTGGTATGTTGATGGGTGATATGAGAGGAGGGAGCAGTGATGATTTGTGCTGACGAGCACCAGTGTTTTAGTAACACACTTTGTGACTTTGGGTCACCAGGTGCTTTGGTAGCACATTTGTGTCTTTGGGACACCGGAGGTTGGGCACCTCATTGCGACTTGTCCTCGTGGTTAACACCACCGTGGGTTGGCCCCACTTTGAGATATGGGATCGTCGCTAGTGATTGGGTATCACACGATGGGTTGGCCCCATCATCCGATTATTGTGACTACGGTCACGGTGCTTTGGTAGCACATTTGTGTCTTTGGGACACCGGAGGTTGGGCACCTCATTGCGACTTGTCCCTGTGGTTAACACCACCGTGGGTTGGCCCCACATGAGATATGGGATCGTCTGCTAGTGATTGGGTATCACACGATGGGTTGGCCCCATCATTGGATTTGTGACTTCGGTCACCAGTGCTTGGGTAGCACATTGTGTCTTTGGGACACCAGTGTTTTGGTAACACATTGTGACTATACGTCACCAAGTGGTTTGGCACCACCGGTGGTTTGGTACCACCACGGGTAGAAAAGGCGATACGGATGGTTAGGATCGGGTTGCATTAATCATGTTGCTATGTATGATGTGTGTTAGCATGTTGTTTCATCAGGAGTGGGATTTATGCACTGAGTCATTCGACTCACCCTCTCCTTTGACATTTCAGGTGACCCGTGAGCGCGGACATGGAGCAGGGTGGACTCGGGTGCACATGCCATGCTTTAATAAAAGTCTTGCTCGGACTATTCACTTTAGGTACTTTAGCTTATTTATTTTTATTTGAGATTTAATTTGGATTTGTAAAAGGCCTTTTAAATTATGCTTTTGATGGTTATGTTTTAATTAGATTCGCAACTGCTTAACAAATAACTTGGTATGAAATTTTACTAAAATTTGGTAAGATAATGTTTTCAAAATTATCACGCAGTGATGTGTTTTAAACTATACCATCGGGTATCTCGCTATGTTTTGCTATACTGATGAAACTCAAGTGATTTTCAAACCAAACTCGATATTCGACTAAGTCGAAAAGTTTTCAAAATAGCACTAAGAAACTATTGGAAATGCTAAATGAAATCAACTCGTTTTTTTACTATATACTTCGGATAAGTTTCCAAAATCTAATCAAACAGGCCTACTCAAATTTTCCTCAAGTTCACTATGTTTTCGCCCCGCTTTTAAACGAAAAATCTTATCTCTCGAAAACGTTTTCCCCGTAGCATACCAGATTCGGACGTGGTGTCCTGTCCGGGTTTGGGGTGTTACATGAGTCGTAAAGTAATCTCTAACTTGAGAGCAATGTTTGCTCACCTTAGTTTATACGATGATGGGATTTTATTAGCTGAACTCCAAGTGAAACCCTCTTGGGTCAGTCAGGTTAAGGAGAAACATCAGACTGACGAGTTGCTAAAGGAGAAGTTTCCGGTAGGACCAAGTGAAGGATCAACGTAATGTAGTGTGAATGAGGAAGGGCTATTATGTTTTCAAGGGAGAGTGTGTATGCCGAAAGATCCTGAGTTGAGGCATAAGATTTTGCAAGAACTGCATGGTAGTCCATACGCTATGCATCCTGGAGGAAGTAAGATGTATCGAGATTTGCGAGATTAGTTCTGGTGGCCGGGTTTGAAACGAGAGGTGATCGAATTTGTGGGGAAGTGTTTAACTCATCAAGTAAAAAGCGTAACATCGATTACCATTAGGGTTGTTGCAAAATGGTGAATATTCCACAATGGAAGTGGGAAAGGATCACAATGGACTTTGTTAGTGGGCTACCCCTCACGCCTACTAAGAAAGATTCGGTCTGGGTGATTGTTGACCGCTTGACGAAGTCTGCTAATTTCATACCAATACGTGTCGATTACTCTCTGCAGAAAATGGCTAAGCTATACATAGAGGAGGTAGTGAGGTTGCATGGGGTACCAGTATCAATCATATCGGACAGGGACCCTAGGTTCACCTCACGATTTTAGAAGGCGTTGCATCAAGCGTTGGGTGCGGTTGAATTTCAAGACGGCGTTTCATCCTCGAGGCACTGACGATCGAGCGGGTAATTCAGATCTTGGAGGAAAAGTTAAGAGGATGTGTCATTGACTTCAGGGGTAGTTGGGAAGAGTTCTTACCGTTGGAGGAGTTTGCGTACAATAATAGCTACCAGTCAAGTATTCAGATGGCGCCCTATGAAGCATTGTACGGGCAGAGGTGTCGTACACCAACCTGTTGGACGAAATTAGGAGAACGTCAAATTTGGTCCGGAGTTGGTTATCGAGACAGAGGAGAAGGTTGAGGTAATTCGGGCTTGACTGAAGGAAGCGTCAGATAGACAAAAGTCCTATGCTGACCTGAAGCGTAAGGACATAGAATTTACAGTGGGTGACAAGGTGTTCTTGAAGGTGTCGCCATGGAAGAAAGTACTGAGGTTCGGACGGAAAGGTAAATTAAGTCCAAAATTTATCGGACCTTATCGGGTGTTGAAACGAGTGGGACCAGTAGCTTATCAGCTAGAGTTACCTTCTGAGCTAAGGCAGATTCACAATGTATTCCACGTCTCTATGTTAAGATGTTATCGTTCGGATCCATCTCATGTGGTGCCTGTGGAAGAAATCAAAGTAAGACCCGACTTATCCTTTGAGGAAGAACCCGTGGAAATCTTAGATCATGATGTCAAAGTATTACGGAGAAAGACGGTTCCGTTGGCTAAGGTTCTGTGGCGAAATCACGGTTCTGAGGAGGCTACTTGGGAACCAGAGGAGACGATGCGACAGCAATACCAGCATCTATTCTGATCAGGTAATTTCGAGGCCAAAATTTCTTTAAGGGGGTAGAACTGTAACATCCTGAATTGATGGGCCTTTGCGTTTAATGTGCTGAGATGTTTATGTTACGCCTAATGTGTTAATTTGAGTGTTTAAGGGTTTGGTGGGCTCGGGGTTGGGCCGAGCCCTTAGTCAAATTTATTTGTTTGGACACTCTAGTCGAAAGCCTGACAAGATAGGGCTTAAAGATATTATCTGTGGTTATAAGACACAAATGGGCTTGTAGCCCAGTGGCAAAGTGGCACCACATAGAGAGCAGTGAGGTGGCGTCAACTGGGGAGGCCCAAATTCAAGTTGCATGAAGCCCAATTCTTTTAATTAAATTTTAGCTAATTTTTAGCATTTAAATGAATAGAGAGGGACAGAAATAAGGCTTAAAAATAGGAAGAGTTACTCGAGTGGATAATGCTGATAATATGGCAGATAAAGGAAGGAAGAGGTGGTGTTATTTAGGCCTCTTTCAGAGGTATGAGAAGATAAAGATAAGGGAGAAAGGGTAGGAGTTATCTGCTGATCAACAGTGGTGGCCGAATTTCCACCTCTTGAAGGGGGGGAGAAATTGGTTTGTTATACCATAGGGGGTGCCAAAATTTCCCTTATTAGTTGATCAATTTTAAGTTATCAAAAGGGGCATTTTCGGGTTTTAGGAAGTAGGTGCGAAATTTTGTGTTTAAGTGGGGGAATATCTTTTTATTTTCGGCATTAGGGTTTTATACTTCCATTCTCTTCTTCAACTCCGGCATTTGGGTTTTTCTCTCATTCTCTGCTTAAGCCGAAATCCCTAATCCTATTCTCTCATCTCCACTTTTAGGCAAAAGACGAAACTCCATTATTTTCTCTTCTTTCATCTCCATAGCCGAATACCCTTGTCTATTCCTTTCTCTTTGCCGATTTCTTCATCAAAGCCGAATCTTCATAGATCTCTTGAGATCATCTTTTCTTTTTGATCTTCTCAAAAGCCGAAATTCTCTAGGAGTTGCCGAAATCCCTGTGTTAAGGTAAGCGCCGAATTCCTCCTTCACTTCTTCTCTTTCAATTTTTGGAGGCCAAAGCCGAAAGGCTAATTGATGTGGCAAGGTTATCCCTTGAGTAACGTTTTGATTGTTCTTGTCTTCACATCTTGGGGCGACATTTTGGGAAATCGGAGTAGATCGAATCATTTAGATTCCAAAAGCCGGAAATCACTAGTCTCTGAACCTCATATATCTCTTTTCGGGATTTTAAGGTAAGGGGATCTCTTTAAATTCTCGTTAGATTCGCTATCGTAATTGTGATCTTAACCATATGTTATGATGGTAGCAACTGATAAGGTCTTTTGATGGAATCAAATGTCGATTAGGCGAAGGAGGGGATTGGACCCGTAAATCCAACCCCTAAGTTTAAGAAACGAACGGTGTTAGCAGTTCGGGATTTGCCACCGAGTTGTGGACCGGCTTCAGAACAAAACCAAAGGCAGTTAGCAGTCGTATCGGCTACCGATAGTGTTGACATAGAAAGTATCATCTTGACTGGAATCAGGTGTGTAGATCTATATCACACTAATTAATCTGTACTATATATGTTATGGGCTAAAAGCTGGAAAAAGGTCAGTATGGATGTCGTATTACCGAAAAAGGGTAGGCAAGGGATGCCAGTGCGTAAGCATAGAAACTTCTCTATGTGTATCGATGTATGTGATAGATCGTGATCTTTTAGGTTGTATATTATTTTGCTTCGCATGGATGTATGCATGGGATGGGGTTGATATGATGAAGGGAAGAGCATGTTAAAAGGTCACCTAGTGATCGGTGGTTAAACGACGATATGTACACTTAGGTCACAATAGTGATCGGTGGCTCTGCCACACTTGATTATAAGGTCACCACAGTGATCGGTGGCTCGCCCACGGTGGATTATAAGGTCACATGGTGATCGGCATTATAACCGATGACATGACTGCCGATATGGTGTGTAGCGGTTGGTGGGTTGATTGTAGAAATCCCGAGGTGTGATGGCTGATGCACGGGCCGGTGTGTAGAGGGTGGACTTTTAGGTTGGGTTGGGCCATACACAAAGATGTGATTATTTTGTTTCCATTGTGTATGGGCCAAGGCCCATAATGTGTTTGTGGGCCTCAAGCCTTTTATGTGTTTTCGGGATTTGCACACTGAGTCTTGGTGACTCACCCCTTTATTTTTCCCTGACTTTTCAGATGAGCAGCAAATCGTAGACATGGGAGCCGAGGCGGACTCGAGGGGCCATCAAGTCTTATATTTTCATAAACTATTTTCAGTTTTCCTTTGAGTTTTCAATTTTTGGACTATTTATGTAATAAGGCTCCATAGCTTAGGTTCAGATTATAATTGTTAATGTCTTTATTCTATTCTTTTTTTTAAATTTAACTTTATGTTCAAAGACTTATCTATAAGAAGTAATAATATGGGATTTTCAAACACGTTCAAAGAAAAAGCAAAGGTTTTCTTCAAATATCACTTATTTTAGCGAATACCTAAATAAACAAACTGAATTTCCAAAAATCATCCAAGTGAAGTTTTTAACGTTAAACCCCGTAGCATACCAGATTTGGTCGTAATGTTTGGGCCGGGTTTGGGGTGTTACATTACATGAATTGAAACTTTGAAACTAATAATACGAGCTTCTTCTTCAATAAATAGACGTTAACTGTACAAGCTCGCTTTTCATCATACTAATACTGAATATACTTCGATTTTTTTAAGAACAAATAATTAAATATTTACAATAATAAGAAAGTACTTTAACAACTAAAATATAGAACATAGTTAGGCAACTGCTTAAAATCAAATCTCGACAAAAAGGGTAGTAAAAAAGGATGGTGATAACAAATAAAAAGGGTTTTGGGTTAATATTAGCGGGTAAGTTAATAAATAGGGTTGTTAGGATCAAAGGGGTTCACTAGGGGTTAAGTATGAAGGTAGGCTTTTTATGGAGTAAGTGCGTTAAATCCTAGGTGCCTTTACCATTTCTGTATATCAAATCAAAGATGTGGTCTCAACATGTATAATCGATGCAAGTTCTAGAATAACAAATCAATGTTGACACACTCATAATCAAAAAGTGAACAAGAAAAAGGATATATGCTCTTATAAGGCTCAAAATCTCACAAAAAATTATGGGTATTTTGATATCAACCTCGTAAATTTCAAATTTCAAAGTAATATTCAAATTCAGGTTAACAACCTAGAAAAAAATTTTAATACCGAAAAATAGACTTATCATGCTTGATTCTCTAGTATCTTAGAATTTAATTATCAATGCACAATTATCAATGACTTAATCTAAAACATGTCAATAAAAATCATCAATCATGGGAATTTCATTCTAATGATAATATGAGAAATTTACTTTAAGACAAGGCATAATTCAGGGATTTGAGCACAATGCAAAAAGTTTGGCACCTAATTTCAGGAATTTGAGAATAATGAAAAAAAGTTAGGCACCTTTTTAGGTTGTTCACCCCCTCACACTTAAGATGTACATTGCCCTCAATGTACAAAGATATATATATAGACAATAATAATAATAAAATCATAAGATATGGGGAGAAGTGAAACTTCCTGAATTATGGATGAAATCCTTGGAGGATATGGAAAATACGTTGGAATTTCAGCCCGAGCTGGATTTGGCAGTGGTCATGGTGTGGTGGTTTCCCACTATTGCTGCGCTAGATGAAGAAATTGGGTAGCTCATGGAGGATTAGCCAGGAATTATTAAGACACATTTAAAATAAACTAAATATATAATTAAAGACAAGAAAGATAAAGAGAAAGAAAACAGAAAGTAAAATAAAATTAAAAGAAAAGATGGATGGACTGAGGGGTCCTTATTGTTGGATGGTTCGTGAGGTGGGTGTGACCTCTAAGGTCATGCGGTGGAGTCTTTGGCGGTGGCGGAAGTGGCGTGATTCCCAAGCAGCCTGAAGAACCTGACACTAAGACACTAAATTAAAATAAACTAAATTAAGCATAAGATAGTCAAAGAGAAGGAAAATAAAGGAGAAGATAAAAGAAAAAGGAAAAATAAATGGTCTCAAAGACCCTTGGCTTGGCGAGTGATTGAAGCGGCCGGCATGAACTTATATAGATTGGTCTCCTTGAGGAGACTGTGCTTGATTCCTTCCGCTTCTTCGGCATTTGGTGTAGCTCAAGGGTTTTGGGAATGTATTGGAGAAGAAAAGTAGGGAGAGGGTTGAGAAAGAAAAGAAAAACTAAATGGGCTGAATGGGTGAGAAGAGGGAGGGGTGGGTGGTTTAAATAGAATTCTCAAGTTAGGTACATACCCACGCCCGTGTACCATGGGCGTGTTAATTCACACGGCTGCCTCGTACGGCCGTGTTATGCATCGTATCGTTTCTCCCACACCCATGTTCTGATTGCCACGCCCGTTGGTAATAAGTCAGTGTCGTCCACGGCCGCGTCGCACGACCGTGGCATTTTGTCGGTGCCCGTGAGGTAATGGTTAGAGTCCATGACTCTGAAGATTTGATTCTTTTAGACTTGTACCTCTTCTGCCATTGTCAGTATGAAGATTTTGTACCTCCACACGGCCGCGGCCATGTGCAAGGCCGTGTGGGCTGGAAATCTGCACTTTTGGTTAGTTTAAAACTAGGTGTTTAAGACTAAGAGAATAGAAGAAAATAAAATGAAAACAAATACGAAAGTAATTAGGGTTAGTGCTCGGGTTGCCTCCCGAGAAGCGCTCGTTTAAAGTCTTAAGCTAGACTTTCCTCGTATTCGCAACAAACCAGGGTGGTTTAAAAATTTGAATATCTTCCCTCATGCTATCAGTTCTATTCCTTGATAAAGTTTAAGTCGAGAAGCGTTTATATTGAAAGTACCAAAAATAAGATTACTTACCTCGACTGTTCCGTATGGGAAAACACTGGTTACCCTAAACGGTATTTCTTTGTTTGTGTTAGGGTCAGGAGGAGATGTTCGAGGGTCTATTTTTTCTATCAATACCTGATCTCCGATTTTGAACTTGTTTGCTTCGTGGAGTGGCTCTAGTTCTGCTTCGTGTATTCCTAATTTTTCATTGAAATGCGTCTTCCACTCGTCTAGATCATCGATCTGAATCCCTTGTTATTTGTGTGTTATTTCTTTGTTGGCACATGGTATAGAATCGGGTTGATTGTATTCTTTCCCAGTGTTTCTGAAAAGAAGGGTTAACCGAATGGTTATCAATAGAATTTGTTTTCTCACCTGGATTACTCGATGTTCTAGCCGAGTCAAGAGCTTGGAGAGTGACTGTCTCATTACCTACACGAAGTATTAGTTCTCCTGCATCAATGTCGATTTTAGTTCTACCAGTTGCTAAGAATGGTCTTCCTAAAATTAAGGGAATCGAATTATCCTCACCCATTTCTAAGACAACAAAATCTACTGGGACAACGAATTTATCAATTTTTACAAGAACATCTTCGATAATACCCCTAGGATTCTAACAGTTTTATCAGCTAGTTGAATGCTCATCCTAGTTTGTTTGGGTTTCCCTAGACCTAGTTGTTTAAACAATTTATAAGGCATGACATTTATGCTTGCCCCTAAATCAGCTAACGCATTATCAATAGGTAAACTACCAATTAAACATGAAATCGTAAAACTCCCTGGATCTTTTAATTTCCGTGGTAGTTTATTTTGCAAGATTACCGAGCACATTGCGTTTAGTTCCACGTGTGATGCCTTGTCTATCCTTCGCTTGTTCGTCAAAAGCTCTTTTAAAAATTTTCTAGAATCTGGTATCTGTGAAAGAGCTTCAAGTAACGGTAAGTTTATATGTAATTTCTTTAAAAGTTTAAGAAACTTACCGAACTGTTCCTCTGTATTGTCTCCCTTCATCGCTTCGGGATAAGGAATGCGAGGTTGGTACTTTTTGATTACCGGTTTTGGCTTATTATTACTTACCTCAACCTTATCTTATTTGACAACATTCTCTTGCCTTGAATTGGGATCGTCTAACCCTTCACTTTCTTGAGCTGTTATGGCTTGAATTTGCTCCTTTGGGTTAATCTCAGTATTGCTTGGTAGACGCCCTTGCGGTCGTTCGGAAATTAACTTTGCAAGTTGCCCAACTGTCTTAGTAAGTTCCCCGACTTGATTTTCGATCCCCTTAATTGATGCTTGTTGATTCTTAAGGGTGGTTTCAGTGTCTTGGAGACGGTTATCTGTGGCTGCCATGAATTTTGTCAGCATCTTTTCAAGGTTCGGCCTCTTTTCCTGTGGATAGAGCTGATTTTGGAAATTTTGAGGAGGTTGTTGTCTTTGATTTCCTTGATTTCCTTGACCTCCCCATGAAAAATTTGGGTGGTTCCTTCAACCTGGATTATAATTATTACTATAAGAGTTATTATTAGATCTCAAAATTATTACCTATATAGTTCATCTGCTCGCTTTACGTGCTGGTTGGTAGGGTGGGTACTCGTGATTCGCCACGCCTCTTGCGTCGCACTTGCATTCTTGGATGTACTGCGAAGAACACAAACTATCAAGCTTTTTATTCATAATATCTACCTGTGTTGATAGCATGGTTACTGCGTCGAGGTTGAAAACTCTGGCTGATTTTGTTGGTTTTGTCCTTGTAACTCCGCCACCGATAGTTATTCGGTGACATCTCTTCAATAAACTCGTAGGTCGCTCAGGAGTTCTATTGTTCGGGGTTCCACCGCATGGTGAATCAATTAGTTGCCTCGTTGAGGGGTTTACACCGTTATAGAAAGTTTGGACTTGGAGCCACAAGGGTAGACCATGGTGCGGACACCTTCTCAAGAGATCCTTGTATCTCTCCCATGCGTCGTATAATGTCTCTAAATCCATCTACACAAAAGAAGAGATATCATTCCGTAATTTGGCCGTTTTGGCCGGTGGGAAATATTTTAATAAAAAAATTTCGGTCATTTGATCCTATGTAGTGATTGACCATCGTGGTAACGAGTTTAACCACTATTTGGCTTTATTCCTTAATGAAAAGGGAAATAACCGAAGACGGATGGCATCACCAGAAATGCCATTTATTTTGAAGGCATCACGAACTCTAAAAATTAGCTATATGAGTATTTGGGTCTTCGATCCGTAAAACCATCAAATTAAACAAATTGTTGAATCATTTGTATAGTGTTAGGCTTTAATTCAAAATTATTAGCAGCTATAGCAGGCCTAACTATACTTGATTCTGCTCCTGTTAAATGAGGTTTAGCTTAATCATACATAGTACGCGGAGCATTATTTTCTGCCACATCTTGTGGTGGTGGATTATTCTCGTCGATCCCTTCAGTAGGATTGGATCTGCCTTGTCACTCTTTTTCTGTGTAATTTAGGGTTTGCCTAATTTCTCTGCGATTCCTGCGAGCGGTAGCTTTAATATCACTGTCGTATACTAGTGGTCCTCTCGGGTTCCTTCTAGTCATAAACTAGAGGTACCTGCTAGGAAAAGAAAGAAAGAAAAATTTAGCAAAGTTAAAAACAAAACAAAAATAAAAATAAGAATAAAAATAAAAGTAAACTGCAGAAAATAATGGCTAAAGTAATAAAAATAGAGCTTTCTTAATATTTTAGTTCCCCGGCAACGGCGCTAAAAACTTGATCGTTGTTTTCGCAATGTCAAAGTCTTAAAATTTATAAAAAGAATGATCGAACCTGGAAACTAACTATGACAACGATTTGAGGCAAGCGCACCTATCGAACAGTAGTATTGCTTAGGCAAGACCGGATTGTCGAACCCAAAGGAACCAAAAGTACTAATACTAACTTTCTTTTTATTATCTAACCTAAAATAAGTGAAGTTGTTATTTAATCTAAATTTAACTAACTACTAAGCTAAAGACGCAAAGACAAAAAGAATGAATTGGGGAAATACTGTTGGAAAAACTCAGTTGATTAAGATGATACCCTTAGGAAGAATACACCTAGACTTCACTTGTTAACTAACTCTGAACCAGACGATTTATTCACTTGACTTGATCTGTAAGACTCCCTAATGTATATTAAACCCTCTCTCGAAGCGAATAACGTCTAACCCTAGGTTGATTAATTGAAATCTCTTTCTAATTAAAACCCCTAGAATTGCATTAACTCGATCTATGGACTCCCATATTAGGTTTCACCCTAATCCGAAAAAATCTCGTCACCCTATCTCTAGGCGCGCGATCAACTCCACTTAATTATGCTAGATCTACTCTTAAGCAGGGACTTTTGCTCCTCCACCTAAGCACATCAAACTTGAATCAATATCCTGGAAATATCAACACAAGAATTAAGAACACATAATTAAGAACAAGTCAAATATTTATCATATAGTTCAGCAAACGATAACAAGATTCATCTAAGTTTCATCCCCTTCAGGTATCTGAAGGGTTTAGTTCATAATAATAAAAGAAAATATCTCAGAAGAAAAGATAAAACAAAACATAAGAAATCCCTAAAACCCCCAGAAGGAATTGAAGGAGAGATCCGCCGTCTTGAGTAGAAATCCGACTTCTTGAGATGGATCAACTGGCTATCTTCGAGTGTTTCCCACAAATCTGACCTTTTCGGCTCAGCTCCTTGGCCTAGCTCACCGCCCCCCTCTAGGTTATACTTAGGGTGTTTATATAGGCTTTTGAAATAGGTTTCTTTGCCCCTAAGTATCCTTTTCCGAGTGAAATTGCTCTTCTCTACGGTAGGGACACGGCCATGGCACACGCCCGTGTGAATCGTCTTTAGACCGTGTTCAGAATTTTTATGAGGGGACACGCCCGTGTAAATCGTGATCAGGCTGTGTTCTAGTCTATCAGGGAGACACGGCCGTGTTGGCTCAAGTCGAGGCCGTGTTGATTTTCACTTTGGCCCAATTTGGTTCGTTTTAAGCCCGTTTCTCATTCTTTCCATCCTCCTGTGCTTTCCTGAGTATAAAACTTGAAAAGAAAGGATTAAGAGCACCTTTTTACATAAATCAAGGGATAAATCATCCAAAAGTATGCTAAATGTGGGATTAAAATATGTTACTTTTACGGTTTATCATTTTTGTTTTCACCATTCCTTTTTACTACCCTTATATCGAGATTTGATTTGATCGATTACCTATTGATTCCAATAGTAAACTCATCATTTATTATGTGTACTTGATTTGTTCTTAAAAAAAATCGAAGTATATTCATTATTAGTTCTGTGATTAAGTGAGCTTATACATCTAAATTCCAATCGTTGAATAAGAAGCTCGTATTAGTAGTAGTATTATTATTACAAGTTCTCAATTGATGTAATTATTTATATCCAGCTCATTGTTTCTAGTTAGGCAATCTGTCAATTCAATCTCGATTCTAACCTTCTAATTCAGCCTATATCCTCACCTTTAACTCAAGCCCCGTTAAAACCCTATTAAAGACCTTTTGATTTGTGTATCATCTCATTTTACAGTGGTGGAGATTTGATTTTCATGCAAGCCTATGGGATTAACTCTTCATGTTTGACTTTTGAGTGCTTAATTCTGAACCTTAAACACTTCGAGTGATTTGAGTGAATCTTTAGTGAGGATGTCAATTCTTGTCGATTTTGAATCAGAGGTAATTATTTAGATGAGGGGAAACACCTACGTTTTGTGCTACAAAAATGTATGACTTAGACTGTTTGAATATTTGGGACTCTTTGAGTTGAATTATCCATGTATGAATTATCTTTGAATTATGATGAAACACTGTTGATGAATATCATGAATCGAGGAAGTTTGTTTTAATTATGAGTTGAGAATTTTGCTTAAGGACAAGCAAAAGCTTAAGTGTGGGGGTATTTGATAAACCGTAATAGTAACATATTTTAAGCCCACATTTAGCATGCTTTTGGATGATTTAAGCCTTGAATTATGTAATTTGGTGCTCTTAATCCTTTGTTTTCATGTTTTATACTCAGGAAAGCACCGGAGGATGAAAAGAACGAGAAATGAGCCTAAAACAGAGTAAATGGGCCATATCACGAAATCGACACGGCCTGGGCCCGAGACCACATGGCCGTGCTCCTTCAGCAGCCTCGAACACGGCCTAGCCACGACTCACACGGACGTGTGCCATGGCCGTGCCCCTGCCGTGACAAAGAGAAATTTCACTCGGATTAGGATACTTAGAGGCAAAGTAACACATTCCGAAGCCTATATAAACACCCTAAGTATGACCTAAAAGGGGGAGACATTGGACTATAGTCAGGGGGCGTCCAGCTAGGCCGAAAGAGGTAGATTTGTGGGGATTTATTCGAAGATAGCCAGTTGATTCAACTCAAGAAGCCGAAATCATACTCAAGACGGAGGATCTCTCCTTCAATTCCTTCAGGGGGTTTTAGGGATTTCTTATGTTTTGTTTTATCTTTTCTTCTGAGATGTTTTCTTTTATTATTATGAACTAAACCCTCAGATACCTGAGGGGGATGAAACCTAAGATGAATCTTGTTATCGTTTGCTGAACTATATGATAAATACTTGATTTGTTCTTAATTATGTGTTCTTAATTCTTGTGTTGATATTTTCGGGGTATTAATTCAAGTTTGATGTGCTTAGGTGGTGGAGCAAAAGTCCCTGCCTAAGAATAGATCTAGCATAGTTAAGCGGAGTTGATCGCACGCCTAGAGATAGGGTGACGAGATTTTGTCGGTTAGGGTGAAACCTAATATGGGAGTCCATAGATCGAATTAATTCAATTCTAGGGGTTTTAAATAGAAAGAGATTTCAATTTATCAACCTAGGGTTAGACGTTATTCGCCTCGAGAGAGGATCTAATATACATTAGGGAATCCTACGGATCAAGTCAAGTGAATAAATCGTCTGGTTCAGAGTTAGATAACAAGCGAAGTCTAGGTAGATTCTTCCTTGGGTATCGTCTTAATCAATTGGTTTTTCCCACAAGTATTTTCCCCAAATTCATTCTTCTTTGTCTTAGAGTTTTGAGTTTAGTAGTTAGTTAATTTAGATTAAACAACCAATTTCCTTTACTTTAGGCTAGATAATAAAAAGAAAGTTAGTATTAGTGCTTTTAGTTCCTTTGGGTTCGACAATCGGTCTTGCCTTAACTATACTACTGTTCGATAGGTGCGCTTGCCTCAAATCGTTGTCATAGTTAGTTTCTAGGTTCGATCATTCTCATTATAAATTTTAAGACTTTGACATCGCATAAAACAACGATCATCTTTCTTTGCCTCTAAGTACCCTATTCCGAGTGAAATTCATCTTTGCCACAGCAGGGACACGCCCGTGCAACACGCCCGTGTGAATTGAATTGTAGACCGTGGTTTGGTCTGCTAGGGAGGCACGGCCGTGTGGTGAAACCCCAGGCCGTGTTGATTTCCTACTTTGGCCCATTTGGTCCGTTTTTGGCCCGTTTCTCGTTCTTTTCATCCTCCTATTCTTTCCTAAGTATAAAACATGAAAATAAAGGATTAGAAGCACCAAATTCCACAATTCAGGGAATAAATCATCCAAAAGTATGCTAAATGTGGGATTAAAATATGAACATATTATGGTTTATCAAATACCCCCACACTTAAGCTTTTGCTTGTCCTCAAGCAAAATTCTCAACTCACAATTAAAACTAGAATTTCCTCAATTCATAACCTTCATCAATAATGTTTCATCATAATTCATAGGTAATTCATACATTGATAATTTAACCGGAAGGTTCCTAAAGATTCAAACAATCAAAGTCATAGTTTTTATAGTACGAAAAATAGGTGTTTTCCCTTACCTAAATAATTACCTTTAATGCAAAATCGACAAAAGTTGACATCCTCACTAAAGATTCACTCAGATCACTCAAAGTGTTTAAGGTTCAAAATTAAGCACTCAAAAGTCGAACACAAAAGGTTAATCGCATAGGCTTGCATGAAAATGAAATCTCCACCACTATAATATGAGATGATACACAAATCAAAAGGTCTTTAAAAAGGGTTGTAACGGGGCTTGGGTTAAAGGTGTGGATAAAGGCTGAATTAGAGGGTTAGAATCGAGATTGAATTGACAATTTACCTAACTAGAAAAACGAACTAATCCTGAATAATTACATCAATTAAAACTTCATTACTAATAATTACGAACTTCTACTTCAAGATATGGAATTTAAACGTATAAGCTCACTTAATCAGAAAACTAATAATAAATATACTTCGATTTTTTTTAAGAACAAATCAAGTACAATAATAATAAGATAGAATTTAATAACTGAAATAAAAAAAATAGTTAGGCAACTTTTCCAATCAAATCTCGACAAAAAAAGGTTAGTCAAGAGAAGTGGTGATAACAAATACAAGATGGGTTTTGGATTAATATTAGTGGGTGAGTCAATAAATGGTTTGTTAAGATCAAAGGGGTTCACTAGGGGTTAATTGTGAAGGTAGGCTTTTTATGGAGTAAGTGGGTTAAAACCTAAGTGCCTTTTATCATCTCTGTATATCAAATCAAAGGTGTGGTCTCGAAATGTATAATCGAAGCAAGTTCTAGAATAACAAATCAATGTTGACACACTCATAATCAATAAAGTGAGCACGAAAAATGTATGCTCTAAAAGGCTCAATATCTCACAAAAATTATGGGCTTTTGACGTCAACCTTGTAAATTTCGAACTTTAAGATAATAATTAGATTCAGGTAGACAACCTAAATTTTTTTTAACTTTGAAAATTAACTCATCATGCCTGATTATCTAGTCTCCTAAAGTTTAAATCATCACTGTACAATTATTAATGACTTAATCCAAAACATATCAATGAAAATTATAAATCAAAAGAAATTTCATTCTGACAGTAATATGAGAAAATTACTTAAGAATAAGACATAATTCAGGGATTTTCAAATAATATTGTAGTTAACCCCCCACACTTACGATGTACATTGTCCTCAATGTAAAAAGATAAATCATAAGATAGGAAGAGAAGTGAAACTTCCTGAATTTTGGATGAAATCCTTGGAGGATGATCAATGATGAACATGATGACTAGGCATAGGTGAAGGTGGTGGAGAATACTCCAGTGGTGTGTTCGTTCCTTGAATGGCACCTTAAACCTTTTTAAATTGCGAAGTCATCAGTAAAGTTTTTAGGGAGTTCTTATTTAATGGACGTTTGTTATAGTTACTCGAGAGTTAAACAGCCAGAGATAAAAGAAATCAAATTATACTTAAAAATTTAAAGAGTTTAATAATAAAGGAAAATGAACTAAAATAAAAATAAATAAATAAAAACAAAAATAAGAATAAAGAAAATAAAAAAGGACTCAAAGGTCCTCATAATCGGAGTGATCTCCAGGTGGTGGTGGCGACGATATGTGAAAAAGCTGATAATATCGACCACGGCCGCCTCGCACGGCCGTGTGGATTTATCTCAGCCCGTGTTCTTTAGGTAGTTTCGACCACGGCCGCGTTGCACGACCGTGGCATTTAGTCGGAGCCCATATCTTGGGGAAAATTTTCGTCCTGTTTCTGCACGATATCCGCCATGCCGATATGCATACTCGTGGTGCCCACACGGCCACGGCCACGCCCATGTGCAAGGCCGTGTGGTATGGAAACCTACGCCTAAAAATTTGGTTAGTTTTTTGTTAGATGCTAAAATTCAAAAATATGGATGTTAGTGGGGTTAGTGCTCGGGTTGCCTCTCGAGAAGCGCTCGTTTAAAGTCTTGAGCTAGACTTACCTGTTATTCGTATGGCCATGGTGGTTTACGGATTCGAAACTCCTTTTTCTTACTATCAATTCTATCAACATATGGTTTGATTCGGGTAATATTTACCTCAAAAGTGCCAAAATTAGAATGTGTTACCTCGACCATTCCGTATGGAAAGACCTTAAGTACCGTAAAAGGTGTCGTTGTACCACCCCTAACCCGTATCCATCGCCGTATTAGGGTTAAAGGTATTATCGGATAGATCGAAAACTTTAATAGACAATTTGTAAAATAAATCATCAATCACACTCATCATTTGACATCATAGTGTCTCTTTCTTAGATTTACGAAACCTTAGTCATGCATTAAACAGAGTCGGGACTAAACCAGAACACATACAATTCTCGGAAATTTAAAACTTTTCTAAGTTTCAGGGGTTACACGCCCGTGTGGGCAGGCCGTGTGCCTCCCACGGCTACTAGACACGCCCATGTGGCTCCCCCATGGTCGAATCTGACTTAACTCCACGGCCACCAAGCACGTCCGTGTACCTTGGCCGTGGTCGATTCTGACTAAACCACACGGCTACCATGCACGTCCGTGTACCTTGGCCATGTTCAATTCTGACTAAACCATACGGCTACCAAGCACGCCCATGTGTCATGGCCGTGTACCCTTAGCTAAATACTGACTTACACCCACAGTCATCAGGCACGCCCGTGTGCCACAACCGTGTGGCAAAATAGGCCATTGGCAAGGCCAAAATGACACCCACATAAGGGTCAAACCTACAAGCATATGACCAAAGCAAATCATGCACATTTGAAAACCAAGATCATACCAAAATAATCAACCAATCTCTACATTCCAATCCAATTCTATTCATGCCAATTTACAAGACTGAAACACATGTGTACATAAGCATAATTCATCCATATTTACTAACCAAAAACTTAACCATTTCAAAGGCTATCTAGTCATACCAAAACATGCATCATATATCATTTTCATTTATACATATTGCCAACACATAACTAGCCAAATCACATGGCTAGATTCATCTCCGAACTTATACAAATTAGCTAGCCTATACATGCCATAGTTTCAAACGATGTACTACTTATAAAGTACCAAAGATAGCTGATAGTGTGATAGACTTGACGATGATCCACGAGCTCGAGCTTAGACTTCAAAACCTAATAAGTAACACAACAACCACACAAAGTAAGCTATCTTAGCTTAGTAAGTTATAAGCAATTACATATAACAATGCTTTTAAACATTTTAAAAGAAAATTTTCACATTTCATAACCCCTTTAACCGAATATACTAGCATTCAATAATAGGCATCACACAAGTATATAATCCATTCCTCAATTTAATACAAATGCATACCAAACTATTACCTTTCATAGCTCCAAAAACCGCATATGCATACATTTAACAATTGATATCACTTACAAAATCTATACTTACCAATCAAATAATAATCTCTCATAGCATCGAAACTTACCAAAATCAATCTTGAATTTATATTTACTCCTACCTTTATTTCTCATCAACCGAATTTAAGCACCCGAAATGTCCTGAAGTTCAATTTATACACTTAAAGTTTTCATATCCGATTTCGCACACTTACTGCTCGGAAGTTCAATTTGCACACTTAGTGCTCATTATCTGATTTCGTACACTTAGTGCTCGGAAGTTTAATTCGCACACTTAGTGCTCGTTATCCGATTTCGCACACTTAGTGCTCGAAAGTTCAATTCGCACACTTAGTGCTCAATATCCGATCTTCTCTCCATCCATACAAATACATATATCCTTGTCTTCAAATACTATATATATACATATACTCATTTCCAATTCAACTCATTCATCCCATAGAACATTATCACATTCGGAATTATACATATATACACCTTATTCGAATACAAGCATCTCACATTTCATTACCACATTTGATTATATCAATGATATATATATAAATATACACATTCCATTCAAATGAACCAAAGGCTTAAATGTCTACCCATATTCGGCTAAATACATTTCTTAATCAACATCACATTCGGCTTTAAGACATTATACATACTTACTTTTATTAAATATATAAACATTCATATAGATTAGAACAATTTCATTACAACCCAATTGCTTAAAAACTTACCTCAGATATCGACGGACTAGATTTCCCGGCTATTCAATTAACTTCGTTTTTTCCCGATCCACTCCCGATCCTTTTTGTTCTTGATCTAAATAAATTTCAAATTAAGCTCATTCAACATATTTTCATTCAATTTAATCCAGAAACACATTAATGGGCAAATTAAATTTTTACCCCTAATATTTCACATTTTCACAATTTAATCCCTATTGTACAAAACACAAAATATGCAAAATCTCACAACAAAATAGCTAGGCCGAATCTAACTTATAATCATATAAGTCCATACATTTCATTTATTTTGCATTTTGGTCCCTCAATTTAATATTTTTGCAATTTAATCCTAATTACTCAAAATCATCAAAAACTCCAATACAAAACATGTTAATCTAAAACATATCTTTAATATTTTATCATCAAACAACACAAAACACATATATTCATCAATGACTGAACTCCAAATATGCATCAAAATTAGAAATTCTAGTATGGGTCGGATAGTATTCGAAGCAACGATCTCAAAAACGTAGAAATTATCAAAAATCGAACAACTATCATACCTTAATTAAGCTTCAAATGGCCAAAACTTTCCTAGGTTTTCTTTCTTTTTCTTAAGCTCACATTCGGCCAACATTGAAAGATGGAAAAGGTGGATTTGTTTTCTTTTTCTTTTTATGTTATTTTAACATATATTATAAATTATAACTAGTTTACTAATTTAACCTTATTATTTTTTAATTATAAAACATAATAATATGGACAAAGTTGTCCTATGCCACCCACTACCTTCTAAAATGGGCTATTTTCCTTTTAAGGATCCCATATTAAAAAGCCACTATCAATTTGGCACTTCACACTTTAGTTTGTAACTTTCGCATTTTACGCGATTACGCCCTTTTATTTAATTAAGCACAGAAACAATCAAATTTTATACGAAACTTTCACACATGCTAATTCACATATAATTAACACAAAAAATAATATTAAATTTTTTTTCTAACTCAGATTCGTGGTCCCGAAACCACCATTCTGATTAGGGCCAAAATCGGGCTGTTACAACTATCCCCCCTTAGGAATTTTCGTCCCCAAAAATCTTACCGGTGAATAGGTTTGGATAACATTTTTTCATTGAATTTTCAAGCTCCCAAGTTGCTTCCTCGAGTCCGTGTTTAAGACAAATCACTTTTACTAACGATATTTTCTTATTTCACAACTCTTTCATTTCACGAGCTAGGATACGGATCGGTTCTTCCGCATAAGTTAGATCAGACTGAATCTCAATCTCTGACGGACTAATCACATGAGAAGGATTGGATCTGTATCGTCGAAGCATCGATACATGGAAAACATTGTGGATCTTTTCCAATTCAGGTGGCAACATCAACATGTATGCAACTGGCCCGACACGCTCAATAATCTCGTACGGCCCAATAAATCTCAGACTCAGCTTTCCCTTGTGACCAAATCTAAGTATTTTCTTCCACGATGAGACTTTCAAAAATACTCGGTCACCAATTTGAAATTCTATATCTTTACGTTTTAAATCCGCATAGGATCTCTGACGGTCTGACGCTGCTTTCAAGCTTTTGCGAATCACTTTTACTTTCTGTTCAGTCTCTTTGATTAGATCAACCCCGTGTATCTTGCTTTCACTTAGCTCGGTCCAATACAAATGTGTACGACATTTACATCCGTACAAAGCCTCGTAAGGTGCCATTTTGATACTCGATTAAAAACTATTATTGTATGCAAATTCAATCAAAGGCAAGTATCGTTCCCACATACCCTCGAACTCGAGAACACAACATCTTAACATATCCTCAAGTATTTGAATAATACGCTCGGATTGACCATTCGCCTGAGGATGAAAAGCAGTGCTAAAGTGTAATTTAGTACCTAATGCATCTTGTAGTTTCTTCCAAAACCGCGATGTAAACCTCAGATCTCTATCAGAAACAATAAAAATAGGTACTCCGTGTAATCGTACAATCTGAGAAATGTATAATTTAACTAACTTATCGAGCGAGTAACCTGTACGTACTGGAATAAAGTGAGCCGACTTTGTCAATCTATCTACAATAATCCATATTGCATCTTTCTTGCTTGGTGTAAATGGTAACCCAGATACAAAATCCATCGTGACTCGATCCCATTTCCATTCAGGTATCATGATCGGCTGAAGTAATCCAGATGGCACTTGATACTCGACTTTTACTTGTTGACATATCAACATTTCGACACGAAATCTGAAATATCTCGTTTCATACCGTGCCACCAATAATGTAACACCCCAAACCCGGCCTAGACGTTACAACCGGATCTGGCATGTCACATGGATAAGTTGTTTGAAAACTAAGTGTTCGTTACAAACTTCGTATTCTTTTTGAAAACTTCAAGCTTTTGTTGTTTGTGCAATTCAAATATACTTTTATGGTGTTGTTGTAAAAATGTTGTTATTTCATTGTAGAAAACTTTGTTTATAGCAGAAATCAGATTTGGTGATTTGTGAAAATTGGATGTCTTGAAAACTATTTTCGAAGTTTAAGAGAACCCAGTATTTTACCAATTATAGTTTGTAAACCGTTCGTTAACATTTTGGAAAACAATTATTAAAGTTTAAGGAAAATCCCGTATTGAGCATTTAATAGTAAACATCAACCGAATTAAAAGCTAAACCAAAATAAAATCCCAAAGGCCTTATTACAAAACATAACCCAAATTAAATAATCTTAAAATAAAGTAAAATGGAATTTACTAAAGTTACGATGTATGGCCACCACAGAGTCCCTCTCGGCTCCAAATCCTCAATGCTGGGGATTACCTGCAAGATTAAAGCAGAGGGGGTGAGTTACGAGAACTCAGTGTGTAATCCCCTAATCGGTCATTAATTGGGCCCGAGCCCATTTAGATACAAATCGGGCCTTAGCCCTTACGAAACAAATCGGCTCGAGGCCCATTCGAGAATCAAAGCGGGCCTTAGCTCTATTAGCATGGTTATACTGAGATAATATATGCAATGCAACCCACCAGATCTAGTAATCCATCTGCTACACACCACCCGTACCATTGACACACTGTGGGATTTCTACAATCAACCCTCCATCCGCTACACACCTCGATGGCAGTCACGCTGCTCATCACCGAAATTGTGGCAAAGCGACTAGAATAACAGAATATACGTGGCATAGCCACCATACAAAATGTGACAGAGTCACCAGAATATGTGGCAGAGCCACCGGATTACACTTCCCCAATCATCAAAATCCCAACCCCATGCAAAATGTCGTGACATAATAATTCGTGTATGCAGTATGTTATAAGCATAATCAATCATATAAATATTTCATACATATCACTTAACCTACCACTAGGGGTATAACGGTCAATTTCCCTCCAGGGGTATTTCGGTAATTTACCCTTCCAAGGGTATTCTAGTAATTTTGCATTTAACGGCCTTTCCAAAGGCCTACTGTCACCTCGGGTGACACGGAACCCTTTTTGGGTCACTACGGAACTATTGGGCCTAAAATCCATTTTAGGCCCAAATGGGCCCACACGCTCGTGTGGCCCAAAACAGTTGGTTTCAGTTTCATATTTGCAGATCTCACCTTCAGACTTATCATTAGACAGTTTTCTAACAGTTTGGCCCAAATGGGCCAGATAGCCCATTCGGCCCATTCGGCCCGTTTTGGCTTGATTAGGCCCGTTACAGCCTCAGTATCACGAGAGTGCTCGAGACACCCCCAATAACTTAACGCCACTATTCATATTTCGATTTACCACTCCGAGCGTTCGCACACTCGAGTAATCACAGATGCCGATTTTTGGCTTCCGACTTTTGGCCGAATCACAGAACATGGCACATATGCATTCGAAAGGGTGTGAGATTACACACCTGACTACTTCGAGTATTACACACTCACGATCGTCGTCACCCTCACTAGCGCGAGCAACCACGATTTGCCTATCTAAACCAGATGCCGATGCCCTTCCACAACCCGACGGGAAATCCCAAACTGCTGACACACCACGCCGCTTCAACTTGGGAGCAGGTGCTACGAGTCCACTTCCAATAGGCCCTTTTTTTGATCCCCCCTTAGGTTGGCTACCACCAGCCTCCATGAGAACTCCTGATTAGTGAGCAAAAATCTCCTATTACTCCCTGAGTGGCCCTAACACCACAAAGTGATCCCCTTCAATAGTATGGCAAGATTCGGCTTTAGAGAGAAAAGAAATGAAAGAGCCGATAGAAAAGAATAGAAGAATAGATATTACCTTGTGTTCACAACAATGCCGAATAACCAAGGTAGATTCGGTAATCACAGTCCCTTACGCATCAGGCTACACGATTCGGCTATTAGCAAGAGGAGAGAAGCACCAATTCAGATTGGGGGGAAAATAGAGGTTCGGTTAATGGAGAAAAGTAGAGAAGCAAAGAAGGAGAAATAAGGTTCGGCTATGGTGCAGAAAAATGAATGGTAGGAGATGGAAAAGAGAGATTCGGCTATAGTGTTGATGGTGTAGAAAAAGATGCAAGTGGGAAATGATGGAAGTGAGTTTCGGCTAGTAGAAAGGAATGGTGAAGAAGAAAAGAAGAAGAAAGGTTAGAGCAGAATTTGGCAACAAATGTTTGGCAACCACCAATGGATGAAAAGTGTTTGAAACCGAAAAGAAAAGAAGTCCTTTGAGAGGTTGAGGTTTCGGCCAAGAAAGAGAATGGGAGCAATCGAAATGTTTTTAGCCAAGAGCAAAAAGAACAAAAATTCTCTCTCAAATGAACACTTAGAGAAATCGACACTCTCCCCTCCACACTTATGACCAAATGTGCTAAAATTGCCTAGGAAGCTAAAGAGAATTCGGCACACACACCCACTAACCAAAACCGATTATGCTCCCTAAGCACCTCCCCACTTTTGGCCAAACACCTTCTCTCACTAACTCCCATGATTCACGCCCTGATTTGCTCCACCAAGCCCTCTCCAACACTCATTCAAACAGATTTGACCAATTCAAATCCTCCTTGGTAGAGTCCCACGCCAACTCCACCTCTTCTCCACCTTGGGCACAAAATAAAAGCCATATTTGCAGCATGAGGGATTCGAACCCCACTCCCCTTGCTCCACTACTGACGCTAACACCACTCCACCATAACCTCACTTGTGATATTAAAATACAATCAATTATACTTAAGTCATGCCTTCACTAGTTCTCCTCACTAAAGTACCCCAATAGCAAAATTTTTCCTATGGCCTAACATCATCGGCTACGGCTCGCTCGGGATCAGGATCCATTTACTATATAAAAGAAGGAAACACATCTCACAGTCAGAAGTCATCACACTATCATAGTAAAAATTATGGCATGTATAGCTAAACTCACACGCGATACCTTAGTCTGAGAACCGACTAAATCGTAGCTCTGATACCAATCAAATGTAACACCCCTAACCCGTATCCGTCGCCGAATTAGGGTTAAAGGTATTATGGGATAGATCGAAAACTTTAATAGACAATTTGTAAAATAAATCATCAATCACACTCATCATTTGACATCATAGTGTCCCTTTCTTAGATTTACGAAACCTTAGTCATGCATTAAACAGAGTCGGGACTAAACCAGAACACATACGGAAATTCTCAAAAATTTAAAACTTTTCTAAGTTTCAGGGGTTACACGCCCGTGTGGGTAGGCCGTGTGCCTCCCACGGCTACTAGACACGCCCATGTGCCTCCCCCGTGGTCGAATCTGACTTAACTCCACGGCCACCAAGCACGTCCGTGTACCTTGGCCGTGGTCGATTCTGACTAAACCACACGGCTACCAAGCACGTCCGTGTACCTTGGCCGTGGTCGATTCTGACTAAACCATACGGCTACCAAGCACGCCCATGTGTCATGGCCATGTACCCTTAGCTATATACGGACTTACACCCACGGTCATTAGGCACGCCCGTGTGCCACAACTGTGTGGCAAAATAGGCCATTTGCAAGGCCAAAATGCCACCCACATAAGGGTCAAACCTACAAGCATATGACCAAAGCAAATCATGCATATTTGGCAACCAAGATCATACCAAAATAATCAACCAATCTCTACATTCCAATCCAATTCTATTCATGCCAATTTACAAGACTAAAACACATGTGTACATAAGCATAATTCATCCATATTTACTAACCAAAAACTTAACCATTTCAAAGGCTATCTAGTCATACCAAAACATGCATCATATATCATTTTCATTTATACATATTGCCAACACATAACTAGCCAAATCACATGGCTAGATTCATCTCCGAACTTATACAAATTAGCTAGCCTATACATGCCATAGTTTCAAACGATGTACTACTTATAAAGTACCAAATATAGCTGATAGTGTGATAGACTTGACGATGATCCACGAGCTCGAGCTTAGACTTCAAAACCTAATAAGTAACACAACAACCACACAAAGTAAGCTATCTTAGCTTAGTAAGTTATAAGCAATTACATATAACAATTCTTTTAAACATTTTAAAAGAAAATTTACACATTTCATAACCCCTTTAACCAAATATACCAGCATTCAATAATAGGCATCACACAAGTACATAATCCATTCCTCAATTTAATACAAATGCATACCAAACTATTACCTTTCATAGCTCCAAAAACCGCATATGCATACATTTAACAATTGATATCTTATACATATATCACTTACAAAATCTATACTTACCAATCAAATAATAATCTCTCATAGCATCGAAACTTACCAAAATCAATCTTGAATTTATATTTACTTCTACCTTTATTTCTCATCAACCAAATTTAAGCACCCGAAATGTCCTGAAGTTCAATTTATACACTTAAAGTTTTCATATCTGATTTCGCACACTTAGTGCTAGGAAGTTCAATTCGCACACTTAATGCTCATTACCCGATTTCGCACACTTAGTGCTCAGAAGTTCAATTCACACACTTAGTGCTCGTTATCCGATTTCGCACACTTAGTGCTCGAAAGTTCAATTCGCACACTTAGTACTCAATATCTGATCTTCTCTCTATCCATACAAATACATATATCCTTGTCTTCAAATACTATATATATAAATATACTCATTTCTAATTCAACTCATTCATCCCATAGAACATTATCACATTCAGAATTATACATATATACACCTTATTCGAATACAACCATCTCACATTTCATTACCTGTAACAGCCCAATTCAGGGCCTAGTCGGAATAGTGGTGCGAGACCACAAATCTGAGTTAGTAAATTGAGTTCTTAAGGTTTATGACATGTTTCCATGATAGTATTAAAGTTCCTTGTAGAAATTTTGTGAAATTGACATGGAATGATCAAATAGGACTAAATTGCAAAAGTTGCAAAATATGAGTTTCTAGAAGCTTTTTGTATGAAATAGCTTTTGAATATTAATTAGAAGTCCTTAAATAGAAATTTTCCCAAATTATAAGTTTTGGAAAAAATGAACATGAGTTAGTAAATTGTAAATTTTTAAAGAGAAGGGCATTTTGGTCATTTACCAATTAAATGATTAAAATAGGAAAAAGATGATAGAAATTTCATTCATCTTCTTCCTTGTGCCAAAAATTGGGAGACTCCATAGCCAGGGTTCTTCAAATTTTTGAAGCTTGTAAGTCATCCTAGCCCCGTTTTTAATATTCTTCGTATTTTTGTAGTCCTCGTATTATGAATTAGCTATTTTTAGCTATAAGATGAGCTAAGAAGCATGTTCAAAAATCTACCCATGTGTATCATGCATGTAAAATGATATTTTATGGAAGATTATGGGAGTTTGATGTTAGATGAACATCTTTTCCTTAGTGAATTTCATGAAAAATGATAGTTTGGACTAATTTGTAATAGTTATGAAATTGGTCATACCTATTAGAAATAGTGAAAATTGATGATTGTTATAGTATGGAAAATGAATAAGCTAAACATGATGTTTAAGAAAGTTGAATGAGAATTATTTTACGAGCCTAGGGGCAAAAGTGCAAATAAGAGAAAGTTTAAGGGCAAAATAGTAATTTTTCCAAAGTATGAGTTAAGAGTCAATTTAGTCAATGTGACTATTAAATGATCTAATTATTATTACAGATCAAGAAAAACGAAGCCCGGATCGAAACCGAGGCAAGAACAAAGTCGAGGACTAAATTGCATATCTACATACATTTTGTATATTGAGGTAAGTTTGTATGATTTCTAAGGTTTATGATTATTATCATTGAATTACTTAGTATAATGTACATTATTACCATAGAAATGCTTATTGCTATGTTAAATAAAGAAATTAATGAGATTAAGCATGAGAAAGTCCCGATTGAAGTTGAATTACTTAGGATACTCGATCTACCACACGAGATAAGAAAGTCCGTATAAGACCAAGCCAAGGCATGGCATCGGCAATCAAGCAAGTTATCATGTAAGTCCAAGACAAGTCTTGGCTTTGAAGAGTTATTATGAGATGAAGACCCATGTAAGCCCAAGCCAAGGCATGGCATTGGTGAGTCTCCAAGCAAAGATGTCATGTAAGTCCAAGACAAGTCTTGGCATTGAAAAGCTATCATGAGGAAGAGATTCCATGTAAGTCCAAGCCAAGGCATGGCATTGGTGAGTAACAAGAAAGATTTCATGTAAGTCCAAGCCAAGGCTCGGCATTGACCAGTTCATGAGTAAAGATACCATGTAAGACCATGTCAAGACATGGCAATGGTAAGTTCCCAAGGGAACACACAAGGAAGACTTTGAGTAAGTCCATGTCAAGACATGGCATCAATACCAAGATGAGAGATCCCATGTAAGACCATATTGAGGATATGGCTTTGGCATCGAGTTATGTGGGATGAGATTCAGTATCCTCGGTTATTCATAGAAATTCATCGGGCAAGAGAGTAAAGCTCAAATGATATAGTAAGAAAGTTAAGTAAGTAAAGTTATTATCAAGTTATGCTAGTTAAGAGTATTATTCATGATATGAATGATGAAGTTGAGATTATACTTATCATAGTAAAGTATACTGATCTATGTGATCAAGTGATATAGGTATATTGTTTACCGTACGAGCATGAGAATAGTAAGTACCATGAGATATGTAAGAATCAGTAAGAGTAAGTAAGCTTGAAAACTTGAGATTCATAATGCCATTGTTTACGATGAATGGTTAATGTTAAGCAAATATATTGCTATGAGAATTACATGCAAACTTACTAAGCTAAATGCTTACGTCATTTATTCTTTCTTTCCATGTAGTCCCGCCTAGCTAATCTCGTGGATCATCGTCACCGGAGCTCGGAGCACACTATCAATCGCTATTTTGGTATAGCCAAGTTGTTTATATTAAGTATGGCATGTATAGGAAACATTTCATTTTGAGTTATGTTTTAAAACTAGCCAAAGTGTTGGCTATCAGGCTTAGTATTCTTTTTGTATATGGCCAAAGAGATGAGTCATGAATGATTAAGTATGTATGTTTTAATCTATCAATGAAGTATGCATCCTTGTTCATGTTAGATGTAATACTTGAGTTGCTGAATTGAGCATGAGTTTGGTCTTGATTTCAGGGTGGCAATTGGATTGGTAAATAGCCTCTAAGTGCCCACACGGATGGACACACGGACGTGTGTCTAGGCCGTGTGCACCCTGCACCTTTGTATCTTAAGTCAGAATAGACCATGGACTAGTCACACGGGCGTGTGCCTAGGGCGTGTGGGGTTAATCAGTGTTGGCCACGGGCTAGCTACACGGGCGTGTGTCTAGACTCTAGGCCGTGTTAAGGTAGTCACTGTGCACCACGGGTGGTAAGCACGGGCATGTCCCTTGGTCGTGGGGCATTGGCAGAATGCTGGGGTTTTAGGCACGGTTTGGGGCCACGGGCGTGTCCAGGCCGTGTGTAGTTTGCCAGTATCTACCATGGGTGAAAGACACGGGCATGTTTTAGGGGTGCACGGGCGTGTCCCAAGTCACACGGACGTGTGAACCCTGTTCGAGAGAAAGTTTCCAGATGAGTTCCGAAAGTTTCGGGACGTAATTCTGAGGCCTCGTAGGCCCATGAATTGTCTGATTTGACTAAGAAAGAGAAGTTTTTTATTCGGAATGAAATTTTATAGACCGTAAGTACATGTTTAAGTGAGTTCAAGCATGGTAATGTCTCGTATCCAGTCATAGTCTCGGACTCGGGTATGGGGTGTTACATTACCATATTTGATTATATCAATGATATATATATAAATATACACATTCCATTCAAATGAACCAAAAACTTAAATGTCTACCCACATTCGGCTAAATACATTTCTTAATCAACATCACATTCGGCTTTAAGACATTATACATACTTACTTTTATTAAATATAGATTAGAACAATTTCATTACAACCCAATTGCTTAAAAACTTACCTCGGATATCGACAGACTAGATTTCCCGGCTATTCAATTAACTTCGTTTTTTCCCGATCCACTCCCGATCCTTTTTGTTCTTGATCTAAATAAATTTCAAATTAAGCTCATTCAACATATTTTCATTCAATTTAATCCAGAAACATATTAATGGGCAAATTACATTTTTACCCCTAATATTTCATATTTTCACAATTTAATCCCTATTGTACAAAACACAATATATGCAAAATCTAACAACAACATAGCTAGGCCGAATCTTCCTTATAATCATAAAAGTCCATACATTTCATTTATTTTGCATTTTGGTCCCTTAATTTATTATTTTTTGCAATTTAATCCTAATTACTCAAAATCATCATAAACTCCAATACAAAACATGTTAATCTAAAACATATCTTTAATATTTTATCATCAAACAGCACAAAACACATATATTTGTCAATGATCAAACTCCAAATATGCATCAAAATCAAAAATTCTAGTATGGGTCGGATAGTATTCGAAGCAACAATCTCAAAAACGTAGAAATTATCAAAAATTGAACAACTATCATACCGTAATTAAGCTTCAAATGGCTGAAACTTTCCTAGGTTTTCTTTCTTCTTCTTAAGCTCACATTCGGCCAACATTGAAAGATGGAGAAGTTGGATTTGTTTTCTTTTTCTTTTTATGTTATTTTAACATATATTATAAATTATAACTAGTTTACTAATTTAACCTTATTATGTTTTAATTATAAAACATAATAATATGGACGAAGTTGTCCTATGCCGCCCACTACCTTCTAAAATGGTCTATTTACCTTTTAAGTATCCCATATTAAAAAGTCACTATCAATTTGGCACTTCACACTTTAGTTTGTAACTTTCGCATTTTACGCGATTACGCCCTTTTAGTTAATTAAGCACACAAACAATCAAATTTTATACGAAACTTTCACACATGCTAATTCACATATAATTAACACAGAAAATAATATTTAAATTTTTTATCTAACTCGGAGTCGTGGTGCCGAAACCACCATTTCGATTAGGGCCAAAATTGGGCTGTTACAGTCGAACCGTTTGTATTAAGTTCTGAAGTGACTATTCGAGGGTCGGTTGTATCTGACAGTACCTGGTCCCCAACTTTGAAGTGATTGGTTCCACCTTTAATACTCGATGTCCTATCCGTGTCAAGAACCTGAAGAGTGATCGTTTCATCACTTACACGAAATGTGAGCTCACGTGGTAGTTTATTTCATAGAATTGCTGGGCACACTGCGTTTAGCTCCACATGCGACGTATCGTCTAACTTCCATTTGTTTGTCAAAAACTCTTTTAAAAATTTCCTTGAATCTGGCATCTGCGAAAGAGCTTCAAGAAACGACAAGTTAATATGTAATTTCTTTGGAAGTTTAAGAAATTTACCGAATCGTTCCTTTGTGTGGTCTTTCTTTATCGCATTAGGGTATGGCACACGAGGTTGGTACTCTGTAATTACCGATTTTGGTTTATCATGGCTTATCTCAACCTTAACTTCCTCTACCACATTCTCTTGCTTCAATTTTGGTTCATCTAACCCTTCACTATCATGAGCAACTATTGCTTGAGGTTGCTCTCTTGGGTTAGGTTTGGTGTTGCTAGGCAAGATACCTTGTGGTCTTTCTGAGATCAGCTTAGCAAGCTGACCTATTTGATTCTCGATCCCTTGAATCGACGCTTGCTGATTTTTAAGCGTTGTTTCAGTGTTTTGGAAGTGTGTTTCTGACACCGAGATAAATTTTGTTAGCATCTCCTCAAGGTTCGGCTTCTTTTCCTGCTGGTAAGGTGGTTGTTGAAAACCTGGAGGAAGTTGCGGTCTTTGATTACCTTGACCACCCCACGAGAAATTGGGATGGTACCTCCAACTTGCATTATAGTGTTACTATAAAGATTATTTTGAGGTCAAGAATAGCTACCCATATAGTTGACTTGTTTGTTCTCTGTGCTAGGGTTGTAGGATAGATATTCTGTGTTGTTCACCCTTCCTCCATTTGTATCGTACTGTATTACCGGATGTACCTGCGTAGAACAATACCAACCATAATTTTTTTTATTTAAAAGCTCTACCTGGTTAGATAACATGGTGACCGCGTCAAGGTTGAAAACACCGGCTGTTTTATTAGGCATTGTCCTCATGTTTTGCCATTGATAATTATTCAGTGACATCTCTTTGGTTTCTGCGAGTGGTATGTTTTATTTCACTGTCAAAAATCAAGGGTCCTGACGGGTTTCTTCTAGTCATAAACTAGAAATACCTGCCAGAAGCAAAGAAAGAGAAAAATTAGGAAAGTTAAAATAAAAAAAAATAAATTGTAAATAAATAAAATGGCTAAAGTAATAAAAAGTAAGCGTTCTTAATATTTTAGTTCCCCGGCAACGGCACCAAAAGCCTGAATGTTGGTATCGATAGTCTTGATATTTATATAATGAATGATCTAGCCTAAAAACTAACTATCACCATGATTGAGGGAAGTGCACCTATCGAACAGTAGTATAGCTTAATGGCAAGACCGGATTGTCGAACCCAAAGGAACCAAAAGTACTAATACTGACTTTCTTTTTATTATTTAGCATCAAGGTTAAGGGATTTGTTATTTACTCTAAAATTAACTGACTACTAAGCTAAAGACGCTAAGACGAAGAGAATGAATTGGGGAAATACTTGTGGGAAAAACCAATTGATTAAGACGATACCCAAGGGAGAATCCACCTAGACCTCACTTGTTATTTAACTCTGAACCAGACAATTTATTCAGTTGACTTGATCCGTAGGATTCCCTAATTTATATTAATACCTCTCTCGAGGCTACTAACGTCTAACCCTAGGTTGATTAATTGAAATCTATTTCTAATTAAAACCCCTAGGATTGCATTAACTCGACCTATGGACTCCTATATTAGGTTTGACCCTAATCCGACAGATTTTCGTCATCCTATCTCTAGGGTTGCGATCAACTCCGCCTAATTATGCTAGATCTACTCTTAGACAGGGTATATTCCTCCTCTGCCTAAGCACATCAATACTTGAATCAATATCCTGAAATATCAAAACAAGAATTAAGAACACATAATTAAGAACAAATCAAGTATTTATCATATAGTTCAGAAAATAATAACAAGATTCGTCTTAGGTTTCATCCCCCTCAGGTATCTGAGGGGTTTAGTTCATAATCATAAAAGAATACATCTCGGAGGAAAAGATAAAACAAAACATAAGAAAACCCTAAAACCCCTGAAGGAATTGAAGGAGAGATCCTCCGTCTTGAGTATGATTTCGGCTTCTTGAGATGAATCAACCGGCTTTCTTGAGTAAATCCCACACCTCGACCTCTCGGCTTGGCTCCTTGGCCTAGGCTGGACGCCCCCTTCAAGGTTGGCCTTTAGGGTGTTTATATAGGCTTTTGGAATGTCTTTCTTTGCCTCTAAGTACCCTATTCCGAGTGAAATTCCTCTTTGCCACGGCAGGGACATGCCCGTGTAACATGCTCGTGTGAATCGAATTGTAGACCGTGGTTGGGTCTGCTAGGGAGGTGTAACACCCCAAACCCGGTCAATACACCACAACCGAATCTGGCATGTTACGGGGAAAATCGCGTTTGAGGGGTTAGGTTTCAGGTTAAAGATTCGATGAAAAACTCTTTGTCTTATTTTATACTTGTCAAAATCTTGGGCATGATTGCTTTAAAACTGGTAGTGAATTTTGAAAACCCGAAAATTTGAAAACTTGGTTGACTCCATAAGTAAGACAAATACATATCGTTTGAGAATCCCAAGTAATCTCCTTCTTGATGCTTAAAAACATTTTGGGTTTAGTGTGAAAAAATCTCTAGTTCTAGAAAACGTTTGAGTGGCATTTATTTTTAATGTTTTAGGGTGATACCCGATGGTAAAGTTTTAAACATATCGCGTTGTAGTTTGAAAACCTCATCTTTCCAAGTTTTATCCAATATTAGTCCATTACTTTGTGAAGGCATATTTGAAATCACATTTAAACATATAAATAACCAAAGCATAACTTTAAAAGGCCATTTACAATCCCAGCAAAACCAAATGAAAATAAAGGAAATAAAGTACCAAGTATTTAAATCAGTGCAAATCTGAATTTATTCATGGCATGAGCACCTCGAGTCCACCCGGCTCCATGTCCGCAATCTAAGTGTCACCAAAACGATAAGGGAGAAGGTGAGTCGCAAGACTCGGTGCATAAATCCCCTCCGGTAATGTAACATGCTAGCACACATCATATCATAGCAATATAATTAATGCACCCAACCTAACCATCCATAACACCTTTTCTACCCCGTGTGGTACCAAACCACTGGTGGTGCCAAACCACTGGTGACCCAAAGTCACGATATCCATCAATGTGGTGCCAAACGACTGGTGACCCAAAGTCACGAATAATCCAATGATGGGGCCAACCCATCGTGTGATTCCAAATCACTAGCGACAATCCCGTATCTCATAAGTGGGGCCAACCCATGGTGGTGTCAAACCACAGGGACGAGTCGCAATGAGGTGCCAAACCTCTGGTGTCCCAAAGACACAAGTGTGATACCAAATCACTGGCGTCAATCCCGTATAATCAACTGTGGGGCCAACCCACCGTGGTGCTAAGCCACTGGGACGAGACGCTGAGGTGCCAAACCTCTGGTGACCCAAAGTCACAAAATATCATCTGTGGTGCCAAACCACTGGAGGTGCCAAACCTCTGGTGTCCCAAAGACACGGATATCATATTTCCCCCTCCTCTCATATCACCCATACATGTCATACTGATGCAAATCATGTAAATCATGCAATCATGCTAATATGTTTAATATCGTATCTCATATCACATACATCCGCAATCATGATATCTTATACCATTAATAGATCTCATAATGAGACGGACTTACCCGGATCCGTACACATACCCCATCGGGTACCATGTAAACCATCATACTGTTTTGGTCTTACCAAGGCAATCAGATTAATTAAATATATTACTATGTAAGAAGTGTGTTAGTTTACACACCTGCTAACACGCGAGCTTTAAACTCAACAAATCGATCTACAATCTTAACACACCTTGCTCCTAGAATCGGCCAAACATAGGATTAGTCACTTATACCATTCGACCAAAACCAAATAAACCAATGGGGTTAAAATTCAACCCTTACCTTGCAAATGGGTTGGTTTCCTACCAAACCCCGAACCAAACGGTGGTTCTTCTGACAATCGGCCTTCCTCTAAAACACAAATAATCAGTCTCACAAGGCTATGACTTTAACGAAAACAAAAAGAATAGACTAAAAGAACTCGTTCTTACCACCACCTACCTATTGCTTTATAAAGAAAGAAGGCCCCTCTCGATTGCTTCCAAAATCCAGAAGTCCTACAATCCAATCTGTTACAACACAAGAGATTAACACCCTTCAACCAATGTCGAAATCGGCCCTAAATCAAACCCAAATCGATTGAGAAAAAGAAAGAGAGAAAATGACCATTCGGCCAAACTCTTACCTACCACCAACCGAAAGAAAACAAGAACCCCACACGTTCACCACCTTTCTAATATTCGGCCACCAAGGAACTACTAAGAGAGAGGAGAGTTTCGGCCAAGAGGAATGGAAGAAACAAATGGAGACAAACGGCTTGAGCTTTGAACAAAAAGACAGGAATAAGAGATGAGTAGAGAGTGGGGACTTCCGGTTTGAAAGCAAATAGATGAAGAAAGTGTTTTGGAGGATAAGATTCGGCTACCAAAGTTTAAGAAGGGAAAAAGAAAAATGTGAGAAGGAGAGATACTAAATTCGGCTTGACACAAAGTGAAGAAGCAAAGAATTGGAAGGGTGAATAGCAAAAGAAGCAAAACACAATTGTGTCTTCAAGATGACATTCGGCTATCAATGAAAGTCAAGAGCAAAGAACAAAGCAAATTCGGCAAAGGTTGTCAGTACTTTCGGTTTCAAGAAAGAAAATGAAAAAAAAAATGAGAGAACACTCTTTAGAAAATTCGGCTAACAAAAGACCAAAGAAAGAACTTTTGCTTGACACTCCAAAGACCAAAAATGCACAAAAGCCTAAGTGAATTTTGGCTAACACCCCCTAACTCACTCACCCAACCTACCACTCCCAAAAACTCTCCTAAAATTCGCCACATCTCCCCAAACACTCCACACCACCACTTCAAATTATTTTGAACAAGTCCACTTCCTACAATCACTCTCCACCCACCATTTGAGCATTTGACTTGGTCTTAGGCAGAGTTTGAACGCCTACAACTCCTCCCCTCCATGCCAGTCAAAATGAGAGCAAAAATGTGGGATTTTCGCAACTTGAACACACAGGACCTCCTCCTCGCAAGTGACGCCAAACACAAGCCCCAAGTGGCGCATGCTTTGCCATCTTACTAGCTCAACTCTTGTGCTAACCTTTCACCTAAAATTATTTATAAACCCCACTCTCCTTCACTCCACTCACATAAAACTTAAAACCAAAATTTTTCCTACCACTCCGGCTTATACTAAGCTTACAACTAAGCCCCAAAACAACACAAAAGCAACATTGCAAAACAACCACATGCAAAACAATGCAATAACAAAATAGCCCCTATCCCTGGATGTTACAGGAGGCACGACCGTGTGGTGAAACCCCAGGCCGTGTTGATTTCTTACTTTGGCCCATTTGGTCCGTTTTTGGCTCGTTTCTCGTTCTTTTCATCCTCCTATGCTTTCCTAAGTATAAAACATGAAAATAAAGGATTAGAAGCACCAAATTCCACAATTCAGGGAATAAATCATCCAAAAGTATGCTAAATGTGGGATTAAAATATGAACATATTACGGTTTATCAGGATACGAAAGGGCATTGGTCACAGTGCGTCTTGTCAGGTGTGTCACCATGAAACAAAAGATTTACTTCATGTGCTTAGGGATTTCCCTGCTACAAAAGAGGCTTGGATACAGATTATGCCTGCAAACTATCGGTCCCGATTCTGCTCCAATAGTCTTAAAGACTGGATGGAGACTAATTTATGATATTCAGTGTGGATGTCGTGTGTTTGATCTTTTGGTCTAGTTACTTTGGTTTAATAGCGTGGTGTATATAGAGAAACAAGAACATATTTGAATTTTAGGGAATAACACGGAGTTTTATTGAAACTATTAAGATTTCCACAAGATTGGTAATACAGTACAATTCAACCTATAAGTGCCACTTGTCTTGACATCTCGTTATTGATTCTGAACATCCTTTGGTAGGAAATTTTATACGTTCATATCGACGGGGCTGTTAGGATAGAAACATGTTTTGCTACTACCGGGGTTGTTACATGTAAACAAAACGGAGAAAGGATCCTTAGATATAACCACTATTTGGGGAGTTGTTTTATTTTTGAAACTGAAAATTATGGATACTTGATGGTTTTGCCATTATTCAAAGAAAGGGGTACAAGAATGTGTCGATACACATGGATTGCTAGGAATTCGTTAAAGCCTTTTAGGTTAGCTGCTTGGCCAGTTCATACTCAACCTTGATAAGAAGGATTCATTTGTTTTTACAAACTATAGTCCAATGGAAAATCAAGTGTATTCCGAGAGGGAGGAATAAAGTTGCTGACAGGCTTGCTAAGGTGGCTTTAGATAGGAATACAGAGGTGCAGGTGTTTTTTAATTTCCTTGAGGAGATGTTAGATGAATTTGGGTTTAATAAAATAGTTGAGTTTCCATTTGTAATTATTTAGTAGAGTTGGTTAGTTTTATTTACAAACCAAAAGAAAAGTTGATTGCATTCAAAATTTTCAATAAATTGAGAAAAAGTAATATAATTGTACAGTAAAAAACTTATATTAGAAAATAAATTACTAAATTAGTTTTGTTAACAAAATTGTAAAATAACTCTATTGTTATAATTGATAATAATGTATGTTATTGTTGCTAAGACTTATCCGAAAATAGATTTGTTTTACCTTTATAAAAAGTGGTAAAAGAAATTAAAAAATCACAAGATCAAAATTTGTAATTAAAAATATCTTCGTATCATAATCAAGAAGAGAATGGCTCCTCCAAATCAATTATGCTTAGTTTTAGTTATTTTCTTATCTATCTTTTCGGTTTCTTCTTTTCGAACAAGTGCAATTATTCCAAAGGCTAATGTTTTCCTTCTGATACCTTCATCGCAACTAGTAGAAAATTTATGCAATGGCAAAGCAATTCAAAATCGCAGGTTTTGCCTGAAAGCATTTTCTACTCCCGAAGTTATCATGGCAATAGATACAACCCAACTAGGAACCCTCATTATGAAATTAGGAGCAGCAAATGCCAAAGCAACGTTGAATGTATATAATGAAATAATTAAGAAAACAAGGTCTCCCCAGGCTTTGAAAGCTCTTAATTATTGCGTTGAGGCTTACAAATATGCAATCTTATCATTTGAAATGGTATCTTCAGAATTGGTTGAAGATTCCCAAACTGCAAACTATGATGTAGCTGTTATAGGTCCCGAAATTGCTAATTGTGAAAAGGAACTAACAACGCAGTTGTTCAAGCACCTCGACTCCTTGCTGGGAATCGATTTATAAAATATTATGTCTCAATGGGATATGAGATAACATTAACTCTCTAGCTTGAAAATCCAAATGAGTATTAGGCAAAAAATTAAGGGAATTTGTATAGATAATAATGTGTGAATTTGTTATCTTGATTGATACAATATAATATTGATGGCATAGGAATGTTGCCATTGTTGCTGCAGTTGAAACTGTGAATTAATTTAAATAATCACTTTAAAATTATATTTTTCTCTTATTCCATTAAGTTAATGAATCATTAATATTCCAATCATTAGCTATTAAAGGTGGACTCAGAATCTAATCGAACCGAAATAATATCAACCTTCTTACCTCTTCCATTTATGACCTTTTTGCAAAAATCGGTAATAATTCCTCCTATTATTCTAGGATGATATTTTTGTAAGAAAGATCTGGTAGTATTTACCGTCTCCCACCCTACTAGTGTCCTACACCATTTCCCTTTATTGCTTTCCTTAATTGCCTTGTCCTTAATGCCTTCTTTTAATTCCTTGCATCCAGAAGTACTAGTGAACTTTTCCTTATTATCAAAAGACCAAATCATGGAATCATTACCTCTCAATTGACAAAGCATTATCCTTTGAAAATTACTTTATTCAACTTCAAGAAAGAATAATGAGTCATTTGTAAAGAAAAGCTGGGCAGGCAAAGATCATTTAAATTGACATTACTAAGATATTTTACTTTATCCTTTGAAAAAATATGAGGTTACTTTGCAGCCTTTTCTTTTCCTTAGCAAATTGAAATTAAACCAAGCCACCGGATCCATTTAGTTCTTTGGTTCTTTTTAACAAATTGAAATCAAACTATCAAGATGGGGCCACTTCTTTCTCATTTGTTCATTGCAAATGATTTGGTTATCTATTCGAAAGCGGACTTAAAGAATGTTCGGATCCTTAAAGGAATTCTTCACCGCTTCTGTAGTTTCTCATGCCATTGAGTCAATGACCAGAGATCCAACATTTTCTTTTCTAAAGGAGTGGGTGATGATCTTAGTAACATGCTAAGTAGTTTACTTGGCTTACAAAGGGCCCAAGATATTGAAATGTACTTGGGAGTGTCGTTATTCCATAACAGAGTTTCTAACTCTACATTGCAGTTTGTGTAGAATAGGTGCGTAGCAAATTGAGTAATTGAGATGCTAAGCAGCTCTCTATGGCAGGTTGTGTTACTCTTGCTTAGTCTGTTCTTATTTCTTTACCAAATTATTTTTGATCGGTGAGTCACGGTCTTAAAATTTATAATGAGAATGATCGAGCCTAAAAACTAACTATGACAACGATTGAGGCAAGTGTACCTACCGAACAGTAGTATAGCTTAGTGGCAAGACCGGATTGTCGAACCCAAAGGAACCGAAAGTACTAATACTAACTTTTTTTTATTATTTAGCCTTAAAATTGAAGTGAATCGGTTTAATCTAGAAAATTAACTAACTACTAAGCTAAAGATGATGAGACAAAAAGAATGAAATTACGGAAATACTTGTGGGAAAAACCAATTGATTAAAACAATACCCAAGGAAGAATCCACCTAGACTTCACTTGTTATCTAACTCGAACCGACGATTTATTCATTTGACTTGATCCGTAAGATTCCCTAATGTATATTAAACCCTCTCTCAAGTGAATAACGCCTAACCCTAGGTTGATTAATTGAAATCTCTTTCTAATTAAAACCCCTAGAATTGCATTAACTCGATCTATGGAATCCCATATTAGGTTTCACCCTAATCCGCAAAATCTCGTCACCCTATCTCTAGGCGTGCGATCAACTCCGCTTAATTATGCTAGATCTACTCTTAGCGTGGACTTTTGCTCCTCCACCAAGCACATCAAACTTGAATTAATATCCCGGAAATATCAACACAAGAATTAAGAACACATAATTAAGAACAAATCAAATATTTATCATCTAGTTCAGAAAATGATAACAAGATTCATATTAGGTTCCATCCCTCTCAGGTATTTGAGGGTTTAGTTCATAATGATAATAAAATACATCTCAAAATAAAAGATAAAACGAAACATAAGAAAAACTCTAAAACCCCCTGAAAGAATTGAAGAGAGATCCTCCGTCTTGAGTATAACTTCGACTTCTTGAGATGAATCAACTGGCTAGAGGTGGTAATGGCGTAGGATGAGGTCAGGGTGCACCGGGTAGAGGCACCAGAAATAGGGGTAATACGGAGGCGAGGCAGCCACGTCTAGTCTACACGGTCCGATGTCGAGAGGATAGCGATGCACCGGATGTCATAACCGGTACGTTCTTCATATCTGATGTACCTTTTACCGCATTAATAGACATTGGATCCACCCATTCGTATGTTGCTTGTGCTGTGTCTGAAACCTTGGATATTAGATCTGAGATTACTGCTAGAGAAACAACTATAATTAGCCCTCTAGGACAGTCTGTAGTAGTAAATAAATTGTTTAGGGATGTGCCCTTAGAAATTCAGGGGGAAGTATTTCTTGCGGATTTGATGGAACTGCCATTTAGCGAGTTCGATCTTATTTTGGGCATGGATTGGCTGGTTAAACACCGTGCGAACTTGGACTGTGCTGCAAAGCAGATGGTACTAAAAACTTCGGAGTATAAGGAAGTGATGATGATAGGTGAAAGAAGAAATTATCTGTCTAATGTAGTATCTGCTTTAAAAGAAGAAAAGTTGGTGCGAAAAGGGTGTGGAGCATTCTTAGCCTTTATTAGTGCTTTGGATGCCAAAAAGTTATCGGTAGAGGGTGTTAGAACGGTGAAAGAGTTTTCAGACGTCTTTCCCGAGGAACTTCCAGGATTACCTCCGGATCGAGAGGTGGAGTTTGGCATTGAGTTGTTGCCAGGAACGGCTCCAGTGTCTATTGCTCCTTATAGAATGGCGCCGAAGGAGCTAGCGGAGCTTAAGGCTCAAATTCAGGAGTTGTTGGACCGTGGATTTATTCGACCAAGTGTGTCACCATGGGGAGCACCAGTTTTGTTCGTAAATAAAAAGGATGGGTCGATGCGCATGTGCATCGATTATAGGCAATTGAATAAGTTGATAATCAAGAACAAGTATCCGTTACCGAGGATCGATGACCTGTTCCATCAACTGCGAGAAGCTTCGGTTTTCTCGAAGATAGACTTGAGATCGGGATATCACCAGCTTAAGGTCAAGGAGGCAGATATTCACAAGACTGCGTTTCGAACTCGTTATGGACATTACGAGTTCTTAGTGATGCCGTTTGGATTGACAAATGCACCAGCTGCATTTATGGACATGATGAATCGGGTCTTCCAACCCTATCTAGATCGGTTTATGGTGGTGTTCATAGATGACATCTTGGTGTACTCAAAGACTGAAGAAGAGCATGATTCGCATCTACGGGTTGTATTGTAGATTTTGAGACGTATAGATGTATGCCAAATTCGATAAGTGTGAATTTTGGCCGAGGAAGTGACATTTTTGGGGCATGTTGTGTCCAGCCAAGGAATTAGAGTTGATCCCCGGAAGGTAGAGGTCAGATTGGACCGAAACCACCAAAGTCGCGCGTAAACCGAAGTTTTCTAGGTTTGGCCGGGTATTATAGGCGTTTCGTTGAGGGGTTTTCGTTGATTGCTGCACCCCTAACTAAGTTGTTGCGTAAGGGAGTACCGTTTGTGTGGTCAGATAAGCAGCAAGAGAGTTTTGAGAAATTAAAGAAGATTCTGACAGAAGCGCCAGTATTGATTCAACCTGAGGCTGGAAAAGAGTTTATCGTTTATTGTGGTGCATCACACACGGGCTTGGGATGTGAGTTGATGCAAGGGGGAAAAGTGGTGGCTTATGCATCTCGTCAATTAAGGCCGCATGAGGTGAACTATCCTACTCATGATTTGGAGTTAGCTGCAGTGGTGTTTGCTCTGAAGATTTGGAGACACTATCTGTACGGTGAGAAGTCGATTATCTATACGGATCATAAGAGTCTGAAGTACCTCCTTACCCAGAAGGAGTTGAACTTAAGACAGCGGAGGTGGATAGAATTGTTAAAGGATTATGACTTCTCAATCGAGTATCATCCAGGAAAAGCTAATGTAGTAGCAGATGCGTTAAGTCGAAAAGTGATATCGGACTTGAGAGCGATGTTCGTTCATCTCAGCCTTTATGAAGATGGTAGCTTATTAGCCGAACTTTAAGTGAAGCCTGCATGGGTAAGTCAGATTAAGGAAAAGCAGTTGATAGATGAAGCGTTAGGATCTCGATTTCAGCAAGTGGAAGGTGGTGAGATAGGAGAATTTGGATTAAATAGTGATGGAGTGTTGTGTTTCTACGGAAGAGTTTGTATGCCCAGAGATTTGGAGTTGAGACAAATGATTCTGCGAGAGGCGCATAGTAGCCCATATGCTATGCACCCCAGAGGAAATAAGATGTACCGAGATCTCCGTGAACAGTATTGGTGGCCAGGGTTGAAGCGAGAGGTTACTGACTTCGTGAGCAAGTGTTTGACATGTCAACAGGTGAAGGCGGAGCATCAACTGCCGTTAGGGTTGCTACAACAGGTGAAAATTCCGTTATGGAAATGGGAAAGGATAACGATGGACTTTGTTAGTGGGTTACCCTTAACGCCTACTAAGAAAGATTCAGTATGGGTGATTGTGGATCGGTTAACGAAGACTGCTCACTTCCTACCTATTCGTACGGACCATTCCTTGCAGAAGTTGGCCAAGTTGTATGTAGCAGAGATCATGAGGTTACATGGGGTACCAGTGTCGATTATATCGGACAGGGATCCTAGATTTACATCACGGTTCTGGAAGGATTTACATGAAGCTTTGGGTACAAGACTAAATTTCAGCACGGCATTTCATCCGCAATCAGATGGTCAGTCGGAGAGAGTAATCCAGATTTTAGAAGACATGTTAAGAGGCTGTGTAATTGACTTTAGGGGTAGTTGGGAAGATTTTCTACCATTGGCAGAGTTTGCATACAACAACAGCTATCAATCCAGTATCCAAATGGCACCCTACGAGGCATTGTATGGCCGTAGGTGTCGTACTCCTACTTGCTGGACTGAGCTGGGAGAATGACAGTTATTAGGTCTTGAGTTGATTTCGGAGACGGAGGAAAAAGTTAGGGTAATTCGGGCTCGGTTAAAGGAAGCTTCGGACAGACAGAAATCGTACGCGGATCTAAAGCATAAGGATATAGAATTTGTAGTGGGTGAACAAGTCTTTCTGAAGGTCTCACCTTGGAAGAAGATCTTTAGATTTGGACGGAAGGGCAAGTTGAGCCCTAGGTTCATCAGACCTTACCGTGTATTGAAGCGTGTTGGACCAGTAGCTTATCAGCTTGAGTTACCTCCGGAGTTAAGTCAGATACATAGTGTATTCCATGTCTCTATGTTAAGGCGTTATCGCTCGGATCCATCTCATATCGTACCAATGGAAGAAGTTGAGATAAGACTTGACCTGTCTTTTGAAGAGAAGCCAGTACAAATTTTAGACCGGGATGTTAAAGTGCTAAGAAGGAAGTCAATTCCGTTAGTCAAAGTTTTATGGCGTAATCACGGGACAGAGGAAGCTACATGGGAGCCAGAGGACGTAATTCGGCAACAATATCCTCATCTCTTTTAACAAGGTAAATTTCGAGGCCAAAATTTCTTTAAGGGGGTAGAATTATAACATCCTGAAATTTGGGATTTTATGTTTTGTGTTATATCATGCGATAGGTTAGTTTAAAATGTTAATTGTGTATGTTTAGGGGTCCTAAGAAGGCTCGGGAGGGAATTGGGCCTTAGCAAAATTTTTATGTTTAAGCACCTTAATGAGAGAAGGTAAGTGGCAGCAATGCTTATGGAAATAAGTTAGTAATTTGCTAGCATAAGTGAGCATATGGGAAGGAGGTTGTGGCGCCAAGTGAAGAGCATGGAGGGAAGAGGTTCGAATCCCACCTAGTGCAAATTATTTTGACTAATTTTTGTGCTTCTTCCCAAAGTGTCGGCCATGGTGGTAATTATGGTAAGGGAGAGTTTTTAATTATGGAAAGATGGCTAAAGAAATATGGTATGGAAAAAAGCAAGGGAAAATGAAGGAAAGAATCAAAAGAAAAAGGCAAGAGAAGGGAACATCTTGGCCTATTATGTGGGTGATGTTTTGGAAAGATTATTTTGGTCAACATTCATCCTCTTAGAAAAAGTGATACACGGTTTTGTGGGGTAAAGAGTGGGAGCCGAAATTCTTTAGGCATTTGGTAAATTTTTGGTGTATGAGAGGTTGTTTTCTTCCTAGCATTTTAGTGTCTTCTCTTCCAATTTTTCCCTCACTTGCTGAAACCCTAAAGCCAATATTGTTAACCATTTTCCTTTGTTTTGGCCGAAACACTCAAGCAAATTGTGCATTTTCTTCTTTTTGTGTTGTTTTGCCGAATCACTAAATCCATTTGGTTCATTTTCTTTTGATGATAGCCGAAACACCCTAATACCTCTTTTTCCATCACCTATTTTCTTTTTTTCACCTTTTCTTCAATCTTTCTCCTTTTCTCTTATACCGACATTTCTTTGTGGCCGAAACTCTTTGGTCTCTTTCTCTCCATTAACCGAATCTTGATCATCTTCTCTTCTTCATCTTGCAAGTTGGACATTTCTTCCTTGATTAAATCGGGTAAATGACTTTATTCTAATCTTTTCATTCTCTTTTCTCTCTAGCCGAATGAGTGTTCCTCATCATTTGGTTGTTTCATATTGTTTCTAAACCGAAATGGTGTTTTTCATACTCCCTCATATCTTAATCGTTATCTTTTTGTAGTGTAATAGTGGGAAAGCCAAATCTATTATCTTTGACTCATCCGTAGCCATAAGTATAATCGTTGGAAATCAATTTTACCACCGTTAAGGGACTATACCGATCGTTCCTATACACTTGTTGATCATACGGAAATAGTGGTAAGCCGAACCTTTTCCTTAGACAATCGTTTTATATCATCGTAATATCGTTTTGATTAAGACTTTTTCCAATGGAGGCAAGTGGTACCGATTTGAAAGGAAAAGTGACTGGAGAAAACAAAAGGAGTGGATTTGCGATTCCTACTCCTAAATTCAAGTGTAGAGCGGTATCGGCGGTTCGGGATTTCCCACCGGGTTGTGGTCCATCATCTGGTGAGAATAGGCAAATCATGGTCGTTCACGATACTAAGGGTAAGCATTTTAGATCGTTTGATTTAGATTTAGATTAATAAAATCTCGCTTATTGGTTAATCGAGTGTAATGGTTGCCGAAACCATTTTTAAATCGGGTTTTGAAAAACGGGGATCGACATTAAAAATAAGGAGTCGCCACCAATCTTTTTTGTTTAGGTGTGACCGGGTCACCTATAAAATAAATTTTGGTCTATGAATTTCTAGAAGAAAACGGGTTCGAGAGTCGGTTACGTGTGAGGAAGGATTAGCACCCTCGCAACGCCCAAAATTGGTACCAAATTGATTAATTGATGTCCTAATATTGAAAAGTTTGAAATGATTTTGAAATTCTGCTCCTTTTTTCTATAGTTTTAAATAACTTGATTGAATATTGAGATTCCCTCGTTCCGAAGGAATAGGGTATCATATCCAGCATGATTGGATACGACAATTGGAGTCCTCGAATTCGAGATCATCCCCAAAATTCTCCAAGCACATGTATTGAAATTTTGAAAGGGTATTTGGTTATTTGGACAAACAAAAAAAAAACCACACCCAGCACGATTGGACACGATTTCTTTAAATTTCCAAATGCACAAATATTATCTTATTTTAAAAATATGGACAAAATTTGAAAGGGTATTCGTTTATTTGGTCAAACAAAAAAACGACACCCAGCACGATTGGGCACGATTTCTTCGAATTTCCAAACGCACAAATATTACCTTGTTTTGAAACTTTTGAATAAAATTATCGAGGGTTTTATTTAAACAAGGCGTATTTTTATTTTGAAACCATGATATGCGAATGAAATTACCACGCAAACAAAATCGAACGTACTAATAAAACATATAGTGATGACCACATAATATACATTATTTACAAACTGCCATGATAATCAAAGACTAAAAAAGGTATAACAAATCAAAAAAATATAAAACAAATGAAATATGACAAGCTTTCAAAAGATAATGAATAGAGTTTGAATAAATATATATGAAAGAAAAATTGAAATCAACCATATATAAAACAACAAATGATATGTATATAAAAAATTTTTAAAATAGGTAATACATGTAGAAGTTTGAAATAAATCATCAAAATAAATAATATATAAAATAAAAAGTATAAATGAATTTTAAAATAAGTATTATGTATAATAGTTTAAATATAATAAAATGATAATAATACAATAACAATAAAAATAATAAAGTTAATAATAATATAAAAGAAAATAATAATAGTAGTAGTAATATTAAAATAATAGTAATAATAATAATATTAATAACAATAAAAATAATAGTGGCATTAATAAAATAATATTAGTAATATTAATAATAAGATTAAAAATAACAATATATCAATATAATTGCAGAAATAAACAAGGAATGACTAAATTGAAATCAGAATAGAATAAAGGGGCTAAAAAAGAAATAAATTAAGAGATAAAATCGGAGAAGGACTAGAAAATAATACGCTTACAACCAGAGGGATCATCGGGGAAATTATCCCTTTTCCCAAAACAGCATCGTCTACTAGAATAAAGTGAATCAAAGCTGAAATTATAGGGGCAAATCAAAATAAAATAAAACTGAATTAAAACAAATATAAATGCGGAGGGGTCGTTTCGCAAAATAACCCCAAGACACAAAACACGCGGATCCTCAATCATGTGCGGGTCGGGTCACACGGGTTAGCCCATACGGCACCGTTTTGACTGGTTTAAATAAGTTTATAAAACCTAAAAATTTAGACATTCGGCCCCCCCTTTTTCTTTTTAGAACCCTAGCCCCCTCTTTTGCCCTTGCTCTCAGCCGCCGCAAGGAATCCCCGCTCGAGCACCATCGTCCCACCAGAAATGGTGATTGGTGGCGCGCAGAGGTCCGACTTAGGACTCAAGTTCAGGCAATAAGGCCATTTCAACGTCGGAATCCTCCCCAAAAGCCCCGATTTCGATGAAGGAGGAGAAGATTCCAGCGATTTACTCACAAAGGTATATCCCTCACCTTTTTTATTTAAAATATATAAAAAAATGGAAATAATAGGTAAGAACACAGACGAAATCAAGGGTTAATCACCTTTAGCTCTGTCTTTTTGTATTTCTTTGTATTCGTGTGTTCGTAAAAAATGAGAAAGAGAGTTACAATGGTTTGTTTCGACCCTTTTTAATGCCGAAATTGGAAAAAAAATTACAACTGTTTTTGTTCTTTTTGTTTTCTCTGCTGCTCTCTGTTGTCATGGTGTGTCCTTTTTGCAGGTGTAGCTGGCAGACGTGGCGTACGGAGGTGTGGATGTGGCACGTACGGAGGTCGTGGCGTTGGGGTTCTTTGAACGATGCAAAATGGCGGCTACTGGATAGTTTCTGGAACCCTTAATGTTTCATTCTGAAACTGAAATTTGGGCCATTTGGGCCGTTTGGTATTGGGTTCAGTTTGGGCCTGTGGGTATTTTGGGGTCTGTTTTAGGTTTGTAATAACACATGGACTGCTATTAACAATTGGACTTTTTATTAATGATTTTATTTTTTATTTTGTTTTTGGTTAAAAATGGGCCCGGGCGAAAATGGGCTCCTACAGCTGCCCCTCTTTGCTCGTTGTCGTGTAACAAGAATGAAGCAAAGACTTCAAAAGGGACCATTTTTGCCTCGTCTTTGAATCTTTGACTTCTTGGCGCTTCTTTCCTTCAAGTAGCTTCATTCCACTGTATCTTCAAGGGCATGAAAACTAGCGCTTTGATCCAATTCGATGTAATTTCCTGGAGAAGAGATTTGTAGCTTCAATCTGCTCCGTCGGAACTTCATGGTGATAAGAATTCAGAGAGAAGAGATTTGTAACTTCTATCTTCCTACTGAAACTTCTCGAAGATAAAGGTTGATCCTCAATAACCTCAAGGAGAAGAGATTTGTAGCTTCAGCCTACTCCACTGGGACTTCAAGGTGATAGGAATTCAGAGAGAAGAGATTCGTAGTTTCAATCTTCTCTGCTGAAACTTCAAAGAAATACGGACTGATCCTCATTGTAAACTCAGGGAGGAGGGATTTGTAGCATCAACCTACTCTACTGGAACTTCGAGGAGATAGAAATTTAGAGAGAAGAGATTCGTAGTTTCAATCTTCTTTACTAAAATTTCAAAGAAATACGGACTGATCCTCATTGTAAACTCAGGGAGAAGGGATTTGTAATTTCAACCTACTCTACTGGAACTTCGAGGAGATAGAAATTTAGAGAGAAGAGATTCGTAGTTTCAATCTTCTCTACGGAAATTTCAAAGAAATACAGACTGATCCTCATTGTAAACTCATGGAGGAGGGATTTGTAATTTTAACCTACTCCACTGGAACTTTGAGGAGATAGAAATTTAGAGAGAAGAGATTCGTAGTTTCAATCTTCTCTACGGAAATTTCAAAGAAATACAGACTGATCCTCATTGTAAACTCACGGAGGAGGGATTTGTAATTTCAACCTACTCCACTGGAACTTTGAGGAGATAGAAATTCAGGGAGAAGAGATTCGTAGTTTCAATCTTCTCTGCTGAAACTTCAAAGAAATACAGACTGATCCTTATTGTAAACTCAGGGAGGAGGGATTTGTAGCATCAACCTACTCCGCTGGAACTTCAAGGAAATAAGTCTTGTATGGCTTCGATCTACTCCTGCAAGTTCAGGATTGCCAGATCTACTGTCTTCAATCTGCTTCACTCAGGAGAGCAAGATATTCGAATTCACCAATGTTGCGACAACGTCTTCCAGGTGACCTGTCTTGCAAAATCAGTTTTGTGCTTATGCTTATGCAAAATGGTTAGGATGCAATGATTAGAATGAATCTAATGCTCCTAACTAAATGTATTATGGACGATATTTGTATGAATGCAGAATGTCATGAGAATAGTCTTTTTACAAAGATTAAGATTGTAACATCCCGAAATTGGGCCTAGTAGGATTGGGCCGTGAGCTTTAGGAAAAATTTGAGTATTATTTTTGTGTTGGCACGGGTAGGAATTTTGTGTGTTAGCATAGTCTTGTGAAGGCTTGATTTTATTTAGGAAGTTAGATAATTTTTAGTATGGTTTATTTAATGAAGCGGATTAAGTGAGCTTAGCACTTAAGTTAATTTAAGTGTTAAATTCTAACACATGAGGAGTTAGTGGCATAGTGGATAAGGAGCTTGAAAGGTTACTTGAGGGAAGTGGTTCGAGTTGCTTGGAAAGAATTTTGAAGACTTTATTTTTGTATCCTAGCATTGATGGACGGTCAAACTCTAATTATGATAGGTTGGACCTTAAGATTTTGGTAAGTTGAATATTGGTTTAAGGAAATCTTGAAATAGGGGATAAGAATCTTAAAGTTATGGAAGGTTGGGGAGACAAAGGGCTTGGCTTAAGGAAGATGTTTTGGAAACTCTTTCAAGGCTTTTAGTGCATGTATGTGGACAGCAAGTGTGGCCAGGGGGGGTGGCCGAATGTTGTTAGGTGGTTTGGGGGAAGATATTTAGTCAACCTTTGGCATTTTTGTATCTTTTGGCATTGTTTCCTTTCTCTCCAAAAATTCCCCTCTTTGGCCGAATGTTTTTGTGCATTTTGTGCAAATTTTGCTTTTGGTTTAGCCTTCATTTTGTTTCAACCAAAAATGTTATTTCCTTTCTCTCATCTTTGCTCTTGAAACCGAAACCTCACTTGGCTTTTGTGCATTTTCTTTTTGGCAAATAAGTGTTTGGCTGAATCTCTCTCTCTCACATATCTCACTTTTCTTCTTTTGATATTGACTCATAATCACATTTTCTTTTATACTCTTTCTTGGCCGAATCCTTCTCCTTCTCAAGTTCCATTTCTTTTTCATCCATTTCCATTCTATTTCTCTTTCTTCCACTTTTGCTCAAAACCAAAAACATTCCTCTCCTATTGCAATTTCTTTCTTTTTCTCTTTCTCCACTCTAGTCAAATCCTTTTGTTATTACAAATCAACCATAGTCGAAATTCCCTTCACCATTTAACCATATTGCCAAAACTTCCCACTCTCTTTTTGAATTGTCTTGGCCGAATATCAACAAGGGTAGGTCTTCATTTGGTTTTCTTCAATCGGTCTTGGAAGATAGGTAAGTGTTCATGGCCGTATTTCCTTTATTTCTTTTCTCTTTTCTTTGTCATTTTTCATGAGGGCAAAGGCCAAACTTTTGGGCATTTGATGCAAGGTTCTAACTATTATTAGGAACCAATTATTCTTATAGACTCTTTGGGACTTTGGAAACAATCGTTCTAAGCCTCAATTCTTTGACAACCATTTTGGGGTAAGTCAAGTGGTAAGGATCTTTATACTTGTTATATCGTTTTAGATGGACTAGTAATCGATTACATTTTTTTGGGGACTCTATCTCTCGTTTATTATATTTTTCCGTGAACATTAGATTTTTGGGGCAATCAAGAATGGGTTCGAAAAGAGCAGTTAATAGTGTTTGGAAGAAGGGTGGATCTGCTATACCCTCAAATTTCAAATGAAGGGCTGTGTCGACAGTTCGAGACTTTCCACCAGGATGTGGACCCTCTGCCGGCGATAATCGTTTATTTGAAGTCGTACGTACCCCCGAGCCCTTGTTTGTTCGTGGTTCTTCATCGGGTTATGAACCATCAATCGGAGAGAAATCGCATATAGTTATTGTTCGAGATTCCGAGGGTATCAGCGAGCGGGAAAGTTTAGTTATCACTATTATCAGGTGTGTAACTTATGCTAAACTTCTAATAGATCAATAGCTTTATTGATAAAAATGTGTTTATAAAGAAATATAAATGTTTATGGCTTCGGGTACCATTCAATGGTACGGTGAATTGAGGTATGTTATTCCTTCGTACTATGTATGATTCTAATATGAAACATATTCGATATTTGATTATGATTTTGATATAATGTACAAGGCATAATATTTACATCGCTAATAATGCTATATGCATAATATGAAATGTGTCCAATTCGATATGATAATGGGGCATATGGCATGATAATGAAATAATATGTTATTGCATGGGCATATGGGTAATATTGAAAGGGGAAGTGTTCCGTGGTTTTACCACATTATCCGTGACTTTGGTCACGATATTATGAATTCGGTGACTTCGGTCACGATATTATGAATCCGGTGACTTCGGTCACGATATTATGAATCCGGTGACTCTGTCACAATTATCCGTGGCTATGCGACGATTATAAGGGCGATGTGCATGTTGATCGCAACAACCGCCTTCGATGGTGTGTAGCGGATGGAGGGTCGATTTAGTAATCCCCACGGTGTGATTGATAGGTACGGGTGGTGTGTAGCGGATGGATACCTAAGTTGGGTTCGGGATTGCATTTCATTTTATATGTACATGTGATTATCTCGATTTGCTATATTATGGGCTTATGGCTAAATGTGATTTAAATGGGCTTTATTGCTATGATCGATTGGGTTTTTAGTGTCTTTGTTACACATTGAGTCTGTTGACTCACCCTTGATCACGATATCTTTTCGGGTGATTCGTGAGATCGCGGATGTGGAGTGGATGAACTCGAGGAGGCCATGCAATAAAATTTGATTTTACAAGAACTTCCATTTGGGTACCTTATTATATTTTAATTTGGGTTTTCATATTTTATAGATTTGTAATAAGGCCTCTTTAATTATAGTTTTGGATTATTTATATGCTTTGGGATTTATTCTAAACATGTTTAAGTATACCACTTGATTAATTTAATAATTGAGCTAAAGTTTTCTAAACTATAAAAACGCCATGGTATTTTATCTTACCAACAGGTAATCTAAATTGTTGATAATAAAATTATAAATTAAGTGTTTTCTACAACTTAAATGATTTCCAAAATTTTAAGTTTCTACATTCAAATGCAAACGGTTTCAAAGTATTAATTCGAGTTTTCTTAAAATGAAACAAATGTTTTCTAACCTATGATTTATCCACTTAGTTTAAAAGTTTTATTTATGGAATTTCAAAGTAAATTTCCGCTTTTAACTTATTAAACATCCGATTTCTACAAATATAGAATTACAAAGAATTTTTCACTAAACTTTAATCGCTATCTCAATTTTCTTGAAACGTTTTCTTAGTAGCATGCCAAATTCGATCGTGGCGTATTAACCGGGTTTGGGGTGTTACAAATTGGTATCAGAGCTAAGTTCAAAAGCTCGGCTGTGGGCCCGAGGCCCAAAATGTTTTAAAGAATGGATTTTAAAATGTTTTGTTGAAAATTATATGGTTGGAAAGGCATGGCACCGAGTCTCCGGCACCGATCCGCCCAGGTAAGTACCCCTAGCCTTTGGTTGTGATTTTTGGATGTTATAAACTTTGAATGACTAGTGATAGTGGACTATACTTTAGAGACATGGACCCTAGGTATATGTGTACTTCTACGGAAAAACCACTTATTAAAACTCTGTTGCATAAAATTTTCTTTAAACAAGAAAGTGAAAAGACTCTAATGCATAAAATTTTCGTAAAATCAGATAAGTCGAGACTTTAGACATGAGTTCTAGGAACGTGGTCATCGTGGATGTGGTAAAAGCCAAAGTGTTAGGGCTAGATTTTCAGTACCGAGGCATAATTCCAGTAAGGAGGCGTTAGCATCGCTAGTGGCTGAGACAGAGTATCATGATCGAGTTCGGATTGATGGGCTGACTCAGATAGTTAAAGAATCGGTGAAGCACTTGGAGTTGGGTCTGTGGACTGTAAGAAGAACAGAGATCACGGTTCTCTAGGGTCACAATCTCGTTCTGTAAAACATGTCAAGGCATGGTCAAACTTTTTGGCTTGCGATTATTGTGGAAGGTGTCATCCGGGAGAATGTTGGAGGAAGATAGGAGTATGCTTGAGATGCAGATCTAAGGAGCTTAAGGCTAAGGATTGTTTCCTCACTCTCAAGTCAGGTATGTTTTGGTTGGAAGTGATAGTTGTTTGTAGGAAAATTTTTGGTATAAGTGTAAGTGTTAGATAATGGTTTGCAATGGTGGATTAGTATGTTGGTTTTATTAAGATTTTGTTGAAAGCACATTGTGGTTTTATTAAGATCAGAGTGCGCAGCAAGAACGTAGTGTGGCGAGATAGGATGTACGACTGTTAGTTAGTTGGAAATTTCGAGGATGAAATTTCTTTAAGGAGGGTAGATTTGTAACATCCCGAAATTGGGCCTAGTAGGATTGGGCCTTGAGCTTTAGGAAAAATTTGAGTATTATTTTTGTGTTGGCACGGGTAGGAATTTTGTGTGTTAGCATAGTCTTGTGAAGGCTTGATTTTATTTAGGAAGTTAGATAATTTTTAGTATGGTTTATTTAATGAAGTGGATTAAGTGAGCTTAGCACTTAAGTTAATTTAAGTGTTAAATTCTAACACATGAGGAGTTAGTGGCATAGTGGATAAGGAGCTTGAAAGGTTACTTGAGGGAAGTGGTTTGAGTTGCTTGGAAAGCATTTTGAAGACTTTATTTTTGTATCCTAGCATTGATGGACGGTCAAACTCTAATTATGATAGGTTGGACCTTAAGATTTTGGTAAGTTGAATATTGGTTTAAGGAAAGCTTGAAATAGGGGATAAGAATCTTAAAGTTATGGAAGGTTGGGGAGACAAAGGGCTTGGCTTAAGGAAGATGTTTTGGAAACTCTTTCAAGGCTTTTAGTGCATGTATGTGGACGACAAGTGTGGCTAGGGGGGGTGGCCGAATGTTGTTAGGTGGTTTGGGGGAGGATATTTGGTCAACCTTTGGTATTTGTGTATCTTTTGGCATTGTTTTCTTTCTCTCCAAAAATTCCCCTCTTTGTGAATGTTTTGTGCATTTTGTGCAAATTTTGCTTTTGGTTTAGCCTTCATTTTGTTTCAACCAAAAATGTTATTTCCTTTCTCTCATCTTTGCTCTTGAAACCGAAACCTCACTTGGCTTTTGTGCATTTTCTTTTTGGCAAATAAGTGTTTGGCCGAATCTCTCTCTCTCACATATCTCACTTTTCTTCTTTTGATATTGACTCATAATCACATTTTCTTTTATACTCTTTCTTGGCCGAATCCTTCTCCTTCTCAAGTTCCATTTCTTTTTCATCCATTTCCATTCTATTTCTCTTTCTTCCACTTTTGCTCAAAACCGAAAACATTCCTCTCCTATTGCAATTTCTTTCTTTTTCTCTTTCTCCACTCTAGTCAAATCCTTTTGTTATTACAAATCAACCATAGCCGAAATTCCCTTCACCATTTAACCATATTGCCGAAACTTCCCACTCTCTTTTGGAATTGTTTTGGCCGAACATCAACAAGGGTAGGTCTTCATTTGGTTTTCTTCAATCGGTCTTGAAAGATAGGTAAGTGTTCATGGCCGTATTTCCTTTATTTCTTTTCTCTTTTCTATGTCATTTTTCATGAGGGCAAAGGCCGAACTTTTGGGCATTTGATGCAAGGTTCTAACTATTATTAGGAACCAATTATTCTTATAGACTCTTTGGGACTTTGGAAACAATCGTTCTAAGCCTCAATTCTTTGACAACCGTTTTGGGGTAAGTCAAGTGGTAAGGATCTTTATACTTGTTATATCGTTTCAGATGGACTACTAATCGATTACATTTTTTTGGGGACTCTATCTATCGTTTATTATATTTTTCCGTGAACGTTAGATTTTTGGGGCAATCAAGAATGGGTTCGAAAAGAGCAGTTAATAGTGTTTGGAAGAAGGGTGGATCTGCTATACCCTCAAATTTCAAACGAAGGGCTGTGTCGGCAGTTCGAGACTTTCCACCGGGATGTGGACCCTCTGCCGGCGATAATCGTTTATTTGAAGTCGTACGTACCCCCGAGCCATTATTTGTTCGTGGTTCTTCATCGGGTTATGAACCATCAATCAGAGAGAAATCGCATATAGTTATTGTTCGAGATTCCGAGGGTATTAGCGAGCGGGAAAGTTTAGTTATCACTATTATCAGGTGTGTAACTTATGCTAAACTTCTAATAGATCAATAGCTTTATTGATAAAAATGTGTTTATAAAGAAATATAAATGTTTATGGCTTGGGTACCATTCAATGAATACGGTGAATTGAGGTATGTTATTCCTTCAGTACTATGTATGATTCTAATATGAAACATATTCGATATTTGATTATGATTTTGATATAATGTACAAGGCATAATATTTACATCGCTAATAATGCTATATGCATAATATGAAATGTGTCCGATTCCGATATGATAATGGGGCATATGGCATGATAATGAAATAATATGTTATTGCATGGGCATATGGGTAATATTGAAAGGGGAAGTGTTCCGGTGGTTTTTACCACATTATCCGGTGACTTTGGTCACGATATTATGAATCCGGTGACTTCGGTCACGATATTATGAATCCGGTGACTTCGGTCACGATATTATGAATCCGGTGACTCTGTCACAATTATCTGGTGGCTATGCCACGATTATAAGGGCGATGTGCATGTTGATCGCGGCAATCGCCTTCGATGGTGTGTAGCGGATGGAGGGTCGATTTAGTAATCCCCACGGTGTGATTGGTAGGTACGGGTGGTGTGTAGCGGATGGATACCTAAGTTGGGTTCGGGATTGCATTTCATTTTATATGTACATGTGATTATATGATTTGCTATATTATGGGCTTATGGCTAAATGTGATTTAAATGGGCTTTATTGCTATGATCGATTGGGTTTTTAGTGTACTGTTACACATTGAGTCTGTTGACTCACCCTTCATGGGATATCTTTTCAGTGATTCGTGAGATCGCGGATGTGGAGCCTGATGAACTCGAGGAGGCCATGCAATAAAATTTGATTTTACAAGAACTTCCATTTGGGTACCTTATTATATTTTAATTTGGGTTTTCATATTTTATAGATTTGTAATAAGGCCTCTTTAATTATGGTTTTGGATTATTTATATGCTTTGGGATTTATTCTAAACATGTTTAAGTATACCACTTGATTAATTTAATAATTGAGCTAAAGTTTTCTAAACTATAAAAACGCCATGGTATTTTATCTTACCACCAGGTAATCTAAATTGTTGATAATAAAATTATAAATTAAGTGTTTTCTACAACTTAAATGATTTCCAAAATTTTAAGTTTCTACATTCAAATGCAAACGGTTTCAAAGTATTAATTCGAGTTTTCTTAAAATGAAACAAATGTTTTCTAACCTATGATTTATCCACTTAGTTTAAAAGTTTTATTTATGGAATTTCAAAGTAAATTTCCAGTTTTTAACTTATTAAACATCTGATTTCTACAAATATAGAATTACAAAGAATTTTTCACTAAACTTTAATCGCTATCTCAATTTTCTTCAAACGCGTTTTTCTTAAGTAGCATGCCAAATTCGGTCGTGGCGTATTGACCGGGTTTGGGGTGTTACAAATTGGTATCAGAGCTAAGTTCAAAAGTTCGGCTGTGGGCCCGAGGCCCAAAATGTTTTAAAGAATGGATTTTAAAATGTTTTGTTGCAAATTATATGGTTGGAAAGGCATGGCACCGAGTCTCCGGCACCGATCCGCCCAGGTAAGTACCCCTAGCCTTTGGTTGTGATTTTTGGATGTTATAAACTTTGAATGACTAGTGATAGTGGACTATACTTTAGAGACATGGACCCTAGGTATATATGTACTTCTACGGAAAAACCACTTATTAAAACTCTGTTGCATAAAATTTTCTTTAAACAAGAAAGTGAAAAGACTCTAATGCATAAAATTTTCGTAAAATCAGATAAGTCGAGACTTTAGACATGAATTCTAGGAACGTGGTCGTCGTGGATGTGGTAATAGCCGAAGTGTTAGGGCTAGATTTTCAGTACCGAGGCTTAATTCCAGTAAGGAGGCGTTAGCATCGCTAGTGGCTGAGACAGAGTATCATGATCGAGTTCAGATTGATGGGCTGACTCAGATAGTTAAAGAATCGGTGAAGCACTTGGAGTTGGGTCTGTGGACTGTAAGAAGAACAGAGATCACGGTTCTCTAGGGTCACAATCTCGTTCTGTAAAACATGTCAAGGCATGGTCAAACTTTTTGGCTTGCGATTATTGTGGAAGGTGTCATCCGGGAGAATGTTAGAGGAAGATAGGAGTATGCTTGAGATGCAGGTCTAAGGAGCTTAAGGCTAAGGATTGTTTCCTCACTCTCAAGTCAGGTATGTTTTGGTTGGAAGTGATGGTTGTTTGTAGGAAAATTTTTGGTATAAGTGTAAGTGTTAGATAATGGTTTGCTATGGTGGATTAGTATGTTGGTTTTATTAAGATTTTGTTAAAAGTACATTGTGGTTTTATTAAGATCGGAGTCTTGTGATAGAACGTAGTGTGGCGAGACAGGATGTGACTGATCATAGTTAGTTGGAAATTTCGAGGACGAAATTTCTTTAAGGAGGGTAGATTTGCAGCATCCCGAAATTGGGCCTAGTAGGATTGGGCCTTGAGCTTTAGGAAAAATTTGAGTATTATTTTTGTGTTGGCACGGGTAGGAATTTTGTGTGTTATCATAGTCTTGTGAAGGCTTGATTTTATTTAGGAAGTTAGATAATTTTTAGTATGGTTTATTTAATGAAGTGGATTAAGTGAGCTTAGCACTTAAGTTAATTTAAGTGTTAAATTCTAACACATGAGGAGTTAGTGGCATAGTGGATAAGGAGCTTGAAAGGTTACTTGAGGGAAGTGGTTCGAGTTGCTTGGAAAGCATTTTGAAGACTTTATTTTTGTATCCTAGCATTGATGGACGGTCAAACTCTAATTATGATAGGTTGGACCTTAAGATTTTGGTAAGTTGAATATTCTTTAAGGAAAGCTTGAAATAGGGGATAAGAATCTTAAAGTTATGGAAGGTTGGGGAGACAAAGGGCTTGGCTTAAGGAAGATGTTTTGGAAACTCTTTCAAGGCTTTTAGTGCATGTATGTGGACGGCAAGTGTGGCTAGGGGGGTGGCCGAATGTTGTTAGGTGGTTTGGGGGAGGATATTTGGTCAACCTTTGGTATTTGTGTATCTTTTGGCATTGTTTTCTTTCTCTCCAAAAATTCCCCTCTTTGGCCGAATGTTTTTGTTCATTTTGTGCAAATTTTGCTTTTGGTTTAGCCTTCATTTTGTTTCAACCAAAAATGTTATTTCCTTTCTCTCATCTTTGCTCTTGAAACCGAAACCTCACTTGGCTTTTGTGCATTTTCTTTTTGGCAAATAAGTGTTTGGCCGAATCTCTCTCTCTCACATATCTCACTTTTATTCTTTTGATATTGACTCATAATCACATTTTCTTTTATACTCTTTCTTGGCCGAATCCTTCTCCTTCTCAAGTTCCATTTCTTTTTCATCCATTTCCATTCTATTTCTCTTTCTTCCACTTTTTCTCAAAACCGAAAACATTCCTCTCCTATTGCAATTTCTTTCTTTTTCTCTTTCTCCACTCTAGTCAAATCCTTTTGTTATTACAAATCAACCATAGCCGAAATTCCCTTCACCATTTAACCATATTGCCGAAACTTCCCACTCTCTTTTTGAATTGTCTTGGCCGAACATCAACAAGGGTAGGTCTTCATTTGGTTTTCTTCAATCGGTCTTGAAAGATAGGTAAGTGTTCATGGCCGTATTTCCTTTATTTCTTTTCTCTTTTCTATGTCATTTTTCATGAGGGCAAAGGCCGAACTTTTGGGCATTTGATGCAAGGTTCTAACTATTATTAGGAACCAATTATTCTTATAGACTCTTTGGGACTTTGGAAACAATCGTTCTAAGCCTCAATTCTTTGACAACCGTTTTGGGGTAAGTCAAGTGGTAAGGATCTTTATACTTGTTATATCGTTTTAGATGGACTACTAATCGATTACATTTTTTTGGGGACTCTATCTCTCGTTTATTATATTTTTCCGTGAACGTTAGATTTTTGGGGCAATCAAGAATGGGTTTGAAAAGAGCAGTTAATAGTGTTTGGAAGAAGGGTGGATCTGCTATACCCTAAAATTTCAAAACGCGAAGGGTCGTGTGTCGGCAGTTCGAGACTTTCCACCGGGATGTGGACCCTCTGCGGCGATAATCGTTTATTTGAAGTCGTTCGGACCCCCCGAGCCATTGTTTGTTCGTGGTTCTTCATCGGGTTATGAACCATCAATCGGAGAGAAATCGCATATAGTTATTGTTCGAGATTCCGAGGGTATCGTGGAAAGGAAAGTTTAGTTATCACTATTATCGTGTGTGTAGCTTATGCTAAACTTCTAATAGATCAATAGCTTTATTGATAAAAATGTGTTTATAAAGAAATATAAATGTTTATGGCTTGGTACCATTCAATGGTACGGTGAATTGAGGTATGTTATTCCTTCAGATTACTATGTATGATTCTAATATGAAACATATTCGATATTTGATTATGATTTTGATATAATGTACAAGGCATAATATTTACATCGCTAATAATGCTATATGCATAATATGAAATGTGTCCGATTCCGATATGATAATGGGGCATATGGCATGATAATGAAATAATATGTTATTGCATGGGCATATGGGTAATATTGAAAGGGGAAGTGTTCCGTGGTTTTACCACATTATCCGGTGACTTTGGTCACGATATTATGAATCCGGTGACTTCGGTCACGATATTATGAATCCGGTGACTCTGTCACAATTATCCGTGGCTATGCCACGATTATAAGGGCGATGTGCATGTTGATCGCAAAGAATCGCCTTCGATGGTGTGTAGCGGATGGAGGGTCGATTTAGTAATCCCCACGGTGTGATTGGTAGGTACGGGTGGTGTGTAGCGGATGGATACCTAAGTTGGGTTCGGGATTGCATTTCATTTTATATGTACATGTGATTATATGATTTGCTATATTATGGGCTTATGGCTAAATGTGATTTAAATGGGCTTTATTGCTATGATCGATTGGGTTTTTAGTGTCTTGTTACACATTGAGTCTCATTGACTCACCCTTCATGGGATATCTTTTCGGTGATTCGTGAGATCGCGGATGTGGAGCCGGATGAACTCGAGGAGGCCATGCAATAAAATTTGATTTTACAAGAACTTCCATTTGGGTACCTTATTATCTTTTAATTTGGGTTTTCATATTTTATAGATTTGTAATAAGGCCTCTTTAATTATGGTTTTGGATTATTTATATGCTTTGGGATTTATTCTAAACATGTTTAAGTATACCACTTGATTAATTTAATAATTGAGCTAAAGTTTTCTAAACTATAAAAACGCCATGGTATTTTATCTTACCACCAGGTAATCTAAATTGTTGATAATAAAATTATAAATTAAGTGTTTTCTACAACTTAAATGATTTCCAAAATTTTAAGTTTCTACATTCAAATGCAAACGGTTTCAAAGTATTAATTCGAGTTTTCTTAAAATGAAACAAATGTTTTCTAACCTATGATTTATCCACTTAGTTTAAAAGTTTTATTTATGGAATTTCAAAGTAAATTTCCGTTTTTAACTTATTAAACATCCGATTTCTACAAATATAGAATTACAAAGAATTTTTCACTAAACTTTAATCGCTATCTCAATTTTCTTGAAACGTTTTCTTCGTAGCATGCCAAATTCGGTCGTGGCGTATTGACCGGGTTTGGGGTGTTACAAATTGGTATCGAGCTAAGTTCAAAAAGTTAAATTGTGGGCCGAGGCCCAAAATGTTTTAAAGAATGGATTTTAAAATGTTTTGTTGAAAATTATATGGTTGGAAAGGCATGGCACCGAGTCTCCGGCACCGATCCGCCCAGGTAAGTACCCCTAGCCTTTGGTTGTGATTTTTGGATGTTATAAACTTTGAATGACTAGTGATAGTGGACTATACTTTAGAGACATGGACCCTAGGTATATATGTACTTCTACGGAAAAACCACTTATTAAAACTCTGTTGCATAAAATTTTCTTTAAACAAGAAAGTGAAAAGACTCTAATGCATAAAATTTTCGTAAAATCAGATAAGTCGAGACTTTAGACATGAGTTCTAGGAACGTGGTCATCGTGGATGTGGTAATAGCCGAAGTGTTAGGGCTAGATTTTCAGTACCGAGGCATAATTCCAGTAAGGAGGCGTTAGCATCGCTAGTGGCTGAGACAGAGTATCATGATCGAGTTCAGATTGATGGGCTGACTCAGATAGTTAAAGAATCGGTGAAGCACTTGGAGTTGGGTCTGTGGACTGTAATAAGAACAGAGATCACGGTTCTCTAGGGTCACAATCTCGTTCTGTAAAACATGTCAAGGCATGGTCAAACTTTTTGGCTTGCGATTATTGTGGAAGGTGTCATCCGGGAGAATGTTGGAGGAAGATAGGAGTATGCTTGAGATGCAGGTCTAAGGAGCTTAAGGCTAAGGATTGTTTCCTCACTCTCAAGTCAGGTATGTTTTGGTTGGAAGTGATGGTTGTTTGTAGGAAAATTTTTGGTATAAGTGTAAGTGTTAGATAATGGTTTGCTATGGTGGATTAGTATGTTGGTTTTATTAAGATTTTGTTAAAAGTACATTGTGGTTTTATTAAGATCAGAGTCTTGTGACAAGAACGAGTGTGAGAGACAGGATGTACGATTGTTAGTTAGTTGGAAATTTCGAGGACGAAATTTCTTTAAGGAGGGTAGATTTGCAAAGATCCCGAAATTGGGCCTAGTAGGATTGGGCCTTGAGCTTTAGGAAAAATTTGAGTATTATTTTTGTGTTGGCACGGGTAGGAATTTTGTGTGTTAGCATAGTCTTGTGAAGGCTTGATTTTATTTAGGAAGTTAGATAATTTTTAGTATGGTTTATTTAATGAAGTGGATTAAGTGAGCTTAGCACTTAAGTTAATTTAAGTGTTAAATTCTAACACATGAGGAGTTAGTGGCATAGTGGATAAGGAGCTTGAAAGGTTACTTGAGGGAAGTGGTTCGAGTTGCTTGGAAAGCATTTTGAAGACTTTATTTTTGTATCCTAGCATTGATGGACGGTCAAACTCTAATTATGATAGGTTGGACCTTAAGATTTTGGTAAGTTGAATATTGGTTTAAGGAAAGCTTGAAATAGGGGATAAGAATCTTAAAGTTATGGAAGGTTGGGGAGACAAAGGGCTTGGCTTAAGGAAGATGTTTTGGAAACTCTTTCAAGGCTTTTAGTGCATGTATGTGGGACTGGCAAGTGTGGCTAGGGGTGGCCGAATGTTGTTAGGTGGTTTGGGGGAGGATATTTGGTCAACCTTTGGTATTTGTGTATCTTTTGGCATTGTTTTCTTTCTCTCCAAAAATTCCCCTCTTTGGCTGAATGTTTTTGTGCATTTTGTGCAAATTTTGCTTTTGGTTTAGCCTTCATTTTGTTTCAACCAAAAATGTTTTTTCCTTTCTCTCATCTTTGCTTTTGAAACCGAAACCTCACTTGGCTTTTGTGCATTTTCTTTTTGGCAAATAAGTGTTTGGTCGAATCTCTCTCTCTCACATATCTCACTTTTCTTCTTTTGATATTGACTCATAATCACATTTTCTTTTATACTCTTTCTTGGCCGAATCCTTCTCCTTCTCAAGTTCCATTTCTTTTTCATCCATTTCCATTCTATTTCTCTTTCTTCCACTTTTGCTCAAAACCGAAAACATTCCTCTCCTATTGCAATTTCTTTCTTTTTCTCTTTCTCCACTCTAGTCAAATCCTTTTGTTATTACAAATCAACCATAGCCGAAATTCCCTTCACCATTTAACCATATTGCCGAAACTTCCCACTCTCTTTTTGAATTGTCTTGGCCGAACATCAACAAGGGTAGGTCTTCATTTGGTTTTCTTCAACCGGTCTTGAAAGATAGGTAAGTGTTCATGGTCGTATTTCCTTTATTTCTTTTCTCTTTTCTATGTCATTTTTCATGAGGGCAAAGGCCGAACTTTTGGGCATTTGATGCAAGGTTCTAACTATTATTAGGAACCAATTATTCTTATAGACTCTTTGGGACTTTGGAAACAATCGTTCTAAGCCTCAATTCTTTGACAACCGTTTTGGGGTAAGTCAAGTGGTAAGGATCTTTATACTTGTTATATCGTTTTAGATGGACTACTAATCGATTACATTTTTTTGGGGACTCTATCTCTCGTTTATTATATTTTTCCGTGAACGTTAGATTTTTGGGGCAATCAAGAATGGGTTCGAAAAGAGCAGTTAATAGTGTTTGGAAGAAGGGTGGATCTGCTATACCTCAAATTTCAAACGAGGGAAATTGTGTCGGCAGATTCGAGACTTTCCACCGGATGTGGACCCTCTGCCGGCGATAATTGTTTATTTGAAGTCGTACGTACCCCCGAGCCATTGTTTGTTCGTGGTTCTTCATCGGGTTATGAACCATCAATCGGAGAGAAATCGCATATAGTTATTGTTCGAGATTCCGAGGGTATCAGCGAGCGGGAAAGTTTAGTTATCACTATTATCAGGTGTGTAACTTATGCTAAACTTCTAATAGATCAATAGCTTTATTGATAAAAATGTGTTTATAAAGAAATATAAATGTTTATGGCTTCGGGTACCATTCAATGGTACGGTGAATTGAGGTATGTTATTCCTTCGTACTATGTATGATTCTATTATGAAACATATTCGATATTTGATTATGATTTTGATATAATGTACAAGGCATAATATTTACATCGCTAATAATGCTATATGCATAATATGAAATGTGTCCGATTCCGATATGATAATGGGGCATATGGCATGATAATGAAATAATATGTTATTGCATGGGCATATGGGTAATATTGAAAGGGGAAGTGTTTCGGTGGTTTTTACCACATTATCCGGTGACTTTGGTCATGATATTATGAATCCGGTGACTTCGGTCACGATATTATGAATCCGGTGACTTCGGTCACGATATTATGAATCCGGTGACTCTGTCACAATTATCTGGTGGCTATGCCACGATTATAAGGGCGATGTGCATGTTGACTGCAGCAACTGCCTTCGATGGTGTGTAGCGGATGGAGGGTCGATTTAGTAATCCCCACGGTGTGATTGGTAGGTACGGGTGGTGTGTAGCAGATGGATACCTAAGTTGGGTTCGGGATTGCATTTCATTTTATATGTACATGTGATTATCTGATTTGCTATATTATGGGCTTATGGCTAAATGTGATTTAAATGGGCTTTATTGCTATGATCGATTGGGTTTTTAGTGTACTGTTACACATTGAGTCTATTGACTCACCCTTCAAAGTATATCTTTTCGGTGATTCGTGAGATCGCGGATGTGGAGCCGGATGAACTCGAGGAGGCCATGCAATAAAATTTGATTTTACAAGAACTTCCATTTGGGTACCTTATTATATTTTAATTTGGGTTTTCATATTTTATAGATTTGTAATAAGGCCTCTTTAATTATGGTTTTGGATTATTTATATGCTTTGGGATTTATTCTAAACATGTTTAAGTATACCACTTGATTAATTTAATAATTGAGCTAAAGTTTTCTAAACTATAAAACGCATGTATGGTATTTTATCTTACCATCAGGTAATCTAAATTGTTGATAATAAAATTATAAATTAAGTGTTTTCTACAACTTAAATGATTTCCAAAATTTTAAGTTTCTACATTCAAATGCAAACGGTTTCAAAGTATTAATTCGAGTTTTCTTAAAATGAAACAAATGTTTTCTAACCTATGATTTATCCACTTAGTTTAAAAGTTTTATTTATGGAATTTCAAAGTAAATTTCCAGTTTTTAACTTATTAAACATCTGATTTCTACAAATATAGAATTACAAAGAATTTTTCACTAAACTTTAATCGCTATCTCAATTTTCTTCGAAACATTTTTCTTCGTAGCATGCCAAATTCGGTCGTGGCGTATTGACCGGGTTTGGGGTGTTACAAAGATGCAATTATCGGAATGAATCAAATGCCCCTAAATAGACGTGTCTTATGGATAACATTTGTATGAATGCAGAATGTCATGAAAATGATTTCTTACAATGATTAGGATGCAATGATCGGAATGAATCAAATGCTCCTAAATGTGTCTTGCATGAATGCAGAATTTCATGAGAACGATCCCTGCTTAAGGTGTCATCGTTCATTGTTCATTAGGGTAATATGCTGCCCTCTTGTTCGGCTGGCATTCTCGACAGAAAACTCGTGAAGACGATTATATCTTACTCAATAGATTTGCCCCACTGTAACTCCAGGGTTCATCTCATTGTGACTCCTTGGTGAAGAGGAGTTGGCTAGGAGTTGGACTCCTTGTTGCCAAGGATGGACGGCAAGCATTAGGGGGAGGGGGTGCCGAATTTCTTTATAAGCACCCATCCATCAATAGGTTTTCTTTTTTCTCACTTTTGCTAGTTGCCGAAACCCTCAACCTCTCCTTGTTCTTCTTTTATTTCTTTCCCTTCTCTTAAAAGACCTTAGCCGAATTCCCTACACATCAACCTCTCCTCTATCTTCTTTCTTTCCTCTTCTCTTTTTCTTAGTTAGCCGAATCTACTCCTAGCCATAGCCGAATTTCCCCTCTCCATATTTTCAAAGCTTTGGCCGAATATACCTCTCTAGAGTGCCGAAATTCCCTTCTCTTTGGATGCACTTTTGCCGAACCCTAAAGGTGGTATAAGACTCTTCGAGACTCTCCTTCAATCGGTCATAAGGTGGTAAGTGATCTTGGCCGAATGCCATCTTTCTTTTCTCTCCTTGTCCATCGATTTCTTTTACAAGGAGGGTGCGATTTCGGCAATGGTTTCTAATCGGTTAGTAACCGATTCTTGTTAGGTACTCGTGAAGTGAAGCGATCGATTCGGGCCGATCTCTAGTATTCGGTTGGTGGTACGTAACGGTGAGATCTACTTTAATGGTCGATGATATTTGTTTTAGCCAAGGCTACTAACTTTTAGAGTGCCGATTCATGATATCAGAAGCAGATTTGGGGGAGTTAGGTGTTGCGGTTGGTGTCCAAAAGTGTGAAGGTGAGATTTTGGGTTCACAAGGAACCCCTCCCAATAATTTGATTTGGCCGAATAGGCCCTAAGACTAATCCCCTAGTTGGCCGAATATAGGTACAGTGAGATCTAGGGGGGCCAACGTTTCTTCTCGGGATTTAGAACATCCAAGGGTGACAGGTGTGTACATACACACTTATAATAGTTAATTAAGTGTATGTTATGTGTAAATCACTGCTCTATGTAGATGTGGCAATAGTACCTTAATGGTACAAGCGAGGATCCCGTAAGTCTCTATATGTATGAGATGGATAATATGCTTTTGGGAAGCATGGATTATTTGATACATGTGATGTATGTATGTTCTGTTATTAACTGCTTGACATGGGTTGATGAGAGGAGGGGCGGTGATATCGTCTTTGACGAGCACCGGTGCTTTGGTAGCACATCGTGACTATATGTCACCGGAGGTTTGGTACCTCCGGAGGTTTGGTACCTCATAGCGACTTGTCCTGTGGTTAACACCACCGTGGGTTGGCCCCACTTGAGATATGGGATCGTCTCGCGGTGATTTGGTATCACACGATGGGTTGGCCCCATCACCCGATTTGTGTCTCACGGACACCGTTGCTTTGGTAGCACATTGTGACTATACGTCACCAGTGGTTTGGCACCACCAGTGTTTTGGTAACACATCGTGACTACGGTCACGGTGGTTTTGGTACCACGTGGGGTAGACAAAGGTGTTTGGATGGTTAGGTTGGGTACATGATACTTTGCTTAATTAATCTGTTATATGTTGTGTATGAAATGTTGTATTAACCGGGGAAGGGTTACATCTCGAGTCTTGGTGACTCACCTTCTCCTTTAACATTTTTCAGGTGACTCGTAGATGGCGGTTGAGGAGCCGGTGGGACTCGAGGCGGCCATGCAAAGGATTTTAATTTACAGAACTTTAAAGTTGTTTAATTTTTATTTTGGGTTGTAATAAGGCCTCCATAAACTATGGTTGCGTTTTTTTTTTTATGTTGGATATTTACTTAAAACTATGTCATTAAATTAAATTAAATCACATGTTTTCTTAAGTTAACACGAAAGAGTTTAATCGTGCCATCGGGTACACTTGAAACTGGTAAAACAATTGGACTTAATCAAAATTCTGAATTAGATCTAAAGGTAGCTTTAACCAGACAACCGAAACGAGGGGTTTTCAATGGAAAATTAAATGTTTTTCGAAATAGCGTTCACAAGGTTTTACTTCGTAATAACTCAAATTCGGTCGTAGTGTTTGGGCCGGGTTTGGGTTGTTACATGTGGCGTCAAGTGAAGAGCATGGAGGGAAAAGGTTCGAATCCCACCTAGTGCAAATTATTTTGACTAATTTTTGTGCTTCTTCCCAAAGTGTCGGCCATGGTGGTAATTATGGTAAGGGAGACTTTTTAATTATTTAAAGATGGCTAAAGAAATATGGTATGGAGGAAAGCAAGGGAAAATGAAAGAAAGAATCAAAAGAATAAGGCAAGAGAAGGGAACATGTTGGCGTATTATGTGGGTGATGTTTTTGAAAGATTATTTTGGTCAACATTCATCCTCTTAGCAAAAGTGATACACGGTTTTGTGGGGTAAAGAGGGGGAGCCGAAGTTCTTTAGGCATTTGGTAAATTTTTGGTGCATGAGAGGTTGTTTTCTTCTTAGCATTTTAGTGTCTTCTCTTCCAATTTTTCCCTCACTTGTTGAAACCCTAAAGCCAATATTGTGCACCATTTTCCTTTGTTTTGGCCGAAACACTCAAGCAAATTGTGCATTTTCTTCTTTTTGTGTTGTTTTGCCGAATCACTAAATCCATTTGGTTCATTTTCTTTTGGTGATAGCCGAAACACCCTAATACCTCTTTTTCCATCACCTCTTTTCTTTTTTTCACCTTTTCTTCAATCTTTCTCCTTTTCTCTTATACCGACATTTCTTTGTGGCCGAAACTCTTTGGTCTCTTTCTCTCCATTAACCGAATCTTGATAGTCTTCTCTTCTTCATCTTGCAAGTTGGACATTTCTTCTTTGATTAAATCGGGTAAATGAATTTATTCTAATCTTTTCATTCTCTTTTCTCCCTAGTCGAATGAGTGTTCCTCATCATTTGGTTGTTTCATATTGTTTCTAAACCGAAATGGTGTTTTCCATACTCCCTCATATCTTAATCGTTATCTTTTTGTAGTGTAACAGTGGGAAATCTGAATCTATTATCTTTGACTCATCCGTAGCCATAAGTACAATCGTTGGAAATCGGTTTTACCATCATTAAGGGACTATATCGATCGTTCCTATACACTTGTTGATCATACGGAAATAGTGGTAAGCCGAACCTTTTCCTTAGACAATCGTTTTATATCATCGTAATATCGTTTTGATTAAGAATTTTTCCAATGGAGGCAAGTGGTACCAATTTGAAAGGAAAAGTGACTGGAGAACACAAAAGGAGTGGATTTGCGATTCCTACTACTAAATTCAAGCGTAGAGCGGTATCGGCGGTTCGAGATTTCCCACCGGGTTGTGGTCCATCATCCGGTGAGAATAGGCAAATCGTGGTCGTTCACGATACTAAGGGTAAGCATTTTGGATTGTTTGATTTAGATTTAGATTAATAAAATCTCGCTTATTGGTTAATCGAGTGTAATGGTGATTTAGGTGCCGACGATCAAGAAGGATTAATCTTTACCGTAATCAGGTGTGTAATCTCACACCGAAGTCCTATAGATTTTTGATTCGGTAACATGTTGGATAATAGATCGTTATTATTATAAGGTTAAAAATCGTAATAAGGCATAAAACGAGAAATTTGCTTAAATTTTATTATTTCTATAGATTTGTCATATTCGACATTATAATTGTTAAAATTTCGAAAATGCCCCTGTGGGCCGAATTACGAAAATGCCCCTATGGGCCGAATTACGAAAATGCCCCTATGGGCCGAATTGCTAGAATGCCTTAGTGGGCCGAGTTACAAAGTTCTATAATGTGCCGATTCACCATAATAAATTATTTGATTAATGCTTGTTGTACATATATGTGGACACTATGCTTTATTATGTATGATGCATGTTACATATCACATGGGTTGGGAAAAATGTATGAAGAGCAGTGTAGCCTGGTGGCATTGGCACAAAATATTCATTATAATGTTTACTCATGATTTCGGTGGCATGGCCACAATAAAAATTATATTATAAATGGCATCTTGCCTGCGAATTGGTGTGAGCGGCGGGGTGGGTTGACTTGATCCCCACAGGTGTGATTGGCTGGTCGGGGGTGTGATGGATGGATGGGTTGGGTTGCATACATTTACTTCAGTTTGTTAATGATTATGTAAATGGGCTTAAGCCCAAGTTATTGCTAAATGGATTCAGGCCCAGTGGATGACGGTAAGGGGATTATACATTGAGTTCTAGTAACTCACCTCTTTTCCTTAATCCTTGTAGGTAATGGTCAGTGATGTGGACTTGGGCCATGGATGACTCGGTGGAGGCCATACTCTAGAAATGGTGGTTTCAAACTTTATTAAATTTCATTTTCCGTTTTACTACTTTTACTATTTTGGGATTCTAAAGTTGTAATAAGGCCTCTGGAATATTTTTATTTTTGTTTGACATTATTATTATCCTGCTTGGTTTAAATTAAATGGGAATTTTTCTAAAATCATTAATAACGGTTTTTCCAAAATTGATTAATAGACGGTTTTCATAGTAAATATGTACAAATAATTAAATTCGGATTTTCATTCAAATTATCAACAATATTTTCAAAAGTCACAGTTTTAAAGTTCAATAGTTCGATTTTCGATTAATCAATCTACTTCTCAAAATTTGTGGTATTTTATCAAGTATTTATAAACCAAATTTGCTTTCTTATCTATAACAAAATAATGTCAATCTTTAGTACATTCACAAGTTCTTTAAACACTTTCTCCATGTGACATACCAGATCCGGTCGTAACGCATGGCCCGTGTTTGGGGTGTTACATTAACACGGCCTAGAGTCTAAACACACGCCCGTGTGACTGGTCCGTTGTCTATTCTGACTTAAGATACAAAGGTGCAAGGTGCACACGGCCTAGACACACGCCCGTGTGTCCAACCGTGAGATTAGAGGCTATTTACCAAGCCAATTGCCACCACAGAAATCAAGACCAAACTCATGCTCAATTCAGCAACTCAAGTATTACATCTAACATGAACAAGGATGCATACCTCATTGATAGATTAAAACATACATACTTAATCATTCATGACTCATCTCTTTGGCCATATACAAAAAGAATACTAAGCTTGATAGCCAACATTTTGGCTAGTTTTAAAACATAACTCAAAATTAAATGTTTCCTATACATGCCATACTTAATATAAACAACTTGGCTATACCAAAATAGCGATTGATAGTGTGCTCCGAGCTCCGGTGACGATGATTCACGAGATTAGCTTGGCGGGACTACATGGAAAGAAAGAATAAAGGACGTAAGCATTTAGCTTAGTAAGTTTGCATATAATGCATGTAGCAACATACTTGCTCAATATAAACCATTTAACATAAACAATGGTATCATAAATTTCAGCTATTTAAGCTTACTTACTCATACTGATTCTTACATATCTCATGATACTTACTAGTCTCATACTCGTGAGGTAAACAAGGTACCTGTATCACTTGATCACATAGATCAGCCTTCTCTGCAATAATAATTATAATCTCTAGTTCATCATTCATAATATGAGTAATACTCATTTCCAACTTGATAATAGCTTTTCTTACTTGTCTTTCTTGTTATCATTTTAACTTTACTCATTTGCTCGATGAATTTCTGCGAATAACCGAGGATACTGAATCTCATCCCACATAATTCGATGCCAAAGCCATATCCTCGATATGGTCTTACATGGGATCTCTCATCTTGGTATTGATTCCATGTCTTGACATGGACTTACTCAAAGTCTTTCTTGTGTATTCCCTTGGGAACTTACCATTGCCATGTCTTGACATGGTCTTACTTGGTATCTTTACTCATGAACTGGTCAATGCCGAGCCTTGGCTTGGACTTACATGAAATCTTTCTTGTTACTCACCAATGCCATGCCTTGGCTTGGACTTACATGGAATTTCTACCTCATGATAGCTTTTCAATGCCAAGACTTGTCTTGGACTTACATGACATCTTTGCTTGGAGACTCACCAATGCCATGCCTTGGCTTGGGCTTACATGGGTCTTCATCTCATAATAACTCTTCGATGCCAAGACTTGTCTTGGACTTACATGATAACTTGCTTGATTACCGATGCCATGCCTTGGCTTGGTCTTATACGGACTTTCTTATCTCGTGTGGTAGATCGAGTATCCTAAGTAATTCAACTTCAATCGGGACTTTCTCATGCTAAATCTCATTGATTTCTTTATTTAACATAGCAATAAGCATTTCTATGGTAATAATGTACATTATACTAAGCAATTCGATGATAATAATCATAAAGCTTAGAAATCATACAAACTTACCTCAATATACAAAATATATGTAGATATGCAATTTAGTCCTCGACTTTGTTCTTGCCTCAGTTTCGATCCGGGCTTTGTTTTTCTTGATCTATAATAATAATTAGATCATTTAATACTCACATTGACTAAATTGACTCTTAACTCATACTTTGGCAAAATTACTATTTTGCCCCTAAACTTTCTCTTATTTGCACTTTTTCCCCTAGGCTCGTAAAATGATTCTCACTTAACTTTCTTAAACATCATGCTTAGCTGATTCATTTTCTCTACTATAACCATCATCAATTCTCACTATTTCTAATAGATATGACTAATTTCATAACTATTACAAATTAGTCCATACTATCATTTTTCATGAAATTCACTAAGGAAAAGATGTTTATCTAACATCAAACTCTCATAGACTTCCATAAAATATCATTTTACAAGCATGTCACTCTTGGGTAGATTTTTGAACATGCATCTTAGCTTATTTTATAGCTAAAAATAGCTAATTCATAATACTAGAACTACAAATATACGAAGAATATTAAAAACGGAGCTAAGAAGAACTTACTAGCAAGCTTGAAAGATGAACAAACCCTAGCTATGGGTTCTTTGAAAATTTCGGCAATGAGGAAGAAGGTGAATGAAATTTTTATCATCTTTTTCCTATTTTAATCATTTAAATGGTAAATGACCAAAATGCCCTTCTCTTTAAAAATTTACAAATTACTAACTCATGTCCATTTTTGTCCAAAACTTATAATTTGGGAAAATTGCTATTTAAGGACTTCTAATTAATATTCTAAATCTATTTCATACAAAAAGCTTCTAGAAACTCATATTTTGTAACTTTTGCAATTTAGTCCTATTTGATCATTCCATGTCAATTTCACAAAATTTCTACATGGAACTTTAATACTATCATGCAAACATGTCATAACCTTAAGAACTCAATTTACTAACTCAGATTTGTGGTCTCGCACCACTATTCCGACTATGCCCTGAATCGGGATGTTACAATTCTCCCCCTCTTAGGAATTTTCGTCCTCAAAAATCTTACCAGCAAACAAGTTTGGATACTGGTTTCTCATGATTTTTTCTGGTTCCCACGTAGCTTCTTCTATTCCATGTCTTTGCCACAATACTTTTACCAGGGCAATACTTTTATTCCTTAGTTGCTTGACTTCCCGAGCTAAAATCTTAACTGGTTCTTCACCATAAGTCATGTCGGGATGAATCTCTATCTCTGACGGGGTAATTACATGTGAAGGGTCTGATCGGTAGCGTCGCAACATGGACACGTGAAACACATCGTGAATTTTTTCTAACTTTGATGGCAAAGCCAATCGATAAGCTACCGGCCCAACTTTCTCGGTAATCTCATACGATCCAATAAAACGTGGACTCAACTTGCCTTTCCGGCCAAATCTAAGAACTTTTCTCTATGGTGAAACTTTCAAGAAAACTTTATCTCTGACTTGATACTCTATCTCTTTTCTCTTTAAGTCCGAATAGGACTTCTGTCTATCTGATGCAGCTTTTAAACATTCTCGTATCACTTTCACTTCCTCTTCAGCTTTTCTAACCAAATCAACCCCATGAATTTGGTTTTCCTTGAGTTCAGTCCAAAATAGAGGCGTTTTGCACTTTCACCCATATAGAGCCTCATAAGGCGCCATCTTTAAACTCGACTGAAAACTATTGTTGTAGGCAAACTCTACCAATGGGAGAAACTTTTCCCAACTGCCTCGGAATTCAAGAATACAACATCTGAGCATATCCTCGAGTACTTGAATTAACCTCTCCGACTGACCGTCAGTTTGAAGATGAAAAGCGGTACTAAAGTTCAACTTTGTACCCAAGGCCTCTTGTAACTTCTTCCAAAATCTGGATGTAAAACTCGGATCTCTATCTGATATGATTGACAATGGAACACCGTGAAGCCTTACTATTTCTGAAATGTACAAGTTTGCCAACTTTTCTAGTGAGTAATCAACTCGTACAGGTATAAAATGAGCTGACTTCGTGAGTCTATCAACTATAACCCATACAACATCTTTCTTGCTCAGAGATAATGGTAGACCCGTTACAAAATCCATAGTAATACGGTCCCATTTCCACTCCGGAACCAAAATGGGTTGAAGCAAACCCGAAGGTACTTGATATTCAGCCTTTACTTGCTGACAAATCAAGCATTTGGAAACAAACTCTGAAATATCTTTCTTCATTCTCAGCCACCAATACTGTTGCTTCAAATCATTATACATCTTGGTACCACCCGGATGTATAGACAAACATCCGTTATGGGCCTCATGCAAAATTCCCTAAATAAGCTCTTCCTTTCTCGGTACACAAACTCTATCTTTGAACATCAGACTTCCATTGGGACTAATCCAAAAATCAGACTCAACATTTGTCTCGCACTGAGCTCTCTTGACTTGCAATCCACTATCTTCTTTTTGAGCTTCAATGATCTCTTGGAGGAAAGTTGGTCTAGCTCTCAACTCAGCTAGAATAGAACCATCATCGAATAAAGTCATCCGCGAATTCATTGCCCTTAATGCAAATAGGGACTTTCTGCTCAAAGCGTCGGCGACCACATTCGCCTTCCCGTGATGGTAGTCAATGACCAATTCATAGTCTTTTATCAACTCTAACCATCTCCGCTGCCTTAAGTTCAACTCTTTCTGCGTTATCAAATACTTCAAACTTTTATGATCGGTGAAGATCCGGCATCTCTCACCATATAGGTGGTGTCTCCATATCTTCAATGCGAAGACTATGGCAGCCAACTCTAGATCGTGGGTCGGATAATTTTTCTCATGTGGCTTCAACTGTCTTGAGGCATAAGCAATCACTTTGCCTTCTTGCATAAGTACACAGCCTAATCCATTTAAGGATGCATCGCTGTAAATCACAAATTCTTTCCCTATCTCAGGTTGTACCAGAACTGGAGCTTCTGTCAACATCGCTTTCAGTTTCTCGAAACTTTGTATGCATCTTTATGTCCACTCAAACTTCACATTTTTCTGTAACAATTTAGTCATCGGGGTTGCAATCATAGAAAACCCCTTGACGAATCGTCTATAATAGCCAGCTAGGTCTAGGAAACTTCTAACCTCAGAGATATTTCTCGGTGGATTCCAGTCCATTATGGCCGAAATCTTACTTGGATCTACTCGGACTCCATCTCTCGAGACAATATGTCCCAGAAATCCTACTTCCTTGAGCCAAAATTCACTTTTACTGAACTAGGCATATAATTGATTTTCTCGAAGAGTCTCAGAAATCTGTCTGTAGGTGCTCAGCATGCTCATTCTCATCTCGGGAATAAATCAGTATGTCGTCAATGAAAACGACTACAAACTTGTCGGTATGGCCTAAAAAGCGGTTCATTAAGTCCATGAATACCGCGGAGCATTGGTCAAACCAAAGGGCATGACTAAATATTCATAATGCCCATACCTTGTTCGAAAAGTCATCTTGGACACATCCGATTCCTTTACTCTCACCGGTAGTAGTACCCGATCTCAAGTCTATCTTAGAGAACACAGTGGCTCCCTTCAATTGATCGAACAAATCATCGATCATTGGCAATGGGTACTTGTTCTTTACTGTCACTTTATTAAGTTGACGGTAATCTATGCACAATCTCATGGTGCCATCTTTCTTTTTCAAAAATAAAACCGGAGCACCCCATGGAGAACAACTTGATCTCGCAAAACCTTTATCTGTCAACTCTTCCAACTGTAACTTCAACTCTCTCAACTCCGTTGGAGCCATTCTGTAAGGAGTAATAGATATTGGTACAGTATCGGGAGCTAGCTCAATGCTGAACTCAACTTCTCTAACTGGTGGTAGTCCTGGTAATTCTTCAGGAAAAACATCCACATACTCACATACTATTGGTACTGTCTCAATCTTTAACTCTATTTCTTTATCATTCATCATAAAGGCCAAATATGCCTCATACCCTTTTCTTATGTATCTCTGTGCCGTCATGTGAAAAATCATTACCGGTGATTTACTTTGCTCATCTGATTCTATATGGAGAGTATCCCCATTCTCACATCTCATCCCAATATATTTCTTCCCACAATTAACTATTACATCATGAGTGGTCAACCAGTCCATACCAAGAATGATGTCAAACTCATCAAATGGTAGCAACATAAGATTTGCTTTAAAGTAATGACCTCTAATCATTAAGGGACAATCTTTACATACTTCATCAACTAACACACTCTTGCCTAAAGGATTAGACACCTTAATCGTAAATTCTGTAGAATCTATAGGAATATTCATACTGGATACTAGTTTCATACAAATGTAAGAGTGTGTGGATCCGGGATCTATTAAAGCAATAACTTTGATATCATAAAGAGAAAAGGTACCCGTAATAACATTAGGAGAAGATGCCTCTTCGCGAGCGTGAATGGCATAAGTCCTTGCAGGCGCCCTACCCTCGGGTCTCGCAGCCTGCTCTCTAGGGTTACCTCTTCCACTTGCCCCACTTCCTAGGTTCCTCTGTGGTCTTCCTCTGACCACACTCCTGGATCTCAGGTTCTGAGCTCTATCTTCTTTCATTGTCTCTGGACAATCTCTTATGTAGTGGTCCTGGAAACCACATCTGAAACATGCATTTCTGTATGCTCGACATTCTGCAAGATGACGTCTGCCACACTATGGGCATTCGGGTCTATCCGATCGGATGTTCCCCACACTAGCAACTGAGGTCGTCTGTGCCTTACTCCCCAAATACTGCTTACTCTTGTCCTTCCTTGAAAACCCAGTGGAAGTAGCCGATCGGGTGGAGAAATCTCTTGACTTCTTGGATGGGGATTGGAATGACTTATTCCACTGTCTCTTTTTAGAGTCATGAGACTCTACTTCAGATCTTCTCTTCTCCTTTACCAATTCTTCGGCTTTACAAGCCCTCTCTACTAGCACAATGAATTCCTTTAGTTCTAGGACAGCAACAAACAATTTGATGTCCTTATTTAGCCCATCTTCAAATCTCTTACTCATGATGGCCTCAGTGGACACGCATTCTCGAGCGTATTTGCTGAGCCGTTCAAACTCACACTCATAATCAGTCACAGACATCTTGCCTTGCTTTAACTCTAGAAATTCCTTTCTTTTCTGGTCCATGAACCTTTGACTGATATACTTTTTCTTTAACTCTTCTTGGAAAAATTCCCATGTGATCTTTTCCCTCGATACCACCGACACAAGGGTGTTCCACCATTGGTAAGCAGAATCTCTTAAAAGAGAGACTATACACTTCATGCATTCCTCAGGTGTGCATGACAACTCATTAAATTCCCTGATGGTATTTTCTAACCAGAATTCAGCTCTTTCCGGATCATCATCTTTTCTAGCCCAGAATTCTTCTGCCCCATGTTTCCTGATTCTATCAACCGAAGGCTTCTCTCATCTTACCACCTCTACTACTTGAGGGGCTACTGGGATAGGTTGAGAAATAGGTGGGGGTGGAGGGGGTTGCGCATTCGGGTTCGTACGAACGAACTCCGTATACCATGTATTCATCATATGGATGAAGGCTTCTCTAGCCTCTTCTCCTCATTCTTGACTCATCGTAGTGGGTCTATTCTCATGCTCGTTCGGCACTGTCCCTTTAGCGGGAGCCGACGCGTTACTTTCTACGTCATCTGCCACAGCTCTATAAGGATCCATTTACTAAATCTATAAACATAATTTAAGTCGTCAGGAGTCGTCACACTATCATTATAAAAACATTCTTACATATGGCATGTATAGCTAGACTCGTGCTCGTGCTACGTTAGTCCTAGAACCGACTAAACCGTAGCTCTGATACCACTAAATGTAACACCCCATACCCGAGTGCGAGACTAAGATCGGATACGAGACATTACCATGCTTGAAATCACTTAATCATGTCCTTACGGACTATAAAATTTCATTCAAATTAAAAACTTCTCTTTCTTAGTCAAATCGGACATTTCATGGGCTGCGAGGGCCTCGGGACTTGCGTCCAAAAACTTTCTGAACTCATCTGAAACTTTCTCTCCAAACAGGGGGTCGACGTCCGTGTGACTTGGGACACGCCCGCACCCCTAAAACATGCCCATGTCTTTCACCCGTGGTGAATCTCGAAATTTACACACGGCTGGACACGCCCGTGGCCCCAAACCGTGCCTAAAACCCCATCATTCTCGCTAATGCCCCACGGCCAAGGCGACGCGTGTGCTTACCACCCGTGGTGCACACGACTACCTTAACACGACCTAGAGTATAAACACACGCCCGTGTGGTCGGTCCGTGGTCTATTCGACTTAAGATACAAAGGTGCAGGGGTACACTGCGGCCTGAGACACACGCCTGGTGTGTCCAACCGTGTGAGCACTTAGAGGCTATTTACCAAGCCAATTGCCACCCTGAAATCAAGACCAAACTCATGCTCAATTCAGCAACTCAAGTATTACATCTAACATGAACAAGGATGCATAACTCATTGATAGATTAAAACATACATACTTAATCATTCATGACTCATCTCTTTGGCCATATACAAAAAGAATACTAAGCTTGATAGCCAACATTTTGGCTAGTTTTAAAATATAACTCAAAATGAAATGTTTCCTATACATGCCATACTTAATATAAACAACTTGGCTATACCAAAATAGCGATTGATAGTGTGCTCCGAGCTCAGGTGACGATGATCCACGAGATTAGCTTGGCGGGACTACATGGAAAGAAAGAATAAAGGACGTGAGCATTTAGCTTAGTAAGTTTGCATATAATGCATGTAGCAACATACTTGCTCAATATAAACCATTTAACATAAACAATGGTATCATAAATTTCAGCTATTTAAGCTTACTTACTCATACTGATTCTTACATATCTCATGATACTTACTAGTCTCATACTCGTGAGGTAAATAAGGTACATGTACCACTTGATCACATAGATCAGCCTTCTCTACAATAATAATTATAATCTCTAGTTCATCATTCATAATATGAGTAATACTCATTTCTAACTTGATAATAGCTTTTCTTACTTGTCTTTCTTGTTATCATTTTAACTTTACTCATTTGCCCGATGAATTTCTGCGAATAACAGAGGATCTTTTGAATCTCATCCCACATAATTTGATGCCAAAGCCATATCCTCGATATGGTCTTACATGGGATCTCTCATCTTGGTATTGATGCCATGTCTTGACATGGACTTACTCAAAGTCTTTCTTATGTGTTCCCTTGGGAACTTACCATTGCCATGTCTTGACATGGTCTTACTTGGTATCTTTACTCATGAACTGGTCAATGCCTAGCCTTGGCTTGGACTTACATGAAATCTTTCTTGTTACTCACCAATGCCATGCCTTGGCTTGGACTTACATGGAATCTCTACCTCATGATAGCTTTTCAATGCCAAGACTTGTCTTGGACTTACATGACATCTTTGCTTGGAGACTCACCAATGCCATGCCTTGGCTTGGGTTTACATGGGTCTTCATCTCATAATAACTCTTCGATGCCAAGACTTGTCTTGGAATTACATGATAACTTGCTTGATTGCCGATGCCATGCCTTGGCTTGGTCTTATACGGACTTTCTTATCTCGTGTGGTAGATCGAGTATCCTAAGTAATTCAACTTCAATCGGGAGTTTCTCATGCTAAATCTCATTGATTTCTTTATTTAACATAGCAATAAGCATTTCTATGGTAATAATGTACATTATACTAAGCAATTCGATGATAATAATCATAAAGCTTAGAAATCATACAAACTTACCTCAATATACAAAATGTATGTAGATATGCAATTTAGTCCTCGACTTTGTTCTTGCCTCGATTTCGATCCAGGCTTCATTTTTCTTGATCTATAATAATAATTAGATCATTTAATACTCACATTGACTAAATTGACTCTTAACTCATACTTTGGCAAAATTACTATTTTGCCCCTAAACTTTCTCTTATTTGCACTTTTGCCCCTAGGCTCGTAAAATGATTCTCACTTAACTTTCTTAAACATCATGCTTAGCTGATTCATTTTCTCTACTATAACCATCATCAATTCTCACTATTTCTAATAGATATGACTAATTTCATAACTATTACAAATTAGTCCATACTATCATTTTTCATGAAATTCACTAAGGAAAAGATGTTTATCAAACATCAAACTCTCATAGACTTCCATAAAATATCATTTTACAAGCATGTCACTCTTGGGTAGATTTTTGAACATGCATCTTAGCTTATTTTATAGCTAAAAATAGCTAATTCATAATACGAGAACTTCAAAAATACGAAGAATATGAAAAACGGGGCTAAGATGAACTTACTAGCAAGCTTGAAAGATGAAAAAACCCTAGCTATGGGTTCTTTGAAAATTTCGGCAATGAGGAAGAAGATGAATGAAATTTTTATCATCTTTTTCCTATTTTAATCATTTAAATGGTAAATGACAAAAATGCCCTTCTCTTTAAAAATTTACAAATTACTAACTCATGTCCATTTTTGTCCAAAACTTATAATTTGGGAAAATTGCTATTTAAGGACTTCTAATTAATATTCTAAAGCTATTTCATCCAAAAAGCTTCTAGAAACTCATATTTTGCAACTTTTGCAATTTAGTCCTATTTGATCATTCCATGTCAATTTCACAAAATTTCTACATGGAACTTTAATACTATAATGCAAACATGTCATAAACCTTAAGAACTCAACTCACTAACTCAGATTTGTGGTCTCGCACCACTATTCCGACTAGGCCCTGAATCGGGATGTTACAGGAACCCTCATTATGAAATTAGGAGCAACAAATGCCAAAGCAACGTTGAATGTATATAATGAAATAATTAAGAAACCAGGGTCTCCCCAGGCTTTGATAGCTCTTAATTGTTGCGTTGAAGCTTACAAATATGCAATCTTATCATTTGAAATGGTATCTTCAGAATTGGTTGAAGATCCCCAAACCGCAAACTATGATGTAGCTGTTATCGGTCCCGAAATTGCTAATTGTGAAAAGGAACTGATTAACGCAAAGGTTCAAGCACCTCGAATCCTTGCTGGGAATCAATTTATGAAATATTATGTCTCAATGGGATATGATATAACATCAACTCTCGAGCTTGAAAATCCAAATGAGTATTAAGCAAAAAATTAAGGGAATTTGTATAGATAATAATGTGTGAATTTGTTATCTTGATTGATACAATATAATATTGATGGCATAGGCATGTTGCCATTGTTGCTGTAGTTGAAACTGTGAATTAATTTAAATAATCACTGTAAAATTATATTTTTTTCATATTCCATTAAGTTAATGAATCACTAATATTCCAATCATTAGCTATTCAAGGTGGACTCAGAATCTAATCGAACCGAAATAATATCAACCTTCTTACCTCTTCCATTTATGACCTTTTTTGCAAAAATCGGTAATAATTCCTCCTATTATTCTAGGATGATATTTTTTTAAGAAAGATATGGTAGTATTTACCGTCTCCCACCCTACTAGTGTCCTACACCATTTCTCTTTATTGCTTTCCTTAATTGCCTTGTCCTTAATGCCTTCTTTTAATTCCTTGCATCCAAAAGTACTAGTGAACTTTTCCTTATTATCAAAAAACCAAATCATGGAATCATTACCTCTTAATTGACAAAGAATTATCCTTTGAAAATTACTTTATTCAACTTCAAGAAAGAATAATGAGTCGTTTGTAAAGAAAAGCTGGGCAGGCAAAGATCATTTAAATTGACATTACTAAGATATTTTACTCTATCCGTTGAAAAAATATGAGGTTACTTTGCAGCCTTTTGTTTTCCTTAGCAAATTGAATTTAAACCAAGCCACCGGATCCATTTAGTTCTTTGGTTCTTTTTAACAAATTGAAATCAAACTATCAAGATGGGGCCACTTCTTTCTCATTTGTTCATTGCAAATGATTTGGTTATCTATTCGAAAGCAGACTTAAAGAATGTTCAGATCCTTAAAGGAATTCTTCACCGCTTTAGTAGTTTCTCATGCCATTGAGTCAATGCCCAGAGATCCAACATTTTCTTTTCTGAAGGAGTGGGTGATGATCTTAGTAACATGCTAAGTAGTTTACTTGGCTTATAAAGGGCCCAAGATATTGAAATGTACTTGGGAGTGTTGTTATTCCATAAAAGAGTTTCTAACTCTACATTGAAGTTTGTGGTAGAATAGGTGCGTAGCAAATTGAGTAATTAAGATGCTAAGCAACTCTCTATGGCAGGTTGAGTTACTCTTGCTTAGTCTGTTCTTATTTCTTTACCAAATTATTTTATGCAACCAATGTGAATTTTGAAATGGGTTTGTGTGTAGATTGAACGGTCGGCAAGACAATTCATATAGGTGTTGGCTAATGGTGGAAGGAGAGTGTCTCTAGTTGGTTGAGACTCTAATTATCAACCTCGTTCTTCTGGAGGATGAGGTCTAAGGCATTTAGAGGATCTGAATGCTTCTTTTTTTTTTTGCTAAAATTATGGTTTAATCAAGTCTTTAAGGATACTGCCTTCTGGGTTCGAGTTATTTGATCGAAGTGTGGAATGAAAGTGAGGGTGCCCAAAAGTATTGCACGAGGAAGGTGTTCAGTCGTATGGAGAGGACTTGCTAAGGTACGACCCATATCGAGAGGGAATTTATATTATTCTGTTTGGGCCAGAATTCTATCTCTGTGCTGGTGTTCATCCAATCATGTACCTTCTCAAATCAATCTTATGACAGATTGTTTACTTCATGACATGGTAATAGCGAGGATGGGATGTGGAATCTAGAACCTTTTACAATGGGTTTCCAAACGATATTGATAAAAGAGTTGTGAGTATCCCCCTTGACACTCTTTGGCTGGTCCTGATAAAATCATTTGGGTGCGCACCCTGGTAGGGTCCTTTTTGGTCAAGAGTGCTTACTGATCGATAATAGTGGATACAAGGAATAGAAAAGAAAAAGGGTGGTGGTCGTAAGGAATTTTCAAGGACCTCAACGTGTTCGTTTTTTTTATGGCTTATGTTCGAACAACATCTTCTAACTATTTGGAACGGATACGAAAGTGCATTGGTCACAGTGCGTCTTGTCAGGTGTGTCACCATGAAACAAAAGATTTACTTCATGTGCTTAGGGATTTCCCTGCTACAAAAGAGGCTTGGATACATATTGTGCCTGCAAACTATCGGTCCTGATTCTACTCCAATAGTCTTAAAGACTGGATGGAGACTAATTTATGATCTTCAGTGTGGATGTCGTGTGTGGGATCTTTTGGTCTAGTTACTTTGGTTTAATAGCGTGGTGTATATAGAGAAACAAGAACATTTTTGACTTTTAGGGAATAACACGGAGTTTTATTGAAACTATTAAGATTTCCACAAGCTTGGTAATACAGTACAATTTAACCTATAAGTGTCACTTGTCTAGACATCTCGTTATTGATTCTGAACATCCTTTGGTAGGAAATTTTATACGTTCATACCGACGGGGCTGTTAGGATAGAAATATGTTTTTCTACTACCGGGGTTGTTTCATGTAAACAAAATGGAGAACGGATCCTTAGATATAACCACTATTTGGGGAGTTGTTTTATTTTTGAAACTGAAATTTGTGGATACTTGATGGTTTTTCCATTATTCAAAGAAAGGGGTACAAGAATGTGTCGATACATATGGGTTGCTAGGAATACGTTAAAGCCTTTCAGGTTAGCTGCTTGGCCAATTCATACTCAACCTTGATAAGAAGGATTCATTTGTTTTTACAAACTATAGTCCAATGGAAAATCAAGTGTATTCCGAGAGGGAGGAATAAAGTTACTGACAGGCTTGCTAAGGTGGCTTCAGATAGGAATACAGAGGTGCAGGTGTTTGTTAATTTCCTTGAGGAGATGTTAGATGAATTTGGGTTTAATAAAGTAGTTGAGTTTCCATTTGTAATTATTTAGTAGAGTTGGTTAGTTTTATTTACAAACCAAAAGAAAAGTTTATTGCATTCAAAATTTTCAATAAATTGAGAAAAAGCAATATAATTGTACAGTCAAACACTTATATTCGAAAATAAATTACTAAATTAGTTTTGTTAACAAAATTTTAAAATAACTTTATTGTTATAATTGATAATAATGTATGTTATTGTTTCTAAGACTTATCCAAAAATAGATTTGTTTTAACCTTATAAAAAGTGGTAAAAGAAATTAAAAAATCACAAGATCAAAATTTGTAATTAAAAATATCTTCGTATCATAATCAAGAAGAGAATGGCTCCTCCAAATCTATTATGCTTAGTTTTAGTTATTTTCTTATCTATCTTTTCGCTTTCTTCTTTTCGAACAAGTGCAATTATTCCAAAGGCTAATGTTTTCCTTCCGATACCTTCATCGCAACTAGTAGAAAATTTATGCAATGGCAAAGCAATTCAAAATCACAGGTTTTGCCTGAAAGCACTTTCCACTCCCGAAGTTATCACGGTAATAGATGCAACCCAACTAGGAACCCTCATTATGAAATTAGGAGCAGCAAATGCCAAAGCAACGCTGAATGTATATAATGAAATAATTAAGAAACCAGGATCTCCCCAGGCTTTGAAAGCTCTTAATTGTTGCGTTGAGGCTTACAAATATGCAATCTTATCATTTGAAATGGTATCTTCAGAATTGGTTGAAGATCCCCAAACCGCAAACTATGATGTAGCTGTTATAGGTCTCGAAATTGCTAATTGTGAAAAGGAACTGATTAACGCAAAGGTTCAAGCACCTCAACTCCTTCTTTGGGAATCGATTTATGAAATATTATGTCTCAATGGGATATGAGATAACATCAACTCTCGAGCTTGAAAATCCAAATGAGTATTAGGCAAAAAATAAAGGGAATTTGTATAGATAATAATGTGTGAATTTGTTATCTTGATTGATACAATATACTATTGATGGCATAGGCATGTTGCCATTATTCTTCGCATGATTGAAATCTGTGAATTAATTTAAATAATCAACTTTGTAAAATTATATTTTTTCATATTCCATTAAGTTAATGAATCATTAATATTCCAATCATTAGCTATTCAAGGTGGACTCAGAATCTAATCGAACCGAAATAATATCAACCTTCTTACCTCTTCCATTTATGACCTTTTTGCAAAAATCGATAATAATTCCTCCTATTATTCTAGGATGATATTTTTGTAAGAAAGATCTGGTAGTATTTACCGTCTCCCACCCTACTAGTGTCCTACACCATTTCCCTTTATTGCTTTCCTTAATTGCCTTGTCCTTAATGCTTTCTTTTAATTCCTTGCATCCAGAAGTACTAGTGAACTTTTCCTTATTATCAAAAGACCAAATCATGGAATCATTACCTCTTAATTGAAAAAGCATTATCCTTTGAAAATTACTTTATTCAACTTCAAGAAAGAATAATGTGTCATTTGTAAAGAAAAGCTGGGCAGGCAAAGATCATTTAAATTGACATTACTAAGATATTTTACTCTATCCGTTGAAAAAATATGAGGTTACTTTGCAGCCTTTTATTTTCCTTAGCAAATTGAAATTAAACCAAGCCACCGGATCCATTTAGTTCTTTGGTTCTTTTTAACAAATTGAAATCAAACTATCAAGATGGGGCCACTTCTTTCTCATTTGTTCATTGCAAATGATTTGGTTATCTATTCGAAAGCGGACTTAAAGAATGTTCAGATCCTTAAAGGAATTCTTCACCGCTTCTGCAGTTTCTCATGCCATTGAGTCAATGCCCAGAGATCCAACATTTTCTTTTCTGAAGGGGTGGGTGATGATCTTAGTAACATGCTAAGTAGTTTACTTGGCTTACAAAGGGCCCAAGATATTGAAATGTACTTGGGAGTGTCATTATTCCATAACAGAGTTTCTAACTCTACATTGCAATTTGTGGTAGAATAGGTGCGTAGCAAATTGAGTAATTGAGATGCTAAGCAGCTCTCTATGGTAGGTTGTGTTACTCTTGCTTAGTCTGTTCTTATTTCTTTACCAATTTTTTTATGCAACCAATGTGAATTTTGAAATGTTTTTGTGTGTAGATTGAACGGTCGACAAGACAATTCATATAGGTGTTGGCTAATGGTGGAAGGAGAGTGTCTCTAGTTGGTTGAGACTCTAATTATCAACCTCATTCTTGTGGAGGATGAGGTCTAAGGCATTTAGAGGATCTGAATGCTTTTTTTTTTTGCTAAAATTGTGGTTTAATCAAGTCTTTAAGGATACTGCCTTCTGGGTTCGAGTTCTTTGATCAAAGTGTGGAATGAAAGTGAGGGTGACCGAAAGTATTGCACGAGGAATGTGTTCAGTCGTATGGAGAGTACTTGCTAAGGTACAACCCATATCGAGAGGGAATTTATATTATTCTGTCTGGACCGGGAATTCTATCTACTGCTGGTGTTCATCCAATCATGTACCTTCTCAAATCAATCTTATGACGGACTATTTACTTCATGACATGGTAACTGAGGATGGGATGTGGAATCTAGAACCTTTTACAGTCAAGTTTCCAAACGATATTGATAAAAGAGTTGTGAGTGTCCCCCTTGACACCCTTTGGCTGGTCCTGATAAAATCAATTGGGTGCACACCCTGGTAGGGTCCTTTTTGGTCAAGAGTGCTTACTGATCGATAATAGTGGATACAAGGAATAGAAAAGACAAAGGGTGGTGGTCGTAAGGAATTTTCAGGGACCTCAACGTGTTCGTTTTTTTTATGGCTTATATTCGAACAACATCTTCTAACTATTTGGAACGGATACGAAAGTGCATTGGTCACAGTGCGTCTTGTCAGGTGTGTCACCATGAAACAAAAGATTTACTTCATGTGCAGATTTACTTCATGTGCTTAGGGATTTCCCTGCTACAAAAGAGGCTTGGATACATATTGTGCCTGCAAACTATCGATCCTGGTTCTGCTCCAATAGTCTTAAAGACTGGATGGAGACTAATTTATGATCTTCAGTGTGGATGTCGTGTGTGGGATCTTTTGGTCTAGTTACTTTGGTTTAATAGCGTGGTGTATATAGAGAAACAAGAACATTTTTGACTTTTAGGGAATAACACGGAGTTTTATTGAAACTATTAAGATTTCCACATGCTTGGTAATACAGAACAATTCAACCTATAAGTGTCACTTGTCTAGACATCTCGTTATTGATTCTGAACATCCTTTGGTAGGAAATTTTATACGTTCATACCGACGGGGCAGTTAGGATAGAAAGTTGTTTTGCTACTACCGGGGTTGTTACATGTAAACAAAATGGAGAACGGATCCTTAGATATAACCACTATTTGGGGAGTTGTTTTATTTTTAAAACTGAAATTTATGGATACTTGATGGTTTTTCCATTATTCAAAGAAAGGGGTACAAAAATGTGTCGATACACATGGATTGCTAGGAATTCGTTAAAGCCTTTTAGGTTAGCTGCTTGGCCAGTTCATACTCAACCTTGATAAGAAGGATTCATTTCTTTTTACAAACTATAGTCCAATGGAAAATCAAGTGTATTCCGAGAGGGAGGAATAAAGTTGCTGACAGGTTTGCTAAGGTGGCTTCAGATAGGAATACAGAGGTGCAGGTGTTTGTTAATTTCCTTGAGGAGATGTTAGATGGATTTGGGTTTAATAAAGTATTTGAGTTTCCATTTGTAATTATTTAGTAGAGTTGGTTATTTTTATTTACAAACCAAAAGAAAAGTTGATTGCATTCAAAATTTTCAATAAATTGAGAAAAAGCAATATAATTGTACAGTCAAACACTTATATTCGAAAATAAATTACTAAATTAGTTTTGTTAACAAAACTTTAAAATAACTTTATTGTTATAATTGATAATAATGTATGTTATTGTTGCTAAGACTTATCCAAAAATAGATTTGTTTTACCTTTATAAAAAGTGGTAAAAGAAATTAAAAATCACAAGATCAAAATTTGTAATTAAAAATATCTTCGTATCATATTCAAGAAGAGAATGGCTCCTCCAAATCAATTATGCTTAGTTTTAGTTATTTTCTTATCTATCTTTTCGCTTTCTTCTTTTCGAACAAGTGCAATTATTCCAAAGGCTAATGTTTTCCTTCCGATACCTTCATCGCAACTAGTAGAAAATTTATGCAATGGCAAAGCAATTCAAAATCGCAGGTTTTGCTTGAAAGCACTTTCCACTCCCGAAGTTATCACGGCAATAGATACAACCCAACTAGGAACCCTCATTATGAAATTAGGAGCAGCAAATGCCAAAGCAACGCTGAATGTATATAATGTGTAACACCCCAAACTCGGACAAGACACCACGCCCGAATCTGGTATGTTACGGGGAAAAACGTCTTTGAGTGATCAGATTTTTTTTTTGATTAGAAGTGGGGTGAAAACATGGTGAATTTGAGGAAAGTTTGAGTAGGCTTGTTTGATTAGATTTTGAAAACTTATCCAAGTATATAGTTAAAACGAGTTAATTTCATTTAGGACTTCCAATAGTTTCTTAGTGCCATTTTGAAACATTTTAGACTTAGTAGCAAATCGGGTTTGATTTGAAAATCATTTGAGTTTATTGAATAACAACACATAGCGAGATACCCGATGGTATAGTTTAAAACACATTTCGATATAATTTTGAAAACGTTGTCTTTCCAAGTTTTAGTAAAATTTCATGCCAAGTTATTTGTTAAGCGGGTTGAGAATCTAATTAAAACATACCCATCATAAAACATAATTTAAAGGCCTTTTACAAATCCAAATTGAGAACCCAAATAACAGATAATTAAACTAAAGTACCCAAATGATAGAGTTGGAGTAAAACTTTATTAAGCATGGCATGAGCACCCCGAGTCCATCCTTACTCCATGTCCGCGTCTCACGAGTCACTGAAATGTCAAAGGAGAGGGTGAGTCGGTGACTCGATGCATAAATCCCGCTCCCGATGAAACAACATGCTAGCACACATCATACATAGCAACATAATTAATGCAACCCGATCCTAACCATCCGTATCTCCTTTTTCTACCCGTGTGGTACCAAACCACCGTGGTGCCAAACCACTTGGTGACATATAGTCACAATGTGTTACCAAAACACTTGGTGTCCCAAAGACACAATGTGCTACCCAAGCACTTTGTGACCGTAGTCACGATAATCGAATGATGGGGCCAACCCATCGTGTGATACCAATCACTAGCGAGACGATCCCATATCTCATGTGGGGCCAACCCACAGTGGTGTTACCCACGGGGACAAGTCGCAATGAGGTGCCCAACCTCTGGTGTCCCAAAGACACAAATGTGCTACAAAAGCACTTGGTGACCGTAGTCACAATAATCGAATGATGGGGCCAACCCATCGTGTGATACCCAATCACTAGCGAGACGATCCCATATCTCAATGTGGGGCCAACCCACGGTGGTGTTAACCACGAGGACAAGTCGCAATGAGGTGCCCAACCTCTGGTGTCCCAAAGACACAAATGTGCTACCAAAGCACTTTGGTGACCCAAAATCACAAAGTGTGTTACCAAAACACGGTGCTCAAATCGGCACAAAATATCATGCTCCCTCCACTCATATCACCCATCAACATACCATACTCATGTAATCATGCATATCATACAAATTATGCATATCATGCTAATATGTTTGACTCATGCCCCATATCACATACATACATAGTCATGATACCATATAGATTATCGGTAATCTAGTAACAATCTTGACTTACCGGATACGTACACATACCCCGTTTGGGTATCCAATAATCCATCATCTTGTCATGATTTTAATAGGCAAACAGGTTTATTAATAACATTACTAGATATCAGTGTGTTAGTTTACACACCTGGTAATCACGAGTCTAAAATCCCAACGAAACGATCTAAGTCCCTCGATTACTAGCTCCTACACTCGGCCAACACATAGGGGTTAGGCATCTATAACATTCGGCCATCATCAATTAACCAAAGGGGTCAATATCCATCCCTTACCTTGAAGATGATTTGGTTTCCAACCAAACCTCGAACCAACGATGGTTCTTTTGCTAATCGGCCACCACCTAATAAGAAGAACCATTAATTCTTAATAGCTTGACTAAAAGAAACTAAACAAAAGACTAATGAGACACCTTCTTACCCAAATGACTACCCAACAATGGAGACTCAAAGCTTGATCGCCTTGAAGTCCCCGATGCCTATAACACAATCGGTTCCATCACCAAGCGATTAGCACTCACAACAAGGCCACATTCGGCTCTTAATTAACCAACATCGGCAATGCATAAAGAAGAAGGGAAATGACCATTCGGCCAATCACTTACCAGATTCCAAGCGATTGAAACAAGGCCCCAAATACCCCATGATATTCGGCCAAGTGAACCACTAGAAGAAGGGACGATTCGGCCAACACCTTGATCAAAAAAGGAAAGAATTCGGCCAACAAAACACTAAGAGAAGGGAGGTATTCGGCTTAGAACTCGGAAAGTACAACAAAGAAAAATATGGTTTAAGAGATGAGAAGAAATCGGCCACACGGATGAGAAGGGTTAGGCTTGAGTGCTTATCACCCCTACTTTCGGCTTTGTATGAGAATAAAGAGAGTCTAGCGGAGGAGAAATGGAAAGAATGTATGGAGATTTTGGTTTAGGAACAAGGTAAGTTTCGAAACTTGCACAATTAAAGAAAGAAGAAGAAAGTGTGGGAAAAAGTGATATAGGTTTCAAACATACAAAATGAAGAGAAGAAGAAAATAGGGAGAAAAGCATTCGACCAACAACACCAAGTGTAGAAAACAAAAGCAAAAATTAAACAAGTATGCCTTTGGACCTACGGTTTGCAAAAGAAAGAAGGAGAACTCACTAGCAATTTCGGTTTGCCTTTTGCTACCTCCCAAGACCGATTGTGCACCCAAAATTCCCAAAGAGTTTCGGCACAACCCCAATGCCACACTACCAACCCAAGCCGTCCACTTCCCCACTCCAACACCCCACAAATTCGGCCAAATCCCCCATTCACTCACATCCACACATTCAAACCAACAAGACCAAGTCTCCCTCCTACAAATGCTCTCCACCTTTCATTTGAAAGGTATGACTTAGTCCAAGGTAGAATTTCACTAGTCTTCTACCTCTCCTCCATGCCGTCCCAAAAGAAGCCAAAATGGGGACTCTGCAGCTCGAACACTGGACCTCCTCCACAAGTAGATGACGCCACACCAAGCTCCCCATGTAGCGCATGCTTGCCACTAAGCTAGCTCCTCTTTTGTGCAACAAAACACCAAATAAAACTCTTATACCCCAGCTCCAACAGCTCCCCTGACTTAACACCCAAAAATCAAAATTTTCCCATTCACTCAGGCAAACACTTAGACTTCAATTAAGCCCCTAAAACACCGAAATAGCAACACAGCACACTAAACACATGCAAAAACATGCAACAACAAAATAGCCCCTAACCCGGGATATTACAGTTCTACCCCCCTTAAAATAATTTCGACCTCGAAATTACCTGATCAAAAGAGTTGCGGGTATTGCTGTCTCATCATATCCTCGGGTTCCCACGTAGCTTCTTCTACGCCATGATTCCGCCAAAGAACCTTAACCAAAGGCACAGACTTCTTACGCAGAACCTTCACATCCCGATCTAGAATCTGCACAGGTTCCTCTTCCATGGTCAAATCTGGATTTACCTCGATCTTTTCCACTGCTACCACATGCGGCCAGTGCGAGCGATACCTCGAAGCATCCGAAACATGGAAAACATCGTGAATCGACTAAGCTCTGCTGGCAACTCAAGCGTCGCTCTTTGGTCCAACTCGTCTCAATACCTTATACGGCCCAATAAACCTCGGACTTAGCTTGCCTTTCTTCCCGAACCTCAACACCTTCTTCCAAGGCGAGACCTTCAGAACACTCGATCCCCACAAATGAACTCTATATCTCTTCGCTTAAGATCGGCATAAGACTTCTGCCCGGTCCGAAGCTTCCTTCAATCTAGGCCGAATTAACTTAACCTTGTCTTCGGTCTCGACAACCAACTCGGGACCCAACAAGCGGCGTTCACCTAACTCGGTCCAACACGTAGGTGAGCGACACTTCCTACCATACAACGCCTCATACGGTGCCATCTTGATGCTCGCTTGGTAACTGTTGTTGTAGGCAAACTCAGCTAATGGTAGAAACTCCTCCCAACTACCTCTGAAGTCCAAGATACAACCTCTCAGCATATCCTCTAAGACTGAATGACCCTTTCCGATTGACCGTCCAGATGCGGGTGAAAAGCCGTCTTTGAAATCCAAACGAGTACCCGTGAGCACGATGCGGTGCTTTCCAGAACCTTGACGTGAATCTAGGATCCCTATCCGAGATTATCGAAACTGGCACACCGTGCAACCTCACTATCTCTGACACATACAGCTTCGCTAGCTTCTGAAGTGAGTAGTCAACCCTCACCGGAATAAAGTGAGCTGATTTAGTCGATCGATCCACCACTACCCAAACTGAATCTTTCTTGCTTGGCGTAGCGATAACCCACCGAAATCCATGGTTATCCTTTCCCACTTCCACTCGAGGAATCTTCACAGTGAAGCAACCCCGGCGGCAAGCGATGTTCGACCTTGACCTGTGACAAGTCGGACACTTCCCAACAAACTCTGTCACCTCCTTCTTCAAGCCAGGCCACCAAAACTGCTCTCTAAGATCCTTATACATCTTGCTACCTCCAGGATGCATAGCATAAGGACTGCTATGTGTGTCCTGAAGAATTTTCTGCCTCAGCTCAACATCTTTAGGCATACAAGCCTTACCTTGAAAACATAGAACCCCATCACCAGACAAGCTGTAACCCTCCAAACCACCATCCTGCACTTGTAACCTCCGCGCACTCAGAACCTCATCCTCTAGCTGTTTCTCTCTGATCTGCTCAACCCAAGTAGGCTTAACCTGCAACTCTGCCAGAATACTCCCATCGTCATACAAGCTTAAGTGGGCGAACAAAGCTCTTAAGTCCGAAACAACCTTGCGACTCAACGCGTCAGCCACCACGTTAGCCTTGCCCGGATGATACTCAATCGAACAGTCGTAATCTTTCGACCTTTCGACCCATCTGCGCTGCCTCAAATTCAAATCCTTCGAGTCGGTAGATACTTGGACTCTTGTGATCCGTGTAGACTATCGATCTTTCCCCGTACAAGTAGTGCCTCCAAATCTTTAAAGCGAAGACCACAGCCGCTAGCTCCAAATCGTGCGTCGGATAGTTGACCTCATGTGGCCTCGGTATGTCGAGAAGCGTAAGCCACAACCTTACCTTCTTGCATCAGCACACAACCCAAGCCCGTATGTGATGCGTCGCAATAGGCGTGAATTCCTTACCACCTCGGGTTGAATTAGAACCGAGCCTCGGTCAAAATCTTCTTTAACTTGTCCGAAGCTTTCCTGCGCTTCTCGGTCCATACAAACGGAACTTCTTTCCTCGGCAACTTGGTCATCGTATTTGCTATCAACGAGAAACCCTCAACAAACCTTCGGTAGTATCCGCCAAACCCGTGAAAACTCCGAATCTCACCCAACGACTTAGGCGGCTTCCAATCCAAAATCGCCTCAATCTTACGAGGATCTACTCGAATCCCTCACCGACACTACATGACCCAAGAAAGTCACTTCTCTGCCGAACTCGCACTTCACCGAACTTAGCATAGAGTCGCTTTTCCCTCAAAATCTGCAACACCACTCGCAAATGCTTATCATGCTCTTCCTCTGTCTAGCCAGAGTACACCAAGATGTCGTCTATGAAAACCACGACGAACCGATCCGGATCTTTGTTGAAACACCCTATTCATCATGTCCATAAACGCTGCCGGTCGTTAGTCAACGAACGGCATTACGAGAAATTCGTAGTGCCCATACCGAAGTCCGAAACGCTGTTTTATGGATATCGCCTCCTTAACTCTTAGCGGTGATACCTGGATCTCAAGTCGATCTTGAAAATACCGCAGCCCCCTTCAGCTGATCAAACAAATCGTCTATCCGTGGCAACGGATACTTGTTTTTAATCGTCAGCTTGTTCAACTGGCGGTAGTCTATACACATCCGCATCGTGCCATCTTTCTTCTTGACAAAGAGTACCGCGCACTTACCCCGCTAAACAAGAGGGCCTAATAAAACCTCGATCCAATAACTCCTGGATCTGAGCCTTAAGCTCCACCAATTCCTTTGGCGCCATCCTATACGGAGCAATAGACACTGGCGCAGTTCCGGGTAATAGATCTATTCCGAACTCTACCTCGCGATCTGGCGGCAAACCTGGAAGCTCCTCAGGAAAAACATCAGCAAACTCCTTAACGGTACGAACCTTCTCCACAGCAGACTCCTTAGCCTCCAAGGCATACACATGAACCACATACGCTTCACGGCCCTTCCACGACCATCTTCTCCGCTTTGGAGCGGATACCACATTTGATAAGTAATCTCTTCTATTACCTATCATAGCCACCTCTTCACCCTCGACCAGTCTTAAGAACCATGCGCTTGGCGCGCAATCCAACCTTGCTTGGTACTTGACCAACCAGTCCATCCCAAGAATCGGATCGAACTCCCCAACGGCGGTTCCATCGGATCGGCGAAGAAACACTACCCCTTGAAGTTCTAAGGGTACCTCTCTAAACAGGTTTATCTACTACTACAGAGTGACCTAGAGGGCTAATCACGATCATCCGCCTAGAAGATATCTCGAGTCTAAATCCATGGTCTCTACTATACTCACGGCAACATAAGAGTGCGTTGAACCCATATCAATCAAAGCGGTATAAGGAGAACCAAAAATCAAAAACGTCACAGGTTATGGCGTCCGGTGCGTCGCCTCTCCTCGGCGCCTCGCGATACACTAATCCAGTGTCTAGCATCGAACTACCGCACCTCTGCCGGTGCTCCACGGCCCCGACCAGAACCATTACCACCTCTGCCATTACCACGGCCCCTCTGCGGTGGCGGTCCACTACCTCTGAATCGATTACGGCCCGACTCTCGGGCGAATCCTAGCCAACCTCACGCGGACGGTCCTCACACGGTGCTCCGGAGAACCACACTCGAAGCAACCTTTTCCTCCAGTCCGGCAACCACCCCAATGAGATTTCCCACACCGATCACATCATGCGGCGGTCCCCGCCTAGCAAAAACAAACCTAGCGGTGATTCGGCCCACTCGGTCTAGCCCTCTTCTGCGGGTTACCCGACGATCCGAGAAGACCCAAAGCTCCTCTTATGCCTATTTCATCCCATACCTGCCTCACTCGACTCCTTAACACCCTCGGCTACCTTAGCCTTCTCAACTAAGACAACAAACTCGCTCCTGGCGAGGAGCAATCAGCGACCTCAAGTCGTCTCGCGAGACCATCCTCGAAAGCGAACACACCTCTCATGCTCGGTGGCCACAATGCCCCGGCATACCTACTCACCGGGAACTCGGCCTCATACTCGGCAATGATTTACTCCCTGAACAAGCCTCGAAATGCCTTTTCGTTGGGAGTCAATATAACTAGCCCCGATGTACTTCTTTTGATATGCACTGAAATAATCCCATGTCGGATCCTCTGCGCCACATCATCCCGAACCGTGAGCCACCATCGATCGACTCATCCCGGAGAAGCGTCGATGCCCTTCACTTCTTCTTCTTGATCAAATCCGTCGTCCATGATCCGCTCGGTTGCCTCCAACCAATATTCGGCGATCTTTGGGAGCAACACCGAAACACCTCGGAAGAATTCGCCCCATTTGCCCAAGTCGCTCGAGAACAATTTCCTAACTCCTACACCACCACCTACACCAGCTACCCTTTCTAACACTCGCGGCGCTCGCTCACACACGCTGCGTCGTCCCGATCGATCTTGGAACTCACCACCTCCGGTGGTGGCGGAACCCGATATCTCATTTTCGAACCACGACCAGATCCTACGGGCTCGAACTGTCATCCTACCACGACCTCGTCCACGACCACGTCCACCTCTAGCGCTCATGACTAATCTTTCTACGTATCTGATTAAGAATTTTATGCATCAGTATTTATTCCACTTGTTTAAAAGCAAGTCTTATGAATATTTTAAGAGGATTTGTTCTCGCGAGTTCACAAAATCCTATCAGTTTCAATCTCTAAAGTAGTATACTATTGCTATTCATCAAATCATATCACATCCAATCAATCCACAACCAATAGTAAGGGGTACTTACCTGGGCGAACTGGTGCCGGAGACTCGGTGCCATGCCTTTCAAACCATACTTTAGGAATAAAAAACTAACAAAACAACCTTTTGAAAGCATTTTTGGGCCTCAGGCCCACAGCTGAGCTTTTGAACTTAGCTCTGATACCACAATTGTAACACCCCAAACTCGGACAAGACACCACGCCCGAATCTGGTATGTTACGGGGAAAAACGTCTTTGAGTGATCAGATTTTTTTTTTGATTAGAAGTGGGGTGAAAACATGGTGAATTTGAGGAAAGTTTGAGTAGGCTTGTTTGATTAGATTTTGAAAACTTATCCAAGTATATAGTTAAAACGAGTTAATTTCATTTAGGACTTCCAATAGTTTCTTAGTGCCATTTTGAAACATTTTAGACTTAGTAGCAAATCGGGTTTGATTTGAAAATCATTTGAGTTTATTGAATAACAACACATAGCGAGATACCCGATGGTATAGTTTAAAACACATTTCGATATAATTTTGAAAACGTTGTCTTTCCAAATTTTAGTAAAATTTCATGCCAAGTTATTTGTTAAGCAGGTTGAGAATCTAATTAAAACATACCCATCATAAAACATAATTTAAAGGCCTTTTACAAATCCAAATTGAGAACCCAAATAACAGTAATTAAACTAAAGTACCCAAATGATAGAGTTGGAGTAAAACTTTATTAAGCATGGCATGAGCACCCGAGTCCATCCGGCTCCATGTCCGCGTCTACGAGTCACTGAAATGTCAAAGGAGAGGGTGAGTCGAGTGACTCGATGCATAAATCCTGCTCCCGATGAAACAACATGCTAGCACACATCATACATAGCAACATAATTAATGCAACCCGATCCTAACCATCCGTATCTCCTTTTTCTACCCCGTGTGGTACCAAACCACTGGTGGTGCCAAACCACCGGTGACATATAGTCACAATGTGTTACCAAAACAACGGTGTCCCAAAGACACAATGTGCTACCCAAGCACTTGGTGACCGTAGTCACGATAATCGAATGATGGGGCCAACCCATCGTGTGATACCCAATCACTAGCGAGACGATCCCATATCTCATGTGGGGCCAACCCACTCAGTGGTGTTACCCACGAGGGGACAAGTCGCAATGAGGTGCCCAACCTCTCGGTGTCCCAAAGACACAAATGTGCTACCAAAGCACTGGTGACCGTAGTCACAATAATCGAATGATGGGGCCAACCCATCGTGTGATACCCAATCACTAGCAGACGATCCCATATCTCAATGTGGGGCCAACCCACGGTGGTGTTAACCACAGGGACAAGTCGCAATGAGGTGCCCAACCTCTGGTGTCCCAAAGACACAAATGTGCTACCAAAGCACTGGTGACCCAAAATCACAAAGTGTGTTACCAAAACACTGGTGCTCGTCAGCACAAAATATCATGCTCCCTCCACTCATATCACCCATCAACATACCATACTCATGTAATCATGCATATCATACAAATTATGCATATCATGCTAATATGTTTGACTCATGCCCCATATCACATACATACATAGTCATGATACCATATAGATTATCAGTAATCTAGTAACAATCTTGACTTACCGGATACGTACACATACCCCGTTTGGGTATCCAATAATCCATCATCTTGTCATGATTTTAATAGGCAAACGGGTTTATTAATAACATTACTAGATATCGATTGTGTTAGTTTTACACACCGGTAATCACGAGTCTAAAATCCCAACGAAGCGATCTAAGTCCCTCGATTACTAGCTCTTACACTCGGCCAACACATAGGGGTTAGGCATCTATAACATTCGGCCATCATCAATTAACCAAAGGGGTCAATATCCATCCCTTACCTTGAAGATGATTTGGTTTCCAACCAAACCTCGAACCAACATGGTTCTTTTGCTAATCGGCCACCACCTAATAAGAAGAACCATTAATTCTTAATAGCTTGACTAAAAGAAACTAAACAAAAGACTAATGAGACACCTTCTTACCCAAATGACTACCCAACAATGGAGACTCCGCTTGAGCGCCTTGAAGTCCCCCGATGCCCTATAACACAATCGGTTCCATCACCAAACGATTAGCACTCACAACAAGGCCACATTCGGCTCTTAATTAACCAACATCGGCAATGCATAAAGAAGAAGGGAAATGACCATTCGGCCAATCACTTACCAGATTCCAAGCGATTGAAACAAGGCCCCAAATACCCCAATCGATATTCGGCCAAGTGAACCACTAGAAGAAAGGGACAGATTCGGCCAACACCTTGATCAAAAAGAAGGAAAGAATTCGGCCAACAAAACACTAAGAGAAGGGAGGTATTCGGCTTAGAACTCAGAAGTACAACAAAGAAAAATATGGTTTAAGAGATGAGAAGAAATCGTAACAGATGAGAAGGGTTCGGCTTGAGTGCTTATCACCCCTACTTTCGGCTTTGTATGAGAATAAAAGAGAGTCTAGCAGAGGAGAAATGGAAAGAATGTATGGAGATTTTGGTTTAGGAACAAGGTAAGTTTCGGCTTGCACAATTAAAGAAAGAAGAAGAAAGTGTGGGAAAAAGTGATATAGGTTTCGGCATACAAAATGAAGAGAAGAAGAAAATAGGGAGAAAAGCATTCGACCAACAACACCAAGTGTAGAAAACAAAAGCAAAAATTAAACAAGTATGCCTTTGGACCTACGGTTTGCAAAAGAAAGAAGGAGAACTCACTAGCAATTTCGGTTTGCCTTTTGCTACCTCCCAAGACCGATTGTGCACCCAAAATTCCCAAAAGAGTTTTGGCACAACCCCAATGCCACACTACCAACCCAAGCCGTCCACTTCCCCCACTCCAACACCCCACAAATTCGGCCAAATCCCCCCATTCACTCACATCCACACATTCAAACCAACAAGACCAAGTCTCCCTCCTACAAATGCTCTCCACCTTTCATTTGAAAGGTATGACTTGGTCCAAGGTAGAATTTCACTAGTCTTCTACCTCTCCTCCATGCTGTCCCAAAAAGAAGCCAAAATGGGGACTCTGCAGCTCGAACACTGGACCTCCTCCACAAGTAGATGACGCCACACCAAGCTCCCCATGTAGCGCATGCGTGCCACTAAGCTAGCTCCTCTTTTGTGCAACAAAACACCAAATAAAACTCTTATACCCCAGCTCCAACAGCTCCCCTGACTTAACACCCAAAAATCAAAAATTTCCCATTCACTCAGGCAAACACTTAGACTTCAATTAAGCCCCTAAAACACCGAAATAGCAACACAGCACACTAAACACATGCAAAAACATGCAACAACAAAATAGCCCCTAACCCGGGATATTACATAATGAAATAATTAAGAAACCAGGGTCTCCCCAGGCTTTGAAAGCTCTTAATTGTTGCGTTGAGGCTTACAAATATGCAATCCTATCATTTGAAATGGTATCTTCAGAATTGGTTGAAGATCCCCAAACCGCAAACTATGATGTAGCTGTTATAGGTCCCGAAATTGCTAATTGTGAAAAGAAACTAATTAACGCAAAGGTTCAAGCACCTCGACTCCTTGCTGGGAATCGATTTATGAAATATTATGTCTCAATGGGATATGAGATAACATCAACTCTCGAGCTTGAAAATCCAAATGAGTATTAGGCAAAAAATTAAGGGAATTTGTATAGATAATAATGTGTGAATTTGTTATCTTGATTGATACAATATACTATTGATGGCATAGGCATGTTGCCATTGTTGCTGCAGTTGAAGCTGTGAATTAATTTAAATAATCATTGTAAAATTATATTTTTTTCATATTCCATTAAGTTAATGAATCATTAATATTCCAATCATTAGCTATTCAAGGTGGACTCAGAATCTAATCGAACTGAAATAATATCAACCTTCTTACCTCTTCCATTTATGACCTTTTTGCAAAAATCGATAATAATTCCTCTTATTATTCTAGGATGATATTTTTGTAAGAAAGATCTGGTAGTATATACCGTCTCCCACCCTACTAGTGTCCTACACCATTTCCTTTTATTTTTTTCCTTAATTGCCTTGTCCTTAATGCCTTCTTTTAATTCCTTGCATCCAGAAGTACTAGTGAACTTTTCCTTATTATCAAAAGACCAAATCATGGAATCATTACCTCTTAATTGAAAAAGCATTATCCTTTGAAAATTACTTTATTCAACTTCAAGAAAGAATAATGAGTCATTTGTAAAGAAAAGCTGGGCAGGCAAAGATCATTTAAATTGACATTACTAAGATATTTTACTCTATCCGTTGAAAAAATATGAGGTTACTTTACAGCCTTTTCTTTTCCTTAGAAAATTGAAATTAAACCAAGCCACCGGATCCATTTAGTTCTTTGGTTCTTTTTAACAAATTGAAATCAAACTATCAAGATGGGGCCACTTATTTCTCATTTGTTCATTGCAAATGATTTGGTTATCTATTCGAAAGCAGACTTAAATAATGTTCGGATCCTTAAAGGAATTCTTTACCGTTTCTGTAGTTTCTCATGCCATTGAGTCAGTGCCCAGAGATCCAACATTTTCTTTTCTGAAGGAGTGGGTGATGATCTTAGTAACATGCTAAGTAGTTTACTTGGCTTACAAAGGGCCCAAGATATTGAAATGTACTTGGGAGTGTCATTATTCCATAACAGAGTTTCTAACTCTACATTGCAGTTTGTGGTAGAATACGTGCGTAGCAAATTGAGTAATTGAGATGCTAAGCAGCTCTCTATGGCAGGTTGTGTTACTCTTGCTTAGTCTGTTCTTATTTCTTTACCAAATTATTTTATGCAACCAATGTGAATTTTGAAATGTGTTTGTGTGTAGATTGAACGGTCGGCAAGACAATTCATATAGGTGTTGGCTAATGGTGGAAGGAGAGTTTCTCTAGTTGGATGAGACTCTAATTATCAACCTCGTTCTTGTGGAGGATGAGGTCTAAGGCATTTAGAGGATCTGAATGTTTTTTTTTTTTGCTAAAATTGTGGTTTAATCAAGTCTTTAAGGATACTGCCTTCTGGGTTCGAGTTCTTTGATTGAAGTGTGGAATGAAAGTGAGGGTGCCCGAAAGTATTGCACGAGGAAGGTGTTCAGTCGTATGGAGAGGACTTGCTAAGGTACGACCCATATCGAGAGGGAATTTATATTATTCTGTTTCGACTGGGAATTCTATCTACTGCTGGTGTTCATCCAATCATGTACCTTCTCAAATCAATCTTATGACGGACTGTTTACTTCATGACATGGTAACTGAGGATGGGATGTGGAATCTAGAACCTTTTACAGTCAGGTTTCCAAACGATATTGATAAAAGGGTTGTGAGTATCCCCCTTGACACCCTTTGGCTGGTCCTGATAAAATCAATTGGGTGCGCACCCTGGTAGGGTTCTTTTTGGTCAAGAGTGCTTACTGATCGATAATAGTGGATACATGGAATAGAAAAGAAAAAGGGTGGTGGTCGTAAGGAATTTTCAAGGACCTCAACGTGTTCGTTTTTTTCTTATGCCTTTTGTTCGAACAACATCTGCTAACTATTTGGAACGGATACGAAAGGGCATTGGTCACAGTGCGTCATGTCAGGTGTGTCATCATGAAACAAAACATTTACTTTATGTGCTTAGGGATTTCCCTGCTACAAAAGAGGCTTGGATGCAGATTGTGCCTACAAACTATCGGTCCTGATTCTGCTCCAATAGTCTTAAAGACTGGATGGAGACTAATTTATGATCTTCAGTGTGGATGTCGTGTGTGGGATCTTTTGGTCTAGTTACTTTGGTTTAATAGCGTGGTGTATATAGAGAAACAAGAACATTTTTGACTTTTAGGGAATAACACGGAGTTTTATTGAAACTATTAAGATTTCCACAAGCTTGGTAATACAATACATTTCAACCTATAAGTGTCACTTGTCTAGACATCTCGTTATTGATTCTGAACATCCTTTGGTAGGAAATTTTATACGTTCATACCGACGGGGCTGTTAGGATAGAAACATGTTTTGCTACTGTTGGGGTTGTTACATGTAAACAAAATGGAGAACGGATCCTTAGATATAACCACTATTTGGGGAGTTGTTTTACTTTTGAAACTGAAATTTGTGGATACTTGATGGTTTTTCCATTATTCAAAGAAAAGGGTACAAGAATGTGTCGATACACATGGATTGCTAGGAATTCGTTAAAGCCTTTTAGGTTAGCTGCTTGGCCAATTCATACTCAACCTTGATAAGAAGGATTCATTTGTTTTTACAAACTATAGTCCAAAAGAAAATCAAGTGTATTCCGAGAGGGAGGAATAAAGTTGCTGACAGGCTTGCTAAGGTGGCTTCAGATAGGAATACAGGGGTGCAGGTGTTTGTTAATTTCCTTGAGGAGATGTTAGACGAATTTGGGTTTAATAAAGTAGTTGAGTTTCCATTTGTAATTATTATTTAGAGTTGGTTAGTTTTATTTACAAACCAAAAGAATAGTTGATTGCATTCAAAATTTTCAATAAATTGAGAAAAAGCAATATAATTGTACAGTCAAACACTTATATTCGAAAATAAATTACTAAATTAGTTTTGTTAACAAAATTTTAAAATAACTTTACTGTTATAATTGATAATAATGTATGTTATTGTTGCTAAGACTTATCCAAAAATAGATTTGTTTTACCTTTATAAAAAGTGGTAAAAGAAATTAAAAAATCACAAGATCAAAATTTGTAATTAAAAATATCTTCGTATCATAATCAAGAAGAGAATGGCTCCTCCAAATCAATTATGCTTAGTTTTAGTTATTTTCTTATCTATCTTTTCGCTTTCTTCTTTTCGAACAAGTGCAATTATTCCAAAGGCTAATGTTTTCCTTCCGATACCTTCATCGCAACTAGTAGAAAATTTATGCAATGGCAAAGCAATTCAAAATCGCAGGTTTTGCTTGAAAGCACTTTCCACTCCCGAAGTTATCACGGCAATAGATACAACCCAACTAGGAACCCTCATTATGAAATTAGGAGCAGCAAATGCCAAAGCAACGCTGAATGTATATAATGAAATAATTAAGAAACCAGGGTCTCCCCAGGCTTTGAAAGCTCTTAATTGTTGCGTTGAGGCTTACAAATATGCAATCTTATCATTTGAAATGGTATCTTCAGAATTGGTTGAAGATTCCCAAACTGCAAACTATGATGTAGCTGTTATAGGTCCCAAAATTGCTAATTGTGAAAAGGAACTGATTAACACAAAGGTTCAAGCACCTCGACTCCTTGCTGGGAATCGATTTATGAAATATTATGTCTCAATGGGATATGAGATAACATCAACTCTCGAGCTTGAAAATCCAAATGAGTTTTAGGCAAAAAATTAAGGGAATTTGTATAGATAATAATGTGTGAATTTGTTATCTTGATTGATACAATATAATATTGATGGCATAGGCATGTTGCCATTGTTGCTGCAGTTGAAACTGTGAATTAATTTAAATAATCACTGTAAAATTATATTTTTTTTCATATTCCATTAAGTTAATGAATCATTAATATTCCAATCATTAGCTATTCAAGGTGGACTCAGAATCTAATCGAACCGAAATAATATCAACCTTCTTACCTCTTCCATTTATGACCTTTTTGCAAAAAGCGGTAATAATTCCTCCTATTATTCTAGGATGATATTTTTGTAAGAAAGATCTGGTAGTATTTACCGTCACCCACCCTACTAGTGTCCTACGCTGTAACAGCCCGATTTAGGGCCTAGTCAGAATAGTGGTGCAAGACCACAAATCCTAGGTGAATTTATGAGTTTTTAAGGTTCATGCCATGTTTGCATGTTAGTGTGAAAGTTTCATGAAGCAATTTTGCTAAATAGAAGTTGACTGGTCAAAAAGGACCAAATTGCAAAAGTTGTAAAATGTGAGTTTTTAGAAGCATTTTGTATCAAATAGCTCTAGAATAGCAATTATAAGTACTTAAATAGAAATTTTCCCAAATTATAAATTTTGGACAAAAATGGACATGAGTTAGTAAAATAGAAATTTTTAAAGAAAAGGGCATTTTGGTCATTTGTCTAATAAGTGATTAAAATAGGAAAAAGATTATAAAAATTTCATTCATCTTTTTCCTTCCCTTGCCGAAAATTTGAAGACTCCATAGCTAGGGTTCTTCATTTTTTTCAAGCTTGCTAGTAAGTTCATCTTAGCCCCGTTTTTAATATTCTTCGTGTTTTTGAAGTCCTCGTATTATGAATTAGCTATTTTTAGCTATAAAATAAGCTAAGATGCATGTTCAAAAATTCATCTATGAATGACATGCTTGTTAAATGATGTTTTATGGAATATTAAAAGAGTTTGATGTTAGATAAACATCTTTTCCTTAATGAATTTCATGAAATACGATAGTATGGACTAGTTTGTAAAAGTTTTGAAATTAGTCATACCTATTAGAAATAACGAGAATTGATAATGGCTATAGTAGAGAAAATGAATCGGCTAAGCATGTAGTCTAAGAAAGTTGAATGAAATTTATTTTACGAGCCTTGGGGCAAAAGTGCAAATATGAGAAAGTATAGGGGCAAAATAGTAATTTTGCCCAAGTATGAGTAAAGGGTCAATTTAGTCAATGTGATTATTAAATGATCTATTTATGACTATAGATCAAGAAAAACGAAGCCCGGATCGAAACGGAGGCAAGAACAAGGTCGAGGGCTAAATTGCATACCTAGCTACATTTTATATATTGAGATAAATTTGTATGATTTCTAAGCTTTATGATTTATATCATTGAATTGCTTAGCATAATATATAATGTTATTATGAAAATGTTTAATGTTATGTTAAACAAAGAAATTAATGAGATCAAGTATGAGAAAGTCCGTATAAGACCAAGCCGAGGCATGGCATCGGCAATCAAGTAAGTTTATCATGTAAGTCCAAGGACCCAAGCTTGGCATTGAACAAGTTATCATGTAAGTCCAAGGACCCAAGCTTGGCATTGAACAAGTTATCAAGAGGAAGATTTCATATAAGTCCATGTCAAGACATGGCCTTGAAACCAAGATGAGATATCCCATGTAAGACCATATCCAAAATATGGCTTTAGCATCAAGTTCATGGTAAGAGATTTGGTATTCTCGGTTATTCATAGGAATTCATCGGGCAAATGAGATAAGCTCACAAGAGATAACAAGAAAGTTTAGTAAGCAAAATCATTATCAAGTGGGGAAAAATATTAGTCATATGATGAATGATAAAATAGAGATTATGATTACTATGTTAAAGTATGCTGATCAAATGATACAAGTATCTTGTTTACTTCACAAGTATGAGATTAGTAAGTATTACAAGGCATGTACGAACCAAGTATGAGCAAATAAGCTCTATAGTTGAAATTATGATACCATTGATTATGTCAAATGGTTTATTTAAGCAAGTATGATGATATGTGTTTTATATGCAAACTTACTAAGCTAAATGCTTACGTCTTTAATTCTTTCTTTTCATGTAGTCCTGCCAAGCTAAACTGTAGATCATTGAAGTCGGAGCTCGTGGCACACTATCAATCGCCATTTTGGTATAGCCATGTTGATTTTAAGTATGGCATGTATAGGAAACATTTCATTTTGAGTATATGTCTTAGAAAGGGGCAAAAGTATGGGCTGTCAAGTTTATTATTCTTTTGTAAATGGCTAAGTGATTGGCCAAGTTTGACTAGGAATGTATGTTATTAATATAAATGAAGCATGTTATATTGTTTATGAAAGATGTAATAATTGAGTTACTGAATTGAGCTTCAGTTTGGTCTTAATTTATGGATGGCAATTGGCTTGGTAAATAGCCCCTAAGTGCTGCAGACGCGTTAGACACACAGGCGTGTGTCTAGGCGTCATATAAAGCTGCACCTTAGTCTTATAAGTCGAGAATAGGCCACGGACCAATCCACGGCCGTGTGTTAAGGCCGTGCATGACACACAATTAGAACTTGGGCGTGTGCCGTGCGTGTGAAAATAAGTCGAGTATATCAAGATGTAGTACACGGTCTAAGTCCACGGGCGTGCCATGGCCGTGTGTTATAATTCAGAATGCTAAGGTTTTTCATACAGGCTAGGACCACGGGCATGCTATGGCCGTGTGGAAATTGGCAGAATACTGAGTTTTAAGGGCACGGTCTGAGGACATGGGCGTGTATGCCTATGCACGGGCGTGTCTTATATTACACGGGCGTGTAACCCTTATTTCAAAGAAAAGTTTTTCGATAAGGTTTCGAAAGTTTACCAGTACAAGTTTAAGGCCTCGTAGGCCCATGAAATGTACGAATTGTTTAAGAATAAGAAGTTTTAATTTTGAAACGAAATTTTATAGTCCGTAATGTCATGATTAAGCAAGTTCAAGCATAGTAATGTCTCGTATCTGATCTGAGCCTCAGACTCGGGTATGGGGTGTTACATTTAGTGGTATCAGAGCTACGATTTAGTCAGTTTTAGGACTAACATAGCACGAGCACGAGTCTAGCTATACATGCCATACGCAAGAATGTTTTTATAATGATAGTGTGACGACTCCTGACGACTTAAATTATGTTTATATATAGTAAATGGATCCTGAAAGAGATATGGCAGATGACGTGGAAAGTAATGCGCTAGCTTCCGCTAAAGGGACGGTGCCAAATGAGAACGAGTTTAGACCCACTACGGTGAGTTAAGGAGGAGGAGAAGAGGCTAGAGAAGCCTTCCTCCATATGATGAACACATGGTACATGGAGTTCGTTCGTACGAACCCGAATGCACAACCCCCTCCACCCCCACCTGTTCCACAACCTATTCCAGTAGCCCCTCAAGTAGTAGAGGTGGCAAAAGGAGTTAAGCCTCTAGTTGATAGGATCAGGAAACATGGGGCAGAAGAATTCCGGGCTAGAAAAGATGACGATCCAGAAAGAGCTGAGTTGTGGTTAGAAAATACCATCAGGGTATTTAATGAATTATCATGCACACCTGAGGAAAGCATGAAGTGTGTAGTCTCCCTTTTAAGAGATTCTGCCTATCAATGGTGGAACACCCTTGTATCAGTGGTACCAAGGGAAAAGATCACATGGGAATTCTTCCAAGAAGAGTTCAAGAAAAAGTATATCAGTCAAAGGTTTGTGGACCAGAAAAGGAAAGAATTCCTAGAACTGAAGCAAGGCAAGATGTCAATGACTAACTATGAGCGTGAGTTTGTAAGACTCAGCAAATACGCTCGAGAATGTGTATCCACCGAAGCCATCATGAGTAAAAGATTTGAAGATGGGCTGAATGAGGACATCAAACTGTTTGTTGCTGTCCTAGAACTGAAGGAATTTGTGGTGCTAGTCGAAAGGGCTTGAAAGCCGAAGAACTAGTAAAAGAGAAGATGAAATCTGAAACGGAGTCTCGTGACTCTAAAAAGAGACAGTGGAATAAGTCATTCCAATCTTCATCCAAGAAGTCAAGAGATTTCCCTACCCGATCGGCTACTTCCATTGTGTTTTCAAAGAAAGACAAGAGCAAGCAATATTCTGGGAATAAAGCACAGACTACTTCAGTTGCAAGTGTTGGGAACATTAGATTCAATAGACCTGAATGCCCACATTGTGGCAAACGTCATTTAGGAGAATGTCGAGCACACGAAAATGCATGCTTTAGATGTGGTTCTCAAGACCACTATATAAAAGACTGTCCAGAGATGATGAAAGAAGAAAGAACTTAGAACCCGAGATCCGGGGGTATGGTCAGTAGAAGATCGTAGAGTAACCCAGGAAATGGGGCAAGGGGAAGAGGTAACCCTAGAGAGCAGGCTGCGAGGCCCGAGGGTAGAGCACCTGCAAGGACTTATGCCATTCGCGCTCGCAAAGAGGCATCTTCCCATGATGTTATCACGGGTACATTTTCTCTTCATGATATCAAAGTTATTGCTTTAATAGATCCGGATCCACACACTCTTACATTTGCATAAAATTAGTATCCGATTTGAGTATGCCTATAGACTCTACAGAATTTATGATTAAGGTGTCTAATCCTTTAGGCAAGAGTGTGTTAGTTGATGAAGTATGTAAAGATTGTCCATTAATGATTAGAGGTCATTGTTTTAAAGCAAACCTTATGTTGTTACCATTTGATGAGTTTGACCTCATTCTCGGTATGGGTCGTTGATCGCCCATAATGTAATAGTTAATTGTGGGAAGAAATACATTGAGATAAGATGTGAGAATGGGGACACCCTTCACGTAGAATCGGATGAACAGTAGGTAGGTTGCGGTTGTGATTCCCCATATGATGGCACGTAAATACATGAGAAAAGGGTATGAGGCATATCGGCCTTTGTGATGAATGATAAAGAAACCGGGTCAAAGATTGAGTCGATGCCGATAGTATGTGAGTACTTGGATGTCTTTCCTGAAGAATTACCGGGATTACCTCCAATCAGAGAAGTTGAGTTCAGTATTGAGCTAGCTCCGTGTGATCGTACCAATATCTATTACTCCTTACAGAATGACTCCAACGGAGTTGAAAGAGTTGAAGACACAGATTGCAAGAGTTAACGCACAAAGGCTTTGCAAGGTCAAGTTGTTCTCCCCGGGTGCTCCAGTTTTATTTGTAAAAAAGAAGGATGGCACTATGAGATTGTGCATAGATTACCGTCAGCTTAATAAAGTGACAGTAAAGAACAAGTACCCATTGCCAAGGATCGATGATTTGTTCGATCAATTGAAAGGAGCCACCGTGTTCTCTAAGATAGACTTGAGATCGGGGTACTACCAGTTGAGAGTAAAGGATTCAGACGTGTCCAAGACAACTTTTCGAAGAAGGTATAGGCATTATGAATTTTTAGTCATGCCTTTTGGTTTGACCAATGCTCCTGCAGTATTCATGGACTTAATGAACTGCATTTTTAGACCATACCTCGACAAGTTTGTAGTCATTTTTATTGACGACATACTGATTTATTCACAAGATGAGAATGAGCATGCTGAGCACCTACGGACAGCTTTCTGAGACTCTTCGAGAAAATCAGTTATATGCCAAGTTCGATAAAAGTGAATTTTGGCTCAGGGAAGTAGGATTTCTGGGACATATTGTCTCAGGAGAAAGGGTTCAAGTAGACCCAAGTAAGATCTCGGCCATTATGGATTGGAAACCACCGAAGAATGTCACTGAGATTAGAAGTTTCCTAGGCTTAGCCGGTTATTACAGACGATTCGTCAAGGGGTTTTCTATGATTGCAACCCCGATGACGAAATTATTACAGAAAAACGTGAAGTTTGAGTGGACAGAACGATGCCAACAAAGTTTCGAGAAGTTGAAGGCAATGTTGACAGAAGCCCCAGTTTTAGTACAACCTGAGATAGGGAAAGAATTTGTGATTTACAGCGATGCATCCTTAAATGGATTAGGCTGTGTACTTATGCAAGAAGGCAAAGTTATTGCTTATGCCTCCAGACAGTTGAAGCCTCATGAGAAGAATTATCCGACGCATGATTTAGAGTTGGCTGCCATAGTCTTCGCATTGAAGATATGGAGACATCACCTATATGGTGAGAAATGTCTGATTTTCACTGATCAAAAAAGTTTGAAGTACTTGATGACACAGAAAGATTTGAACTTAAGACAACGGAGATGGTTAGAGTTGATAAAAGATTATGAGATGGTCATTGATTACCATCCCGGGAAGGCGAACATGGTCGCCGACGCTTTGAGCAGAAAATCCTTATTTGCATTAAGGGCAATGAATTCACGGATGACCTTGTCCGACAATGGTTCTATTCTAGCTGAGTTGAGAGCTAGACCAATTTTCCTCCAAGAGATCGTTGAAGCCCAAAAAGAGGATAGTGAATTGCAAGTTAATAGAGCTCAGTGTGAGACAAATGTTGAGTCTGACTTCTGGATTAGTCCCAATGGAAGTCTGACGTTCAAAGACAGAGTTTGTGTATAGAGAAAAGAATAGCTTATTCAGAAAATTTTGCATGAGGCCCATAATGGATGTTTATTTGTACATCCGGGTAGTACCAAGATGTATAATGACTTGAAGCAACAGTATTGGTGGCCGAGAATGAAGAAAGATATTTCAGAATTTGTTTCCAAATGCTTGATTTGTCAGCAAGTAAAGGCTGAACACCAAGTACCTTCGGGTTTGCTTCAACCCATTTTAGTTTCTGGAGTGGAAATGGGACCGTATTACTATGGATTTTGTAACGGGTTTACCGTTGTCTCCGAGCAAGAAAGATGCTGTATGGGTTGTGGTTGATAGACTTACGAAATCGGCCCATTTTATACCTGTACGAGTTGATTACTCACTAGACAAGTTGGCAAACTTGTATGTTTCAGAAATAGTAAGACTTCATGGAGTTCCCTTGTCAATCATATCGGATAGAGATCCGAGATTCACATCCAGATTTTGGAAGAAGTTACAAGAGGCCTTGGGTACAAAGTTGAACTTTAGTACCGCTTTTCATCCTCAAACTGACGGTCAATCAGAGAGGTTAATTCAAGTACTCGAGTATATGCTCAGATGTTGTATTCTTGAATTCCGAGGCAATTGGGAAAAATTTCTCCCATTAGTAGAGTTTGCCTACAATAATAGCTTTCAGTCGAGCTTAAAGATGGCGCCTTATGAGGCTTTATATGGGCGTAAGTGCCAAACGCCTTTATATTGGACTGAACTTAAAGAAAACAAAATTCACGGGGTTGATTTCGTTAGAGAAGCTGAAGAGAAAGTGAAAGTGATACGAGAAAGTTTAAAAGCTGCATCAGACAGACATAAGTCTTATTCGGACTTAAAGAGAAAAGAGATAGAGTATCAAGTCGAAGATAAAATTTTCTTGAAAGTGTCACATTGGAGAAAAGTTCTCAGATTTGGCCAAAAAGGCAAATTGAGTCCACGTTTTATTGGACCGTATGAGATTACCGAGAAAGTTGGGCCTGTAGCTTACAGATTGGATTTTCCATCAGAGTTAGAAAAGATACATGATGTGTTTCACGTGTCAATGTTAAGACGCTACCGATAAGACCCTTCGCATGTAATTCCCTAGTCAGAGGTAGAGATTCATCCCGACATGACTTATGGTGAAGAACCAGTCAAGATATTAGCTCGGGAAGTGAAGCAGCTAAGAAAGAAAAGTATTGCCTTAGTGAAAGTATTGTGGCAAAGACATGGAATAGAAGAAGCCACATGGGAACCAGAAGAGAGTATGAGAAACCAGTATCCAAACCTTTTTGCTGGTAAGATTTTCGAGGACGAAAATCCCTTAGAGGGGAGAATTGTAACAGCCCGATTTAGGGCTTAGTCGGAATAGTGGTGCGAGACCACGAATTCGAGGTGAATTTATGAGTTTTTAAGGTTCATGCCATGTTTGCATGTTAGTGTGAAAGTTTCATGAAGCAATTTTGCTAAATAGAAGTTGAATGGTAAAAAAGGACCAAATTGCAAAAGTTGTAAAATGTGAGTTTCTAGAAGCATTTTGTATGAAATAGCTCTAGAATAGCAATTATAAGTCCTTAAATAGCAATTTTCCCAAATTATAAATTTTGGACAAAAATGGACATGAGTTAGTAAAATAGAAATTTTTAAAGAAAAGGGCATTTTGGTCATTTGTCTAATAAGTGATTAAAATAAGAAAAAGATGATAAAAATTTCATTCATCTTCTTCCTTCCCTTGCCGAAAATTTGAAGACTCCATAGCTAGGGTTCTTCATTTTTTTCAAGCTTGCTAGTAAGTTCATCTTAGCCCCGTTTTTAATATTCTTCGTGTTTTTGAAGTCATCGTATTATGAATTAGCTATTTTTAGCTATATAATAAGCTAAGATGCATGTTCAAAAATTCATCTATGAATGACATGCTTGTTAAATGATGTTTTATGGAAGATTAAGAGAGTTTGATGTTAGATAAACATCTTTTCCTTAATGAATTTCATGAAATATGATAGTATGGACTGGTTTGTAAAAGTTTTGAAATTAGTCATACCTATTAGAAATAACGAGAATTGATAATGGCTATAGTAGAGAAAACGAATCAGCTAAGCATGTAGTCTAAGAAAGTTGAATGAAAATTATTTTACGAGCCTTGGGGCAAAAGTGCAAATATGAGAAAGTATAGGGGCAAAATAGTAATTTTGCCCAAGTATGAGTAAAGGGTCAATTTAGTCAATGTGATTATTAAATGATCTATTTATGACTATAGATCAAGAAAAATGAAGCCCGGATCGAAACTGAGGCAAAAACAAGGTCGAGGGCTAAATTGCATACCTAGCTACATTTTGTATATTGAGGTAAGTTTGTATGATTTCTAAGCTTTATGATTTATATCATTGAATTGCTTAGCATAATATATAATATTATTATGAAAATGTTTAATGTTATGTTAAACAAAGAAATTAATGAGATCAAGTATGAGAAAGTCCGTATAAGACCAAGCCGAGGCATGGCATCGACAATCAAGTAAGTTTATCATGTAAGTCCAAGGACCCAAGCTTGGCATTGAACAAGTTATCATGTAAGTCCAAGGACACAAGCTTGGCATTGAACAAGTTATCATGAAAGTCCAAGGACCCAAGCTTGGCATTGAACAAGTTATCAAGAGGAAGATTTCATATAAGTCCATGTCAAGACATGGCCTTGAAACCAAGATGAGATATCCCATGTAAGACCATATCTAAAATATGGCTTTAGCATCAAGTTCATGGTAAGAGATTTGGTATTCTCGGTTATTCATAGGAATTCATCGGGCAAATGAGATAAGCTCACAAGAGATAACAAGAAAGTTTAGTAAGCAAAATAATTATCAAGTGGGGACAAATATTAGTCATATGATAAATGATAAAATAGAGATTATGATTACTATGTTAAAGTATGCTGATCAAATGATACAAGTATCTTGTTTACTTCACAAGTATGAGACTAGTAAGTATTACAAGGCATGTAAGAACCAAGTATGAGCAAATAAGCTCTATAGTTGAAATTATGATACCATTGATTATGTCAAATGGTTTATTTAAGCAAGTATGTTGATATGTGTTTTATATGCAAACTTACTAAGCTAAATGCTTACGTCTTTAATTCTTTCTTTTCATGTAGTCCCGCCAAGCTAAACTGTGGATCATTGAAGTCGGAGCTCGTGGCACACTATCAATCGCCATTTTGGTATAGCCAAGTTGATTTTAAGTATGGCATGTATAGGAAACATTTCATTTTGAGTATATGTCTTAGAAAGGGGCAAAAGTATGGGCTATCAAGTTTATTATTCTTTTGTAAATGTCTAAGTGATTGGCCAAGTTTGACTAAGAATGTATGTTATTAATATCAATGAAGCATGTTATATTGTTCATGAAAGATGTAATAATTGAGTTGCTGAATTGAGCTTGAGTTTGGTCTTAATTTCAGGATGGCAATTGGCTTGGTAAATAGCCCCTAAGTACCTGCACGGTTAGACACACGAGCGTGTGTCTAGGGTGTGTATAAACTGCACCATAGTCTTATAAGTCAGAATAGGCCACGGACCAATCCCACGGCCGTGTGTTAAGGCCGTGCATGACACACGGTTAGAACTTGGGCGTGTGCCCGGTCGTGTGAAATAAGCCAGTATATCAAGATGTCGTACACGGTCTAAGTCCACGGGCGTGCCATGGCCGTGTGTTATAAGTCAGAATGCTAAGGTTTTTCACACGGGCTAGGACCACGGGCGTGCTATGGCCGTGTGGAAATTGGCGAAATCACTCGAGTTTTAAGGGCACGATGCGAGGACATGGGCGTGTATGCCTATGCACGGGCGTGTCTTATATTACACGGGCGTGTAACCCCTATTTCAAAGAAAAGTTTTTCGATAAGGTTTCGAAATTTTACCAGTACTAGTTTAAGGCCTCGTAGGCCCATGAAATGTGCGAATTGTTTAAGAATAAGAAGTTTTAATTTCGGAACGAAATTTTATAGCCCGTAATGTCATGATTAAGCAAGTTCAAGCATAGTAATGTCTCGTATCCGGTCTGAGCCTCGGACTCGGGTATGGGGTGTTACATACACCATTTCCCTTTATTGCTTTCCTTAATTACCTTGTCCTTAATGCCTTATTTTGATTCCTTGCATCCAGAAGTACTAGTGAACTTTTCCTTATTATCAAAAGACCAAATCATGGAATCATTACCTCTTAATTGACAAAGCATTATCCTTTGAAAATTACTTTATTCAACTTCAAGAAAGAATAATGAGTCATTTGTAAAGAAAAGCTGGGCAGGCAAAGATCATTTAAATTGACATTACTAAGATATTTTACTCTATCCGTTGAAAAAATCTGAGTTTACTTTGCAGCTTTTTCTTTTCCTTAGCAAATTGAAATTAAACCAAGCCACCGAATCCATTTAGTTCTTTGGTTCTTTTTAACAAATTGAAATTAAACTATCAAGATGGGGCCACTTCTTTCTCATTTGTTCATTGCAAATGATTTGGTTATCTATTCGAAAGCGAACTTAAAGAATGTTCGGATCCTTAAAGGAATTCTTCACCGCTTCTGTAGTTTCTCATGCCATTGAGTCAATGCCCAGAGGACCAACATTTTCTTTTCTGAAGGAGTGGGTGATGATCTTAGTAACATGCTAAGTAGTTTACTTGGCTTACAAAGGGCCCAAGATATTGAAATGTACTTGGGAGTGTCGTTCTACATTGCATGTAACACCCCAAACCCAGCCCAAACACTACGACCAGATCTGGTATGCTACGGGGTTTATTGTAAAAGCTTTGCTTTAACGGTTTTTTAAAATCTCAGTTTCTTTACTTAGGCATTTGTTAAAAATAGGATATCTGATGAAAACCTTTGCTTTTTCTTTGAACGTGTTCGGAAAACCAATTTTATTACTTTTTATGTTTTAAGTCCTTGAACATAAATTTATAAACTGTAAACACTGTAAAATATAAAGCGAAAACCTAAACCATAGGGCCTTATTACATAAATAGTTCCAATTTAAAACTTAAAGAAAACTGAAAATAATTCATAAAAATAAATAAAATAAAACTTGATGGCCCCTCGAGTCCGCCTCGGCTCCCCTGTCCACGATCTACTGCTCATCTGAAAAGTCAGGGAAAATAAAAGGGTGAGTCACCAAGACTCAGTGTGCAAATCTCGAAAACACATAAAAAGGCTTGAGGCCCACAAACACATTATGGGCCTTGGCCCATACACAATGGCAACAAAACATATGTATGCTACATGGCCCATCCCAGCCTAGAAATCCATCCTCTACACACCAGCCCGTATCAACCATCACACCTTGGGGATTTCTACAATCAACCCACCAACCGCTACACACCACATCAACAGACATGCTGCCTATTCCTAATAATCATGAATGAATTTAATGTGGCTTAGCCACCGATCACTATTATGATCTAACATTTCAATTCGTGGTTTAACCACCGATCACCAAGTGACCTATTATCATGCTCTTCCCCCTTAGTCATATTAATCCCATCCCATGCGTACATTAATGCAAAATCAAACAATATACCACTTAAGGATTTACAATCTAGCACATTCACCGATACACATAGAGAAGTTTCTATGATCACGTACCTGGCATCCATTGCCTACCTCTTTTTGGGTAACACGACTGTTCATACAGCCTATTTTTTCGGCTTTTAGCCCATAACATATGCATACATACAGGTTAAGTAGTGTGATAGAGATCTACACACCTGATTACGGTTAAGAAGACACTTTCTATGTCGACACTATCATTAGCCGATACGACTGCTATCTGTCTACTATTCTGCTCCGAAGCTAGTCCACAACCCGGCGGCCAATCCCGAACTATCGACACCGCTCGTTTCTTGATCTTTGGGGCTGGGACCATAAATCCAACCCCTTCCTTTGATTTGCTGACAATCGAGTCCATGAATGACCTTGGTCAGAAGGTACTATGATGATTGCTTAACAAAACATTAGGTTAAGGCACGAATAACGAAAAAGAACCCGATTGATCAACTTAAGGAGAATCGAAATCCTTACCTTGAAATCCAAAAAATAATATGGTTCGAATGCTACCGATTTCTGGCTTAGAAACCTAGGCAACTAGATCTCCTTCAAATCCCGAAATGCCGCCAAAGAAAAAAATACGAGATCAGGGAAAACGTCAAACTAAGGATGGCCCTAACCACCATCTAGCCATTCGGCTATGGTCTCAAAACCGAAAAAGAAAAGAAGCAGAAGAAATCGGCACTCACCTTTAACACCAACAGATTCGGCTTCTCCTAATAGAGGGGGTTCGGCTTTATGAAGAGATCAAATGGGGTTTATGATTTCGGCCTTTAGAAAGAACTAATCGAGGGGGAAGAACAATATCAAACGTAAAGAAGTGATAGGAACAATATAAGAAGGATTTCGCCAAGGCTAGGGCAGATTCGGCTATGGCAGACAAGTGTGAAAAGAAAGAATGCTTAAGGGAATTTTCGGCTTTTGGCAGGAAAAAAGAAGAGGAAGAAGAAGAACCCTTAGTTGCCGAAATTAGAAGGAGAAAAGAAGAGAAGGAAAATAAAAATAAAACTATGCCCTAGGAAATAATGAAAATTTTGCACCCCTTAGCCTTATAAAAATCGATTTCTCCCCCTTGTCCCTAGAGTCCAACTTTCGGCCACCACCTACTCTCAAATCCTTAACCCACGTTTTTCTCTTATCTTCATCATCCTATCTCCTGACTTAATCCACACTCACTCATGCAGAATCCCAGCCGAAACCACCTATCACACTCCTCCCTTCATCAACCTCCTTATCCGCCATATTATCTACATTCTCCCATTCATTAAATTTCCCTATTTTTAAGCCCTATTACCGTCCAACCTGCTCCTCTTTTAAGTGCCGAAAATGGCCCAAATACATGTGCCCCAAGTGGCCAAAAACTTGAGCCTCTTCACCTGCTAATGACGCCACCTTATAGCTCCTTTGCGGCGCCTCTCCCCGCTCTTCGGACCACAAGCCCACTTTGTAATTTAACCCACAGATACCATCTTTTAAACCCTATAGTGTCCAAACAGAAAATTTAACCAAGACCTTGACCCGATCCCGAGCCCATACTGGACCCCTAACACTGATACTAACATAACCACATACTAAACGCAAAGGCCCAATATTTCAGGATGTTACAGTTCTACCCCCTTAAAGAAGTTTCGACCTCGAAATTACCTGGTCAGAAAAGATGAGGGTATTGCTGCCGCATCGCTTCTCCGGTTCCCAAGTAGCCTCCTCAGCACTGTGATTTCGCCACAGAACCTTAACCAACGGAACCGTCTTTCTCCGTAATACTTTGACATCACGATCCAGGATTTCCACTGGCTCCTCTTCAAAGGATAAATTGGGTCTTACTTCAATTTCTTCCACTGGCACCACATGAGATGGATCTGAACGGTAACATCTTAACATAGAGACGTGGAAAACATTGTGAATCTGACTTAGCTCAGAAGGTAGTTCTAGCTAATAAGCTACTGGTCCCACTCGTTTCAACACCCTATAAGGTCCGATAAATCTGGGACTTAATTTACCTTTCCGTCCGAACCTCAGTACTTTCTTCCATGGCGACACCTTCAAGAACACCTTGTCACCCACTGCAAATTCTATGTCCTTACGCTTCAGGTCAGCATAGGACTTCTGTCTGTCTGACGCTTCCTTCAGTCGAGCCCGAATCACCTCAACCTTCTCCTCTGTCTCGGTAACCAACTCCGAACCCAAAATCTGACATTCTCCTAATTTCGTCCAACAAGTAGGTGTACGACACCTCTGCCCGTACAATGCTTCATAGGGCGCCATCTGAATACTTGACTGGTAGCTATTGTTGTATGCAAACTCCGCAAACGGTAAGGACTCTTTGAAGTCAATGACACATCCTCTCAACATGTCCTCTAAGATCTGGATTACCCGCTCAGACTGTCCATCGGTCTGAGGATGAAACGCCGTACTGAAATCCAACTTCGAACCCAACGCTTGATGCAATGCCTTCCAAAATCGTGAGGTGAACCTAGGGTCCTTGTCCGATATGATTGATACTGGTACCCCATGCAACCTCACTACCTCTGCTATGTATAGCTTAGCTAATTTCTGCAGAGAGTAATCGACACGTACTGGTATGAAATGAGCAGACTTCGTCAAGCGGTCAACAATCACCCAAATCGAATCTTTCTTAGTAGGCGTGAGGGGTAGCCCACTAACAAAGTCCATTGTGATCCTTTCCCACTTCCACTGTGGAATCTTCACCGCACGCAACAACCACGATGGTAATCGATGTTCCGCCTTTACCTGCGACAGGTCAAACACTTCCCCACAAATTCGGTCACCTCTCGCTTCAAACCCGGCCACCAGAACTGATCTCACAGATCTCGATACATCTTACTTCCTCCAGGGTGCATAGCGTATGGACTACCATGCGCTTCTTTCAAAATCTTATGCCTCAACTCAGGATCTTTCGGCATACACACTCTCCCTTGAAAACATAATAGCCATTCCTCGTTCACACCAAATTCTGTTGATCCTTCACTTGATCATACCGAAAACTTCTCCTTTAGTAACTCGTCAGTCTGCTGTTTCTCCTTAACCTGACTGACCCAAGAGGGTTTCACTTGTAGTTCAGCTAATAAACTCCCATCATCATATAGAATAAGGTGAGCAACCATTGCTCTCAAGTCAGAGATTACTTTACGACTCAAGGCATCCGCCACCACGTTAGCTTTACCCGGATGGTACTCGATCGAGCAGTCATAGTCCTTTAGCAACTCGATCCACCTCCTTTGCCTTAGATTCAACTCCTTCTGGGTCAAAAGGTATTTTAGGCTCTTGTGATCGGTATAAATGATAGATTTCTCCCCGTATAGATAATGTCTCCAGATCTTCAGGGCAAAAACCACTGCCCGCCCAACACTCACCTACATGGAATTTACCACATCGAGCACACTTCTGTGTCTGACTAGCAGAAATAGGTCTCTCCTCCCGCCTCGGCCCGTCTGACCTAGGCCTTTTCTGAGTACGCCCAGCTGCCCGTAACGATCCAAAATTCCTCTTACTTCCACCCCTATCTCTATCCCGATTTAGTTTCTCTGTCCGCTTCACCTCCTCAGCTATCTTAGCTTTTTCCACAAGCACAGCAAATTCCCTCTCCTGCTGTGGAGCTATCAATACACACAAATCATCCCTCAGACCATCTTCAAATCGAACACAATGTTCATGGTCGTGGCCACCATTCCTCGAGCATAACGGCTAAGGCGTAAGAATTTCGCTTCGTACGCAGCCACCGACCTACTTCCTTGCACCAGATTCAGAAATGCTCTACGCTGCGAATCCACATAACTTGTCCCAATGTATTTACTCTGAAACGCCATTTTGAAGAGATCCCAAGTGATACGGTCAGCCACCGTACCATCCTTAATCAGAAGCCACCATTGATAAGCTTCGTCCCGCAGAGAGATACAACCCCTTTCGCTTTTTCCTCTTCCGTGAAATCCGGATCATCCATTATACGCTCAATCGCCTCCAACCAAGATTTCACTGGTGTACTCGGGGCTATTCGAAATTCCCTAAACACTTCGCCCCATTAGCTCTAAGTTGCTCCGACACATTTCCGGCTCCGTGCCCATGCCCGCCCCAAGAACCCTTTCTAAAACCCTTAACATCGCTCGGGATACCGCATCATCTCCTACAGTCTGCGGTCCTGAAATTCCACCTCCACACCGGTGGTACTGCGGCATCTCGTTTCCGCACCCATAACCAGATCCTCATCGGTTCGCACACGCCCATCCTACCCCTACCTCACCCACGCAGGGACGTCCACGACCCCTTGTACTCATTCTACCGATTCGCATTTATCTGATTAGAAATTTTATGAATTATTAATTTCTTCCACTAATTAACCACGAACAATCTTATGGATAGTAGTTTTAAGAGTAGTTCTTTCGATTTCGAAATTATATCTACGGGTTCCAGTCACAAGTTTATATCTTCTAGTTCCACATACATTCAACCAACATACATCAACATACAAGTAGCATCCATGAACCCACATTCATCACATAAGGGTATTTTTGTCATTTCACTACCCAGGGGTATTTTCGTAGTTCTTTCCTACAGGGTATTTTTTGTAATTACACAAAATAGGGTATCTTGGTGATTTTTTTCAAAATTGAGATATTTTGGTTTTTTTTTCTCCGTAAAGCAGGGGTATTTTGGGAGATTTAATTTTGGCAAACCGGGTAACTGTTGTAGATCTAGGGGTTTTCGGGTAAATTTACAAAACATGGGTAGTTTGGTAATTTTTCCAACTGGGGGTGTTTCGGTGATTTCATAAATTTTGATAGTTTTACAAACCTGAGGTATTCCGGGAAATTTTCACAAATCAAGGGTATTTCGAAAATTTTACAAACCTAGGGGGCATTTTTAGTAATTTGCGTAATAGGGTGGTTGGTCCCTTCCGGGTTTTAATTATAAATTTTGGCCCGTCAACAAGTCCTCGTGGCTAAAGCGAACAGTCACTATGCAGCAGATAGGATTCCAGCGAAGAGGAGGTGAGTCACTAGGACTGCTTAAATACCAAGCTCTCCCTGAATCCAATCCTAGACATGCGCATGCCTGTTGCCACACCTTAACCTAGCGACTGGTTTACGGACATGTTTAGTTAGATTAAGTTTTATGAATTTAAAGAATTATTTGAACTAGGCCTAAAGTCCATAAATTCCTATCATACTAGTCTACGTCCATAAAGCCCATCAACCTAGCATGCATATAACATCAAGAGTTAGAATACTTACCTGCGTGGATCGAGTGCCGGTAGACTCGAAGGCCATATCTCAACCAAAGCATTTTCACAAACTTCATAAACTACTACTGGACCCATTTCACAGCCCGAGTTTTGCAACCTGGCTCTGATACCAAAATGTAATACCCCAAACCCGGCCCAAACACTACGACAAGATCTGGTATGCTACGGGGTTTATTGTAAAAACTTTGCTTTAACGGTTTTTGAAAATCTTAGTTTCTTTACTTAGGCATTTGTTAAAAATAGGATATCTGATGAAAACCTTTGTTTTTTCTTTGAACGTGTTTGGAAAACCTATTTTATTACTTTTTATGTTTTAAGTCCTTGAACATAAATTTATAAACTCAAACATCACAAATATAAAGCGATAACCTAAACCATAGGGCCTTATTACATAAATAGTTCCAAAATTAAAACTTAAAGAAAATCAAAAATAATTTATGAAAATAAATAAAATAAAACTTGATGGCCCCTCGAGTCCGCCTCGGCTCCCCTGTCCATGATCTACTACTCATCTGAAAAGTCAAGGAAAATAAAAGGGTGAGTCACCAAGACTCAGTGTGCAAATCCCGAAAAAACATAAAAAGGCTTGAGGCCCACAAACACATTATGGGCCTTGGCCCACACACAATGGCAACAAAACATATGTATGCTACATGGCCCATCCCAGCCTAGAAATCCATGTTGTACACACCAGCCCGTACCAACCATCACACCTTGGGGATTTCTACAATCAACCCACCAACCGCTACACACCACATCGACAGACATGCTGCCTATTCCTAATAATCAGGAATGAATTTAACGTGGCTTAGCCACCGATCACTATTGTGACCTAACATTTCAATTCGTGGTTTAACCACCGATCACCAAGTGACCTATTATCATGCTCTTCCCCCGTAGTCATATTAATCCCATCCCATGCGTACATTCATGCAAAATCAAACAATATACCACTTAAGGATTTACAATCTAGCACATTCACCGATACACATAGAGAAGTTTCTATGATCACGTACCTGGCATCCATTGCCTACCCCTTTTTGGGTAACACGACTGTTCATACAGCCTATTTTTCCAGCTTTTAGCCCATAACATATGTATACATATAGGTTAAGTAGTGTGATAGAGATCTACACACCTGATTACGGTTAAGATGACACTTTCTATGTCGACACTATCATTAGTCGATACGACTGCTATCTGTCTACTATTCTGCTCCAAAGTCGATCCATAACCCGATGGCCAATCCCGAACCGCTGACACCGCTCATTTCTTGAACTTTGGGGCTGGGACCACAGATCCAACCCCTTCTTTTGATTTGCTGACAATCGAGTCCATGAATGACCTTGGTCAGAAGGTACTATGATGATTGCTTAACGAAACATTAGGTTAAGGCACGAATAACGAAAAAGAACCTGATTGATCAACTTAAGGAGAATCAAAATCCTTACCTTGAAATCCCGAAAATAATATGGTTCGAATGCTACTGATTTCTGGCTTAGAAACCTAGGCGACTAGATCTTCTTCAAATCCCGAAATGCCGACAAAGAAAAAAACACGAGATCAGGGAAAACGTCAAACTAAGGATGGCCCTAAGCACCATCTAGCCATTCGGCTATGGTCTTAAAACCGAAAAAGAAAGGAAACAGAAGAAATCAGCACTCACCTTTAACACCAACAGATTCGGCTTCTCCTAACAGAGGGGGTTCGGCTTTATGAAGAGATCAAATGGGGTTTATGATTTCGGCCTTTAGAAAGAACTAATCGAGGGGGAAGAACAATATCAAACGTAAAGAAGTGATAGGAACAGTATAAGAAGGATTTCGCCAAGGCTAGGGCAGATTCGGCTATGGCAGACAAGTGTGAAAAGAAAGAATGCTTAAGGGAATTTTCGGTTTTTGGCAGGAAAAGAGAAGAGGAAGAAGAAGAACCCTTAGTTGCCGAAATTAGAAGGAGAAAAGAAGAGAAGGAAAATAAAAATAAAACTATGCCCTAGGAAATAATGAAAATTCGGCACCCCTTAGCCTTATCAAAACCGATCTCTCCCCCTTGTCCCTATAGTCCAACTTTTGGCCACCACCTACTCTCAAATCCTTAACCCACGTGTTTCTCTTATCTTCATCATCCTATCTTCTGACTTAATCCACACTCACTCATGCAGAATCCCAGCCGAAACCACCTCTTACACTCCTCCCTTCATCAACCTCCTTATCCGCCATATTATCTACGTTATCCCATTCATTAAATTTCCCTATTTTTAAGCCCTATTGTCGTCCAACCTGCTCCTCTTTTAAGTGCCAAAAATGGCCCAAATACATGGGCCCCAAGCGGCCAAAAACTTGAGCCTCTTCACCTGCTAATGACGCCACCTTATAGCTCCTTTGCAGCGCCCCCCCGCTACGGACCACAAGCCCACTTTGTAATTTAACCCACAGATACCATCTTTTAAACCCTATAGTGTCCAGACAGAAAATTTAACCAAGACCTCGACCCGATCCCGAGCCCATACTGGACCCCTAACACTCATACTAGCATAACCACATACTAAACGCACAGGCCCAATATTTCAGGATGTTACATTGCAATTTGTGGTAGAATAGGTGCGTAGCAAATTGAGTAATTGGGATGCTAAGCAGCTCTCTATGGCAGGTTGTGTTACTCTTGCTTAGTCTGTTCTTATTTCTTTTCCAAATTATTTTATGCAACCAATGTGAATTTTGAAACGTGTTTGTGTGTAGATTGAACGGCCGACAAGACAATTCAGACAGGTGTTGGCTAATGGTGGAAGGAGAGTGTCTCTAGTTGGTTGAGACTCTAATTATCAACCTCGTTCTTGTGGAGGATGAGGTCTAAGGCATTTAGAGGATCTGAATGCTTTTTTTTTTTTTGCTAAAATTATGGTTTAATCAAGTCTTTAAGGATATTGCCTTCTGGGTTCGAGTTCTTTGATCGAAGTGTGGAATGAAAGTGAGGGTTCCTGAAAGTATTGCACGAGCAAGGTGTTCAGTCGTATGGAGAGGACTTGCTAAGGTACGACCCATATCGAGAGGGAATTTATATTATTCTGTTTGGACCGGGAATTCTATCTACTGCTGGTGTTCATCCAATCATGTACCTTCTCAAATCAATCTTATGACGGATTGTTTACTTCATGACATGGTAACTGAGGATGGGATGTGGAATCTAGAACCTTTTACAGTCAGGTTTCCAAACGATATTGATAAAAGAGTTGTAAGTATCCCTCTTGACACCCTTTGGCTGGTCCTGATAAAATCAATTGGGTGCGTACCCTGGTAGGGTCCTTTTTGGTCAAGAGTGCTTACTGATCGATAATAGTGGATACATGGAATAGAAAAGACAAAAGGTGGTGGTCGTAAGGAATTTTCAAGGACCTCAACGTGTTCATTTTTTTTCTTATGGCTTATGTTCGAACAACATCTTCTAACTATTTGGAACGGATACTGATAAACTGAAATAGTAACATATTTTAGGCCCACATTTAGTACGCTTTTGGATGAATTATCCCTTATTTTATGTAATTTGGTGCTCTTAATCCTTTCTTTTCATGATATATACTCAGGAAAGCACCAGGGGATGAAAAGAACGCAAAACGGGCTTAAAACGGGACAAATGGGCCAAAGCATGAAATCGACACGGCCTGGACCAAAGATCACACGGCCGTGCCTCACTGATCATTTAGAACACGGTCTAACCCCGACTCACATGGCCGTGTCTCATTAAAGAAATCCGAACACGGCCTGGCCACGATTTACACGGGCGTGTGCCATGGCCGTGCCTCTGCCATGGAGAAGAGCAATTCCATTCGGGAAAGGATACTTAGGGAGAAAGAAACGTATTTCAAAAGCCTATAAATACACCCTAAGTATAACCTGAAAGGGGGAGCCCAAAGTATCGTCTAGGGGTGTCGTGCTAGGCGAAAGAAGGCAAATTTGTGGGGATTCACTTAGGGATAGCCGGTTGATCCATCTCAAGAAGCCAGAGTTATACTCAAGACGGAGGATTTCCTCTTCAATTCCTTCAGGGGGTTTTGGGGATTTCTTATGTTTTGTTTTATCTTTTCTCTTGAGATGTTTTCCTTTATTGTTATGAACTAAACCCTTCGGATACCTGAAGGGGATGAAACCTATGATGAATCTTGTTATTTGATTATTTGAATTATATGATAAATGCTTAGTTTGTTCTTAACTATGTGAGCTTAATCCAAATTTAATGTGCTTAGGTGGAGGAGGAATAGACCCTGCCTAAGAGTAGATCCAACATAATTAAGCGGAGTTGATCGCACGCCTAGAGATAGGGTGACGAGATTTTGCCGGATTAGGGTGAAACCTAATATGGGAATCCACAGATCGATTTACTGCTATTCTTGGGGGTTATTATAAGAGAACGAGAGTTCCACTAATTAACCTTGGGTTAGACGTTATTCACCTCGAGAGAGGGTTTAATATACTTTAGGGAGTCTTACGGATCAAACTAAGTAAATAAAATCATATGGTTTAGTGATAGATAACAAGTGAAGTCTAGGTGGATTCTTCCTAGGGTATAATCGAAATCAACTGAGTTTTTCCAAAGTTATTTTCCAAATTCATTCTTCTTTGTCTTAGAGTCTTTAGTTTTGTAGTTAATTAATTTAGATTAATAAACAAACTTAACTTATTTTAGGCTAAATAATAAAAAGAAAGTTAGTATTAGTACTTTTAGTTCCTTTGGGTTCGATAATCCGGTCTTGCCTAAACTATACTACTGCTTGATAGATGCACTTGCCTTTAATCGTTGTTAGAGTTAGTTTCCAGGTTCGATCATTCTTTTATAAATTTTAAAACTTTGATTTACAGCGATCAAGTTTTTGGCGCCGTTGCCGGGTAACTAAAATATTAAGAAAGCTCTATTTTTATTACTTTAGCCATTATTTTTTATTTTTCGCAATTTATTTTTAGTTTTAGTTTAAATTTTAAATTTGCTAAACTTTCTTTCTTTCTTTTCCTCGCATGTACCTCTAGTTTATGACTAGAAGGAACCATTAGTATACGACAGTGACATTGAAGCTACCGCTCGAAGAAATCGCAGAGAAATTCAGTGAGCCCTAAACTACACAGAAGAAGAGCAAGAAGACAGATCCAATCCTACTGAAGGGATGGACGAAAATAACCCACAACCACAGGATGTGGGAGAGAATAATGCTCCTCGTCCTATGTTTGATTATGCAAAACCTCATTTAACAGGAGCCGAATCTAGTATTGTTAAGCCTGCTATAGCTGCTAATAATTTTGAATTAAAGCCTAACACTATACAAATGATTCAACAGTTTGTTCAATTTGATGGTTTGCAGGACGAAGACCCAAATACTCATATAGCTAATTTCTTAGAGTTCTGTGATACCTTCTGAAACACCCCAAACCTGGACCACGAGCCCAGACCGGATCTGGTATGTTCCTCGAGTAAAACGTTTCAAATTCATGTTTATTACTTTGGAAAATTTGGGGTGGTTTTATAAAAATACCGAGTTATTTTGGGGTTAATCTTTAATTCGAAAATCGTTTGTGTTTAGGTGTCTAAACATTTAAACTTTATTTTTAAGAAAAGTTGCTTAAACTTTAAATTGATAAAATACGTATCATACTAAATAATTAAAATGCATGCATAAACAGTTTCATACTAGTGCCCTTATTACATCAAAGAAAACCCGAAATAAATCCAAAATACTTGAAAATAGAAAGTCCAAGATAAAATAAATTTTGAGCTGAGCATGGCCACCACTGAGCTCCTGCCGACCCGGTCCATCACTGAGTGTCACCTGAAAAGATATCCCACAACGGGGTGAGTCAAACAGACTCAGTGTGTATAACCAACACTAATTCCCAACGATTCAGGCATATCATATCATACACATATAACGAATATAAATAATGATGCAATCCCGAACCCAAACCTAGATAACCATCCGCTACACATCACCCGTACCAACCATACCACCGTGGGGATTACTAAATCGACCCACCCATCCGCTACACATCATCGAAGGCAGTCGCTGTAGACGACTAGCCCATCGCCCTTATAATTTTGTGGCGTAGCCACCAGATAATAATTTTGTGACATAAGTCACCACATTCAGATATTGTGACATGAGTCACCACATTCGGATTATGTGACCGAAGTCACCACATTCAGATATTGTGACCGAAGTCACCACATTCAAATATTGGGGTATAAACCACCAAATCACTTCCCCTTTCATAATCACCCATATGCCCCATGTCATACAAATATGCAAATATTATGGCTTAGGCCTTATTTCACATTCTTATCAATATTCACATACATGCCATATTCCACATGTTCATAACATTTATTAACATGATGTTAAGATTACGTACCTGAGTACTTTGTACCATTGCATGGTACCTTAGCCCACTTTTCATATTATTATTAACACATATATTAAAATAATACCGTAAATCAATCAAGATTCAGTGTGGGATACACACCTGGTTTACTTAACGAATTCACTGAAATCCCGAAAATCCCGATCTAACGCTTTAGATCCTTAGTTCCTACACTCGGCCAACACTAAGTTTCTTGGCAAAACCCAATCGGCTTATATAATCAAATCCCGAAGGATTATCACAACTTAAATTCTTACCTTGCTGCCGATTTGATCACTAATCAAATCCCGAAACTCTGTGGTACTTCTTCCTTCCAATCGGCCAATGCTAGATCACTTGATTTGGTTAATTTTGGCTTTTGAATAAATAAGAAATAGATTTGAATCACCAAATATGGCCTTAGCCGATTATTATTTTCACTTACCTTTGCGAATATAAAATCCCAAATGATCTTCTGTTGTAGTCGACTTAGCAGAAAACCCAAAATCCTCCTTCAAGGGTTCGGCCAGAGATGATTAAGGAGTTAGAATCTTGATTTCGGCTAAAAGAAAAGAAATAGAATGATGATAACAGAATCCTTACCCTCAGTGTTGGAATCAGCAACCCCCTTTATTTGAACCCACAGAGCTATTCGGCTATGGCCTAGATGTTGGTCACTTGGTTTCGGCTTTTTGGAGTCTTGCAAAAAAAAAAAGAAGAGAGAATAGAGTGTAGAGGGATTCGGCCAAAGTGAGAGGAGAGAATTGGAGGATGGTATTCGGCTATGTCAATGAGTAGAAAAAGGGAGAACACAAGTTACTCTTTCTTGGGAATTTTCGGCACAAGTGCAACAAAGAAGAGAAGAGGAGAATTTTCGGCACTTCACTAGAGAAAGAAAAGAAAAACTGAGAAGAACCTCTAGACTTCTCTTTAGAAATTCGGCTATGACCAAAATTGATCACCAAAGAGTCCTTTGGCCGGCCACACACATCCCCTTATCAGTCTCCACATTTTTCTCCTATTTCCTCTCTTTATCACTTCATTCAAAATAATAAAATAACTCAACAATTATCCTTTATCCCCTAGCCGAATTTTAAAAGAAACCAACCACAATTAAAGCTCATCTCCTCAGTGTCTTATTGCCATCCAACTCTCCCCCTAGCTTGACGCATAAACACTCCAAAAGTGCTCCCCTTGCTACTCGAACCTTGGTCCTGCTCACATGCATGTGGCGTTAGCTACCAAGGCCCTTAAGTGGCGCCTCCAAGCCACTTTACCAAGCCCATTCTTGTGTCCTATTTCCCCTACATTTTCTCTTAAGGCCACCCTGCTTAGCTTCCTCTTTTAGATTTAAAATCTAATAATTTCTAAGGCATTTTCCTACATTCTAAGGTTCACAAAATTCATAAAACATACTTATAATACACATAGGCATGCTTTCACGTAAAATTCAGTAATAATTCATAAGCCCAAAATCTCGAATATTACAGTTCTACCCCCTTAAAATAATTTCGACCTCGAAATTACCTGGCTAAAATAAGTGAGGGTATTACTGTCGCATTGCTTCCTCTGGCTCCCACGAATCTTCCTCCGATCCATGATTACGCCATAACACTTTGACTAAAGGAACTGACTTCCTCCGTAACACTTTCACATCTCGTTCCAAGATCTGACTCGGCTCTTCCTTGTAGGACAAATCTAGCCTTAGTCCCACCTCCTCAACTGGTACTACATGAGATAGATCCGATCGATAACGACGTAACATAGAAACATGGAATAGGTCGTGCATCTGCTTCAACTCCGAAGGCAACTCTAACTGGTATGCCACTGGTCCAACTCGGTTTAATACCCGATAAGGTCCTATAAACCTGGGACTTAGCTTCCCTTTGCGACCAAATCTCATCACCTTCTTCCATGGCGACACCTTAAGAAACACTTGATCCCCTACATCAAATTCTATTTCCTTCCGCTTAAGATCTGCGTACAATTTCTGCCTGTCAGATGCTTCCTTTAATCGTGCCCGGATTACCTCAACTTTCTCTTGATTCTCGCCACAATCTCTCGACCCAAAACTCGTCGTTCCCTAATTCCGTCCAACACGTCGATTGTGTGCGACACTTCCGCCCATACAACAGTAGCTTCATACGGTGCCATCCGAATACTAGCTTGATAGTCATTATTGTAAGCAAATTCCGCTAAAGGCAATTATTCTTCCCAACTTCCTCTAAAGTCTATTACACAGCCCCTCAACATATCTTCCAACACTTGGATCGCTCGTTCCGACTGACCGTCTGACTGCGGATGAAAAGCCGTAGTGAAATCCAATCTGGTGCCTAAAGCTTGATATAGTGCTTTCAAAAACCGAGACGTAAACCTTGGATCCCTATCTAAAATAATTGACACCGGTACTCTATGCAACCTTACAATCTCCGCCACATACAACTTTGCCAACTTCTACAAAGAATAATCAACCCGCACTGGAATGAAATGTGCGGACTTTGTCAACCGATCCACTATCACCGATACCGAGTCCTTCTTAGTAGGCGTAAGGGGAAGCCCACTAACGAAGTCCATGGTGATTCTCTCCCACTTCCACTGCGGAATCTTTATCGGCTGAAGCAATCCTGACGGAACTTGGTGTTCAGCCTTAACTTGCTGACACGTCAAGCATTTCCCTACAAATTTGGTAACTTCCCTCTTAAGACCAGGCCACCAAAATTGTTCCCTTAGATCCCTGTACAACTTAGTACATCCAGGATGCATAGCATAGGGGCTACCATGCGATTCCTGAAGAATTCTCTGCCTTAAGTCCTCATTCTTCGGCATACAGACCTTGCCCTTGAAACACAATACTCCCTCATTATTAATACTATAATCTTCCAACTCTCCACTCTGCACTTGCCGTAGCTTAGCACTGAAATCTTCATCCACTATCTGACTTTCCTTCACCTGATTCAGCCACGTCGGCTTGACTTGCAACTCTGCCAGCAGACTTCCATCGTCATACAAGCTCAGATGTGCGAACATTGCCCTCAGATTCGATACCACTTTTCGACTTAAGGCATCTGCCACTACATTCGCCTTGCCCGGATGATACTCTATAGAACAATCGTAATCCTTCAGTAATTCCACCCACCTTCGCTGTCTCAGATTCAGCTCTTTCTGGGTCAGTAGATACTTAAGGCTCTTGTGGTCCGTGTAGATCACTAACTTCTCTCCATAAAGATAATGCCTCCATACTTTAAGAGCAAAGACCACTTCCGCCAATTTCAAGTCGTGCGTCGGATAGTTAACCTCGTGTGGCCTTAGTTATCGAGATGCATAAGCAACAACCTTCCCATCTTGCATCAGAACACATCCTAATCCCGTGTGAGAAGCGTCACAGTACACCACAAAATCCTTTCCTGCCTCTTGTTGAATCAAGACCGGAGCTTCAGTCAAAACCCTCTTAAGCTTCTCAAAGCTCTCTGCATTGCTTATCGACCAGGGCCAAAAGGTACTTCCTTTCTCAACAACCGTCAAAGGTGCGGCTATTGATGAAAATCCTTCCACAAACCTTCAGTAGTAGCTTTGCCAATCCCAAGAAACTTGAATCTCACCCACGGACTTAGGTGGTTTCCAATCCAAAGACTTGCTCGATCTTCCTAGGATCCACCCTTATTCATTCGCAGACACTACATGCCCCGAGAATGCAACCTCCTTAAGCCAAAACTCGCGCACTTGAAATTTGGCATATAGCTTCTTCTCCTTAACACTTGCAACACTTTCCGGAGATGCTCGTCATGTTCTTCCTCAGACTTGGAGTATACTAGGATATCATCGATGAACACAACGATGAACCAATCCAAGTAGGGTTGAAAAACCCGGTTCATCATATCCATGAACGTGGCTGGGGCATTCGTCAACCCAAACGGCATTACTACGAACTCATAATGCCCGTACCTTGTCCGGAAAGCTGTCTTATAGATATCTGCTTCCTTCACCTTAAGCTGATGATATCCAGACCTTAGGTCTATCTTTGAGAATACCGCTGCCCCCTTAAGCTGATCGAACAAGTCGTCTATCCTTGGCAAAGGGTACTTGTTCTTGATGGTCAGCTTATTCAGCTGACGATAATCTATGCACATGCGCATAGTTCCGTCCTTCTTCTTCACGAACAAGACCGGTGCTCCCCATGGAGACACACCGGGTCGGATAAACCCACGATCAAACAACTCTTGGATTTGAGCCTTGAGCTCAACCAACTCCTTCGGTGCCATTCTATACGGAGCGATAGATACTGGCGCCGTTCGTGCAAACAAGTCAATTCCAAACTCCACCTCCCATGCAGGGGTATTCTGTAACTCCTCCGGAAAAATATCCACAAACTCCTTTACTGTTCTAACTCCACTAACTCCCCCTTCTTTGGCATCCAACGCCCTAACAAAAGTCAAAAATGCCTTGCACCCTTTCCGAACCATCTTATCAGCCTTTAACGCCAAAACTATGTTAGACAAGTAGTTTCTTCTTTCTCCTATCATAATTATCACCTCATCCTCCAGCGTCTTTAACTCCATTCGTTTAGCTGCACAATCTAATATAGCCCGGTGTACCACTAGCCAATCCATGCCAAGTATGAGATCGAATTCTCCGAAGGGTAGTTCCATTAAGTCGGTAGGGAAAATCACTCCTTGAATCTCTAGAGGTACACTCCGAAAGATCTTGTTCACCACTATGGTTTGACCTAATGGGCTGACTACAGTCATCTCCCTATCAGATAATTCAGAGGCTATGCCTAGTGTTTCAACTACACTACATGCAACATAGGAATGGGTCGAGCCCACATCAATCAGAGCAAAATAGGACTTGTCAGCTATAAGGAACGTACCGGTTATGACGTCCGGTGCGTCTCCCTCCTCCCTCCGATGAACCACATATACTAGACCTGGCTGTCTAGCCTCTGTATTACCAACACCTTTGCCCGGGGTCCCACGTCCTCTTCCAGCACCATTACCTCTGTTATTCGGACCACGACCCCACTGAGGCTGCTGTCCACCTCTTCCAGCCTGATTAACACCCTGACCAGTTGGGCGGCTCCTATCTATCATTATAGGACAGTCCTTGATCACATGTTCCTTAGATCCACACTTGAAACATTCTCCCGTCTTCTTCCAACATTCTTCTAGGTGCCTCTTCCCACACTGATCACAAGTACGATACTGCCCTCCTGTCACAACTTGCTGACCTCGCGGCCCATCAACTCTAGGCCTCTTCTGCGTATTCCCAGATGACCCTGACGATCCAAGCCCTCTCTTATGCCTGCTCTGATCTGTATTCTGCCTTACATATTCTTTAACCCCTTCGGCTACCTTAGCCTTTTCCACCAACACTGTAAATTCTCGCTCCTGTTGCGGAGCTATCAACAACCTTAGATCATCCCTAAGTCCGTCCTCAAACCGAACACATCGTTCATGCTCCGTAGCCACGATACCTCGAGCATACCGGCTCAACCTTAAGAATTCACCTGATTACTCCGCTCACGGACTTGTTCCCTTGAACCAGCCCCAGAAATGCCTTCCTCTGAGCATCAGTATAACTAGTTCCAACATACTTCTTCTGATATGCCGCTTTAATATACTCCCAAGTGAGATCCTCAGCTGTAGCACCATCTCGAACTATGAGCCACCATTGATATGCCTCATCGCGAAGTAGCGACACCATTCCCTTCAGCTTCTCTTCAGCAGTCAGATCCAGCTCATCCATAATTCGCTCTGTTGCTTCCATCCAATATTCAGCCGTACTGGGTGCCACACCAGATACGCCACGGAATACTTCAGCTCCATTTGCTCGGAGTCGCTCGGGTATAGATTTTCGAGCTCCCCCACCTCCACCTGCTCCAGCCACCATCTCAAGAACCCACAAAGATCGCCGCTGCGATCTCGCATCATCCCCGTCTGATCTTTGCTTGCTCCAACACCAATAGCTGGTGGTGGGGGTGGGGGTGGTGGTACCTCATTTTTGGACCCTTGTCCAGACCTAACGGGTTCCGATATGGTCATTCTGCCTCTACCACGTCCTCGCACATTACGACCACGTCCCCTAGAACTCATTTCTATTACCGCACTTTAATCTGGTTAAGAAATTTTTATGCATTAGTATTTTGTTCCACTGATTACCCGCGAAGAAATTTTATGAAAAGAAGATTAATAGAGGTTCTTTCGATCATTCAGAGTTTTCGTTCCAAGTTTTCTATCCTAATTCAGAGAAACACAATCATTCAGTAGTACCTACCGCACAAATTCCACTATTCAAACATTTTCGTCCGTTCCTATCCTAGGGGTATTTTTGTCATTTGTCCTACAGGGGTATTTTGGTAAATTTCCAAACCAGGGTATTTAAGTAATTTTGTAAATTGGGAATATTTTGGAAAAATTTTCAAAATAATTTCACTATGAATCATAGGGGTAATTTGTTGATTTTTAAAACTAGGGTTTTTATAAAAATATGGCTAGTCCCTTATGGGTTTTAATTATTGAGTTTAGCCTGTGAATGAGTCCTCTTGGTTAGGGTGAACCGTTACTACGCACCAAGTAGGATTCGAGCGAAGAGGAGGTGAGTCACTAGGACTGCTTAAATACCATGCTCTTCCTGAATCCAATCCTAGACATGCGCACAATGGTTGCCACACCCTAACTCGGCGACTAAGTCACAGGTTTGTTTAGTTAGGCCTTAGATTTTATGTAGTTCTTGTGTTAGGGTAAACTAATCCTAGGGTTCCATAACTTAATATACTAATCTACGTTCCCGTTATACCCATATACGAATCATACATTAATTCACACAACGGTTAGGGGTACTTACCTAGTGGACTTCGGGTCAGAGACTTAGGTGCCATGCCAGAAAACCTGCTCATGTCACAAAAATTTTCACAAAATTTATTTGGGCCAAATCTTGAAAATATTGTGGGCTTCAAACCCAAGGCCGAGAGTTTAAAAACATGGCTCTGATACCAAGTTGAAACACCCCAAACCCGGCCCACGAGCCCAGACCGGATCTGGTATGTTCCTCGAGTAAAACGTTTCAAATTCATGTTTATTACTTTGGAAAATTTGGGGTGGTTTTATAAAAATAATGAGTTATTTTGGGGTTAATCTTTAATTCGAAAATTGTTTGTGTTTAGGTGTCTAAACATTTAAACTTTATTTTTAAGAAAAGTTGCTTAAACTTTAAATTGATAAAATACGTATCATACTAAATAATTAAAATGCATGCATAAACAGTTTCATACTAGTGGCCTTATTATATCAAAGAAAACCCGAAATAAATCCAAAATACTTGAAAATAGAAAGTCAAAGATAAAATAAATTTTGAGCTGAGCATGGCCACCACTGAGCTCCTGCCGACCCGGTCCATCACTGAGTGTCACCTGAAAAGATATCCCACAACGGGGTGAGTCAAACAGACTCAGTGTGTATAACCAACACTAATTCTCAATGATTCACGCATATCATATCATACACATATAACGAATATAAATAATGATGCAATCCCGAACCCAAACCTAGATAACCATCCGCTACACATCACCCGTACCAACCATCACACCGTGGGGATTACTAAATCGACCCACCCATCTGCTACACAACGATCGAAGCGCATTGCGCACGACTAGCTCATCGCCCTTATAATTTTGTGGCGTAGCCACCAGATAATAATTTTGTGACATAAGTCACCACATTCAGATATTGTGACATGAGTCACCATATTCGGATTATGTGACCGAAGTCACCACATTCAGATATTGTGACCGAAGTCACCACATTCAAATATTGGGGTATAAACCACCAAATCACTTCCCCTTTCATAATCACCCATATGCCCCATGTCATACAAATATGCAAATATCATGGCTTAGGCCTTATTTCACATTCTTATCAATATTCACATACATGCCATATTCCACATGTTCATAACATTTATTAACATGATGTTAAGATTACGTACCTGAGTACTTTGTACCATTGCATGGTACCTTAGCCCACTTTTCATATTATTATTAACACATATATTAAAAAAATACCGTAAATCAATCAAGATTCAGTGTGGGATACACACCTGGTTTACTTAATGAATTCACTGAAATCCCGAAAATCCCGATCTAACGCTTTAGATCCTTAGTTCCTACACTCGGCCAACACTAAGTTTCTTAGCAAAACCCAATCGGCTTATACAATCAAATCCCGAAGGATTATCACAACTTAAATTCTTACCTTGCTGCCGATTTGATCACTAATCAAATCCCGAAACTCCATGGTACTTCTTCCTTCTAATCGGCCAATGCTAGATCACTTGATTTGGTTAATTTTAGCTTTTGAATAAATAAGAAATAGATTTGAACCACCAAATATGGCCTTAGCCGATTAGTATTTTCACTTACCTTTGCGAATCTAAAATCTCGAATGATCTTACATTTGTAGTCGACTTAGCGAGAAACCAAATCCTCCTTCAAGGTTTCAAACAGAGATCATTAAGGAGTTAGAATCTTGATTTCGACTAAAAGAAAAGAAATAGAATGATGATAATAGAATCCTTACCCTCAGTGTTGGAATCGGCAACCCCCTTTATTTGAACCCACAGAGCTATTCAGCTATGGCCTAGATGTTGGTCACTTGGTTTCGGCTTTTTGGAGTCTTGTGAAAAAAAAGAAGAGAGAATAGAGTGTAGAGGGATTCGGCCAAAGTGAGAGGAGAGAATGGGAGGATGGTATTCGGCTATGTCAATGAGTAGAAAAAGGGAGAACACAAGTTACTCTTTCTTGGGAATTTTCGGCACAAGTGCAACAAAGAAGAGAAGAGGAGAATTTTTGGCACTTCACTAGAGAAAGAAAAGAAAAACTGAGAAGAACCTCTAGACTTCTCTTTAGAAATTCAGCTATGACCAAAATTGATCAACAAAGAGTCCTTTGGTCGGCCACACACATCCCCTTATCAGTCTCCACATTTTTCTCCTATTTCCTCTCTTTATCACTTCATTCAAAATAATAAAATAACTCAACAATTATCCTTTATCCCCTAGCCGAATTTTAAAAGAAACCAACCACAATTAAAGCTCATCTCCTCAGTGTCTTATTGCCGTCCAACTCTCCCCCTAGCTTGACGCAAAAATACTCCAAAAGTGCTCCCCTTGCTACTCGAACCTTGGCCCTGCTCACATGCATGTGGCGTCACCTACCAAGGCCCTTAAGTGGTGCCTCCAAGCCACTTTACCAAGCCCATTCTTGTGTCCTATTTCCCCTACATTTTGTCTTAAGGCCACCCTGCTTAGCTTCCTCTTTTAGATTTAAAATCTAATAATTTCTAAGGTATTTTCCTACATTCTAAGGTTCACAAAATTCATAAAACATACTTATAATACACATAGGCATGCTTTCACGTAAAATTCAGCAATAATTCATAAGCCCAAAATCCCGGATATTACACCTTCAAAATAAATGGCGTTTCTGATGATGCCATACGTCTTCAGTTATTTCCCTTTTCATTAAGGAATAAAGCCAAACAATGGTTAAATTCGTTACCACGAGGGTCAATCACTACATGGGATCAAATGACTGAAATTTTTTTATTAAAACACTTCCCACCGGCCAAAATGGCCAAATTACGTAATGATATATCTTCTTTTGTGCAGATGGATTTAGAGACATTATACGATGCATGGGAGAGATATAAGGATCTCCTGAGAAGGTGTCCGCACCATGGTTTACCCTTGTGGCTTCAAGTCCAGACTTTCTATAACAGTGTAAACCCCTCAACGAGGCAACTAATTGATTCAGCCACCAGTGGAACCCTGAATAATAAAACTCCCGAGGCAACCTACGAGTTTATTAAAGAGATGTCATTGAATAACTATCAGTGGCAAGTTACAAGAACAAGGCCAACAAAAACAGCCAGAGTTTACAACCTCGACGCAGTAACCATGCTATCAAATCAGGTAGAATTGATGAATAAGAAGATTAATAGTTTGTGTTATTCGTAGGTACATCCAGTCATGCAGTGCGACGCAAGTGGAACTGTGGCGAATCCTGAGTACCCACCCTACCAACCGGGCACAGAGAGCGAACAGATGAACTATATAGGTAACAATTTCAGATCTAATAATAACCCATATAGTAATAATTATAATCCAGGTTGGAGGAACCACCTAAATTTTTCGTGGGGAGGACAAGGAAATCAAGGAAATCAAAGACAACAACCTCCTCAAAATTTCCAAAATCAACCCTATCCATAGGAAAAGAAGCCAAATCTTGAAGAAACGTTGAACAAATTCATAGCATCCACGAAGCCCGTTTACAAAAAGCGAAGCAACACTTGAAACCCAACAAACATCGATAAAAATGATCGAGAACCAAGTTGGAGGACTTACAAAGGCAATCGGGGAAATTACCCAGTCAGTCGGAGAAATTACAAAGCTATTATCCGAACGACCGCAAGGGCGTCTACCGAGTAATCTTGAAATTAATCCAAAGGAGCAAATCCAAGCCATAACACTCAAGAAAGTGAAGAAGTAGACGAACCTACCCAACACAAGGAAACGAGGTAGAAAAGGTAAAGTTGAGGTAACACAAGATAAGCCAAAACCGGTAATCAAGGAGTACCAACCTCGCGTACCTTACCCTAAGGCATTAAGAAGAGACGACACAGAAGAATAGTTCGGTAAGTTTCTTAAACTCTTAAAGAAATTACATATTAACTTACCATTACTAGAAGCTCTTTCGCAGATGCCAGATTCTAGGAAATTTTTAAAAGAGCTTCTGATAAACAAACGGAAGTTAGACGAGTCGTCACATGTGGAACTTAACGCAAAGTGCTCAGCAATTCTCCAAAATAGACTACCACAAAAGCTAAAAGATCCAGGGAGATTTACAATTCCATGTTTAATTGGTAGACTAACTATTGATAATGCGTTAGCTGATTTAGGGGCAAGCATAAATGTCACGCCTTATAAATTATTTAAACAATTAGATCTAGGGAAACCCAAACAAACTAGGATGAGCATTCAATTAGCTAATAAAACTGTTAGAATTCCTAGGGGTATTGTCGAAGATGTTCTTGTAAAAATTGACAGATTCATTTTCCCAGTAGATTTTGTTGTCTTAGACATGGATGAGGATAATTCGATCCCCCTAATTTTAGGAAGACCCTTTTTAGCAACTGCCAGGACTAAAATTGATGTTGATGCAAGAGAACTCATTCTTTGTGTAGGTAATGAGACAGTCACCATCAAGGCTCTCGATTCGGCTAGAACATCGAGCAATCAAGGTGAGAATGTAAATTCTACCGATAACCATTCGGTTAACTCTTATTTTCAGGAAGCATCACCAAACAATACAACTGAACCCGATCCTAAACCCCATGCCAACAAAGAAATAACTCATGAAGATCGAGGGATTCAGTTTGATGATCTAGACGAGTGGAAGACACACTTCAAGGAGAAATTAGGGATACACGACGAAGAACCAGAACCACAAAAGAGCTAATAGGAACAACAAACCACTTTAAAATAAGGGACCAGGTGCTGTTAGATCAGGCAGATCCTCGAATATCTCCTCCGGACCCTAGCACAAACAAAGAAATATCTTTTAGGGTAACCAGTGTTTTTCCACATGGAACAGTCGAGGTAAGTAATCCTATTTTTGGTACATTTACTATAAACACATCTTGACTAAAATCTTTTCAGGAAGACGCAAATGATAGCATGAGGAAGGACTTCCAACTCCTCAAACCACCCTGAAAAAGCGAAAGAGAGGAGAGTCTAGCTTAAGACTATAAATGATCGCTTCTCGGGAGGCAACCCGAGCACTAACACAATTTATTTTTACATTTTGCTTTAAATTTATTTTTCTTTTTCTTATTTTATTTCTGAACACTTAGTTATAAACTAACAAGGGGTACAGAATTCCAGGACACATGGCCTTACACACGGTCGTGGCCGTGGCCGTGTGGACCATAAGAATCCCCGTACTAACATAGCAGAGGTCGTACAAATCAATTCCAACCACCTTTCGACGTCACGGATCCAACCACTACACCACGGGCACCGACAAAGGGCACGCCCATGCCCTATAACCGTGTGAAGCTAGTAACTTTCCAACCACGGGAAGAACACGCCCGTGCCTTACGACCGTACGAAGCTACTAACTTGCCACCACGGGCAGAACACGTCCGTGTCTTCCAATCGTGGTCGACTCGAAAAAAATGTAGAGAATCAACACACCCTGCAACACGGCCGTGCGATGCGGCCGTGTGAATCAACACACCCTCAACCCACGGGCGTGACTCTTGAGCTACAACAAAACCATATCCATGGCAAAGAAGCGTAAAAGGCCAATCTCCTCAAAGGAGATCGATTCACCTGAATTCATGCCGGCAGCTTCATCCAAACAACAAGCCAAGGGTCTTTGAGACCAATTATATGTTCTTTTATTTTTATCTTCTCCTTTATTTTCTTTATCTTTACTTCTTTTCTACTTAATTTAGTTTATTTTGTTTTAGTTTCTTGTTTTTAGGTTCTTAAGGCTGCTTGGGAATCACGCCACCACCACCACCATAACCTCAGCCTTAGAAATCACACCCAATAATAAGGACCTCCCAGTCTATTCATCTTTTCTTTTAATTTTAGTTTTCTTCTTAGTCTCCTTCTCTTTATCTTTCTTGTCTTTAATTACATTATTAGTATAGTTTTAATATTACTCTAGATGTCCTGGTTAACTCTCCACGAGCCTCCTAATTTCTTCATCTAGCGTAGGTTCTTCATCCAGACGGCCCATCACCACCACCAAAGGCACAATCTCCTCTCAAGGAATCATCCAAAAATTCAGGAAGTTTTCACTTATCCCCATATCTGATGATTTTATTACAAGGTTATTATATATTTTTGTACATTGAGGGCAATGTACATCTCAAGTGTGGGGGGGTGAACAACCTAAAAAGATACCTAACTCAAAGCCTGAATTTAGCCTTGTCTTAAAGTAAATTACTCATATTACTAATTAGGATGGAATTTCTGATGATTTATGATTTTTATTGATATGTTTTAGATTAAGTCACTGATAATTGTGCATTGATAATTAAATTCTAAGAATACTAGAGAATCAAGCATGATAAGTCTATTTTTCAGAAATTAAAAATTTGCTAGGTTGTCAAACTGAGTTTAAATATTATCTTGAAGTTTGAAATTTATGAGGTTGACATCAAAATACCCATAAATTTTGTGAGTTTTTGAGCCTTATAGAGCATAAATTCTTTTTCTTGCTCACTTTATTGATTATGAGTATGTCAACATTGATCTGTTATTCTAGAACTTACATCGATTATACATGTCGAGACCACATTTTTTTTTGATTTGATATACAGAGATGATAAAGGCACCTAGGATTTAACCCACTTACTCCACTAAAAACCTACCTTCACAATTAACCCCTAGTGAACCCCGTTTAATCCTAACAAACCATTTATTGACTCACCCACTAATATTAACCCAGAACCCCTTTGTTTTTGTTATCACCATTCCTTTTGATTACCCTTATATCGAGATTTGATTTGATTAATAGCCTAACTATGTTTCTATTTCAGTAATTTATCTTTTATTATGTATTTATGATTGTTCTTACAAAAAAAATGAAGTTTATTCATTATTAGTTATGTGATTAAATGAGCTTATACATTTATTCCAAATATCGAAGAAGAAGCTCGTATTATTAGGTACTATTAGTTTTCAATTGATATAATTAATATTAGTTCATTAGTTCTTAGTTAGGTAATTTGTTGATTCAATCTCGATTCTAACCCTCTAATTCAGCCTTACTCTACACCTTAACCCTAGCCCCGTTACAACCCTAACAAAGACCTTTTGATTTGTGTTTCATCTCATATTTCAGTGGTGGAGATTTGATTTTCATGCAAGCCTATGGGATTAACTCTTCATGTTTGACTTTTGAGTGCCTAAATTTTGAACCTTAAACACTTTGAGTGATTTGAGTGAATCTTTTGTGAGGATGTCAATCCTTGTCGATTTCGAATCAGAGGTAATTATTTAGATGAAGGGAAACACCTATGTTTTGTGCTACAGAATCTATGACTTATAATGTTTGAATTTTTAGGACTCTTTGAGTTGAATTATCCATGTATAAATTATCCCTGAATTATGATTAAACACTATCAATGACTATTATGAATTATAGTAAGTTTGTTTTAATTGTAAGTTGAGAATTTTGCTTGAGGACAAGCAAAAGCTTAAGTGTGGGGGTATTTGATAAACTGAAATAGTAACATATTTTAGGCCCACATTTAGTACGCTTTTGGATGAATTATCCCTTATTTTATGTAATTTTGTGCTCTTAATCCTTTCTTTTCATGATATATACTCGGGAAAGCACCCGGGGATGAAAAGAACGCAAAACGGGCTTAAAACGAGACAAATGGGCCAAAGCATGAAATCAACACGACCTGGACCAAAGATCACACGGCCGTGCCTCACTGATCATCTAAAACACGGTCTAACCCTGACTCACACGGCCGTGTCTCATTAAAGAAATCTAAACACAGCCTGGCCACGATTTACACGGGCATGTTCCATGGTCGTGCCTCTGCCGTGGAGAAGAGCAATTTCATTCGGGAAAGGATACTTAGGGAAAAAGAAACGTATTTCAAAAGCCTATAAATACACCCTAAGTATGACCTAAAAGGGGGAGCCCAAAGCATCGTCTAGGGGCGTCGTGCTAGGCCAAAGAAGGCAGATTTGTGGGGATTCACTCAGGGATAGCCAGTTGATCCATCTCAAGAAGCCAGAGTTATACTCAAGACGGAGGATTTCCTCTTCAATTCCTTCAGGGGGTTTTAGGGATTTCTTATGTTTTGTTTTATCTTTTCTCTTGAGATGTTTTCCTTTATTGTTATGAACTAAACCCTTCGGATACCCGAAGGGGATGAAACCTATGATGAATCTTGTTATTTGATTATTTGAATTATATGATAAATGCTTAGTTTGTTCTTAACTATGTGAGCTTAATCCAAGTTTAATGTGCTTAGGTGGAGGAGGAATAGACCCTGCCTAAGAGTATATCCAACATAATTAAGCGGAGTTGATCGCACGCCTAGAGATAGGGTGACGAGATTTTGCCGGATTAGGGTGAAACCTAATATGGGAATCCACAGATCAATTTACTGCTATTCTAGGGGGTTATTATAAGAGAACGAGAGTTCCACTAATTAACCTAGGGTTAGACGTTATTCGCCTCGAGAGAGGGTTTAATATACGTTAGGGAGTCTTACAGATCAAATGTAACACCCTAAAATTCGAGTATCGATTATTGCATGATTTGGTGTTTAGATTATGAAGGAAAATTTTCTTATTATTTTTCGTGTTTATTATAGTCCTGAAGAAGAATTAGAATTATTCGGGGATGGAATAATTTTTAGTTTTTAAAATTTATTGAAGTGGAGCAAGTGGCATTGACACATAAGTTAATTAATGTGTCAAAGTGTAGCATAAGATGAGTATATGGCAAAGTGGTGTTGGCGCATGAGTTAGTGCATGAGGGAGAAGGTTCGAATCCCTTGTTTAGCATCTAGATGAATTTTATTTTTAATTTTTCTGCACATGTATAGCAAGTGTCGGCCAAGTGCATATATGGTAAGTGTTGACCTTGTTATTTTTAGTTAGAATATCAAAGGATTAAGGAAATTGTTAACTTATGGAAGGGAATCAAGAAATTAAGGAAAGATATGAAGATATGGGGCAAGTATCAAGGAAAAGGTTATGGAAATAAAATCATGGCCATTTGACCATGCATAGGGACTAATATGGTCTAGGGGAGCCAAATTTTTGGTGTTAGTTTGGATAGGATTTGAAGTCTCTTTTTGGTCATTCTTAGTTTTGTGCATAGTTTTGCAAATTCTCTCAACCTCTCTCCTTGGCCGAATTTGATCCTTGGTAAGCCTTGATTATTTTGACCATTTGGTCATTATTGCACATCATTTGGTATTCTTTTTGTGCCTTTTTCTCATTAGTGCCGAAATCACCTACATCAAAAGACCATTCCTTTCTTTTCTCTCCTTTTCTCCATTGCCGAATGTGCCTTGATCTTAAACTCATCTCTTTCTTTCTCTTTTGTTTTCTTTGAAAATCGAATTATCATCATCCCTATTCTCTTATTTTGATTTCTTTTCAATCAATACTTTCTCCTTTAATCTCTTCATGGCGAATGTTAGTGTACCTTAACCGAACCATTTTCTTTTTTTTTTTGATTCTTCATAGTCGAATATCTCTCTATTCATAAGCAACATTCTCAATCATTTCTTTTCAACCGTGGAAAATAGGTAAGGGTTCTTTTTCGTCTTCGATTAGTTTATAGTATTTGGCCGAATATTGATGGTGGTTTGAAGGCTTTCTTAGATCAAAATAAACGTTCATTCTATTAACGCTTTATTTTTGTTATACTTTAGTGCGATAACGGAAGATTGGAAATCAAGAGGTCGTGTGTGACATAGAACACTTGGATCGATTTCCCTTGTGGAACAAGAATATTTGTGGTAAGGAAATCTCGTTCTCAAAGCCTTTAGTCATAATCGATATATATATATAAATATATGATTAGGACGTGCTAACGATCTTTGTCTTTGAAGACAATCAAGATAGGGAAGAAACGGGCCGTATATAGTGTTCGGAAGAAGGGTGGTACCATTAATCACCCTAAGTATAAACAAAGGATCAGCAATCCGGATTTCCCACCGGGTTGTGGACGTTCATCCGAGGAGAATCAATTGTTTGAAGTAGTTCGTACTCCCGAACCATTATTTGTTCGTGGATTTGATTCGGTTAACGAACCATCAATCGGGGAGAAACCGCAAGTGGAAGTAGTTCAAAAATTCGAGGGTAAATTTTAGATCGTTATGTTTAGATCGGTTTTATTATTAGATTATAATGATCATAAGTTATCGTGATATGTATAGGTGTTGACGACCGGGAAAGTCTAGTTCTCACCATAACCAGGTGTGTAACTTCACACTTATCTTTCGGGTTAGATACTAAAGCATGATAAAGTATTATGATAAATCGTAAAAATGGAAAAATCAAAATTTATGTGATAATTAACACTTTTGTGTAAATGCATGAAAACGGTTAAAGTCGGAAAAATTACTAGATCGATAAATTGAGCCGAAATATTTCTAGATCGATAAATTGAACCGAAATATTGCTAGATCGATAAATTGAACCGAAATATTGCTAGATCGATAAATTGAGCCGAAATATTTCTAGATCGATAAATTGAACCGAAATATTGCTAGATCGATAAATTGAGCCGAAATATTGCTAGATCGATAAATTGAACCGAAATATTGGTAGATCGATAAATTGAGCCGAAATATTGCTAGATCGATAAATTGAGTCGAAATACTGCTAGATTGTTAAATTGGGCCGAAAGACTGCTAGATCGATAAATTGGGCCATAAAACTGCTAGATCGATAATATGGGCCAAAGTTTGCTAGATCGCTAATGGGCCAAAACCCTCTAGTTCGAGATATGGCCAAAGTTTAATACTATATTGTTAATAGGCCCAAATGAAAGGTTTTATTAAAAACTCATTTGTATTATGGGTTACTTGATAAATCATTTATGATTAAAGTTTGTTATTCATACATAAATACATGGGATGGGATTTGAGGAAGAGAAGAAAGGCTCATGGCCACGTGATCTAGTTCGGTGGCTCTGCCACAAATTTTGGCTTAATGCCTCTAGTTCGGTGACTATGTCACAATCTAGTTCGTGAGTGCACTACAATATTATTTAAAAGGCTAAATGCCTACGATTGGTGTGTTTGGCGGGGTGGGTTGACTGGATCCCCACAGTGTCTTTGGTTGGTACGGGGTGTGTAGCGGATGGAAATTAGGCTTGGTTGGGAAATTCATTTTACATGCATTTTATATATTTTATTTCATTTTTATATTGTAAAAATTTGTAATTGGGCTCAAGCCCAAATTAATGCCTTGATGGTCCGGCCCAATAATGGTGGTAAGTGAGTTACACACTCGAGTTCTTTGTAACTCACCTGCTTTATTATCCATCTCGTAATGAAAATTGATGTGGACTTGGGCTGGGATGACATGGTGGAGGCCATACTACGAGCTTGGGTTTTATAAACTATGAACTTTATTTAAGTTACTTATTTTAATTACTATTTTGGGTATGATGTAACAAGGCCTCTAATTATGTTTTTATGGATTTTTATGTGTGGATGGATTTAATTTTATTTTAAGACTCTTAATATGGGCTTATGTTAAAATCTATAAAGTTTTCTTAAAAATATTGTGTTTTATAACAATTTTTGGACACCTAAATTACTTTTCAATTTCTTTCAAATTCTTTTAAAACTACGTTAAGGTTTTGACTAATATATATAAGATTTCAAACAAGTATTTTTCTTAATTCATAAATTTTAATCATTGTACTTAGTTTTTATTAAACCTTATTTCTAAAGGTTTTGCATTACTGTTTTACTTAAATCATTAGAGAATATTGGATGTTCGTTCGGTGTGACAAACCAAATCTTGTCTTAACGCATAGACTTGGTTTGAGGTGTTACATTTAATGGTATCCGAGCACAGTTTCAAAACTCGGCTGTGGTTTGGGTTCAATAATGATGTTTGTTTGAAAAACAATTCAAAATTTCTAGATTTTGATTTAAAGGTAGTATGGCACCATGAGCATCCCGCGCCAAGTCAAGTAAGTATCTGTATATCGATTGTTTATATTGTGATATGATCATAAGAAACACTCTAGAACTTCTAGTTTTAGGTGTTGAAAACCGTAGAGATTGAGACAATAGGATATGGTTGCGAAAACAACTCTATCTCTTTCATATCATAAAACATCGTTAATAAACAACTGAAATAGTATTTTGATTCATAAAACTCTTAATCAGATTAAATCAGTCATTATGAGCTCTAGAGGACGTGGTCGTGGATGCGGTAGACGTGGCCGTGGTAGAGGACGAGGTGTTAGAGGCGCAACCGAAGCACCGGATCATATGCCGGAAATGGATGCACCTGCGTCACTCGAAAGTGAGACGGGATCACATAATCATATGGAAGAAGATAATGCGGTGACGCGAGCAATGCTGCGAGTCCTTGAAAGGGTCGCTGGAGCTAGAACCGCCAACACTCGTGGGTCGATATCGAACGCTTGAAATCAAGTGGTGCTTTGAGGTTTTCGTGAGGTGTCTCAAGTGTAGCTCCAAATGTCGCTAAATATTGGCTTAAGGCGGTGGAGCGAATTATGGACGATCTTGAGTGCAATCGTGGAACAAAAATTAAGGGAGCGGTGTCCTTGTTAAGGGACGGAAGCATACCAATGGTGGCTTATCGTCCGAGAAGGCAATCGTCGCATTAGTTAATTGGGAATTCTTTAAAGTTTCCTTCCAAGGGAAATATGTAGGAACGAGTTATGTTGATGCTAGAAGGAAGGAATTTCGAATCGGGTCCAAGGGAATAAGACAAAGGCGACATATGAAGTCGAGTTTTGCGCTTGAGTCGCTATGCTCGAACAATAGTGGCAATGGATCATGAGCGTTGTGTGCGCTTTGAGGATGGCTTGAACGATGAATTGCGGGTTTTGATAGCCCCACAACAAGTTAGAACTTTTGCCACGCTTGTGGAAAAGGCCAAGATAGCCAAGAGGTTAAGAACTCGGAATGTCGAGAATCGGGAGCGAGCTAGAGGCAAGAGAGATATGAAGTATTCAGGTTCTTCAAAAGGTTTACGAAGAGGCCTCGAACGAGGAACCACTCAAGGAAGAACACCGTAGCCGTGAATCGAGTCGAGATTGTGCCGATTGCGGGAAAAGGCATTCGGAGAGTCTTTGGAAGAAAACGGGTGCTTGCTATAAATGCGGTCGATGGATCATCAATATAGGAATTGCCCTCGTCGAATGGATACAACTCGGGAAGCTCGTAATCTTGATGCACCACCGCAAGAGGAATTCAAGAACCACCGAGAGGTCGTGGACCGGTCGTGGTGGTAATGGGGCCGGGCGTGGTCAAGGTGCGCGGGTCGAGGCAATGGTCCTAGAGGCAACACGGATGCAAGACGGCCCGGGATTGGTATATGCGGTTAGACGCCGTGAGGATGGCAATGCACTGATATGATAAGCGATACGTTCTTCATTTTTGATGTACCGTTATTGCTTTGATAGATATTGGTTCTACCCATTCGTATGTTGCTAGCACCATATCCGAAACTTGAATTTAGACTCAAAATTTCCGATAATGAGATGAAGGTAATTAGTCCTTTAGGACAATCGGTATTGGTAAATAAACTGCTTTAGAGATGTGCCCTTAGAAATTCAAGGAGAAATATTTTTGCAAATTTGATGGAATTGCCTTTTGGCGAGTTCGATATCATTTTGGGCATGGATTGGTTGGTTAAGCACCGGGCGAAATTGGATTGTGCTTGAAAAGCGGATGTCAATAAGGACGGTGGAGGATAAAGAAATAATTATGATAGGCGGCGCTAAGGAATTACTTGGCAAATGTGGTATCCGCACTTAAGCGAAAAGTTGGTGCGAAAAGGGTATGGAGCATTTTTAGCATTTATTAGTGCTTTAGATGCCAAAGAGTTGTCGGTGGAAGATGTGAGAACAAAGAAGGAATTTCCGGATGTATTTCTGAAGAACTTCCCTGTACCTCGGATCGGAAGTGGAATTTGGTATTGAGCTTTTGCCCTAACGCTCCAAAGTGTCCATTGCTCCTTATAGAATGGCACCGAAGGAGTTAGGCGGAGCTTAAATCTCAAATTCAAGAATTGCTAGATCGAGGCTTTATTCGACCGAGTGTGTCTCCGTGGGAGCACCGGTTTTGTTTGTTAAGAAGAAAGATGGGTCGATGCGTATGTGTATTGACTACGTGCAATTAAATAAATTGACGATCAAGAATAGGTACCCTCTCCGCCAAGAATTGACGACTGTTTGATCAATTGAAGGGAGCTTCAGTTTTCTCCAAAATTGATTTGAGATCGGGTTATCATCAGCTTAAGGAGAAAGAAGCAGATATTCACAAGACGGCTTTCCGAACTCGTTATGGACATTATGAGTTTTTGGTGATGCCGTTTGGGTTGACCAATGCACCAGCTGCATTTATGGATATGATGAACCGGGTCTTTCAACCATATTTAGACCGGTTTGTGGTGGTATTCATAGATGACATTCTGGTATATTCAAGGAATGAAGAAGAGCATGATTTGTAACAGACCAATATTGACCCTAATCGGAACGGTGGTTTTGGGACCACGAATCCGAGCCTGAGTAATATTTTAATATTATATTTCGTTTTTATTATATGTGATTTAGTGAGTGTGAAAGTTTCGTAGAAAAATTTAGTCATTTAAGTGTTCAATTTGATAAAAAGGATTTAATCGAGAAAAGAGCAAAAGTTGCATACTAAAGTGAAAGGTACTAAATTGATTGTGGCTTTTTAAGTGGGTGTACCAAAAGGGCAATTAGCCCATTAACCATATTAAGGGACGGCAATGGGCCTTTATAAGTCCAAATTATATGTTAATTTAGTTTATTATATAGTTATATTAATGTGTTAAAATAATGTTAATAATATGTGTTTGTTTTATCATTAAATAATAAAAACAAGTGGGGAGAAAGAGAACATACCTTGTTCTCTTCTTCTTGGCCGAATGTAGAAAGTAGAAACTCCATTGTTGAAGCTTGATTTTCGGCAAGATAAGGAGCTTGATTGAGGTATGGTCGGTTTTTGGTTTTGATAATTTTTACGTTTTTGAGATCGTTGCTTCAGATATTATCCGACCCATGTCTAAATTTTTGAAAATACCATGTATATAAGATTCGCCCATTAACATGTTTAGATAGTTTTGATGTTTAATGGTTCTAGATTAAAGGTATGTTAAGGATTTACAAGTTTTGTATTGGAGTTTTTGGTGATTTTGAGTATATAGGGCTAAATTGAAAAGAATAAATTTGTGAAAAATTAAAATGTTAAATAGATGAAATGCATGGACACCCATGGTTATGGGGAAGATTCGCCTAGCCATGGTGTTAGAAAATTTTGCATATTTTGAGTTTTGTGTAAATTGGACCAATTTGTAAAAATGGGAAACATTAGGGGCAAAATAGTAAATTGCCCATTTGTGTGTTTTGGGACTAAATTGAGATGAAATGCGATTAAATGAGCTAAATTCTAATGTGTTTTAGATCAAGAGCAAAGAAAAACGGAATTAGACAGGGGAAGACGAAGGTTCTCGAATAGCCGATTCATACGGACTATCGACAACCGAGGTAAGTCCTTTAGCTAAAATATGTCAATAAATTAATTATGAACTTAGTGAATGATGAATTGTGGAAATTTAGAGTATAAATTCATGATATAGCCGAATGTGAATGTATAGTATTGAAGTGAAATTATTTTGGTTAATGCAAGGTGTATAAGTAAATTCTTGAGCTACCTTATGTTTAAAGGTTAATTACAAATCTAATGAATGATAGAATTTGTATAAGTTTGGTGTAAAACCATGAGTTGGCCGAATGTGATGATGATGGATTGGATTGATTTCAAATATATTTTATGCAATGTGAATAAATGCATATGGTTCGATATGTGATAGTGAAATGTGAAAAGCATGTAAAATTATTCGACATTCGACTCACGAGCCTAGCGTGCCCTTATGCCGGTGACAAAAATCGGGCTTTATGCCTAGCGTGCCTTGTGCCGGGACAAAATCGGGCTTTATGCCTAGCGGGCCTTGTGCCGGGTGTTACTTTTCAGGCTTTTATGCCTAGCGTGCCCTTGTGCCTGTTATTTATCGGGCTTTACGCCTAGCGTGCCTTGTGCCTGTGTTACTTTTCGTGCTTTTACGCCTAGCGTGCTTGATGCCGGTGATGTAATTTATAAAAGAGAAATTGAATCTTTGTTCAAGACAACTTAAAGCTAATTTATTGAGTATACGGTTCAGGTAAGCATGTAAGGTATGCTATGCTTAATATTACTTGGGTCAAACTAATATTATGAGAATTGTGTTATATGTGTTCGAAGTTAATATTGATGGATGTAATATAATGGAATTCGAGCTTAGAATATGCTTATATGAACTACAAAGAAATGTAGGTTGAAGGAAATGATTCCTAATTTACTTGGGTTAATGAATTACTAGTATTTGGCTTTGTATAAATAATTTACTTAATTGCCTATGTGAAATGCCATAAGTTGATTGCTTTCATTTCGTAAATAATTAAATGTTTTATTATCACGAGTTAGGACTTACTAAGCTAGTAAGCTTAATTATGTGAAATGTTCTCCTTTGTTTTATAGATTTTGGTCACGTCGCGGGCTCGTAAAGGATCTTCAAGAAGTCAACCACACTATCGCCTTCCTTTGGTATTTTGAATTTTGGTTACGAATTAGAAGGCATGTATAGGCTAGATGAAGTTTTAGAAACATATGATGTTTGACCTTGTATATAATAGCCATGCGAATATGGCTAAATTTTTAGTTAAGTACGCTGTTGTGTCTTGATGTGTACGTTGGTTCATGATGGCAATGTTTATGCATTCTTAATCAAAGTTTAATCGTTTTTGTTAAGGAAATGTTTGTATACGAAATGAATCCTTGAATTAGGGATGTAGGTAGGTTCGGTTAGAAGCTAGTCTTTCATAAAATGCAACAAAACAGCTTGTAGTAGCAGCAGTGATGTGAGTTAGAAAAATCACCAAAAATTGGGTATATTGAATTAGAAGATAAATGAGATATGAAATTAAACCTCATTGTGTCTATTTTTACATGAAAGAAACAGGGTAGGAAAAAGATTTATATATTATGAGATAATTAAGTTCCAGTGAGACCTGCCCTGAACGAATTCGGGAGTCACTGTTGTGTTTTAGAAAAATTTTCAAAAATTGTACAAAAATAATTAAGAAGCATGGTCTATATGCGTAGAACCCTTAATGAGTCTATTTTTCACTGGTATAAACAAGAACATTATAGGAATTTTTGTAATGAGATAACTGTATTTTTGTAGAGACAGGTCATAATTGTCAAGCAGTGTATAAGGGTAATTTTGATGAATAAACTGTACTAATTGGCCACATGAAAAATTCTAGAAAAATTATGGTGAAAATTTATGTGAGTCTAGTTTCAAGGAAAATTTACGGATCTAAATTTCGAGTTTTGTAACTCGAGTTATGATCAATTTAGTCAGCATGATGCAGTTTGACAGCTTTAAATTTTTATGTTCCGAACTTGTAGTCGAGTCTTGTAATGCCACATACTCGACCCCTAAAAGGTCCGGGTATGGGGTGTTACATTTGATTGGTATCGAGCTTACGGTTTAGTCGATTCTAGGACTACCGTATGCGGCGTGTGAGTCTAGCTATACATGCCTTTTATATATATTGATAGTGTGGTGACTTCGGCGGCTGAACTTTGTTTTATATAGTAAATGGACACCGATCCCGAAAGAACCGTAGTGATGATGTAGAGAGTGTAGCGCTCCGACCGCGCACACGGATCAGCACCGTAGACTCTCGACCTGTTTCGGTAGCCACAAAGGAGAGGCTAAACAAGCCTTTTATCGGATGATGAATGAGTGGTTTGCCCAATTTATTCAAAATAACCCACTGTACACCAACCTCCACCCCGAATAATCCAACTCCGATTCCTTCAAAGACTTCGATGATAGATCCGGTGAGATCCAAGAGGCCCCAGGGCTTGATAAAATCTGAAAATTTGGGGCGAAGAATTTAAAGCCAATGATGATGATGACGCAGAGAGAGCCGAAATGTGGCTCGATAACACTATTCGGTACTTGATGAGCTATCTTGTACTCCGGATGAATGCCTCAAGTGTGCTATATCTTTATCATGACACTTTGATATCACCGGTGGAACACACTAGTATCGGTGGTTCCGAAAGAAAAGTGACATGGGATTTCTTCCGAATGAATTTCGTAAGAAGTACATCACCCAAAGATTCATTGATCAAAAACGAAAGGAGTTCCTTGAATTGAAACAGGCGAATGACCGTAATGTAATATGAAAGAAAATTTGTCGCCTCGCTCAGCAGATATGCTAGAGAGTGTGTTTCTACTGAAGCAATTATGTGTAAAAGATTTGAAGACGGCCTAAATGAAGATATAAAGATGTTTGTTGGCATTCTTGAAATTCAAGAGTTTGTAACTTTAGTTGAGAGAGCTTGCAAAGCTGAAGAGCTCGGGAAAGAGAAAAGAAAGGCTGAGACAGAAGCTAGAGACATCCGAAAAAGGTCTTCGGGTAAAGTCTTTCATTCCACGACCAAGAAGCCCAGAGATGACTACAGCTGACAGAAAGCTACTACAGATCCACCTAGACGGGATCGACCCCCTATGAGCTCTCGAGCTACCTCGATAGCCAGTGTTGGTAACGTTCCCCAGAATAGAGTAGAATGCAAGCACTGTGGAAAATGGCACTCAGGGAGTTGTAGATTTCATGATCGGTCTTGCTATAAATGTGGATCGTCAGATCATTTTATTAGAGAATGTCCGATGTTAGTTGAGCAGAATACAGTTCAAAACATTAAGTCGAGCAACACATCGGTAGCGAGGCAGCCACCCGCACATTCAAGCAATGTAGGTGGTAGTCGAGAGGAACGAAGAACATCAGTAGTTCGATCGAGGCTAGAGCTCCAGCTAGAGCTTATGCCACACGAGCCGAGAGGATGCTTCCTCCCCGACGCGTCATTACGGCACTTTCACCCTTTATGACACTCACAGTAATTGCATTAATTGATCCCGGTTCGACTCACTCATATGTGTGTGAAACTTTAGAATTCGTAAAGACTCGCTAGTTGAGTCTCTCCGAGTTTGTGATTCATGTGTCCAACCCTTTGGGTAGATGTGTGCTTGTTAATAAAGTGTGTAGAGATTGCCCATTGATGATTCGGGATTATTGCTTCCCACCGATTTAATGTTGTTGCCCTTTGACGAATTTGATATAATCTTGGGTATGGACCGTTAACTTCACATGAGGCGAGAGTGGATTGTAAAAGAAAGCTTATTGATTTGAAATGTCGAAACGGCGAGACCATCGAAATTAAATCTGTGACGTAAATGGGTTGCCTACATGATAATATCTTCAATGTTAGCCCTAAGTATGTGAGAAAAGGGTGTGAAGCTTATTTGGCTTATGTCTTTCGACAATAAAATGTCCGAGAAACAAATTGAATCAAGATATCGCTTGTATGTGAATACCCGATGTGTTTCCTAAAGAACTACCAAGGTTTACCCCCACGAGAGAGATTGAGTTCGGCATTGAGTTAGTGCTTGGCAAGTGCGACTCGATTTCGATAGCTCCGCATCAAATGGCGCCCTCATCGAATTAAAAGAATTGAAAACGCAGCTACAAGAGTTGATGATAGGGCTTCGCACGATCGAGTTTCTCTCCTTGGGGTGCACCGGTTTTATTTGTGAAAAAGAAGGATGGGACTATGAGAATGTGTATCGATTACTGGCAACTAAATAAGGTAACTATAAAGAATAAGTACCCGTTACCTCGGATTGATGATTTATTTGATCGGTTGAAGGGGCTTCATGTTTTCAAGATAGATTTGAGATCGGGCTATTATCGGTTGCGTCGTCGAGATTTAGATGTACCAAGACCGCATTCGAATGAGGTACGGACATTATGAGTTTTTAGTTATGCCTTTTGGACTCACTAATACACTGCTATTTTTATGGATCTAATGAACCGAGTCTTCCGGCGCTTTTGGATCGGTTTGTAGTAGTGTTTATTGATGATATATTGATCTACTCCAAAAATGAAGCGGAACATGTTGAGCATTTGAGAGTAGTACTACAAACTTTGAGAGATCAACGGTTGTATGCAAAATTCGAGTAAGTGTGAGTTACGGATGAATGAAGTCACTTCTTGGGTCATGTTGTTTCTGTCGTGTGTTGGGTAGATCCAAACAAGATAGCAACTATACTCGATTGGAAACCACCAAAGAATGTTTCGAGATCCAAGTTTCCTAGGCCTTGTGGGGTATTACAGACGATTTGTAAAAGGTTTTTCTGTAATAGCTACACCTTTGACGAGACTACTACTGAGAAAGATGTCAAATTTGAGTGGTCGAAAAGTGTCGGAAAAGTTTTGAACAGCTTGAAAGCCCTTTTGACCGAGGCTCCAGATTAACTCACTGAATCGGGTAAAGAATTTATTATTTTTAGGGATGCTTCCTTGAATGGGTTGGGTTGCATTTTAATGCAAGAAGGCGGAGGTGATAGCCTACGCTTTGAGACAATTGAAGCCGCATGAGAAAAATTATCCAACTCATGATCTAGAGTTAGCGACCATTGTGTTCGCATTGAAAATTTGGCGTCACTATTTATTCGGCGAAAAATGTCATATTTATTCAGATCACAAAAGTTTAAAATATTTGATGACTCGTAAAGATCTAAACTTGAGACAACGCAGATGGTTAGAATTGCTAAAAGACTATGAATTAGTGATTGACTACCATCCGGAAAAGCTAACGTTATTGCGAGATCGTTAAGTCGAAAATCATTGTTTGCTCTTCGTGAAATGAACGCGCAGATAGCTATGTCACGTGATGGTTCGATCATAGCCGAGTTACAAGCAAGACCGATGTTTATTCAGCAAATTTGTGATGCACGTAAAGTTGACAAAGATTTGATTACTAGTCGAATTCGGTGTGAAAAAGGTGCGAGAATCGATTTTCGATTGATGCAAATGATCGCTTGAAATTTAAAAGCCGAATGTGTGTTTTGAAGAACTCGATTTGATACGAGATGATTCTCGAGTGAGGCCCATAGTGGTCAACTATCGATACATCCGGGTAGCACAAAATGTATAACGATTTGAAACAATTCTATTGGTGGCTCGGCATGAAACGGGATATATCTGAATTTGCTTGAAATGCTTAGTTTGTCGCCAAGTAAAAGTCGAGCATCAAGTGCCATCCGACTACTTCACCAATCATGATACCCGAATGGAAATGGGATAGAATTACAATGGATTTTGTATCCGGTCTCCCTATGACACCGAGTAAGAAAGATGCCGTTTGGGTTATAGTTGATAGACTGACCAAATCAGCTCATTTTGTAGCAGTTCGTGCAGACTATTCACTCGATAAACTTGCCGAATTGTATGTATCACAGATTGTGAGATTGTGTAACACCCCAAACCCGGCCTAAACGTTACGACCGAATCTGGCATGTCACATGAAAGGAATGTCTAAAAACTATGCATTCGTTAAAAAGCTCATATTCTTTATAGTTGTGGTGAGAAATCGAGTTTAAGTAATTTTGAATAAGAAATGGTTTATTATCATTTTAGGAAAATCCCATATTGATCATTTAATAATAAGCAATAAACAAATTGAAAGCTGAAACCAAATAAAATACCCAAGGCCTTATTACATAACAAAAACTCAAATAAAAATAAGTCCAAATAAAGGAAACGAATTTACGAGTAAACATATGTATAGCCTCCACGAGTCCACCTCAGCTCCCAAATCCGCGATCTAATGACTACCCGCAAAATTTAACTAAGGGGTGAGTCATCGAGACTCGATGTGTAAATCCCCATCCAACAGCCCCTACACAATTTCATATGAAAATATGCATATCATGCACCCAAACCTAGCCATCCGCAACTCCTTTTTCTACCCCGTGTGGTACCAAACCACCGGGTGGTGCCAAACCACTGGTGTCCAAGGACACGATATTTATCAATATTGTGGTGCCAAACCACCGTGACTCGAAGTCACGAATAATAGTGATGGGGCCAACCCATCGTGTGATACCAAATCACTAGCGTCAATCCCGTTGTATTATCTCGTGGGGCCAACCCAGCTGTGGTACCAAACCACCGGGGCGAGGCGCTATGAGGTGCCAAACCTCTCGGTGTCCGGAGACACGAATGTGATACCAAATCACTTGTGACTCAAAGTCACTAATAATCCATCTGTGGGGCCAACCCACGTGTGATACCAAATCACCGGCGACGATCCCATATCTCAAAAGTGGGGCCAACCCACGGTGGTGTTAACCACGAGGGGACGAGTCGCTATGAGGTGCCAAACCTCCGAGGTGCCAAACCTCTGTGACCGTAGTCACAATGTGGTACCAAACCACTGGTGCCCGTCGACACGAATATCACCGCCCCTCCACTCATATAACCCATGCAATATGACATAATAATTGTGTATGCAAGATGTCATGTATGCTAGACATATATCAAATATAAGTATAACATGAATTACCATCATAATCGATAGACATAAAACAACATAATCACCCTAATCAACCTCTAAAGGGTATAACCGTAATTTTACCTACCAAGGGCATTTTCGTAATTTACCTACCAAGGGTATATCGATAATTTACCCACCAAGGGCATTTTTGTAATTTACCCACCAAGGGCATATCGTAATTTACCCTTCAGGGATATTTTGGTAATTTACCCACTAAGGATATTTCAGTAATTTCGTACCTGGAATGGCCTTTCCAAAAGCCCAGTGTCGCCCCAAGTGAGCCAACTACCATTTCTGGTCGAAATGGACTATTGGGCCTAAAGCCCAATTTCGGCCCATTCGGGCCCACACGCTCGTGTGGCCCACCTAACACAAATCTAGCCACGTTTATGAGATTCACCTAGTCTAGTTCACTATATACTACACCATCATACATTTTACTATATTGGGCCCACGGGCCCATTGGGCCCCCTTTCGCCCATCGCGCCCAAGCGACCCCAACCCACAAGAATACTACATCGATGGCCTCAACTATCGCGTCGAAGCCCCCACACGTGCGCCGCGCGCTCGTGTGGCTACTATTGCCGTGATCGGCACTTCGGCATTTACCGCTCTACAGCTAGAGTAGAGAGAGTTACACACCTGATAGGACTCTGGTGTTAATCCGCGCTCCGACCACTCCTGTGCCCAAACGCCTTCCAAGGTGTGTCAACCCTCCTCCTGGAATGCTCTTTATATAGCTAGCACTTCACCTTCCTTCTTTGTATCTTTCCGATGTGGGATCCCTTCGTCAGTAGAGTTTAAATTCAACTGAAACTCTTCCCGTCCCGCATCGCAAAATAAATACTCCTTGCTTCTCATGAGATTCGAACCCAGGCTCCCTTGCAACATAATCCACGCTGCTAGCCACTTGGCCACAAGCTCCTCTTGTGTCTTAAACCATGCGTAACTAAATATAAATCTATAGCCAAATTCTGAGGTCCAAGTAAAAAGAAAACCAAAATGCAAAAGCCAAGACTTGAACCTTGGACCTCCTTCCTTCCTTATGGCGTCATCCCCTTGTCTCTTATGTGGCGTCACTTTGCCACTACACCACACACTCCACTTGTGTCATTTTTCCCCACATTTTATTCTTAAGGCCTACCTGCCAACTTCCAGGTTTTTTTTTTTTTTCACCTAAAACCAAAATTTCCCCAAAGCTAATATTTGATCCCGGGACTTCATAGAAGCCCTCTAACCTTCCAAAATAACTTACCTAATAAGTCTAACTTACATTAATGCCGTTCTCAAAAATTTTAAAATGAAGGCCCATTGGGCCCAATCCTACTAGGCCCAATTTCGGGATGTTACAAATCTACCCTCCCCAAAGAAATTTCGTCCTCCTCAGAAATTTCCAACTCTGAGAACATTCGTACCACCTAACCTACAACGCCGTGGCTCACGCTGCGCACTCTGATTCCAATAACCTAATGTACTTTTAACTAGAATTTAGAAATCCTACACATACTAAAAAAACTAACCATTAAAGCGGACAAATATTTCAGACGCAAATCAACTCTATATTCGAACATCACATCCAACCCAAACACACGTAATAGATGTTCAAAATACAAAGATATAACAAAGAAAAGTATCGTGAAACTTACAATGCGGATTGGTGCGGAGACTCGGGTTCCATATTTCAACAAAAGAACAGATATATATTCTTCTAAACCATTTTCCAAACCATCTTTTGAAAACATTTTTTTTGAACCCAAACCCACAGCCGAGTTTTTGAACCTAGGCTCTGATACCATAATTGTAACACCCCAAACCCGGCCTAAATGTTACGACCGAATCTGGCATGTCACATGAAAGGAATGTCTAAAAACTATGCATTCGTTAAAAAGCTCATATTCTTTATAGTTGTGGTGAGAAATCGAGTTTAAGTAATTTTGAATAAGAAATGGTTTATTATCATTTTAGGAAAATCCCATATTGATCATTTAATAATAAGCAATAAACAAATTGAAAGCTGAAACCAAATAAAATACCCAAGGCCTTATTACATAACAAAAACTCAAATAAAAATAAGTCCAAATAAAGGAAACGAATTTACGAGTAAACATATGTATAGCCTCCACGAGTCCACCTCAGCTCCCAAATCCGCGATCTAATGACTACCTGCAAAATTTAACTAAGGGGTGAGTCATCGAGACTCAGTGTGTAAATCCCCATCCAACAGGCCCTTACACAATTTCATATGAAAATATGCATATCATGCACCCAAACCTAGCCATCCGCAACTCATTTTTCTACCCCGTGTGGTACCAAACCACTGGTGGTGCCAAACCACTGGTGTCCAAGGACACGATATTTATCAATATTGTGGTGCCAAACCACTGGTGACTCGAAGTCACGAATAATAGTGATGGGGCCAACCCATCGTGTGATACAAAATCACTAGCGTCAATCCCGTTGTATTATCTGTGGGGCCAACCCACTGTGGTACCAAACCACTGGGACGAGATGCTATGAGGTGCCAAACCTCTGGTGTCCGGAGACACGAATGTGATACCAAATCACTTGTGACTCAAAGTCACTAATAATCCATCTGTGGGGCCAACCCACGTGTGATACCAAATCACTGGCGACGATCCCATATCTCAAAAGTGGGGCCAACCCACGGTGGTGTTAACCACGGGGGCGAGTCGCTATGAGGTTCCAAACCTCCGAGGTGCCAAACCTCCGTGACCGTAGTCACAATGTGGTACCAAACCACCGGTGCCCGTCGACACGAATATCACTTTGCCCTCCACTCATATAACCCATGCAATATGACATAATAATTGTGTATGCAAGTATGTCATGTATGCTAGACATATATCAAATATAAGTATAACATGAATTACCATCATAATCAGATAGACATAAAACAACATAATCACCCTAATCAACCTCTAAGGGTATAACCGTAATTTTACCTACCAAGGGCATTTTCGTAATTTACCTACCAAGGGTATATCGGTAATTTACCCACCAAGGGCATTTTCGTAATTTACCCACCAAGGGCATATCGGTAATTTACCCTTCAGGGATATTTTGGTAATTTACCCACTAAGGATATTTCAGTAATTTCGTACCTGGAATGGCCTTTCCAAAGGCCCAGTGTTGCCCCGAGTGACCCAACTACCATTTCTGGTCGAAATGGACTATTGGGCCTAAAGCCCAATTTCGGCCCATTCAGGCCCACACGCTCGTGTGGCCCACCTAACACAAATCTAGCCACGTTTATGAGATTCACCTAGTCTAGTTCACTATATACTACACCATCATACATTTTACTATATTGGGCCCACGGGCCCATTGGGCCCCCTTCGGCCCATCGCGCCCAAGCGACCCCACCCATAAGAATACTACACGATGGCCTCAACTATCGCGTCGAAGCCCCACACGCGCGCCGCACGCTCGTGTGGCTACTATTGCCGTGATCGGCACTTCGGCATTTGCCGCTCTGACCTAGAGTAGAGAGAGTTACACACCGATAGGACTCTCGGTGTTAATCCGCGCTCGACCACTCTCGTGCCCAAACGCCTTCCAAGGTGTGTCAACCCTCCTCCTGGAATGCTCTTTATATAGCTAGCACTTCACCTTCCTTCTTTGTATCTTTCCGATGTGGGATCCCTTCGTTAGTAGAGTTTAAATTCAACTGAAACTCTTCCCGTCCAGCACCATAAAATAAATACTCCCTTGCTTCTCATGAGATTCGAACCTGTGCTCCCTTGCAACATAATCCACGCTGCTAGCCACTTGGCCACAAGCTCCTCTTGTGTCTTAAACCATGCGCAACTAAATATAAATCTATAGCCAAATTCTGAGGTCCAAGTAAAAAGAAAACCAAAATGCAAAAGCCAAGACTTGAACCTTGGACCTCCTTCCTTCCTTATGGCGTCATCCCCTTGTCTCTTATGTGGCGTCACTTTGCCACTACACCACACACTCCACTTGTGTCAGTTTCCCCACATTTTATTCTTAAGGCCTACCTGCCAACTTCCGGGTTTTTTTTTTTTTCACCTAAAACCAAAATTTCCCCAAAGCTAATATTTGATCCCGGGACTTCATAGAAGCCCTCTAACCTTCCAAAATAACTTACCTAATAAGTCTAACTTGCATTAATGCCGTTCTCAAAAATTTTAAAATGAAGGCCCATTGGGCCCAATCCTACTAGGCCCAATTTCGGGATGTTACAGATTGCATGGTGTACCGAGTTCCATTGTTTCAGACAGAGACTCGAGATTCACATCGCGGTTTTGGAAGAAGTTGCAAGATGCTTTAGGCACTAAACTTCATTTTAGTACAGCCTTTCATCCGCAGACAGACGGTCAGTCCGAGCGAACTATTCAGATACTTGAGGACATGTTGAGATGTTGCGTTCTCGAGTTTGAAGGTACGTGGGAACGATACCTACCTTTGATTGAATTTGCTTACAATAATAGCTTTCAATCTAGTATCAAAATGGCACCTTATGAAGCCTTATACGGGCGAAAATGTCGAACACCATTATACTTTGGATCGAGCTCAATGAGAATAAGATACACGGGGTTGATTTGATTAAAGAAATCGAACAAAAAGTGGTCGTGATCGTAAATACTTTGAAAGTCGCCTCGCATCGACAAAAGTCTTATGCTTTGACTTAAAGCGTAAAGATATTGAATTTCAAATCGGAGATCGAGTATTCTTGAAAGTTTCTCCGTGGAAAAGGTATTCCGATTTGGTCGGAAGGGCAAACTTAGTCCGAGATTCATCGGACCTTATGAAATCACTTTGAACGTATTGGGCCTGTTGCTTATAGGTTGAAGTTGCCCTCTGAGTTAGAAAAGATACATGATGTATTTCATGTTTCGATGCTTCGTAAGTACAGATCAGATCCGTCTCATGTGATCACACCGACAGAGATTGAAATCCAATCTGATTTGACATATGATGAAGAACCGATCCGTATCCTAGCTCGGGAAATAAAAGAGTTGAGAAATAAAAGAATTCCATTAATAAAGGTTTTATGGAATCGTCACGAGTTGAAGAGGCTACGTGGGAGCACGAGGAGTCAATGAGGCAACAATATCCGACCTTGTTTAACGGTAAAATTTTCGAGGACGAAAATTCTCAAGGGGAGAGTTGTAATGCATCAATATTGACCCTAATCGGAACGGTGGTTTCGGGGCCACGAATCCGAGCCCGAGTAATATTTTAATATTATATTTCGTTTTTATTATATGTGATTTAGTGAGTGTGAAAGTTTCAGTAGAAAAATTTAGTCATTTAAGTGCTCAATTTGATAAAAAGGATTTAATCGAGAAAAGAGCAAAAGTTGCATACTAAAGTGAAAGGTACTAAATTGATTGTGGCTTTTTAAGTGGGTGTACCAAAAGGGCAATTAGCCCATTAACCATATTAAGGGACGGCAATGGGCCTTTATAAGTCCAAATTATATGTTAATTTAGTTTATTATATAGTTATATTAATGTGTTAAAATAATGTTAATAATATGTGTTTGTTTTATCATTAAATAATAAAAACAAGTGGGGAGAAAGAGAACATACCTTGTTCTCTTCTTCTTGTCCGAATGTAGAAAGTAGAAACTCCATTGTTGAAGCTTGATTTTCGGCAAGATAAGGAGCTTGATTGAGGTATGGTCGGTTTTTGGTTTTTGATAATTTTTACGTTTTTGAGATCGTTGCTTCGTATATTATCCGACCCATGTCTAAATTTTTGAAAATACCATGTATATAAGATTCGCCATTAACATGTTTAGATAGTTTTGATGTTTAATGGTTCTAGATTAAAGGTATGTTAAGGATTTACAAGTTTTGTATTGGAGTTTTTGGTGATTTTGAGTATATAGGGCTAAATTGAAAAGAATAAATTTGTGAAAAATTAAAATGTTAAATAGATGAAATGCATGGACACCCATGGTTATGGGGAAGATTCGGCCTAGCCATGGTGTTAGAAAATTTTGCATATTTTGAGTTTTGTGTAAATTGGACCAATTTGTAAAAATGGGAAACATTAGGGGCAAAATAGTAAATTGCCCATTTGTGTGTTTTGGGACTAAATTGAGATGAAATGCGATTAAATGAGCTAAATTCTAATGTGTTTTAGATCAAGAGCAAAGAAAAACGGAATTAGACAGGGGAAGACGAAGGTTCTCGAATAGCCGATTCATACGGACTATCGACAACCGAGGTAAGTCCTTTAGCTAAAATATGTCAATAAATTAATTATGAACTTAGTGAATGATGAATTGTGGAAATTTAGAGTATAAATTAATGATATAGCCGAATGTGAATGTATAGTATTGAAGTGAAATTATTTTGGTTAATGCAAGGTGTATAAGTAAATTCTTGAGCTACCTTATGTTTAAAGGTTAATTACAAATCTAATGAATGATAGAATTTGTATAAGTTTGGTGTAAAACCATGAGTTGGCCGAATGTGATGATGATGGATTGGATTGATTTCAAATATATTTTATGCAATGTGAATAAATGCATATGGTTCGATATGTGATAGTGAAATGTGAAAAGCATGTAAAATTATTCTGACATTCGGGCTTCGAGCCTAGCAGGCCTTGTGCCGGTGACAAAAATCGGGCTTTATGCCTAGCAGGCCTTGTGCCGGTGACAAAATCGGGCTTTATGCCTAGCAGGCCTTGTGCCGGTGTTACTTTTCAGGCTTTTATGCCTAGCAGGCCTTGTGCCGGTGTTATTTATCGGGCTTTACGCCTAGCAGGCCTTGTGCCGGTGTTACTTTTCAGCTTTTACGCCTAGCGAGCTTGATGCCTGGTGATGTAATTTATAAAAGAGAAATTGAATCTTTGTTCAAGACAACTTAAAGCTAATTTATTGAGTATACGGTTCAGTAAGCATGTAAGGTATGCTATGCTTAATATTACTTGGGTCAAATTAATATTATGAGAATTGTGTTATATGTGTTCGAAGTTAATATTGATGGATGTAATATAATGGAATTCGAGCTTAGAATATGCTTATATGAACTACAAAGAAATGTAGGTTGAAGGAAATGATTCCTAATTTACTTGGGTTAATGAATTACTAGTATCTGGCTTTGTATAAATAATTTACTTAATTGCCTATGTGAAATGCCATAAGTTGATTGCTTTCATTTCGTAAATAATTAAATGTTTTATTATCATGAGTTAGGACTTACTAAGCTAGTAAGCTTAATTATGTGAAATGTTCTCCTTTGTTTTATAGATTTTGGTCACGTCGCGGGCTCGTAAAGGATCTTCAAGAAGTCAACCACACTATCGCCTTCCTTTGGTATTTTGAATTTTGGTTCACAATTAGAAGGCATGTATAGGCTAGATGAAGTTTTAGAAACATATGATGTTTGACCTTGTATATAATAGCCATGCGAATATGGCTAAATTTTTAGTTAAGTACGCTGTTGTGTCTTGATGTGTACGTTGGTTCATGATGGCAATGTTTATGCATTCTTAATCAAAGTTTAATCGTTTTTGTTAAGGAAATGTTTGTATACGAAATGAATCCTTGAATTAGGGATGTAGGTAGGTTCGGTTAGAAGTTAGTCTTTCATAAAATGCAGCAAAACAGCTTGTAGTAGCAGCAGTGATGTGAGTTATAAAAATCACCAAAAATAGGGTATATTGAATTAGAAGGTGAATGAGATATGAAATTAAACCTCATTGTGTCTATTTTTACATGAAAGAAACAGGGTAGGCAAAAGATTTATATATTATGAGATAATTAAGTTCCAGTGAGACCTGCCCTGAACGAATTCGGGAGTCACTGTTCTGTTTTAGAAAAATTGTCAAAAATTGTACAAAAATAATTAAGAAGCATGGTCTATATTTGTAGAACCCTTAATGAGTCTATTTTTCATTGGTATAAACAACAACATTATAGGAAATTTGTGTAATGAGATAACTGTATTTTTGTAGAGAGAGGTCAGAATTGTCAAGCAGTGTATAAGGGTAATTTTGATGAATAAACTGTACTAATTGGCCACATGAAAAATTCTGGAAAAATTATGGTGAAAATTTATGTGATTGTAGTTTCAAGGAAAATTTACGGATCTAAATTTCAAGTTTTGTAACTCGAGTTATGATTAATTTAGTCAGCATGATGCAGTTTGACAGCTTTAAATTTTTATGTTCCGAACTTGTAGTCGAGTCTTGTAATGCCACATACTCGACCCCGGCAAAGGTCTCGGGTATGGGGTGTTACATGATTCGCATTTACGAATTGTATTGCAGTTACTTCGAGATAATCAACTGTATGCCAAATTCAGTAAATGTGAATTCTGGTTAAGGGAAGTGACTTTCTTGGGTCATGTGGTGTCAGCCGAAGGAATAAGGGTGGATCCTCGGAAGATTGAGGCTGTATTGGATTGGAAACCACCAAAGTCAGTAGCTGAGATTCGGAGTTTCTTGGGTTTGGCTGGTTACTATAGACGCTTTGTTGAGGGGTTTTCGTTGATTGCTGCACCCCTAACTAAGCTTTTGCGAAAGGGAGTACCGTTTATATGGACTGAAAAATAGCAAGAAAGTTTCGATGAATTGAAGAAGATTTTGACGGAAGCGCCGGTATTGATTCAACCCGAGGCTGGAAAGGAGTTTACTGATTTTATTGTGATGCGTCGCATACGGGATTAGGAGTGCGTATTGATGCAAAGTGGGAAAGTGGTAGCTTATGCTTCTCGTCGCTTGAGACCGCATGAAGTAAACTACCCTACTCATGACTTGGAGTTAGTCTGCAGTAGTGTTTGCTCTAAAGATTTGGAGGCATTACCTCTACGGTGAAAAGTCTATCATCTATACGGATCACAAGAGTCTTAAGTATCTTCTTACTCGGAAGGAATTAAACTTGAGACAACGAAGATGGGTGGAGTCATTAAAGGACTATGATTTCTCAATCGAGTATCATCCCGGAAAAGCTAATGTGGTAGCAGCGCATTAAGTCGTAAGGTGGTATCTCGATTTGAGAGCAATGTTTGCCCATTTAAGTTTGTACGAGGATGGTAGTCCGATAAGCGGAACTTCAGTGAAGCCTCCGTGGTTGGAGCAAATTAAGAAAAAGCAAATATTAGATGAAAAGTTGGGACCTTTACTTCAACAAGTTAAAAATGGAGGAATAGAGGATTTTGGTATAAACACGAAGGTGTGTTGTGCTTTCGTGGAAAAGTGCAGATGCCTAAGGACTCGATCTGAGACAAATGATTCTACGAGAGGCGCATAGTAGCCCTTATGCTATGCACCGGAGGAAATAAGATGTATCGGGATCTTCGTGAACAATATTGGTGGCGAGGTTGAAGCGTGAGATTTACGAATTTGTGGGAAAATGTTTAACTTGTCGACAAGTGAAGGCGGAACATCAATTGCCGTCGAGATTATTACAACCGGTAAAGATTCCTCTTTGGAAATGGGAGCGGATAACAATGGATTTTGTTAGTGGGTTACCTTTAACACCTACTAAGAAAAACTCTGTTTGGGTAATTGTTGATCGTTTGTGAAGATGCTCATTTTCTACCAGTTAAATGCGGATTACTCGTTCTGAGTTTGGCTAAGGTATGCGTGATCTGAAATCGTGAGGTTGCATGGGGTACTGCGTCAATTATATCGAGATAGGGATCCTAGGTTTACGTCACGGTTTTGGAAAGCATTGCATGAAGCTTTGGGAACAAAGCTAAACTTGATCTGCTTTTCATCCTCGATCGGATGGTCAATCGAAAGAGTAATTCGATTACGGAAGACATGTTAAGGGGTTGTATAATCGACTTCAAAGGTAGTTGGGAGGATTTTCTACCATTGGCGAGAATTTGCTTACAACAATAGCTATCGATCTAGCATTCGGATGGCACCCTACGAGGCATTATATGGTGCGTAGGTGTCGTTCTCCTAGTTGTTGGACTGAATTGGGCGAACGATGATGTTAGGTCCAGAGCTGATCTCTCAAAATGGAAGAAAAGTAAAAGCTATTCGAGCACGGTTAAAGGAAGCTTGGATAGACAAAAGTCGTATGCACGATCTGAAGCGTAGAAGTATCGAGTATCTTTGTGGGGGTCAAGTGTTCTTGAAGGTCTCACCTTGGAAGAAGATTTTTAGGTTTGGGAAGAAGGGCAAATTGAGTCCTAGATACATTGGACCATATCGTGTGGTGAAGCGTGTTGGTCCAAAGGCCTATCGGTCGAATTACCTCGGAGTTGAGTCGATTCATAATGTTTTTCATGTTTCCATCTTTGAGGCGCTATAGATCGGATCCTTCGCACATAGTACCCGGTAGAAGAAGTGGAGTTGAAGTCGACTTGTCTTTTGAGGAGGAACCAGGTGGAAATCTTAGACCGAGATGTTAAGGTGCTAAGAAAGAAAACCGTGCCGTTGGTCAAGATTTTATGGCGTAACCACGGAGTGGAGGAAGCTACGTGGGAGCCTGAGGATGCAATTCGACAACAATACCCTCACCTTTTTTAACCAGGTAAATTTCGAGGACGAAATTTTTTTTAGGAGCGTAGAGTTGTAACACCCTAAAATTCGAGTATCGATTATTGCATGATTTGGTGTTTAGATTATGAAGGAAAATTTTCTTATTATTTTTCGTGTTTATTATAGTCCTGAAAAAGAATTAGAATTATTCGGGGATGGAATAATTTTTAGTTTTAAAATTTATTGAAGTGGAGCAAGTGGCATTGACACATAAGTTAATTAATGTGTCAAAGTGTAGCATAAGATGAGTATATGGCAAAGTGGTGTTGGCGCATGAGTTAGTGCATGAGGGAGAAGGTTCGAATCCCTTGTTTAGCATCTAGATGAATTTTATTTTTAATTTTTCTGCACATGTATAGCAAGTGTCGGCCAAGTGCATATATGGTAAGTGTTGACCTTGTTATTTTTAGTTAGAATATCAAAGGATTAAGGAAATTGTTAACTTATGGAAGGGAATCAAGAAATTAAGGAAAGATATGAAGATATGGGGCAAGTATCAAGGAAAAGGTTATGGAAATAAAATCATGGCCATTTGACCATGCATAGGGACGGCAATATGGTCTAGGGGGGAGCCGAATTTTTGGTGTTAGTTTGGCTAGGATTTGAAGTCTCTTTTTGGTCATTCTTAGTTTTGTGCATAGTTTTGCAAATTCTCTCAACCTCTCTCCCTTGGCGAATTTGATCCTTGGTAAGCCTTGATTATTTTGACCATTTGGTCATTATTGCACATCATTTGGTATTCTTTTTGTGCCTTTTTCTCATTAGTGCCGAAATCACCTACATCAAAAGACCATTCCTTTCTTTTCTCTCCTTTTCTCCATTGCCGAATGTGCCTTGATCTTAAACTCATCTCTTTCTTTCTCTTTTGTTTTCTTTGAAAACCGAATTATCATCATCCCTATTCTCTTATTTTGATTTCTTTTCAATCAATACTTTCTCCTTTAATCTCTTTATGGCGAATGTTAGTGTACCTTAACCGAACCATTTTCTTTTTTTTCTTTGATTCTTCATAGCCGAATATCTCTCTATTCATAAGCCACATTCTCAATCGTTTCTTTTCAACCGTGGAAAATAGGTAAGGGTTCTTTTTCGTCTTCGATTAGTTTATAGTATTTGGCGAATATTGATGGTGGTTTGAAGGCTTTCTTAGATCAAAATAAACGTTCATTCTATTAACGTTTATTTTTTTATACTTTAGTGCGATAACGGAAGATTGGAAATCAAGAGGTCGTGTGTGACATAGAACGCTTGGATCGATTTCCCTTGTGGAACAAGAATATTTGTGGTAAGGAAATCTCGTTCTCAAAGCCTTTAGTCATAATCGATATATATATATGATTAGGGCGTGCTAACGATCTTTGTCTTTGAAGACAATCAAGATAGGAAGAAACGGGCCGTATATAGTGTTCGGAAGAAGGGTGGTACCATTAATCCCCTAAGTATAAACAAAGGATCAGTATCGAAGAATCCGAGATTTCCCACCGGGTTGTGGGCGTTCATCCGAGGAGAATCAATTGTTTGAAGTAGTTCGTACTCCGAACCATTATTTGTTTGTGGATTTCATTCGGTTAACGAACCATCAATCGGGGAGAAACCACAAGCGGAAGTAGTTCAAAAATCCGAGGTAAATTTTAGATCGTTATGTTTAGATCGGTTTTATTATTAGATTATAATGATCATAAGTTATCGTGATATGTATAGGTGTTGACGATCGGGAAAGTCTAGTTCTCACCATAACCAGTGTGTAACTTCACACTTATCTTTCGGGTTAGATACTAAGCAATGTAAGTATTATGATAAATCGTAAAAATGGCAAAATCAAAATTTATGTGATAATTAACACTTTTGTGTAAATGCATGAAAAGCAGTTAAAGTCGGAAAAATTACTAGATCGATAAATTGAGCGAAATATTTCTAGATCGATAAATTGAACCGAAATATTGCTAGATCGATAAATTGAACCGAAATATTGCTAGATCGATAAATTGAGCGAAATATTTCTAGATCGATAAATTGAACCGAAATATTGCTAGATCGATAAATTGAGCCGAAATATTGCTAGATCGATAAATTGAACCGAAATATTGCTAGATCGATAAATTGAGCGAAATATTGCTAGATCGATAAATTGAGTCGAAATCTTTGCTAGATTGTTAAATTGGGCCGAAAAAGCGCTAGATCGATAAATTGGGCCATAAAGCTGCTAGATCGATAATATGGGCCAAAGTTTGCTAGATCGCTAATGGGCCAAAAACCCTCTAGTTCGAGATATGGCCAAAGTTTAATACTATATTGTTAATAGGCCCAAATGAAAGGTTTTATTAAAAACTCATTTGTATTATGGGTTACTTGATAAATCATTTATGATTAAAGTTTGTTATTCATACATAAATGCATGGGATGGGATTTGAGGAAGAGAAGAAAGGCACATGTACACGTATCTAGTTCGGTGGCTCTGCCACAAATTTTGGCTTAATGCCTCTAGTTCGGTGACTATGTCACAATCTAGTTCGATGAGTGCACTACAATATTATTTAAAAGGCTAAATGCCTACGATTTGTGTGTTTGGCGGGGTGGGTTGACTGGATCCCCACAGTGTGCTAGTTGGTACGGGGGTGTGTAGCGGATGGAAATTAGGCTTGGTTGGGAAATTCATTTTACATGCATTTTATATATTTTATTTCATTTTTATATTGTTAAAATTTGTAATTGGGCTCAAGCCCAAATTAATGCCTTGATGGTGCAGCCCAATAATGGTGGTAAGTGAGTTACACACTGAGTTCTTTGTAACTCACCCGTTTTATTATCCATCTCAGGTAATGGAAATTGATGTGGACTTGGGCCGGGGATGACATGGTGGAGGCCATACTACGAGCTTGGGTTTTATAAACTATGAACTTTATTTAAGTTACTTATTTTAATTACTATTTTGGGTATGATGTAACAAGGCCTCTAATTATGTTTTTATGGATTTTTATGTGTGGATGGATTTAATTTTATTTTAAGACTCTTAATATGTAACACCCCAAACCCGGACAAGACACCACGCCCGAATCTGGTATGTTACGGGGAAGAACGTCTTTGAGTGACCAGTTTTTTTTTCGTTTAGAAGTGGGGTGAAAACATAGTGAATTTGAGGAAAGTTGAGTAGGCTTGTTTGGTTAGATTTTGGAAACTTATCCAAGTATATAGTTAAAACGAGTTGATTTCATTTTAGTACTTCCACTAGTTTCTTAGTGCCGTTTTGAAGCCTTCTAGACTTAGTAGCAAATCGAGTTTGATTTAAAAATCATTTGAGTTTATTGAATAACGAAACATAGCGAGATACCCGATGGTATAGTTTTAAACACATTGCGATATGATTTTGAAAACGTTGTCTTTCCAAGTTTTAGTAAAATTTCATGCCAAGTTAATTATTAAGCAGGTTGAGAATCTAATTAAAACATACCCACCATAAAACAAAATTTAAAGGCCTTTTTACAAATCCAAATTAAAACCAAATAACAGTAATTTAACTAAAGTACCCAAATGTTAGTGTTGAGGTAAAACTTTATCAAGCATGGCATGAGCACCCGAGTCCATCCGGCTCCATGTCCGCGCCTCGAGTCACTGAAATGTCAAAGGAGAGGTGAGTCGAGTGACTCGATGCATAAATCCGCTCCCGATGAAACAACATGCTAACACACATCATACATAGCAACATAATTAATGCAACCCGATCCTAACCATCCGTATCTCCTTTTTCTACCCCATGTGGTACCAAACCACTTTGGTGGTGCCAAACCACTGGTGACATATAGTCACAATGTGTTACCAAAACACTGGTGTCCCAAAGACACAATGTGCTACCCAAGCAGCGGTGACCGTAGTCACGATAATCGAATGATGGGGCCAACCCATCGTGTGATACCCAATCACTAGCGATCGATCCCATAACTCAAAGTGGGGCCAACCCACGGTGGTGTTAACTCCACGAGGACAAGTCGCAATGAGGTGCCCAACCTCTGGTGTCCCAAAGACACAAATGTGCTACCAAAGCACTTGGTGACCGCATGATCACAATAATCGAATGATGGGGCCAACCCATCGTGTGATACCAATCACTAGCGAGCATCGATCCCATATCTCATGTGGGGCCAACCCACGGTGGTGTTAACCACGAGGACAAGTCGCAATGAGGTGCCCAACCTCTGGTGTCCCAAAGACACAAATGTGCTACCAAAGCACTGGTGACCCAAAGCCACAAGGTGTGTTACCAAAACACTTGTGCTCGTCAGCACAAAATATCATGCTCCCTCCACTCATATCGCCCATCAACATACCATACTCATGTAATCATGCATATCATACAAGTCATGCATATCATGCTAATATGTTTGACTCATGCCCCATATCACATACATACATAGTCATGATACCATATAGATCATCGATGTCTGGTAACAATCTTGACTTACCGGATACGTACACATACCCCGCTTGGGGTATCCAATAATCCATCATCTTGTCATAGCTTTTAATAGGCAAACAGGTTTAATAACAATATTACTAGGTATAGTGTGTTAGTTTACACACACAGTAAATCGCAAGTCTAAATCCCAAAGACCCGTCTAAAACCCTCGATCAACTTGCTCCTAGAATCGGCCAAACCAGGGGTTAGTAACCAAGATCATTCGGCTATGACCAATTAAACCAAAGGGTGTATCGCTTAATCCTTACCTTGCGGATGGTTTGGTTTCCTACCAAACCTCGAACCAACGATGGTTATTCTTTAACAATCGGCACACCTATTAAGACAAATAGTTAATCTCTTGAAACCTTAGACTCAATCAAGACTAAATGAATAAACCATGAATAACATCTTACCAACACCTACCGGTCAATCAAATCCAGATAAAAGTTTTGTCGACTGCTCCGAATCCCGAATGCCCTATATCGAAATGTTCAACAAATGATTATTTCCTTCCAACCGAATTCAACATAGGCTCTTAGTCAAACCAAAAACAACATAGCTCTTAGAGAAGTGGGAAATGGCCATTCGGCCAAGAACTTACCCCCAACACCAACCACCAATCGGTCAACCACACTAGGAGAGAACAAAAAGAGATTCGGCCAAGCCTTGCACCAAAAGAAGAACAAAAGATCCGGCCAAAAAGGTGCTAATAGGAGAAAGAAGATATGAGAACACTAGGGTAATGGTTTCGGCTCAACACACAAGAAAAGAAAGAAGAAAGAATGGGAAGGAGCATTCGGCTAACAAAGAAAGTTAGGAGAAAAACAAGCAAATTTCGGCAAGTTCTTGAGAGGTTTGGTCTTTCGGTTTCAAGATGAAAAATGGAAGAACTCTCTCTTGCAATTTCGGCAAAGGTAATTGAGAAGAAGAGAAGTGGATGGAATGAAGGTAGTTTCGGTTGTCAACGAAAGAAGATGAAGATGTGCTTTTAGTGAATTGAGTTTCGGCTAGCAAGAGAAGAAATGGAAAAGAATGGTTTGGAGAGATGGAGTTTCGAAACACAAGGTTTCAAAAAGAGAAGAAAATGGAGATGGGATGCTAGGTTCGGCTTGTCAAAGGATATTGAGAGAAAACAATAGTCAAATTCGGCAATAAGACTACTTGGACTTTCGATTCCAAAAAAACAAAGAAAGCGAGGCAAGACTCTTTAGAATTTTCGGCAGGCTCAAGACAAAAAGAAGAAGTTTGCTCATAAACTTTTGACCAAACACCAAAATGCCAAAAATGAAATTCGGCACCCCCTTCCTACTCACTTACCACAACCGGCCAAACACTCCCACTTCCCCAACATTCGGCCATATCCCCCAAACACTCCTCTCCACCCATTTCAAATGAGTTGAACAAGTCTTCCTCCTCAATCCACTCTCCACCCACCATTTGAATGTGAAGACTTGGTCAAGGTAGAATCCAAATTGCTCTCAACCTCTTCCTCCATGCCGTCAAAAATAAGTGACAAAATGGGGACTCTACAGCTCGAACACTGGACCTCCCTCACCTGAAGATGACGCCACACCAAGCTCCCAAGTGACGCATGCCTTGCCATTTTGCCAGCTCTTCATTTGTGCTAAGAAATACGAGAAATAAATTAAAACCCCGACTTCCTCAACTCCCTTCACTTAACACCCAAAACCAAAATTTTCCCATACACTCAGGGCATACATTTAGACTTCAATTAAGCCCCCAAAACATAGAAATAGCCACGCAGCACACTAGACACATGCAATATCATGCAACAACAAAACACCCCCTAACCCGGATATTACGGTTCTACCCCCTTAAAATAATTTCGACCTCGAAATTACGATCGAAAGAGTTGCGGGTATTCTTTGTCTCATCGTATCCTCGGGTTCCCACGTCGCTTCTTCTACGCCATGATTCCGCCAAAGAACCTTAACCAAAGGCACGGACTTCTTACACGAACCTTCACATCTCGATCAAGAATGCGCACGGGTTCCTCCTCCATGGTCAAATCTGGATTTACCTCGATCTCTTCCACTTTGCTACTACATGCGATGGATCGAGCGATAACGTCGAAAGCATCGAAGCGTGAAAAACGTCATGAATCGACTCGGCTCTGCGGCAACTCAAGTTGATACGCTCTTTGGTCAACTCGTCTCAATACCTTATACGGCCCAATAAACCTCGGACTTAGCTTGCCTTTCTTCCCGAACCTCAACACCTTTTCCAAGGCGAGACCTTTAGGAACACTCGATCCCCACAAATAACTCTATATCTCTTCGCTTAAGATCGGCATAAGACTTCTGCGGTCGAAGCTTCCTTCAATCTAGGCTGAATCGACAACCTTGCCTTCGGTCTCGGCAACCAACTCGGGTCCCAACAAGCGGCGTTCACCCAACTCCGTCCAACACGTGGTGAGCGACACCTCCTACCATACAACGCCTCATACGGTGCCATCTTGATGCTCGCTTGTAGCTGTTGTTGTAGGCAAACTCAACTAATGGTAGAAACTCCTCCCAACTACCTCAAAATCCAAGATACAACCTCTCGGCATATCCTCTAAAACTGAATAACCCTTTACGATTGGCCGTCGATTTGCGGGTGGCCGTCTTTGAAATCCAAGCGAGTACCCGAGCTCGATGCGGTGCTTTCCGAACCTTGGCGTGAATGCGGGATCCCTATCCGAGATTATCGAACCGCACACCGTGCAACCTCACTATCTCGACACATACGACCGCTAGCTTACGAAGTGAGTAGTCAACCCTCACCGGAATAAAGTGAGTGATTTAGTCGATCGATCCACCACTACCCAAACGGAATCTTTCTTGCTTGGCGTAGCGGTAACCCAGCGACGAAATCCATGGTTATCCTTTCCCACTTCCAGAGGAATCTTCACGGTGAAGCAAACCCGACGGCAAGCGATGTTCGGCCTTGACTGTGACAAGTCGGACACTTCCCAACAAACTCGACACCTCCTTCTTCAAGCCGAGGCCACCAAAACGCTCTCTAAGATCCCTATACATCTTGCTACCTCCGGGATGCATAGCATGAGGAGGCGCTATGTGCGTCTGAAGAATCTTACGCCTCGACTCAACATCTTTAGGCATACAAGCCTTACCACTGAAAACACAAAACCTGCGTCACTAGGCAATTGTAACCATCAAACCACCGTCCTGCTGCAACCTTCGCGCACTCGGAACCTCATCCAATAATCTGTTTCTCTCGATGCTGCTCAACCCAAGTAGGCTTAACACGCAACTCTGCGAAATACTCCCATCGTCATACAAACTCAAATGGGCAAACATCGCTCTTAAGTCCGAAACAACCTTACGGCTCAGCGCGTGCGCCACCACGTTAGCCTTGCCGGATGATACTCAATCGAGCGATCGTAATCTTTCAACCTTTCGACCCATCTGCGGCGCCTCAAATTCAAATCCTTACGAGTCGGTAGATACTTGGACTCTTGTGATGCATGTGTAGACTATCGATCTCTCTCGTACAAGTAGTGCCTCCAAATCTTTAAAGCGAAGACTACAAACGCTAGCTCCAAATCGTGCGTCGGATAATTGACCTCATGTGGCCTCGGTTGCCGAGAAGCGTAAGCCACCACCTTACCTTCTTGCATCAGCACACAACCCAAGCCCGTATGTGACGCGTCGCAAAAAACTGTGATTTCCTTACCAGCCTCGGGTTGAATTAGAACCGGAGCCTCAGTCAAAATCTTCTTTAACTTGTCGAAGCTTTCCTGCTTTGCTTCTCGGTCCATACAAGCGGAACTTCTTTCCTCGACAACTTGGTCATCGGTATTTGCTATCAACGAGAAACCCTCAACAAACCTTCGGTGAGTATCCGGCCAAACCGAAAACTCGAATCTCAGCCACGACTTAGGCGGCTTCCAATCCAAAAGCGCCTCAATCTTACGAGGATCTACTCGAATCCCCTCGGCCGACACTACATGACCCAAGAAAGTCACTTCTCTAAGCGAACTCGCACTTCACCGAACTTAGCATGAGTTGCTTTTCCTCAAAGTTTGCAACACCACTGCAAATGCTTATCATGCTCTTCCTCTGTCCCTTGAGTACACCAAGATGTCGTCTATGAAAACCACGACAAAGCCGATCCGGATATTCTTTGAAACACCTATTCATCATGTCCATAAGCGCTGCCGGTCGTTAGTCAACCCGAATGGCATTACGAGAAATTCGTAGTGCCCATCCCGAGTCCGAAAGCATTGTTTTATGGATATCCGCCTCCTTAACCTTTAGCGGTGATACCGGACCTCAAGTCGATCTTGAGAATACCGCGGCACCCTTCACTGATCAAACAAATCATCTATACGTGGCAGCGGATACTTGTTTTTAATCGTCGGCTTGTTCAATCTGGCGGTAGTCTATACACATCCGCATCGAGCCATCTTTCTTCTTGACAAAATCTTGGCGCACTTACGGCGAAACACTTGGCCTAATAAAACCTCGATCCAATAACTCCTGGATCGAGCCTTAAGCTCCACCAATTCCTTTGGCGCCATCCTATACGGAGCAATAGACACAACGCGCGATTCAGGTAACAGATCAATCCCGAACTCCACCTCGCGATCTGGCGGCAAACACGGAAGCTCTTCGGGAAAAACATCGACAAACTCCTTAACGGTGCGAACCTTCTCCACAGCCAGACTCCTTAGCCTCCAAGGCATACACATGAACTACATACGCTTCACGACCCTTCTGACCATCTTCTGCGCTTTGGAGCGGATACCACATTTGATAAGTAATCTCTCCTATTACCTATCATAGCCACCTCTTCACCCTCGGCCTTTAAGAACCATGCGCTTGGCGTGCAATCCAACCTCGCTTTGGTACTTGACCAACCAATCCATCCCAAGAATCGGATCGAACTCCCCAAGCGGCGGTTCCATCGGATCGACAAACACTACCCTTTGGAGTTCTAAGGGTACCTCTCTAAACAGTTTATCTACTACTACTGAGTGACCTAGAGGGCTAATCACGACCATCTGCCTGAAGATATTTGAGTCTAAATCCATGGTCTCTACTATACTCACGGCAACATAAGAGTGCGTTGAACCCACATCAATCAAAGCGGTATAAGGAGAACCAAAAATCAAAAAGCGTCACAGGGTTATGGCGTCCGGTGCGTCGCCTCCTCTCGGCGCCTCGCGACATACACTAATCTAGGTTTGTCTAGCATCAGAGCTACTCGCACCTCTGCCGGTGCTCCACGGCCCCGACGAACCATTACCACCTGCTGCCATTACCACGGCCCCTCGTGGTGGCGGTCCATTACCTCTGAATCCCGATCACGGCCGCCTCTCGGGCCCGAATCTGGCCAACCTACGCGGGCGGTCCCTCACACGATGCTCCGAGAGAACCACACTCGAAAGCAACCTTTTCCTCCATCCGGCAACCACCCCAATGAGATTTCCCACATCGATCACCGCTGCGGCGGTCCACGCTTAGCGACAACAAACCCTAGCGGTGGTTCGGCCCACTCGATCGACCCTCTTCTGCGGATTACCCGACGACCCGAAGACCCAAAGCTCCTCTTATGTCTATTTCGGTCCATGCCTTGTCTCGCGGACTCCTTAACCCCTCGGCCACCTTAGCCTTCTCAACTAAGGCAACAAACTCGCTCCTGCTGAGGAGCAATCAGCGACCTCAAGTCGTCTCGCGGCCATCCTCGAAAGCGAACACACCTCTCATGCTCGGTGGCCACAATGCCCACGGCATACCTACTCGGCTCCGGGAACTCGGCCTGCGTACTCGACCAGAATGGACTTACTCCCTGAACAAGCCTCGGAAAAGCCTTTATTGGGAGTCAATATAACTAGCTCGATGTACTTCTTTTGATATGCACGACCACGAAATAATCCCATGTTAGATCCTGCTGCGCCACCTTTGTCTCGAACCGTGAGCCACCAGCGATATGACTCATCACGGAGAAGCGTCGATGCCCTTGACTTCTCTTGGCGATCAAGTCGGATCGTCCATGATCCGCTCGGTTGCCTCAACCAATATTCGGCCGTCGTCTGAGAGCAACACGAAAACACCTCGGAAGAATTCGGCCCCATTGGCCCGAAGTCGCTCGAGCCGCAATTTCCTAACTCTGTATTACCACCAACACCAGCTACTCTTTTCCAACACTCGCGGCGACGCTGTGACACTCTGCGCGTCGTCCCGTCGATCTTGGAACTCACCACCTCCGGTGGTGGCGGAACGATATCTCATTTTTCGAACCACGACCCGGATCCTACGGGCTCTGAAATCGTCATCCTACCACGACCTGCGTCCACGACCACGTCCACCTCTAGCGCTCATGACTAATCTTTCTCGTGTCGATTAAAGAATTTTATGCATCGATATTTATTCCACTTGTTTAAAAGCAAGTCTTATGAATATTTAGGAGGATTTGTTCTCGCGAGTTCACGAGAATCCTATCGATTTCAATCTCTAAGTAATATACTATTGCTATTCATCACATCATATCACATCCAATCAATTCACAAGCAATAGTACAGGTACTTACAGGCGGCGAATCCAGTGCCGGAGACTTCGGTGCCATGCCTTTCAAACCATACTTTGAGAATAAAAACTAACAAAACAATCTTTTGAAAACATTTTGGGCCTCGGGCCCACAGTAGAAACTTTTGAACTGGCTCACGATACCACAATTGTAACACCCCAAACCGGACAAGACACCACGCCCGAATCTGGTATGTTACGGGAAGAACGTCTTTGAGTGACCGGTTTTTTTCGTTTAGAAGTGGGGTGAAAACATAGTGAATTTGAGGAAAGTTGAGTAGGCTTGTTTGGTTAGATTTTGGAAACTTATCCAAGTATATAGTTAAAACGAGTTGATTTCATTTTAGTACTTCCACTAGTTTCTTAGTGCCGTTTTGAAGCCTTCTAGACTTAGTAGCAAATCGAGTTTGATTTAAAAATCATTTGAGTTTATTGAATAACGAAACATAGCGAGATACCCGATGGTATAGTTTTAAACACATTGCGATATAATTTTGAAAACGTTGTCTTTCCAAGTTTTAGTAAAATTTCATGCCAAGTTAATTATTAAGCAGGTTGAGAATCTAATTAAAACATACCCACCATAAAACAAAATTTAAAGGCCTTTTACAAATCCAAATTAAAACCAAATAACGATGAATTTAACTAAAGTACCCAAATGTTAGTGTTGAGGTAAAACTTTATCAAGCATGGCATGAGCACCCCGAGTCCATCCGGCTCCATGTCCGCGCCTCACGAGTCACTGAAATGTCAAAGGAGAGGGTGAGTCGAGTGACTCGATGCATAAATCCGCTCCCGATGAAACAACATGCTAACACACATCATACATAGCAACATAATTAATGCAACCCGATCCTAACCATCCGTATCTCCTTTTTCTACCCCATGTGGTACCAAACCACTGGTGGTGCCAAACCACTGGTGACATATAGTCACAATGTGTTACCAAAACAACGGTGTCCCAAAGACACAATGTGCTACCCAAGCACCGGTGACCGTAGTCACGATAATCGAATGATGGGGCCAACCCATCGTGTGATACCCAATCACTAGCGAGGCGATCCCATAACTCAAAGTGGGGCCAACCCACGGTGGTGTTAACCACGGGGACAAGTCGCAATGAGGTGCCCAACCTCACGGTGTCCCAAAGACACAAATGTGCTACCAAAGCAGCGGTGACCGCAGATCACAATAATCGAATGATGGGGCCAACCCATCGTGTGATACCCAATCACTAGCGACGATCCCATATCTCATGTGGGGCCAACCCACGGTGGTGTTAACCACGGGACAAGTCGCAATGAGGTGCCCAACCTCTGGTGTCCCAAAGACACAAATGTGCTACCAAAGCACTTGGTGACCCCGAGCCACAAGGTGTGTTACAAAACACTTTGGTGCTCGTCGGCACAAAATATCATGCTCCTCCCACTCATATCGCCCATCAACATACCATACTCATGTAATCATGCATATCATACAAGTCATGCATATCATGCTAATATGTTTGACTCATGCCCCATATCACATACATACATAGTCATGATACCATATAGATCATCGATGTCTGGTAACAATCTTGACTTACCCGGATCGTACACATACCCGGCTTGGGTATCAATAATCCATCATCTTGTCATAGCTTTTAATAGGCAAACAGGTTTAATAACAATATTACTAGGTATAGTGTGTTAGTTTACACACACAGTAAATCGCAAGTCTAAATCCCAAAGACCCCGTCTAAAACCCTCGATCAACTTGCTCCTAGAATCGGCCAAACCAGGGGTTAGTAACCAAGATCATTCGGCTATGACCAATTAAACCAAAGGGTGTATCGCTTAATCCTTACCTTGCGGATGGTTTGGTTTCCTACCAAACCTCGAACCAACGATGGTTATTCTTTAACAATCGGCACACCTATTAAGACAAATAGTTAATCTCTTGAAACCTTAGACTCAATCAAGACTAAATGAATAAACCATGAATAACATCTTACCAACACCTACCGGTCAATCAAATCCAGATAAAAGTTTTGTCGACTGCTCCGAATCCCGAATGCCCTATATCGAAATGTTCAACAAATGATTATTTCCTTCCAACCGAATTCAACATAGGCTCTTAGTCAAACCGAAAACAACATAGCTCTTAGAGAAGTGGGAAATGGCCATTCGGCCAAGAACTTACCCCCAACACCAACCACCAATCGGTCAACCACACTAGGAGAGAACAAAAAGAGATTCGGCCAAGCCTTGCACCAAAAGAAGAACAAAAGATCCGGCCAACAAGGTGCTAATAGGAGAAAGAAGATATGAGAACACTAGGGTAATGGTTTCGGCTCAACACACAAGAAAAGAAAGAAGAAAGAATGGGAAGGAGCATTCGGCTAACAAAGAAAGTTAGGAGAAAAACAAGCAAATTTCGGCAAGTTCTTGAGAGGTTTGGTCTTTCGGTTTCAAGATGAAAAATGGAAGAACTCTCTCTTGCAATTTCGGCAAAGGTAATTGAGAAGAAGAGAAGTGGATGGAATGAAGGTAGTTTCGGTTGTCAACGAAAGAAGATGAAGATGTGCTTTTAGTGAATTGAGTTTCGGCTAGCAAGAGAAGAAATGGAAAAGAATGGTTTGGAGAGATGGAGTTTGAAACAAAGGTTTCAAAGAGAAGAAAATGGAGATGGGATGCTAGGTTCGGCTTGTCAAAGGATATTGAGAGAAAACAATAGTCAAATTCGGCAATAAGACTACTTGGACTTTCGATTCCAAAAAAAAACAAAGAAACTGAGGCAAGACTCTTTAGAATTTTCGGCTTAGGCTCAAGACAAAAAGAAGAAGTTTGCTCATAAACTTTTGACCGAAACACCAAAATGCCAAAAATGAAATTCAGCACCCCCTTCCTACTCACTTACCACAACCGGCCAAACACTCCCCACTTCCCCAACATTCGGCCATATCCCCCCAAACACTCCTCTCCACCCATTTCAAATGAGTTGAACAAGTCTTCCTCCTCAATCCACTCTCCACCCACCATTTGAATGTGAAGACTTGGTCAAGGTAGAATCCAAATTGCTCTCAACCTCTTCCTCCATGCCGTCCAAAATAAGTGACAAAATGGGGACTCTCTGCTCGAACACCTGGACCTCCCTCACACAGAAGATGACGCCACACCAAGCTCCCAAGTGACGCATGCCTTGCCATTTTGCAGCTCTTCATTTGTGCTAAGAAATACCAGAAATAAATTAAAACCCCAGCTTCCTCAACTCCCTTCACTTAACACCCAAAAACCAAAATTTTCCCATACACTCGGGCATACATTTAGACTTCAATTAAGCCCCAAAACATAGAAATAGCCACATGACACACTAGACACATGCAATATCATGCAACAACAAAACAGCCCCTAACCCGGGATATTACATAATATGGGCTTATGTTAAAATCTATAAAGTTTTCTTAAAAATATTGTGTTTTATAACAATTTTTGGACACCTAAATTACTTTTCAATTTCTTTCAAATTCTTTTAAAACTACGTTAAGGTTTTGACTAATATATATAAGATTTCAAACAAGTATTTTTCTTAATTCATAAATTTTAATCATTGTACTTAGTTTTTATTAAACCTTATTTCTAAAGGTTTTGCATTACTGTTTTACTTAAATCATTAGAGAATATTGGATGTTCGTTCGGTGTGACAAACCAAATCTCGTCTTAACGCATAGACCTGGTTTGGGGTGTTACATCAAACTAAGTAAATAAAATCATATGGTTTAGTGATAGATAACAAGTGAAGTCTAGGTGGATTCTTCCTAGGGTATCGTCAAAATCAACTGAGTTTTTCCAAAGTTATTTTCCAAATTCATTCTTCTTTGTCTTAGAGTCTTTAGTTTAGTAGCTAATTAATTTAGATTAATAAACAAACTTCACTTATTTTAGGCTAAATAATAAAAAGAAAGTTAGTATTAGTACTTTTAGTTCCTTTGGGTTCGACAATCCGGTCTTGCCTAAACTATACTCTTTGTTCGATAGGTGCACTTGCCTTTAATCATTGTCGAGTTAGTTTCGTGTTCGATCATTCTTTTATAAATTTTAAAACTACGATTCTGTGCGATCGATACGAAAGGGCATTGGTCACGGTCGTCTTGTCGGAGTGTGTCACCATGAAACAAAAGATTTACTTCATGTGCTTAGGGATTTCCTGCTACAAAAGAGGCTTGGATGCAGTTGTGCACGCGCAAACTATCGGTCCCGATTACTGCTCCAATAGTCTTAAATCTTTGGATGGAGACTAATTTATGATCTTGATGTGGATGTCGTGTGTGGGATCTTCTGGTCTAGTTACTTTGGTTTAATAGCGTGGTGTAAATAGAGAAACAAGAACATTTTTGACTTTTAGGGAATAACACAGAGTTTTATTGAAACTATTAAGATTTCCACAAGCTTGGTAATAAAGTACAATTCAACCTATAAGTGTCACTTGTCTAGACATCTCGTTATTGATTCTGAACATCCTTTGATAGGAAATTTTATACGTTCATCTTGTGAAAATTTGTTAGGATAGAAACATGTTTTGCTACTACCGGGGTTGTTACATGTAAACAAAATGGAGAACGGATCCTTAGATATAACCACTATTTGGGGAGTTGTTTTATTTTTGAAACTAAAATTTGTGGATACTTGATGGTTTTTCCATTATTCAAAGAAAGGGGTACAAGAATGTGTCGATACACATGGATTGCTAGGAATTCGTTAAAGCCTTTCAGGTTAGCTGCTTGGCCAGTTCATACTCAACCTTGATAAGAAGGATTCATTTGTTTTTATAAACTATTGTCCATTGGAAAATCAAGTGTATTCTGAGAGGGAGGAATAAAGTTGCTGACAGGCTTGCTAAGGTGGCTTCAGATAGGAATACAGAGGTGCAGGTGTTTGTTAATTTCCTTGAGGAGATGTTAGATGAATTTGGGTTTAATAAAGTAGTTGAGTTTCCGTTTGTAATTATTTAGTAGAGTTGGTTAGTTTTATTTACAAACCAAAAGAAAAGTTGATTGCATTCAAAATTTTCAATAAATTAAGAAAAAGCAATATAATTGTACAGTCAAACACTTATATTCGAAAATAAATTACTAAATTAGTTTTGTTAACAAAATTTTAAAATAACTTTATTGTTATAATTGATAATAATGTATGTTATTGTTGCTAAGACTTATCCAAAAATAGATTTGTTTTACCTTTATAAAAAATGGTAAAAGAAATTAAAAAAATCACAAGATCAAAATTTGTAATTAAAAATATCTTCGTATCATAATCAAGAAGAGAATGGCTCCTCCAAATCAATTATGCTTAGTTTTAGTTATTTTCTTATCTATCTTTTCGCTTTCTACTTTTCGAACAAGTGCAATTATTCCAAAGGCTAATGTTTTCCTTTCGATACCTTCATCGCAACTAGTAGAAAATTTATGCAATGGCAAAGCAATTCAAAATCGCAGGTTTTGCCTGAAAGCACTTTCCACTCCCGAAGTTATCACGGCAATAGATACAACCCAACTAGGAACCCTCATTATGAAATTAGGAGCAGCAAATGCCAAAGCAACGTTGAATGTATATAATGAAATAATTAAGAAACCAGGGTCTCCCCAGGCTTTGAAAGCTCTTAATTGTTGCGTTGAGGCTTACAAATATGCAATCTTATCATTTGAAATGGTATCTTCAGAATTGGTTGAAGATCCCCAAACCGCAAACTATGATGTAGCTGTTATAGGTCCCGAAATTGCTAATTGTGAAAAGGAACTGATTAACGCAAAGGTTCAAGCACCTCGACTCCTTGCTGGGAATCGATTTATGAAATATTATGTCTCAATGGGATATGAGATAACATCAACTCTCGAGCTTGAAAATCCAAATGAGTATTAGGCAAAAAATTAAGGGAATTTGTATAGATAATAATGTGTGAATTTGTTATCTTGATTGATACAATATAATATTGATGGCATAGGCATGTTGCCATTGTTCTTTGCATGATTGAAATCGTGAATTAATTTAAATAATCAACAGTAAAATTATATTTTTTCATATTCCATTAAGTTAATGAATCATTAATATTCCAATCATTAGCTATTCAAGGTGGACTCAGAATCTAATCGAACCGAAATAATATCAACCTTCTTACCTCTTCCATTTATGACCTTTTTGAAAAAATCGGTAATAATTCCTCCTATTATTCTAGGATGATATTTTTGTAAGGAAGATCTGGTAGTATTTACTGTCTCCCACCCTACTAGTATCCTACACCATTTCCCTTTATTGCTTTCCTTAATTGCCTTGTCCTTAATGCCTTCTTTTAATTCCTTGCATCCAGAAGTACTAGTGAACTTTTCCGTATTATCAAAAGACCAAATCATGGAATCATTACCTCTTAATTGACAAAGCATTATCCTTTGAAAATTACTTTATTCAACTTCAAGATAGAATAATGAGTCATTTGTAAAGAAAATCTGGGCAGGCAAAGATCATTTAAATTGACATTACTAAGATATTTTACTCTATCCGTTGAAAAAATATGAGGTTACTTTGCAGCCTTTTCTTTTCCTTAGCAAATTGAAATTAAACCAAGCCACCGGATCCATTTAGTTCTTTGGTTCTTTTTAACAAATTGAAATTAGACTATCAAGATGGGGCCACTTCTTTCTCATTTGTTCATTGCAAATGATTTGGTTATCTATTCGAAAGAGAACTTAAAGAATGTTCGGATCCTTAAAGGAATTCTTCACCGCTTCTGTAGTTTCTCATGCCATTGAGTCAATGCCCAGAGATCCAACATTTTCTTTTCTGAAGGAGTGGGTGATGATCTTAGTAAACATGCTAAGGAGTTTACTTGGCTTACAAAGGGCCCAAGATATTGAAATGTACTTGGGAGTGTCGTTATTCCATAACAGAGTTTCTAACTCTACATTGCAGTTTGTGGTAGAATAGGTGCGTAGCAAATTGAGTAAATGAGATGCTAAGCAGCTCTCTGTGGCAGGTTGTGTTACTCTTGCTTAGTCTGTTCTTATTTCTTTACCAAATTATTTTATGCAACCAATGTGAATTTTGAAATGTGTTTGTGTGTAGATTGAACGGCCGGCAAGACAATTCATATAGGTGTTGGCTAATGGTGGAAAGAGAGTGTCTCTAGTTGGTTGAGACTCTAATTATCAACCTCGTTCTTAAAGAGGATGAGGTCTAAGGCATTTAGAGGATCTGAATGCTTCTTTTTTTTGCTAAAATTGTGGTTTAATCAAGTCTTTAAGGATACTGCCTTCTTGGTTCGAGTTCTTTGATCGAAGTGTGGAATGAAAGTGAGGGTGCCCGAAAGTATTGCACGAGGAAGGTGTTCAGTCGTATGGAGAGGACTTGCTAAGGTACGACCCATATCGAGAGGGAATTTATATTATTCTATTTGGACCGAGAATTCTATCTACTGTTGGTGTTCATCCAATCATGTACCTTCTCAAATCAATCTTATGATGGACTGTTTACTTCATGACATGGTAATAGAGGATGGGATGTGGAATCTAGAACCTTTTACATTCAGGTTTCCAAACGATGTTGATAAAAGAGTTGTGCGTATCCCCCTTGACACCCTTTGGCTGGTCCTGATAAAATCAATTGGGTGCGCACCCTGGTAGGGTCCTTTTTGGTCAAGAGTGCTTACTGATCGATAATAGTGGATACATGGAATAGAAAAGACAAAGGGTGGTGGTCGTAAGGAATTTTCAAGGAGCTCAACGTGTTCGTTTTTTTTTTCTTATGGCTTATGTTCGAATAACATCTTCTAACTATTTGGAGCGGATCACGAAGGGCATTGGTCACGGTCGTCTTGTCAGTGTGTCACCATGAAACAAAAGATTTACTTCATGTGCTTAGGGATTTCCCTGCTACAAAAGAGGCTTGGATGCAGACTGTGCCTGCAAACTATCGGTCCTGATTCTGCTCCAATAGTCTTAAAGACTAGGTGGAGACTAATTTATGATCTTCAGTGTGGATGTCGTGTGTGGGATCTTTTGGTCTAGTTACTTTGGTTTAATAGTGTGGTGTATATAGAGAATAAAGAACATTTTTGACTTTTAGGGAATAACACGGAGTTTTATTGAAACTATTAAGATTTCCACAAGCTTGGTAATCTGAGATAAATTCAACCTATAAGTGTCACTTGTCTAGACATCTCGTTATTGATTCTGAACATCCTTTGGTAGGAAATTTTATACGTTCATACCGACGGGGCTGTTAGGATAGAAACATGTTTTGCTACTACCGGGGTTGTTACATGTAAACAAAATGGAGAACGGATCCTTAGATATAACCACTATTTGGGGAGTTGTTTTATTTTTGAAACTGAAATTTGTGGATACTCGATGGTTTTTCCATTATTCAAAGAAAGGGGTACAAGAATGTGTCGATACACATGGATGGCTAGGAATTCTTTAAAGCCTTTCAGGTTAGCTGCTTGGCCAGTTCATACTCAACCTTGATAAGAAGGATTCATTTGTTTTTATAAACTATTGTCCATTGGAAAATCAAGTGTATTCCGAGAGGGAGGAATAAAGTTGCTTACAGGCTTGCTAAGGTGGCTTCAGATAGGAATACAGAGGTGCAGGTGTTTGTTAATTTCCTTGAGGAGATGTTAGATGAATTTGGGTTTAATAAAGTAGTTGAGTTTCCGTTTGTAATTATTTAGTAGAGTTGGTTGGTTTTATTTACAAACCAAAAGAAAAGTTGATTGCATTCAAAATTTTCAATAAATTGAGAAAAAGCAATATAATTGTACAGTCAAACACTTATATTCGAAAATAAATTACTAAATTAGTTTTGTTAACAAAATTTTAAAATAACTTTTTTGTTATAATTGATAATAATGTATGTTATTGTTGCTAAGACTTATCCAAAAATAGATTTGTTTTACCTTTATAAAAAGTGGTAAAAGAAATTAAAAAATCACAAGATCAAAATTTGTAACTAAAAATATCTTTGTATCATAATCAAGAAGAGAATGGCTTCTCCAAATCAATTATGCTTAGTTTTAGTTATTTTCTTATCTATCTTTTCGCTTTCTACTTTTCGAACAGGTGCAATTATTCCAAAGGCTAATGTTTTCCTTCCGATACCTTCATCGCAACTAGTAGAAAATTTATGCAATGGCAAAGCAATTCAAAATCGCAGGTTTTGCCTGAAAGCACTTTCCACTCCCGAAGTTATCACGGCAATAGATAAACCCCAACTAGGAACCCTCATTATGAAATTAGGAGCAGCAAATGCCAAAGCAGCGTTGAATGTATATAATGAAATAATTAAGAAACCAGGGTCTCCCCAGGCTTTAAAAGCTCTTAATTGTTGCGTTGAGGCTTACAAATATGCAATCTTATCATTTGAAATGGTATCTTCAGAATTGGTTGAAGATCCCCAAACCGCAAACTATGATGTAGCTATTATAGGTCTCGAAATTGCTAATTGTGAAAAGGCACTGATTAACGCAAAGGTTCAAGCACCTCGACTCCTTCTTTGAGGAATCGATTTATGAAATATTATGTCTCAATGGGATATGAGATAACATCAACTCTCGAGCTTGAAAATCCAAATGAGTATTAGGCAAAATATTAAGGGAATTTGTATAGATAATAATGTGTGAATTTGTTATCTTGATTGATACAATATTATATTGATGGTATAGGCATGTTGCCATTGTTCTTTGCGATTGAAAGCGTGAATTAATTTAAATAATCATTTGTAAAATTATATTTTTTCATATTCCATTAAGTTAATGAATCATTAATATTCCAATCATTAGCTATTCAAGGTGGACTCGGAATCTAATCGAACCGAAATAATATCAACCTTCTTACCTCTTCCATTTATTACCTTTTTGCAAAAAGCGGTAATAATTCCTCCTATTATTCTAGGATGATATTTTTGTAAGAAAGACCTGGTAGTATTTACCGTCTCCCACCCTACTAGTGTCCTACACCATTTCCCTTTATTGCTTTCCTTAATTGCCTTGTCCTTAATGCCTTCTTTTAATTCCTTGCATCCAGAAGTACTAGTGAACTTTTCCTTATTATCAAAAGACTAAATCATGGAATCATTACCTCTTAATTGACAAAGCATTATCCTTTGAAAATTACTTTATTCAACTTCAAGAAAGAATAATGAGTCATTTGTAAAGAAAAGCTGGGCAGGCAAAGATCATTTAAATTGACATTACTAAGATATTTTACTCTATCCGTTGAAAAAATATGAGGTTACTTTGCAGCCTTTTCTTTTCCTTAGCAAATTGAAATTAAACCAAGCCACCGGATCCATTTAGTTCTTTGGTTCTTTTTAACAAATTGAAATCAAACTATCAAGATGGGGCCACTTCTTTCTCATTTGTTCATTGCAAATGATTTGGTTATCTATTCGAAAGCGGACTTAAAGAATGTTCGTATCCTTAAAGGAATTCTTCACCGCTTCTGTAGTTTCTCATGCTATTAAGTCAATGCCCAGAGATCCAACATTTTCTGTAACATCCCGAAATTGGGCCTAGTAGGATTGGGCCTTGAGCTTTAGGAAAAATTTGAGTATTATTTTTGTGTTGGCACGGGTAGGAATTTTGTGTGTTAGCATAGTCTTGTGAAGGCTTGATTTTATTTAGGAAGTTAGATAATTTTTAGTATGGTTTATTTAATGAATTGGATTAAGTGAGCTTAGCACTTAAGTTAATTTAAGTGTTAATTTCTAACACATGAGGAGTTAGTGGCATAGTGGATAAGGAGCTTGAAAGGTTACTTGAGGGAAGTGGTTCGAGTTGCTTGGAAAGCATTTTGAAGACTTTATTTTTGTATCCTAGCATTGATGGACGGTCAAACTCTAATTATGATAGGTTGGACCTTAAGATTTTGGTAAGTTGAATATTGGTTTAAGGAAAGCTTGAAATAGGGGATAAGAATCTTAAAGTTATGAAAGGTTAGGGGACAAAAGGCTTGAAGAGTGGATGATGTTTTGGAAGCTTTTCCATGGTCATTTGACCATGAACCTAGATGGCATAAGGGGCTAAGGGGGTTGGTTTAATTGGGACGGAGATTAAGGGGTTGATAGGGAAGAATTGAGGAGGAAAAAGGGGGATTGTGTTGGCTAATGTGTTGACCGAATATGGTATGGATTAGGGAGGTGTTAGTTGACCAAAAGTTGTCAATTTGTGCATCTTTTTCCTTTGTTCAAATATTTTCTCTTAGTCGAAATTGTCAATTGGCATTTGGTAAAAACTTTGCTTTGTTTTGGCCATTACATTTTTGACCAAATTGGTATTTTTTTTATTTCTTCTTTTCCTCTCAAGTTTTACTCTCTTTTTGGTACCAAAACATTGCTACTTTTGAAGACATTTATCATTTCTTTTCTTCCTCTCTAGTGCCGAATTCATTCTATCACCAAAAGCATTTCTCATATTTTCGTTTTTCTTTTTCATTCTCTTTCTCTCTTCTCTTTCTTTCTCATAGCCGTAACTATCCTATACTTTTCACCATTTTTCTTTCTTTTCTTTTTGTTAAAAACTGAAACCATCATATTTGAAACTACCATCTTTTCTCTTCTTTTGTTAAAGCCGAAATCACCATTTCTCTTCTTTTTAATTGTTAAAGTCGAATCCTTTTCATAGCTCAAGTAAGGGTAAATCAATCTCCGTATTTCGGGTAAGGATTATCTATCAATCGTTTTCTTTATTTTCCTTTAGATTAATCGATTTTAGGAATCTAATCCTCTTACTCCTTCGTGGCCAAATCTTTGAAGGAGGATTTCGGGGCTTCTTGTAGTTGTGATTAGGGAGAGATCGTTCGGGTTTGAATAATCCAAGGTAAGGAGATGATGATATTCGGCCAAGGGCCATATCTTGTAATGATAATCGTTTTCTAATATAGTGTTATGTAGGTTCTATCGACGTTGTAGGCAAGGGTCGGAAATCTTAAGTATTATATCACTCTCCGTGTTTGCAAGGTGTGTAACTTATGCTAAACTTCTAATAGATCAATAGCTTTATTGATAAAAATGTGTTTATAAAGAAATATAAATGTTTATGGCTTGGGTACCATTCAATGATACGGTGAATTGAGGTATGTTATTCCTTCAGTACTATGTATGATTCTAATATGAAACATATTCGATATTTGATTATGATTTTGATATAATGTACAAGGCATAATATTTACATCGCTAATAATGCTATATGCATAATATGAAATGTGTCCGATTCGATATGATAATGGGGCATATGGCATGATAATGAAATAATATGTTATTGCATGGGCATATGGGTAATATTGAAAGGGAAGTGTTCCGGTGGTTTTTACCACATTATCCGGTGACTTTGGTCACGATATTATGAATCCGGTGACTTGGTCACGATATTATGAATCCGGTGACTTGGTCACGATATTATGAATCCGGTGACTCTGTCACAATTATCGAGTGGCTATGCCACGATTATAAGCGGCGATGTGCATGTTGATGCGAAGAAGCGCCTTGATGGTGTGTAAGCGGATGGAAGGTTGATTTAGTAATCCCCACGGTGTGATTGGTAGATGCACGGGTGGTGTGTAGCGGATGGATATCTAAGTTGGGTTCGGGATTGCATTTCATTTTATATGTACATGTGATTATCGATTTGCTATATTATGGGCTTATGGCTATATGTGATTTGAATGGGTTTTATTGCTATGATCGATTGGGTTTTTAGTGTCTTTGTTACACATTGAGTCTGTTGACTCACCCTTGATGGGATATCTTTTCGGTGATTCGTGAGATCGCGGATGTGGGCCGGATGAACTCGAGGAGGCCATGCAATAAAATTTGATTTTACAAGAACTTCCATTTGGGTACCTTATTATATTTTAAATTTGGGTTTTCATATTTTATAGATTTGTAATAAGGCCTCTTTAATTATGGTTTTGGATTATTTATATGCGTTGGGATTTATTCTAAACATGTTTAAGTATACCACTTGATTAATTTAATAATTGAGCTAAAGTTTTCTAAACTATAAAAACGCTATGGTATTTTATCTTACCATCGGGTAATCTAAATTGTTGATAATAAAATTATAAATTAAGTGTTTTCTACAACTTAAATGATTTCCAAAATTTTAAGTTTCTACATTCAAATGCAAACGGTTTCAAAGTATTAATTCGAGTTTTCTTAAAATGAAACAAATGTTTTCTAACCTATGATTTATCCACTTAGTTTAAAAGTTTTATTTATGGAATTTCAAAGTAAATTTCAGTTTAACTTATTAAACATCTGATTTCTACAAATATAGAATTACAAAGAATTTTTCACTAAAATTTAATCGCTATCTCAATTTTCTTCGAAACGTTTTTCTTCGTAGCATGCCAAATTCGGTCGTGGCGTATTGACTGGGTTTGGGGTGTTACATTTTCTTTTCTGAAGGAGTGGGTGATGATCTTAGTAACATGCTAAGTAGTTTACTTGGCTTACAAAGGGCCCAAGATATTGAAATGTACTTGGGAGTGTCATTATTCCATAACAGAGTTTCTAACTCTACATTGCAGTTTGTGGTAGAATAGGTGCATAGCAAATTGAGTAATTGAGATGCTAAGCAGCTCTCTATGGTAGGTTGTGTTACTCTTGCTTAGTCTGTTCTTATTTCTTTACCAATTTTTTTTGATCGGTGAGTCACAGTCTTAAAATTTATAATGAGAATGATCGAGCCTAAAAACTAACTATGACAACGATTGAGGCAAGTGTACTTATCGAACAGTAGTATAGCTTAGTGGCAAGATCGGATTGTCGAACCCAAAGGAACCGAAAATACTAATACTAACTTTCTTTTTATTATTTAGCCTTAAAATTTAACTGAATCAGTTTAATCTAGAAAATTAACTAACTACTAAGCTAAAGACGATGGGACAAAAAGAATGAAATTAGGGAAATACTTGTGGGAAAAACCAATTGATTAAAATAATACCCAAGGAAGAATCCACCTAGATTTCACTTGTTATCTAACTCTGAACTAGACGATTTATTCATTTGACTTGATCCGTAAGATTCCCTAATGTATATTAAACCCTCTCTCGAAGCGAATAACGTCTAACCTTAGGTTGATTAATTGAAATATCTTTCTAATTAAAACCCCTAGAATTATATTAACTCGATCTATGGAATCCCATATTAGGTTTCACCCTAATCAAGCAAAATCTCGTCACCCTATCTCTAGGCGTGCGATCAACTCCACTTAATTATGCTAGATCTACTCTTAGGCAGGGACTTTTGCTCCTCCACCTAAGCACATCAAACTTGAATTAATATCCCGAAAATATCAACACAAGAATTAAGAACACATAATTAAGAACAAATCAAATATTTATCATATAGTTCAGCAAACGATAACACGATTCATATTAGGTTTCATCCCTCTCAGGTATTTGATGGTTTAGTTCATAATGATAATAGAATACATCTCAAAAGAAAAGATAAAACAAAACATAAGAAAAACTCTAAAACCCCCTGAAGGAATTGAAGAGAGATCCTCCGTCTTGAGTATAACTCCGGCTTCTTGAGATGAATCAACTGGCTTTCTTCAAGTAATTTCCACAATTCTGATCATTCTGGCTCGGCTCCTTGGCCTAGCTGGACGCCTGCGACAGAGGCTTCTGTTGACCCTTTTAAGTTGCCCCCAGGGTGTTTATATAGGCTTTGAGATGCCTTACTTGGTCTCCAAGTATCCTAATCTGAGTTAAAATCCTATTTAGGTGTTTAAATATGCTATGGAATGTGTTTCTTTGCCACCAAGTATCCAAATCCGAGAAAAACTCCTCTTGGCCGCGGCAGGGGCATAGCCATGGCACACGCCCGTGTAAATCGTGGTCAGGCCGTGTTGGGTCTATTAGTGAGGCACAGTCGTGTGGTCTTGGGCCCAGGCCGTGTCAATTTCGTGATCTGGCCCATTTGGCCCGTTTTAAGCCAGTTTTCTGTTCTTTTCATCCTTCGGTGCTTTCCTGAGTATAAAACATGAAAACAAAGGATTAAGAGCACCAAATTACACAATTCAAGGCTTAAATCACCCAAAAGCATGCTAAATGTGGGTTTAAAATATGTTACTATTTCGGTTTATCAAATACCCCCACACTTAAGCTTTTGCTTGTTCTCAAGCAAAATTATCAACTCATGATTAAAACGAACTTCCCTCAATTCATAATATTTATCAATAGTGTTTCATCATAATTCAAAGATATTTCATACATGGATAATTCAACTCAAAGAGTCCTAAAGATTCAAACAATCCAAGTCATACATTTTGTAGCATGAAAACATAGGTGTTTCCCCTCATCTAAATAATTACCTCTGATTTAAAATTGACAAGGATTGACATCCTCACTAAAGATTCACTCAAATCACTCGAGGTGTTTAAGGTTCAAAAATTAAGCACTCATAAGTCGAACATGAAAAGTTAATCCCATAGGCTTGCATGAGAATCACATCTCCACCACTATAATATGAGATAATACACAAATCAAAAGGTCTTTAACTTGAGGTTGTATGGGGCTTGGGTTAAGGTGTGGATATAGGCTGAATTAGAAGGTTAGAATCGAGATTGACCTGACAAATTACCTAACTAGAAACAATGAACTGATAATAAACAATTACATCAATTGAGAACTTGTAATAATAATAATATTCCTAATACGAGCTTCTTTTTGAGATAATGAAATTAACAGTTTAAGCTCAAATATCATAGAACTAATAATGAATATACTTCATTTTTTTTAAAGAACAAATCAAATATATATAATAATTGATGAATTTACTATCGAAATCAATAGGCAATCGATCAAATCAAATCTCGATATAAGGGTAGTCAAAAGGAATGGTGATAACAAAAACAAAGGGTTTTGGGATAATATTAGTGGGTGAGTCAATAAAAAGGGTTGTTAGGATCAACGGGGTTCACTAGGGGTTAATAAAATGGTTAGGCTTTTTAGTGGAGTGAGTGGGTTAAAACCTAGGTGCCTTTATCATCTTAGTATATCAAATCAAAGGTGTGGTCTCGACATGTATAATCGATGCAAGTTCTAGAATAACAAATCAATGTTGACACACTTATAATCAATAAAGTGAGCAAGAAAAAGAATGTATGCTCTATAAGGCTCAACATCTCACAAAAATTATGGCTTTTTGATGTCAACCTAGCAAATTTCAAACTTCAAAGTAATATTCAAATTCAGGTAGACAACCTAAAAAAAATATTTAATTTTTAAAAATAGGCTTATCCTGCTTGATTCTCTAGTATCTTAAAGTTTAAATTATCAATGCACAATTATCAATGACTTAATCTAAAATATATAAATAAAAATCATGAATCAAAGGAAATTTCATTCTAATTGTAATATGAGAAAATTTACTTAAGAAACAAGATATAATTCAGGATTTGAGAATAATGCAAAAAAATAGGCACTTTTAAGATTCACCCCCCACACTTAAGATGTACATTGTCCTCAATGTACAAAGATAGATAATAGCAAAATAATAAAATCATAAGATAGGGAGAGAAGTGAAACTTCCTGAATTTTGGATGAAGTCAATAAAAAGAAACTGGATAGGAATTGGCAAAGGTGAACGTGGGGGAGCGCCTTGAACCGTTTGAATTAGAATCCTCGAAGCAGCTGGCCTGATTTTATTGTATCCTAAGCTAAATCTAAATGGCATGAAGAATAAGAAAAAAATAATAAAGAAAATAAAATAAAAATAAAAGAAATAAAAATAAAAATAAAAATAAAAGTAAATGATGGAAATTGAAAGAAGAAAGACAATTGGAAAAGAAAAAGGAAGAAGGGGGGTTTAAATAGAGATACAGCCCGTGTTTTGGAAAAAATTTTCCTATTGCCACACGTCTATGGCCACGCCCTTTTACCTACCTATGGTGGCCACACGGCCACGACCACGGCCATGTGCAAGGCCGTGTTAGTATGGAAAACCTGCGCCTAAACAGTGGAAATAAATAAAACTAAACTAATTAGTAGGGTTAGTGCTCGGGTTGCCTCCCGAGAAGCGCTCGTTTAAAGTCTTGAGCTAGACTTACCTGTTATTCACATAATCAGGGTGGTTTGAGGAGGTGAAAATCCTTTCTCATGTGATCTATTCAGTTTTTTGATATATAGTTTAAGTCGAGTAGTGTTAACCTTAAAAGTGCTGAATTTAGGACTAGTTACCTCGACTATTCCATCTGGGAAGATTTTGAGTACCTGATCTCCTATCTTAAGCTGGGTTGTCCCATCGTTAAGTTTCTCATGGAGTTGCCTCGTTTTTGCTTCGTGTATTTCTTTGAAGTGTATCTTCCACTCGTCTAGTTCATCGATCCGAAGCCTTCGTTCTTCATGAATTTCTTTTTTATCGTCACGAGGTCTAGGATCTGGCATCTGCGAAAGAGCTTCAAGAAATGACAAGTTAATATGAAATTTCTTTGGAAGTTTAAGAGACTTACCGACTTGTTCCTCTGTGTGGTCTTTCTTTATTGTATTGGGGTACGGCACACGAGGTTGGTACTCTGTACTTACCAGGTTTATTAGATCATGGCTTACCTCAACCTTACCTTCACTTACCACAGGCTCTTGCCTAAAATTGGGCTCGTCTAACTCTTCACTATCTTGAGCTGTTATGGCTTGAATTTGCTCATTTTCCCTAGGTAAGCTTTCTGATTGTATTTCAGAAACTAACTTAGTAAGTTTCCCAATTTGATCCTTGAGCTCCTGTGTCGATGATTCCTATTTTTCAAGTTTTGTTTCTATATTTTGGAAACATGTTTCTGCGGCTGCTATGAATTTTGTCAACATCTTTTCAAGGTTCGACTCCTCTTTCTGTTGGTGATGTGGTTGTTGAAAATCATGAGGAAGTTCCGGTCTTTGGCTATTTTGATCATCCCAAGAGAAATTGGGATGGTACCTCCAACCTGCATTATAAGTGTTACTATAAAAATTGTTTTGAGGTCTAGAATAGTTGCCCATATAGTTAACTTGCTCGCTCTCCATGCTCTGTCCGTAGAGTGGGTACTCAGGATTCGCCATGCCTCCGCTTGTTTCGTACTACATAACTGGATGTACCTGCAAAGAACACAAACCATCCATCTTTTTGTTTAACATTTCTAACTGATTTGATAGCCTTGTTACTACGTCGAGCTCGAAGACACTGGTGGCTTCTGTTGGCGTTGTCCTCATAACTTGCCACTGATAGTTATTCAGTGCCATCTCCTCTATAAACTAGAATTACCTGTCAAAAGCAAATAAAAGAAAAATTAGTAAAATAAAAATAAAATTTAATTGCAAAAAATAAAATATGGCTATAGTAATAAAAATTGAGCGTTCTTAATATTTCAGTTCCCCGGCAACGGTGCCAAAAACTTGATCGGTGAGTCACAGTCTTAAAATTTATAATGAGAATGATCGAGCCTAAAAACTAACTATGACAACGATTGAGGCAAGTATACCTATCGAACAGTAGTATAGCTTAGTGGCAAGACCAGATTTTCAAACCCAAAGGAACCGAAAGTACTAATACTAACTTTCTTTTTATTATTTAGCCTTAAAATTGAAGTGAATCGGTTTAATCTAGAAAATTAACTAACTACTAAGCTAAATACGATGAGACAAAAAGAATGAAATTAGGGAAATACTTGTGGGAAAAACCAATTGATTAAAACAATACCCAAGGAAGAATCCTCCTAGACTTCACTTGTTATCTAACTCTGAACCAGACGATTTATTCATTTGACTTGATCCGTAAGATTCCCTAATGTATATTAAACCCTCTCTCGAAGCGAATAACGTCTAACCCTAGGTTGATTAATTGAAATCTCTTTCTAATTAAAACCCCTAGAATTGCATTAACTCAATCTATAGAATCCCATATTACGTTTCACCCTAATCCGGTAAAATCTCGTCACCCTATCTCTAGGCGTGCGATCAACTCCGCTTAATTATGCTAGATCTACTCTTAGGCAGGGACTTTTGCTCCTCCACCTAAGAACAACAAACTTTAATTAATATCCCAGAAATATCAACACAAGAATTAAGAACACATAATTAAGAACAAATCAAATATTTATCATATAGTTCAGCAAACGATAACAAGATTCATCTTAGGTTTCATCCCCCTCAGGTATTTGATGGTTTAGTTCATAATGATAATAGAATACATCTCAAAAGAAAAGATAAAACAAAACATAAGAAAAACTCTAAAACCCCCTGAAGGAATTGAAGAGAGATCCTCCGTCTTGAGTATAACTCCGGCTTCTTGAGATGAATCAACTGGCTTTCTTCAAGTAATTTCCACAATTCTGATATTTTTGGCTCGGCTCCTTGGCCTAGCTGGACGCCTGCGACAGAGGCTTCTGTCGACCCTTTTAAGTTGCCCCCTAGGGTGTTTATATAGGCTTTGAGATGCCTTACTTGGTCTCCAAGTATCCTAATCTGAGTTAAATTCCTATTTAGGTGTTTAAATATGCTTTGGAATGTGTTTCTTTGCCACCAAGTATCCAAATCCGAGAAAAACTCCTCTTGGTCGCGGCAGGGGCACGACCATAGCACACGCCCGTGTAAATCGTGGCCAGGCCGTGTTGGGTCCATTGATGAGGCACGACCGTGTGTCTTGGGCCCAGGCCGTGTCGATTTTGTGATCTGGCCCATTTGGCCCATTTTAAGCCCGTTTTCCGTTCTTTTCATCCTTCGGTGCTTTCCTGAGTATAAAACATGAAAACAAAGGATTAAGAGCACCAAATTACACAATTTTATGCAACCAATGTGAATTTTGAAATGTGTTTGTGTGTAGACTGAATGGTCGGTAAGACAATTCATATAGGTGTTGGCTAATGGTGGAAGGAGAGTGTCTCTAGTTGGTTGAGACTCTAAATGTCAACCTCGTTCTTGTGGAGGATGAGGTCTAAGGTATTTAGAGGATCTGAATGATTTTTTTTTTTGCTAAAATTGTGGTTTAATCAAGTCTTTAAGGATACTGCCTTCTGGGTTTGAGTTCTTTGATCGAAGTGTGGAATTAAAGTGAGGGTGCCCAAAAGTATTGCACGAGGAAGGTGTTCTACCGTATGGAGAGGACTTGCTAAGGTACGACCCATATCGAGAGGGAATTTATATTATTCTGTTTGACCGGGAATTCTATCTACTGTTGGTGTTCATCCAATCATGTACCTTCTCAAATCAATCTTATGACGGATTGTTTACTTCATGACATGGTAATTGAGGATGGGATGTGGAATCTAAAACCTTTTACAATCAGGTTTCCAAACGATATTGATAAAAGAGTTGTGAGTATCCCCCTTGACACCCTTTGGTTGGTCCTGATAAAATCAATTTGGTGCACACCCTGGTAGGGTCCTTTTTGGTTAAGAGAGCTTACTGATCGATAATAGTGGATACATGGAATAGAAAAGACAATGGGTGGTGGTCGTAAGGAATTTTCAAGGACCTCAACGTGTTCATTTTTTTCTTATGGCTTATGTTTGAACAACATCTTCTAACTATTTGGAACGGATACGAAAGGGAATTGGTCACAGTGCGTCTTGTCAGGTGTGTCACCATGAAACAAAGATTTACTTTATGTGCTTCGGGATTTCCCTGCTACAAAAAAGGCTTGGATGCAGATTGTGCCTGCAAACTATCGGTCCCGATTCTGCTCCAATAGTCTTAAAGACTGGATGGAGACTAATTTATGATCTTCAATTTGGATGTCGTGTGTGGGATCTTTTGGTCTAGTTACTTTGGTTTAATAGCGCGGTGTATATAGAGAAACAAGAACATTTTTTACTTTTAGGGAATAACACGAAGTTTTATTGAAACTATTAAGATTTCTACAAGCTTGGTAAAATAGTACAATTCAACCTATAAGTGTCACTTGTTTAGACATCTCGTTATTGATTCTGAACATCCTTTGGTAGGAAATTTTATACGTTCATACCGACGAGGCTGTTAGGATAGAAACATGTTTTGCTACTACTGGGGTTGTTACATGTAAACAAAATGGAGAACGGATCCTTAGATATATGATCGCTGTGAATCATAGCTTTAAAATTTATACAAAGAATGATCGAACCTGGAAACTAACTCTGACAACGATTGAGGTAAGTGCACCTATTGAACAGTAGTATAGCTTAGGCAAGACCGGATTATCGAACCCAAAGGAAGTAAAAGTACTAATATTAACTTTCTTCTTATTATCTAGCCTAAAAATAAAGAGAGATTGTTTATCTAATCTAAATTAATTAACTACTAAACTAAAGACTCTGAGACAAAGAAGAATGAATTTGGAAAATAACTTGGGAAAAACTCAGTTGATTTAGATGATACCCTAGGAAGAATCCACCTAGACTTCACTTGTTATCTAACACTGAACCATACGATTTATTCACTTAGTTTGATCCGTAAGACTCCCTAACGTATATTAAACCCTCTCTCGAGGCGAATAACGTCTAACCCTAGGTTAATTAATGGAGCTCTTGTTCTCTTATAATAACCCCCTAGAATAGCAATAAATCGATCTATGGATTCCCATATTAGGTTTCACCCTAATCCGGCAAAATCTCGTCACCCTATCCCTAGACGTGCGATTAACTCCGCTTAATTATGTTGGATCTACTCTTAGGCAGGGTCTATTCCTCCTCCACCTAAGCACATTAAATTTGGATTAAGCTCACATAATTAAGAACAAACTAAGTATTTATCATATAATTCAGAAAACAATAACAAGATTCATCATAGGTTTCATCCTTCTTCGTATCCAAAGGGTTTAGTTCATAACAATAAAGGAAAACATCTCAAGAGAAAAGATAAAACAAAACATAAGAAATCCCTAAAACCCCTTGAAGGAATTGAAGGAGAGATCCTCCGTCTTGAGTATAATTCTGGCTTCTTGAGATGGATCAACTAGCTATCTTCGAGTGATTCCCACAAATCTGACCTTTCTGGCTCGGCTCCTTGGCCTAGCTAACCGCCCTGGACAAAAGCCGTGGCAGAAGGCTTCTGCCGAACTTTCCCATTAAGTTGCCCCGTAGGGTGTTTATATAGGCTTTGAGATGTGTTACTTGGCCTCCAAGTATCCTAATTTGAGTACAATTCCTAATTGGGGGTTTAATTAGACTTTGGACTGTGTTTCTTTGCCTCCAAGCATCCAAATCTGAATAAAACTCCTCTTGGCCGCGGCAGGGGCACGGCCATGGCACACGCCCTTGTGAATCGTGGTCAGGCCGTGTGGACTTTGTTGATGGAGTACGGCCGTGGAAATCATGGTCCAGGCCGTGTTCGAGATCTTTAAGAAGGCACGGCCGTGTGATCTTTGGTCCAGGCTGTGTCGATTTCATGCTTTGCCCTATTTGTCCCGTTTTAAGCCCGTTTTGTGTTCTTTTCATCCCCTGGTGCTTTCCTTAGTATACATCACGAAAAGAAAGGATTAAGAGCACCAAATTACATAAAATATGGGATAATTCATCCAAAAGCATACTAAATGTGGGCCTAAAATGTGTTACTATTTCGATTTATCAAATACCCCCACACTTAAGCTTTTGCTTGTCCTCAAGCAAAATTCTCAACCCATAATTAAAACGAACTTCCCTCAATTCATAATAGTCATTAATAGTGTTTCATCATAATTCAGAGATAATTCATACATGGATAATTCAACTCAAAGAGTCCTAAAGATTCAAACAGTCTAAGTCATACATTTGTAGCACAAAACATAGGTGTTTCCCTTCATCTAAACAATTACCTCTGATTTAAAATCGACAAGGATTGACATCCTCACTTAAAGATTCACTTAAATCACTCAAAGTGTTTAAGGTTCAAAATTAGGCACTCAAAAGTCAAACATGAAGAGTTAATCCCATGGGCTTGCATGAGAATCAAATCTCCACCACTAGAATATGAGATGAAACACAAATCAAAAGGTCTTTGAAAGGGTTGTAACGGGGCTTGGGTTAAAGGTATGGAATAAGGCTGAATTAGAGGCTTAGAATCGAGACTGAATTGACAAATTACCTAACTAGAAAAAATGAACTGATAAATAATTACATGAATTAAAACTTTGAAACTAATAATACGAGCTTCTTCTTCAATATTTGGAATTCAAACGTATAAGCTCACTTAATCACATAACTAATAAAAACTAATAATGAATATACTTCATTTTTTTTAGAACAAATCAAGTAATAATAAAGAACTTTAACAACTGAAATATAGAACATAGTTAGGCAACTGCTCAAAATCAAATCTCGACAAAAAGGAAGTCAAGGAATGGTGATAACAAATATAAAAAGGGTTTTGGGTTAATATTAGTGGGTGAGTTAATAAAAAGGGTTGTTAGGATCAAAGGGGTTCACTAGGGGTTAATTATGAAGGTGGGTTTTTAGTGGAGTAAGTGGGTTAAATCCTAGGTGCCTTTATCATCTCTGTATATCAAATCAAAAAGTGTGGTCTCGACATGTATAATCGATTCAAGTTCTAGAATAACAGATCAATGTTGACATACTCATAATCAATAAAGTGAGCGAGAAAAAGAATTTATGCTCTATAAGGCTCAAAATCTCACAAAAATTATGGGTATTTTGATGTCAACCTCGTAAATTTCAAACTTCAAAGTAATATTTAAATTCAGGTAGACATCCTAAAAAAATTTAAATTCTTGAAAAATAGACTTATCATGCCTGATTCTCTAGTATTCTTGGAATTTAATTATCAATGCACAATTATCAATGACTAAATCTAAAACATATCAATAAAAATCATAAATTATTAGAAATTTCATTCTAATCATAATATGAGAAACTTACTTTAAGATAAGGCATAATTCAGGGATTTTCAAATAATACTATAGTTAACCCCCCACACTTAAGATGTACATTGCCCTCAATGTACAAAGATAGATAATAGCAAAATAATCATAAAATCATAAGATAGGGAGAGAAGTGGAACTTCATTGTAACATCCTGGAAAGGGCCTATGCATTTTCTGTTTAATTGTACGAAGTAACATGTTTTATGTACTAAGAATAAATTTTGAACAATTTTGGAAACCTGAAAATGTATGGAAATGTTAAGTTAAAAAAAAATGGAAAGTGAACATTTTTGGAAACTTGGAAATGGATGGAAATGATTTGGAAATGATTCAAAATAGGAAAGTGCACATTTCTGGAAACTTGGAAATGTAAGAAAATGTCAAGTTTACAGAGCCGAATGAAAATTTTTGGAAACTTAGAAATGACTTAGAAATGTCGAGTTTTAAAGTTTAAAAGAGGAAATTAAGGCAAGGTGGCCTTAAAAGAAAAATTTTGTGAAATTTGACACGAAAATGAGCTTGGAAAAGTGGCTCAAAGATGCCACTTAGGGCCTCTGAAATGGCGCCACATGCAAGGTGTTGGGCACTGGTTCGAGTCACTTGGGAAGCAAATAAAAGAAGTTTTATTTTTGCTTCCGTAAGCTCTGGGTGGACGGCACAAGCCTTCTAGAAAGGAGGAGTTTTATTCTCTTTAATATTCGATTAATAAGGTGATAAATAAGGGATTTAATTTGGATTATTTTTGAAGAGATAATAAAGGATTATTCTCTAATTATTTTAAATTAAGAGATAAAGCTATCAAATAAATAAGTATGGTGGCCAAGTAAGGGATTCTGAGGAGTAGTTTCGGCTATAAAAGGAAGGAAATAGGGCTACTCATCAATTTTTCTTCCTCCTCCTCTCTCTCTGTAGAATTTCAGTGCTCTCCTCTCTTCTCTTCTCTTTTTCTTTTGTCAAGCCGAATCTATAGTCCACCGTTGCCAAAATTCTCAAGTTTCTTTTCCTTATTTTCGTGGAAACCAAATACCCCAAGAGAATCCCTAGTCGACTTCTCCATTAAATCCCAACAGCTGAAACTTTATCATCTAGTCATCAAGGCCGATTCTTTAAGGGGCTTTTAACAAGGGTGCTGCCGATTTCTTAAAAAGGGTAAGACCCAAAGTTTGGTTTCAATTCTTTTATATTTTAAACCTATCTAAAATTTAGGGACTAATCTCTATTATGGATTTTGGCCGAGTTATGGAAGGTGTTTTTCGGGATTTAAGAAATTGTCAACTACAAGAAGGTATCTTTCTGAACTTCTAAGATCTAAGGTAAGTTATGAATACCATTCGGCCATAAGCTATATTATTATGATTTAATGTTAGATTGGATCTAACATAGGTGCATAGGGATTTCGACAGCAATAAAGAAGCAAGGATCCAATTCGGGATTTAAGATTTGAAAGGTAAGAACAAAGGTAAATTCGGCCAAGGCCTATTTTAGTAATAGATCTATTATTATGTGTTTTAAGTCGAAAACTAACCAATTCAAGGGATTTAGTGACTAGCTAATTTAAAAGGGGAAAAATACGAGTTTCTGGGATTTGATTAAATCATCAAATCGACACCAAGGTAAGCTTTAAGAATACAAATCCTACTAGGATTTGGTTTTCTAACCGAATAGGCTTTGTGCTAAATAGTAAGTGATTAATCAATTGTAGGAACTTGAGATCTAAGGCGATAGATCAGATTTGGGATTTCAAGAAGTGGTTAAGCAAATCAGTGTGTACCCCACACTACTTCTTAATATGTTTCATGGCTGTTATATTAAAATATGTGATATTAAGAATATGAAAGTGGCTAGGGTACCATGTTATGGTACTAAGTACTCAGCACGCGTTTCCTACTTCTACAAAGAATATGAAAAAGGTCATTAGTAACATGAGAATATGATAAGAATGTGAACTCTGCATATTTATGCATATCATCATTATATAGGCATATGGGTTATTGAAAGGGGAAGTGAATGTGGTGACCTAAGACCACGAACACGGTGACCTAAGACCGTGGTATCCGAATGTGGTGACCTAAGACCACGATGTCTGAATCGGTGACCTAAGACCGTGATATCTGAATGTGGTGACCTAAGACCACAAATGCGGTGACCTAAGACCGCGATATGGAGTGTAACGGAAGGAGGGTCGACTTAGTAGTTTCCACGGTGTGCGAGGTTGGTGCGGGGGAGTGTAGCGGATGGCTTATTAGGTTTGGGTTTGGGAATGCATCATAATTTGTATGCTATGATATGAATGCGTAACATTTGTATGCCTGATTCTATTTTGGTTTAGTGTTTGTGTACACATTGAGTCTGTTTGACTCACCCGTTGGGGAATATTTTTCAGTGATGATCGGTGATGGACCGGGGCGGCAGAACTTGTGGTGGCCATGCTCAACATGAAGTTTTTATTTTATGAACTACTATTTCTATTTAAGTACTTGAATTACTTGGAAATTATTTGATGTAATAAGGCCATAAGGCCATAGTTGGATTGTTTTCCATTTATTTCTATTTATTATGATTATGAGTTTTACCTATTAAAGTTTAAGTAAAATTTTTAATATAAAGAATTGAATTCGTTTTCAATACAAGCCCAACCCAAAACAATTTTTTTTAAAATCGCACAAGTTTTCTCTAGGTAACGAAAGAATTTTGAAACCGGTTTACTTGAGGAACATACCAAATTTGGGCAAATCTCGTGGGCCGGGTTTGGGGTGTTTCAGTTTAGTATCAGAGCCCAGTTTTAAAACTCTCGGCCTGTGGGCCAAGGCCCAAAACGTTTTCAAAGCGAGCCCAAATGAGTTTTTTTGAAAATATTTTATGAAACAAGCGGTTTTTCTGGCATGGCACCTAAAGTCTCCGACCACCATCCACGGTAAGTACCCTAACTATTTGTGTGATTATGTGTAATGAATATTAGAAGGGTAGAAAAGGAATGGAACGTAGAATAGCATGATAGGAACTTGAACCCTAGGACTAGTCTACTCAAACACAAACACATAAGACTTAAGGAACGTTAAACAAACCCATGGCTAAGTCACTAAGTTAGGGTGTGGTAACCCCATGTGCGCATGTCTAGGATTGGATCCTAAGAAGAGCACAGTATTTAAGCGGTCCTAGTGACTCACCTCCTCTTCGCAGAATCCTACAGTGCGTAGCTTCGGTTCACCCTAACCCGCAGGGCTCGATGGGTGTGGCAACCTCTCATGCGCATGTCTAGGAATGGTTTCGGTGGGAGCTTGGTATTTAAGCACCGCGTGACTCACCTCCTCTCCACTCGAATCCCGCCTCGTGCGTAGCTTTGGTTCACCCCCTCACCAAGAGGACTCGGTCATAGGCTAAACATAATAACTAAAACTGAAGGGAATTAGCCGTGTTTTTATAAAAAACAACAAAACCCTAGTTTTAGAACTCTTAAAACTTTCTTCTAAATTCATGAAAACCATCTTTACAAAATTGTTCAAAGATTTCCGATTTATACAAAAATGCCCCTAGTGGTAAAATTACCAAAATACCCTTGGTTTATAAAATGACCAACTACCCATGATTTTGCCAAAATTTCATTATTTTATCAATGTTCAAAAACCCTAATTTGAAAATTATCAAAATACCTTGAATTTTGGAAATTTCAAAATTGCCCCTAACTTATAAAATTACCAAAATGACCTGATTTCCAAATTTTTGCAACATCACCGTTTTGAAAAGTACAATTCTCAAAAGAACCCTCAAAGTTTTGCAACCTTTGAAATATCCTGATTTATAAGATTTTACAAATTTACCTGGCTTGGAAAAAAAATCACCAAAATACCCCCGAGGTCCAAAATCACCGAAAATACCCCTGTAGGACAGAATTACAAAAATACCCCTAGGTAGTGGAAGGGAAAAAAAACAATAACAACGAAAACTACAACCTTTCTCTGAATGAACGAGAGTTCATGATTGTTTGATGGATGTATGGATGAATGAATGGAAAGACTGTGTGCATACGAAAGAACCACTCCTAAAACTCTTTTCATAAAATTTCTTCGCGGGTAATCAAGTGAAACAAAGACTAATTCATAAAACTTCTTAATCAGATCATGACGTTAGAAATGAGCTCTAGAAGACGTGGTCGTCGTGGATGAGGTAGAGGAAGGATGACGGTGTCAGAACCCGTTAGATCGGGTCAAGGGTCTGACAATGAGATACCACCGCCACCACCACCCCCACCGTTGGTGTTGAGCGCAAAGCTCGGACGGGGATGATGCGGTGTCGCAGTCGTCTTTGCGAGTTTTGGAGTTGGTGGTGGTCTTGGAGGAAATTCGGGAACCCGTAAGTTTGTGCTCGAGCGGCTCCGAGCTAATGGAGCCGAAAATGTTTCGTGGGGTATCGGGTGTGGCACCCGTTCACCGAGTCTCGGTTGGAAGCAACAGAGCGCATCATGGATGAGCTTGACTTGACCCCGAGGAGAAGTTAAAAGGAATGGTGGCATCGCACGCGATGAAGCGTATCGCTGGTGGTTGACTGTTCGGGATGGTGCCACCACCGAGGATCCGACACAGGAATATGTTAAGGAAGCATTTCGAGAAGAAGTATGTAGGAACCGGGTATACTTGATGAGCAAAGGAAGGCATTTCGGGGCGGTTCAAGGGAACAAGTCCGTGGCGGAGTATGAGGTGAATTCACGAGGTTGAGCCGATATGCTCGAGGAGTAGTGGCAATCGAGCATGAGCGCCGTGTCCATTTTAAGGACGGCTAAGGGATGATCTGAGACTATTGATAGCACCGCATCAGGAGCGGGAGTTTTCTGCTTTGGTAGAAAAGGCCAAGGTGGCTGAGGGAATCAAGGATTCTACAAAGCAGGCTATGGATAGGAATAGGCCCAAAAGAGGTTTTGGAACGTCTGGAAAGGTTCATAAGAGGCCTAGAGTTGATGGGCCGTGAGGTCAGCAAGTTGTTTCAGAAGGGCGGTATCGACCTTGTGATGTGTGTGGAAAGAAGCACTTAGGAGTGTGCTGGAAGAAAACAGGAGGATGTTTTAGATGTGGGTCCAAGGACCATGTGATCAAGGATTGTCCTAAGCAATCAGATGAAAGCCGACCAACAGCTCAGAATGTTGGTCAGACTGGTAGAGGAGGACCACAGCCTCAATGAGGTCGTGGTTCGAGTAACAGAGGTAATGGTGCTGGCAGAGGCCGTGGAACACAAGGTAGAGGTGCTACTAATGCTGAGGCAAGGCAACCAGGTTTGGTTTATGCGATTCGCCGGAGGGAAGATGGAGACGCGTTAGACGTTATAACCGGTACGTTCTTTATTTTTGACAAGCCCTATTTTTCTCTAATTGATGTGGGCTCGACCCAATCCTATGTTGCATGTAGTGTAGTGGAAACACTAGGCCTAGACTCAACCTTCCGATAGGCGGATGATGTAGTAGTAAGCCCATTAGGCCTAATGTAGTGGTGGATAAAATCTTTCTCGAATGTACCCCTAGAGATTCGGGGAGTGAACTTTGGTGACTTAATGAAACTACCTTTCGGGAGTTTGAACTTATACTTGGAATGGATCGCTAGTAGAGCACCGAGCCGTGTTGGATTGTGCGGCTAAACGAATGGAACTAAGGACCCCGAGGATGAAGTAGTGGTAATGATCGGAGAGAGAAGAAACTACTGTCCAACGTAGTTTCGCGTTGAAGGCTGAGAAAATGGTTAAGAAAGGGTGCAAGCGTTCTTAGCCTTCGTAAGTGCGTTAGGTGGAAAGGAAGAAGGTGTCGGTGGAGTTAGAACGGTGAAAGACTTTGAAGATGTATTTCCTGAGGAATTACTGTGAATACCCCAGCATTGGGAGGTGGAGTTTGGAATAGACTTACTACCGGAACAGCTCCGGTGTCAATCGCTCCATACCGAATGGCGCCAAAGGAGTTAGTTGAGCTCAAGGCTCAAATCCAAGAGTTGTTGGATCGTGGGGTTCATACGACCCAGTGTGTCTCCATGGGGAGCACCAGTTACATTTGTAAGAAGAAGGACGGAACTATACGTATGTGCATAGATTACCGTCGATTGAATTAGTGACCATCAAGAACAAGTATCCTTTCCCAAGGATCGATGAATTGTTCGATCACCAAGAAGGGGTCGCAGATGTTCTCAAAGATAGACTTAAGGTCGGGATATCACCGCTTGAAGGTGAAGGAGGCGGATATCCATAAGACCGCTTTTAGGACAAGATACGGCCATTTTGAGTTTGTGGTGATGCCGCTTTGGATTGACAAATGCTCCACCGCGTTCATGGATATGATGAACCGAGTTTTTCAACCCTCTTTGGGATAGGTTCGTCGTTGTGTTCATCGACGATATTTTGGTGTATTCTAAGTCCAAGAGGAGCATGATGAACATCTCCGAGTGGTGCTACAAGTGTTAAGGGAGAAGAAGCTCTATGCCAAATTCAGCAAGTGTGGATTTTGGCTTAAGGAGGTGGCATTCTTAGGGCATGTGGTATCCGCAGAAGGAATAAGAGTTGATCCTAGGAAGATCGGGCGGTGTTGGATTGGAAACCACCTAGGTCCGTGGGTGAGATTCAAGTTTCTTAGGTTTGGCGGGGCTATTACGTAAGGTTCAGAGAAGGATTCTTGTCAATAGTCGCGCCTTTGACAAAGTTACTAAGGAAGGAAGTACCCTTTGAATGGTCTGATAAGCAACAGAAGAGCTTTGACAACCTTAAGAAGGTGTTGATGGAGGCTCCAGTGTTAATTCAGCCGGAGGGTGGGAAGGATTTTGTGGTGTACTGTGACGCTTCGCATATGGGATTAGGATGTGTGCTAATGCAAGAAGGAAAAGTTGTCGCTTATGCGTCTCGGCAACTAAGGCCTCATGAGGTTAACTACCCAACCCATGACTTGGAACCGCAAAGCAGTGGTTTTCGCCCTTAAGGTTTGGAGGCACTACCTCTATGGAGAAAGGTCGCTGATCTACACGCACCACAAGAGCCTTAAGTATCTGTTGACTCAGAAGGAGTTGAACTTGAGGCAACGAAGGTGGGTGGAGTTGTTGAAGGACTATGACTGTTCGATAGAATATCATCCGGGCAAGGCGAATGTGGTAGTTGATGCCCTAAGTCGGAAGGTTGTGTCGGATCTAAGGGCTATGTTCGCTCACTTAAGTTTGTACGATGATGGAAGCCTGTTGGCAGAGTTGCAAGTCAAGCCCACATGGCTGAAGGAGGTGAAAGAGGGACAGTTGGTTGATAAGGATCTAAGTGTTAAGTTACAACAAGTACGGAACGGAGAGTTAGAGGATTATAGTGTTAATGATGAGGGAGTATTGTGTTACAAAGGAAAAGTCTGTATGCCGAAGGACAAGGAGTAAGACAAAGGATTCTTCGGGAGGCGCATAGTAGCCCTTATGCTATGCATCCCGGAGGCATTAAGCTGTACAGAGATCTAAGGGAACAATTTTGGTGGTCTGATCTTAAGCAAGAAGTGACTGAATTTGTGGGGAAATGTTTGACGTGTCAGCAAGTTAAGGCTGAACACCAAGTTCCATCAGGATTGCTTCAACCAATCGAGATTCTGCAATGGAAGTGGGAGAGAATTACCATGGATTTCGTTAGTGGGCTTCCCCTTACGCCTACTAAGAAGGACTCGGTATGGGTGATAGTGGACCGTTTGACTAAGTCCGTGCATTTCATCCCGGTAAGAGTTGACTATTCTCTTGTCGCTAAGTTATATGTGGCGAAAATTGTGAGGTTACATGGTGTACCAAGATCGATCATCTCCGACGAGACCCAAGGTTTACGCCTCGATTACGGAGGGCACTTCATTAAGCTTTAGGCACTAAGTTGGACTTCACTACGGCTTTTCATCCACAATCGACGGGCGATCCGAACGAGTTATACAAGTGTTGGAGGATATGTTGAGAGGTCAGTGATGGATTTTCGAGGAAGTTGGGAAGACTATTTGCCTTTACCCGAGTTCGCCTACAACAACAAATATCAGGCTAGCATTCGGATGGCACCATATGAAGCATTGTATGGTCGGAAGTGTAGAACTCCTACTTGTTGGACTGAGTTAGGAGAACATCGAGTTTTTGGTCCAGAGTTAGTGGCCGAAACTGAAGAGAAGGTTGAAATGATTCGAGCACGCAGTAAAGGAAGCCTCGATAGGTAGAAGTCGATGCAGCACCTTAAGCGGAAGGAAATAGAGTTTGAAGTGGGAGACCAAGTGTTTCGAAAGTCTCGCCTTGGAAAAAGTTAATGAGGTTCGGTCGCAAGGGGAAGTTAAGCCCAAGGTTTATAGGGCCCTATCGAGTACTGAAACGAGTTGGAGCAGTGGCATACCAATTAGAGTTGCCACCAGAGTTGCGGCAGATGCACGACGTATTCCATGTATCCATGCTACGTCGTTATTGATCGGATCCATCTCATGTGGTACCTGTCGAAGAAAAAGAGCTAAGGCCAGACTTATCGTACGAGGAAGAGTCGATTCGGATATTGGAACGTGATGTGAAAATGCTACGGAGGAAGTCAGTTCCTCTAGTCAAGGTGTTATGGCGCAATCATGGATCGGAAGAAGCTTCGTGGGAACCAGAAGAGGCAATGCGAAAACAATACCCTCAATTATTTTAGTTAGAAAATTTCGAGGATGAAATTATTTTAAGGGGGGTAGAATTGTAACATCCTGGAAAGGGCCTATACATTTTCGGTTTAATTGTACGAAGTAACATGTTTTATGTACTAAGAATAAATTTTGAATAATTTTGGAAACCCGAAAATGTATGGAAATGTTAAGTTAAAAAAATGGAAAGTGAACATTTTTGAAACTTGGAAATGGATGGAAATGATTTGGAAATGATTCAAAATAGGAAAGTGCACATTTCTGAAACTTGAAATGTAAGAAAATGTCAAGTTTACAGAGCGAACGAAAATTTTTGGAAACTTAGAAATGACTTAGAAATGTCGAGTTTTAAAGTTTAAAAGAGGAAATTAAGGCAAGGTGGCCTTAAAAGAAAAAGTTTGTGAAATTTGACACACAAACAGCTTGGAAAAGTGGCCCAAAGATGCCACTTAGGGCCTCTGAAATGGTGCCACATGCAAGGTGTTGGGCACAGGTTCGAGTCACTTGGGAAGCAAATAAAAGAAGTTTTATTTTTCTTCCGTAAGCTCGAGGTGGACGGCACAAGCCTTCTAGAAAGGAGGAGTTTTATTCTCTTTAATATTCGATTAATAAGGTGATAAATAAGGGATTTAATTTGGATTATCTTTGAAGAGATAATAAAGGATTATTCTCTAATTATTTTAAATTAAGAGATAAAGCTATCAAATAAAGAAGTGTGGTGGCCAAGTAAGGGATTCTGAGGAGTAGTTTCGGCTATAAAAGGAAGGAAATAGGGCTACTCATCAATTTTTCTTCCTCCTCCTCTCTCTGTCGAATTTCTGAGTGCTCTCCTCTCTTCTCTTCTCTTTTTCTTTTGTCAAGCCGAATCTATAGTCCACCATTGCCAAAATTCTCAAGTTTCTTTTCCTTATTTTCGTGGAAACCAAATACCCCAAGAGAACCCTAGTCGACTTCTCCATTAAATCCCAAAAGTGAAACTTTATCATCTAGTCATCAAGGCCGATTCTTTAAGGGGCTTTTAACAAGGGTGCTACCGATTTCTTAAAAGGGTAAGATCCAAAGTTTGGTTTCAATTCTTTTATATTTTAAACCTATCTAAAATTTAGGGACTAATCTCTATTATGGATTTTGGCCGAGTTATGGAAGGGTGTTTTTCTGGATTTAAGAAATTGTCAACTACAAGAAGGTATCTTTCGGAAATTCTAAGATCTAAGGTAAGTTATGAATACCATTCGGCCATAAGCTATATTATTATGATTTAATGTTAGATTGGATCTAACATGGGTACATAGGGATTTCGACACAAATAAAGAAGCAAGGATCCAATTCGGGATTTAAGATTTGGAAGGTAAGAACAAAGGTAAATTCGCCAAGGCCTATTTTAGTAGTAGATCTATTATTATGTGTTTTAAGCCTAAAACTAACCAATTCAAGGGATTTAGTGACTAGCTGATTTCAAAGGGAAAATACGAGTTTCTCGGATTTGATTAAATCATCAAATCGACACCAAGGTAAGCTTTAAGAATACAAATCCTACTAGGATTTGGTTTTCTAGCCGAATAGGCTTTGTGCTAAATAGTAAGTGATTAATCAATTGTAGGAACTTGAGATCTAAGGCGATGATCGATTTCGGATTTCAAAGAAGTGGTTAAGCAAATCGTGTGTACCCCACACTACTTCTTAATATGTTTCATGGCCTGTTTTATTGTGATATTAAGAATATGAAAGTGGCTAGGGTACCATGTTATGGTACTAAGTACTCAGGTACGTTTCCTACTTCTACAAAGAATATGAAAAAGGTCATTAGTAACATGAGAATATGATAAGAATGTGAACTCTGGCATATTTATGCATATCATCATCATATAGGGCATATGGGTTATTGAAAGGGGAAGTGAATGTGGTGACCTAAGACCACGAACACGATGACCTAAGACTGTGGTATTTGAATGTGGTGACCTAAGACCATAGTAATCTGAATGCGGTGACCTAAGACCGCGATATCTGAATGTGGTGACCTAAGACCACAAATGCGGTGACCTAAGACCGCGATATGGAGTGTAGCGGAAGGAGGGTCGACTTAGTAGTCCCCACGGTGTGCAAAGTTGAGTGCGGGGAGTGTAGCGGATGGCTTATTAGGTTTGGGTTTGGGAATGCATCATAATTTGTATGCTATGATATGAATGCGTAACATTTGTATGCCCGATTCTATTTTGATTTAGTGTTTGTGTACACATTGAGTCTGTTTGACTCACCCCGCTGGGGAATATTTTTCAGTGATGATCGGTGATGGACCGGACGGCAGAACTTGTGGTGGCCATGCTCAACATGAAGTTTTTATTTTATGAACTACTATTTCTATTTAAGTACTTGAATTACTTGGAAATTATTTGATGTAATAAGGCCATAAGGCCATAGTTGGATTGTTTTCCATTTATTTCTATTTGTTATGATTATGAGTTTTACCTATTAAAGTTTAAGTAAAATTTTTAATATAAAGAATTGAATTCGTTTTCAACATAAGCCCAACCCAAAACAATTTTTTTTTAAAATCGCACAAGTTTTCTCTAGGTAACGAAAGAATTTTGAAACCGGTTTACTTGAGGAACATACCAAATCTGGGCAAATCTCGTGGGCTGGGTTTGGGGTGTTTCATTCCTGAATTTTGGATGAAGTCAATGAAAAGAAACCGGATAGGACTGGAGGTGAACGTGGGAAAGCGTCTCGAACCGTTTGAGTCCTCGGCGAAAATCCCTAATTTTATTGTATCCTAAGCTAAATCTAAATGGAATGAATAATAAGAAGAAAATAATAAAGAAAATAAAAGAAAATTAAAAGAAATAAAAATAAAAGTAAAAGTAAAAGTAAATAATGGAAAATGAAAAAAAGAAAAATAACTGGAAAAGAAAAAGGAAGAAGGGGGTTAAATAAGAATTATGGATCTGGTGGTTGCCCCCGCCTTGTACCTTCCTGTGGTGGCCACACGGCCACGGCCACGGCCGTGTGTAAGGCCGTGTGGTCTGGAAATCTGCACTTTGGTTAGTTTATAGTTAGGTGCTAAAAAGGGAAAATAAAAGTAAAAGATGAAAAAAATGTAAAAATTAATGGGGTTAGTGCTCGGGTTGCGTCCCGAGAAGCGCTCGTTTATAGTCTTAAGCTAGACTTTACCTCTCATTCGTATGGTCAAGGTGGTTTGAGGAGGTGAAAATCCTTTCTCATGCGATCAATTCAGTTGTGGATATAAAGTTTAAGTCGAGTAATGTTTACCTCAAAAGTGTTGAATTTAGGATTACTTACCTCGACTGTGCCGTATAGGAAGACATTAAGTACCTCAAAAGTGATTTGTTCATTTGTCTTGATGTCTGAATTGGTGATTCGAGGGTCTTCCTTATTCAACAATACCTGATCCCCTATTTTGAAGTGATTTGTTGTTCCTATCAGCTCGTCTGGGGTTTCCGTTGGTTTCACTTCGTGTATTCGTAGTTTCTCTTTAAAGTGTGTTTTTCGCTTGTCTAGTTCGTCGACCTTAAGGCTTCGTTCCTTATATAGTTCTTCTTTATTGGCACAAGGTCTATGATCTGGCTTTGGTTTGTAGCTTTGTGGTGTTTCCTACAATGAAGGTTGAACAAGTTGGTTATCAACTAAATTTACTTTCTCACCTTTATCACTTGATGTTTTGGCCGAATCAAGAGCTTGAAGAGTGACTATCTCGTCGCCTACACGAAGTATGAGTTCACCTGCATAGATATCAATTTTAGCTCTGGCAGTTGCTAAAAAGGGTCTTCCTAAAATTAAAGGAATATTATTGTCATCATCCATGTCTAAAACGACAAAGTCTATTGGGAATACGAATTTACCAATTTTGATTAGAACATTTTCTATTATACCCCTAGGAATTCTGATAGTTTTATCGCTTAATTGGATGCTCATCCTAGTTTGTTTGGGTTTCCTAGACCTAGTTGTTTAAACAGTTTTATAAGGCATAACATTTATGCTTGCCCCTAAATCGGCTAATGCATTTTCTATAGATAAACTACCAATTATGCATGGAATTGTAAAACTCCCTGGATCTTTTAATTTCTATGGTAATCTATTTTGTAGAATTGCCGAGCACTTTGCGTTGAGTTCCACATGTGATTCCTCGTCTATCCTTCGCTTTTTTAGTTATGTACTCGCTTAAAAATTTTCTAGAGTCCAGTATCTGCGAAAAGAGCTTCGAGTAAAGGTAAGTTAATATGTAATTTCTTTAAAAGTTTAAGAAACTTATCGAACTGCTCCTCTGTATCATCTCTCTTTAATGCTTGGGGTAAGGTATGCGAGGTTGGTACTCTTTGATTACCGGTTTTGGCTTTTCGTGCTACCTCTACTTTACCTTCTTCTACCCCGTGTTCTTGTATTGAGTTGGGTTCATCTAACCCTTTACTATCATGAGTCGTGGCTTTGGTTTGAATTTGCTCTTTTTTAGGTTAGTTTCGGTGTTGCTTGGCAAGCTTTCTTGTAGTTGTTCTCGAGATCAGCTTCGCAAGTTGTCCAACCCGACTTAGTAAGTTCCCCAACTTGGTTCTCGATCCCTTTGATTGATGCCTCTTGATCTTCGAGTCTTTGTTTGGTGTTTTGGAGACGAGTTTCGTGGTCGCCATGAATTTTGTCAAAGATCTCTTCAATGTTCGACTCATCTTCCTATTGGTGAGGTGGTTGTTGAAAATCGAGGAAGTTCCGATCCTTGGCTATTTTGATCATCCCATGAGAAATTGGGATGGTACCTCCAACCTGCATTATAAGTGTCATTATAAAAATTATTTTGTGGTCTAGAATAGTTACCCGTATAGTGAGCTTGCTCATTCTCCATGCCATATCCGTAGGGTGGGTACTCAGGATTCACCACGCCTCCTAGATTCGAGTCATATTGCATTTCTGGGTGTACCTGCGAGAGACTATACAAACCATCCATCTTTTCATTCATCATCTCTAGCTAGTTAGATAACCTGGTGACCACGTCGAGGTTGAAGACACTGGCGGCTTTTATTGGCGTTGTCCTCATAACTTGCCACTGATAGTTATTTAGTGCCATCTCCTCTATAAACTAAAATTACCTATCAAAGCAAATAAAAGAAAAATTAGCAAAGTAAAAAAAATGAAACTAATAATAAAAAAATAAATTGCAATAAAAAAAAATTGGCTAAAGTAATAAAAATTAAGCTTTCTTAATATTTTAGTTCCCCGACAACGGTGCCAAAAACTTGATCACTGTGAATCAGAGCTTTAAAATTTATAAAAAGAATGATCGAACCTGGAAACTAACTCTGACAACGATTGAGGCAAGTGCACCTATTGAACAGTAGTATAGCTTAGCAAGACCGAATTATCGAACCCAAAGGAACTAAAAGTACTAATACTAACTTTCTTCTTATTATCTAGCCTAAAAATAAAGAGAGATTGTTTATCTAATCTAAATTAATTAACTACTAAACTAAAGACTCTGAGACAAAGAAGAATGAATTTGGAAAATAACTTGGGAAAAACTCAGTTGATTTAGATGATACCCTAGGAAGAATCCACCTAGACTTCACTTGTTATCTAACACTGAACCATACGATTTATTCACTTAGTTTGATCAGGAAGACTCCCTAACATATACTAAACCCTCTCTTGAGGCGAATAACGTCTAAACCTAGGTTAATTAGTGGAACTCTTGTTCTCTTATAATAACCCCCTAGAATAGCAGTAAATCGATCTATGGATTCCCATATTAGGTTTCACCCTAATCCGGAAAAATCTCGTCACCCTATCTCTAGGCGTGCGATCAACTCCGCTTAATTATGTTGGATATACTCTTAGGCAGGGTCTATTCCTCCTCAACCTAAGCACATTAAATTTGGATGAAGCTCACATAATTAAGAACAAACTAAGTATTTATCATATAATTCAGAAAACAATAACAAGATTCATCATAGGTTTCATCCTTCGAATTATCCAAGGGTTTAGTTCATAACAATAAAGGAAAGCATCTCAAGAGAAAAGATAAAACAAAACATGAGAAATCCCTAAAACCCCCTGAAGGAATTGAAGGAGAGATCCTCCGTCTTGAGTATAATTCTGGCTTCTTGAGATGGATCAACTGGCTATCTTCGAGTGATTCCCACAAATCTGACCTTTCCGGCTCGGCTCTTTGGCCTAGCTAACCGCCCTGGACAAAAGCCCTGGCAGAAAGCTTTTCAATAAACTCCCCCATTAAGTTGCCCCCTAGGGTGTTTATATAGGCTTTGAGATGTGTTACTTGGCCTCCAAGTATCCTAATTTGAGTACAATTCCTAATTGGGGGTTTAATTAGACTTTGGAGTGTGTTTCTTTGCCTCCAAGCATCCAAATCTGAGTAAAACTCCACTTGGCCGTGGTAGGGGGACGGCCATGGCACACACCCGTGTGAATCGTGGTCAGGCTGTGTGGAATTCGTTGATGGGGCACGGCGGTGTAAATCGTGGTCTAGGCCGTGTTCAAGATCTTTAAGGAGGCACGATCGTGTGATCTTTGGTCCAGGCCATGTCGATTTCATGCTTTGGCCCATTTATCCCATTTTAAGCTCGTCTTGCGTTCTTTTCATCCCCTGGTGCTTTCCTGAGTATATATCATGAAAAGAAAGGATTAAGAGCACCAAATTACATAAAATAAGGGATAATTCATCCAAAAGCATACTAAATGTGGGCCTAAAATGTGTTACTATTTCGGCTTATCAATATAACCACTATTTAGGGAGTTGTTCTATTTTTGAAACTGAAATTTGTCGATACTTGATGGTTTTTCCATTATTCAAAGAAAGGGGTACAAGAATGTGTCGATGATAAACCGTAATAGTAACATATTTTAATTCAACATTTAGCATGCTTTTGGATGGTTTATCCCTTGAATTATGGAAATTGGTGCTCTTAATCCTTTAATTTCATGTTTTATACTCAGGAGAGTACAAAAGGATGAAAAGAACGAGAAACAAGCTTAAAACGGGCTAAATGTACCAAAGAAAGAAATTAACACGGCCTGAGGTTTCACCACACGGCCGTGCCCCTTTAGCAGGCTCGAACACGGCCTACAACTCGACTTACACGGGCATGTGCCATGGGCGTGTCCCTGCCGTGACCAAGAAGAATTTTATTTGGATTAGGGTACTTAGAGGCAAAGAAAGCCATTCCAAAAGCCTATATAAACACCCTAAAGGCTAACCTTTAGGGGGGCATCCAGCTAGGCCAAGGAGCCAAGCCGGAGAGGTCAGAATTGTGGGATTTACTCGAAGAAAGCCAGTTGATTCATCTCAAGAAGCTGGAGTCATACTCAAGACGGAAGATCTTCTCTTCAATTCCTTCAGGGGGTTTTAGGGTTTTTCTTATGTTTTGTTTTATCTTTTCTTCTGAGATGTATATTTTTATGATTATGAACTAAACCCGCAGATACTTGAGGGGGATGAAACCTAAGACGGATCTTGTTATTGTTTTCTGAGCTATATGATAAATACTTGATTTGTTCTTAATTATGTGTTCTTAATTCTTGCATTGATATTTCCGTATATTGATTCAAGTATTGATGTGCTTAGGCAGAGGAGGAATAGACCCTACCTAAGAGTAGATCTAGCATAGTTAAGCGGAGTTGCTCGCGCGCCTAGAGATAGGGTGTCGAAAATCTGCCGGATTAGGGTCAAACCTAATATGGGAGTCCATAGATCGAGTTAATGCAATTTTAGGGGTTTTAATTAGAAAGAAATTTCAATTAATCAACCTAGGGTTAGACGTTAGTAGCCTCGAGAGAGGTATTAATATAAATTAGGGAATCCTACAGATCAAGTTAAGTGAATAAATCGTCTGGTTCAGAGTTAGATAACAAGTGAAGTCTAGGTGGATTCTTCCTTGGGTATTGTCTTAATCAATTGGTTTTTCCCACAAGTATTTCCCCAATTCATTCTCTTTGTCTTAGCGTCTTTAGCTTAGTAGTTAATTAATTTTAAATTAAACAATAATTCACTTCAATTCTTAAGAGTACTTTTGGTTCCTTTGGGTTCGACATTTCGGTCTTGCCACTAAACTATACTACTGTTCGATAGGTATGCTTGCCTCAATCGTTGTCACAATTAGTTTCTAGGCTAGATCATTCATTATATAAATTTTAAGACTCTGACATAACGATCATGTTTTTGGCACCGTTGCCGGGGAACTAAAATATTAAGAATGCTCAATTTTAATTACTTTAGCCATTTTTTTTTATTTTTGCAATTTAATTTTATTTTTATTTTAACTTTGCTAATTTTTCTATTTCTTTGTTCCTTGCAGGTACCTCTAGTTTATGACTAGAAAGAACCCCGCAGGACCCTTAATTTACGACAGTGATATTGAAGGAACCGTGCGCCAAAAACTTGATCGTTATGTCAGAGTCTTAAAATTTATATAATGAATGATCTAGCCTAGAAACTAACTGTGACAACGATTGAGGCAAGCGCACCTATCGAACAGTAGTATAGTTTAGTGGCAAGACCGAAATGTCGAACCCAAAGGAACCAAAAGTACTAATACTAACTTTCTTTCTATTATTTAGCCTGAGAATTGAAGTGAATTATTGTTTAATCTAAAATTAACTAACTACTAAGCTAAAGACGCTAAGACAAAGAGAATGAATTAGGGAAATACTTGTGGGAAAAACCAATTGATTAAGACAATACCCAAGGAAGAATCCACCTAGACTTCACTTGTTATCTAACTCTGAACTGCATTTATTTATTCACTTGACTTGATCCGTAGGATTCCCTAATTTATATTAATACCTCTCTTGAGGCTACTAGCGTCTAACCCTAGGTTGATTAATTGAAATCTCTTTCTAATTAAAACCCCTAGAATTCCATTAACTCAATCTATGGACTCCCATATTAGGTTTGACCCTAATCCGGCAGATTTTCGTCACCCTATCTCTAGGCGCACGAGCAACTCCACTTAACTATGCTAGATCTACTCTTAGGTAGGGTCTATTCCTCCTCTGCCTAAGCACATCAATACTTGAATCAATATCCTTAAATATCAAAGCAAGAATTAAGAACACATAATTAAGAACAAATCAAGTATTTATCATATACCTTAGAAAACAATAACAAGATCCGTCTTAGGTTTCAGGTTTAGTTCATAATCATAAAAATATACATCTCAGAAGAAAAGATAAAACAAAACATAAGAAAAACCCTAAAACCCCCTGAAGGAATTGAAGAGAAGATCTTCTGTCTTGAGTATGACTCCGACTTCTTGAGATGAATCAACTGGCTTTCTTCGAGTAAATCCCACGATTCTGACCTCTCCGGCTTGGCTCCTTGGCCTAGCTGCACGCCCCCCTAAAGGTTGGCCTTTAGGGTGTTTATATAGGCTTTTGGAATGGCTTTCTTTGCCTCTAAGTACCCTAATCCAAATAAAATTCTTCTTGGTCACGGCAGGGACACGCCCATGGCACACGCCCGTGTAAGTCGAGTTGTAGGCCGTGTTCGAGCTTGCTAAAGGGGCACGGCCGTGTGGTGAAACCCCAGGCCGTGTCAATTTCTGACTTTGCCCCATTTGGCCCGTTTTAAGCTCGTTTCTCATTCTTTTCATCCTCTTATGCTCTCTTGAGTATAAAACATGAAATTAAAGGAATAAGAGCACCAATTTCCATAATTCAAGGGATAAATCATCCAAAAGCATGCTAAATGTGGGATTAAAATATGTTACTATTACGGTTTATCAAATACCCCCACACTTAAGCTTTTGCTTGTCCTCAAGCAAAATTCTCAACTCACAATTAAAACGAACTTCCTCAATTCATAACCTTCATCAACAGTGTTTCATCATAATTCATAGGTAATTCATACATTGATAATTTAACCGGAAGGTTCCTAAAGATTCAAACAATCAAAGTCATAGTTTTTATAGTACAAAAAATAGGTGTTTCCCCTTACCTAAATAATCACCTTTAATTCAAAATCAACAAAAGTTGACATCCTCACACTCAAATCACTCAAAGTGTTTAAGGTTCAAAATTAAGCACTCAGAAGTCAAACATGAAAAGTTAATCCCATAGGCTTGCATGAAAATCAAATCTCCACCACTGTAAAATGATACGATACACAAATCAAAAGGTTTTTAAAAAGGGTTGTAACGGGGCTTGGGTTAAAGGTGTTGATAAAGGCTTGAATTAGAGGGTTAGTATCGAGGCTGAATTGATAAATTACCTAACTATAGACAACGGACTGAATAAAGAATAATTACATCAACTGAAAACTTGTAATACTAATACTAATAACACGAGCTTCTTCTAAAGATGTGAATTTAACTGTATAAGCTCACTTAATCACAGAACTAATAATAAATATAGTTTGATTTTTTTAAGAACAAATCAAACAACAATAATAAGTTAGAATTTAACAACTGATATAAAGAAAATAGTTAAGTAACCGATCAAATCAAATCTCGATATAGGGGTAGTCAAGAAGAATGGTGATAACAAATACAAAGGGTTTTGGGTTAATATTAGTGGGTGGGTCAATAAAATGGGTTGTTAGGATTAAAGGGGTTCACTATGGGTTAATTATGAGGGTAGGCTTTTATGCAGTAAGTGGGTTAAATCCTAGGTGCCTTTATCATCTTAGTATATCAAATCAAAGGTGTGGTCTCGACATGCATAATCGATGCAAGTTCTAGAATAACAGATCAATGTTGACACATTCATAATCAATAAAGTGAGAACGAAAAGGAATGTATGCTCTAAAAGGCTCAAAATCTCACAAAAATTATGGGCTTTTTGATATCATCCTTGTAAATTTCAAACTTCAAAGTAATAATTATATTCAAGTAGACAACCTAAATTTTTTTTAATTTTTGAAAATAGACTCATCATGCTTGATTCTCTAGTATCTTAAAAATTTAATCATCAATGCAAAATTATCTATAACTTAATCCAAAACATATCAATCAAAATAAAAAATCAAAGGAATTTTATTCTAATAGTGATATGAGAAAATTACTTAAGAAACAAGATATAATTCAAGATTTGAGAATAATGAAAAAAGTTAGGCATTTTTAAGATTCACCCCCCACACTTAAGATGTACATTGCCCTCAATGTACAAAGATATATAAAAACAATATAGTAGAAAATAAAAAGATAGGGATAGGGGTGAAACTCCCTGAATTCTGGATGGCTTCCTTGAGTTGGGAGTGGTCGTGGTGTGGTGGCCGCCCACTATTACTGCGCTAGATGAAGAAATTGGGTGGCCCGTGAAGAAATAGCCAGGAAATAGTAAGACACATTTAAAATAAACTAATTATATATTTAAAGACAATAAAGAGAAAGAGAAAGAAAATAGAAAGTATAATAAAATTAAAAGAATAGATAAATGGACTGAAAAGTCCTTATTGTTAGATGGTTCGCGAGGTGGGTGTGATTTCTAAGGCCGTGGTGTGTGATTCCCAAGTAGCCTGAAGAACCTAAAAACAAGAAACTTGTAACATCCTGGAAAGGGCCTATGCATTTTCGGTTTAATTATACGAAGTAACATGTTTTATGTACTAAGAATACATTTTGAACATTTTTGGAAACCTGAAAATGTATGGAAATGGATGGAAATGATTTGGAAATGATTCAAAATAGGAAAGTGCACATTTCTGGAAACTTGGAAATGTAAGAAAATGTCAAGTTACAGAGCCGAACGAAAATTTTTGGAAACTTAGAAATGACTTAGAAATGACCTAGAAATGACGAGTTTTAAGGTTTAAAAGGGGAAATTAAGGCAAGGTGGCCTTAAAAGAAAAAGTTTGTGAAATTTGACACACAAACAGGCTTGGAAAAGTGGTCTGAAGATGCCACTTAAGGCCTATGGAAATGGCGCCACATGCAAGGTGTTGGGCCTGAGTTCGAGTCACAAGGGAAGCAAATAAAAGAAGTTTTATTTTTGCATCCAGAAGCCAGAGGTGGACGACCCAAGCTTTATAGAAAGGAGGAGTTTTATTCTCTTTAAAATACAGCTAATTAAGGGGATAAATAAGGATTTAATTTGGAGAGATAATTAAAGGATTATTCTTTTAATTATTTTAAATTAAGGTGATAAAGTTATCACAAAGGAAGAGTGGTGGCCAAGTAGGGGACTCTAGCCTAGTTATTTCGGCTAAAGAAGGAAGATTAAGGCTATTCTTCCATCTTTTCTAAGTGTTTGCCGAAAATCCTCTAGCCAAACTCTCCTTCTCTACCGAATTTTCGTTGGCCAAGTAGCCTCTCTTTCATCAATTCTTTTCCTCTCCAAAATCCTTCTTTTCTCCTCTCTTCTCTTCTCTTCTCTTTTTCTTTTGTCAAGCCAAATCTTTGTGACTCCAAGCAAGGGTGCAATCGACTGAGGTATTAAGGTAAGAACAATGGATTTTTGTTCTTCAAACTCTTTAAATCGAGATCTAGGAACTGACCCTTTTGTTGTCTCTTGACCGAATATTAAAGGAGGAATTCCGGGATTTCAGATCTAAGGAATTTCAGCTAAGAGAGTTTTGGGATTCAAGGATTTAAGGTAAGACACATGTATATTCGGCCAAAGGCCATATTTTATGTGTTAAGGTTAGATTAAATCTAACATATGGTTATAGGAATTTCGACATCCCTAGGAAAGCAATGATACTTTTCGGGATTTGAGATCACAAAGGTATGTGTTTAAGACATTCGGCCAAAGCCTATTTTAAGTATTTGGATTTATTCCCAAAAGCCGAAACTAACCTATGATGTGTTTTAATGATTGGCCGAATGCAAGAAAGAATACAACAAAGTTTTGGGACTTGATTCTTAAGTCAATCGGCAACAAGGTAGGTTTTCAGTATACAAATCCTACTAGGATTTGGTTTTAAAGCCAAAAAGGTTTATTAATGTGCTTAAATGATTGGCCGAATATAGGAGTTAAGGATCTAAATCAGTAGATCGGTTCTTCGGGATTTCAAGGACTTCGTTAAACAAATCAGGTGTGTACCCCACACTAACTTTTAATAAGATTGATGGTAATATGTAAAATAAAATATGCATGTTTATAAGAATGTGGCTAAGGTACCATAATATGGTACAAAGTACTCAGGTACGTTTCCTACTCCTATTAGGATTACGAAATATGTTATATTTAACATGTGAAATATGATAAGAATGTGAATTTAAGTATGATATGCATGATATGAATAATATGGGTCATTCGGGATATATGAAAAAGGGGAAGTGAATGTGATGACTACGGTCTCACTATCTGAATGTGGTGACTTCGGTCACATTATCTGAATGTGGTAACTTCGTTACATTATCTCGAATGTGGTGTCTCATGACACAATTATCTGGTGGCTATGCCACAAATTTTATATGGGCGATGAGCACGTCGACTGCAGCGACTTCCTTCGATGGTGTGTAGCGGATGGAGGGTTGACTTAGTAGTCCCCACGGTGTGCAGGTTGGTACGGGGATGTGTAGCGGATGGCACCTAGGTTTGGGTTTGGGTGGCATCATCATTTTTATCTCATTATATGAATAAGTATTGGATATGAAAAATGTATGCCTGATCTATTGAATTTTAGTGTTGTGTACACATTGAGTCTGCATTGACTCACCCTGCTGTGGGACTATTTTTCGTGTGACGAGCAATAATGGACCGGGTTCGACGGTAGCTTAGGGATGGCCATGCTCAGACTTGAAGTTTTATTCAATATGGATATTTAAATTTATTTAAGTATTTTAGAATTTTATTTTGGGATTCTACTTGATGTAATAAGGCCATAAGTTACACTTCTTTACTTTTATTTTTAATTACTATGTTACGAATTATTTTCAATTAAAGTTAAGTAAAATTTATTTCTTTAAAAATAAACCCTAATTGTTTTTTTCATCCTAATTAATTGGATTTTAAAATAAGATAAATGGGTTTTTAACTCAAGCCCAACCCAAAACAATAGTTTTTAAAAATCGCACAAGTTTTCCTCTGTAATAAAAGAATTTTGTAACCAGGTTTACTTAAGAACATACCAAATCCGGTCCAGCTCATGGGCCGGGTGTGTGGGTGTTTCAGATTTAGTATCGAGCCCGCTTTTAAACTCTCGGACTGTGGGCTAAGGCCCAAAACGTTTTCAAATCGAGCCAAGTAAGCTTTTTGAAAGAATTTTATGAAATAAACAGGTTTTTACGGCATGGCTCCTAAGTCTCCGACCATGATCCACCGGTAAGTACCCTAACTATTTGTGTGATTATGTGTTATGAAATATGGAAGGGTAGAAAAAGGAATGGAACGTGAGAAAAGCATGATAGGAACTTGAACCCTAGGACTAGTCTACTCAAACACAAACACATAAGACTTAAGGAACGTTAAACAAACCTATGGCTAAGTCACGAGTTAGGGTGTGGTAACCCACAATGCGCATGTCTAGGATTGGATCCGGAAGAGCACAGTATTTAAGCGATCCTAGTGACTCACCTCCTCTTCGCAGAATCCTACACGTGCGTGCGTAGCTTCGGTTCACCCCTAACCCGGAGGGCTCGATGGGGTGTGGCAACCTCTATGCGCATGTCTAGGAATGGTTTCAGTGGGAGCCTGGTATTTAAGTAGTCCGCGTGACTCACCTCCTCTCCACTCGAATCATGCCTGATGCGTAGCTTTGGTTCACCCTGACCAAGAGGGCTCGGTCATAGGCTAAACACAATGACTAAAACCCGAAAGGGAACTAGCCGTGTTTCTATAAAAACAACAAAACCCTAGTTTTAAAACTCTTAAAAAACTTTCTTTTAAATTCGTGAAAACCATCCTTACAAAATTTTCCAAAAATTTTTCTGATTTGTGAAAAATTACCGAAATACCCCCGAGGTCAAAAATTTTCGAAATACCGCCAGATTTCAAAAATTTTCCAAAATACCCCGAGAATTTAAAAATACCAAAATAATTTGTGACAAAATCACCAAAGAACTCTTTCTTTTGGAAAAAAATTTTGAAAATACCCCTGTAGGATAAAATTACGAAAATACCCCTAGGTAGTGGAGAAACAATAACAATGAAAACTACAATGTTTCTCTGAATGAACGAAAGTTCATAATTGTTTGATGGATGTACGAATGAATGGAAAGACTGTGTGCATGTATGAATACGAAAGAACCACTCCTAAATTCTTTTTCATAAAACTTCTTCACGGGTAAACAAGTGAAAGAAAGACTAATTCATAAAACTTCTTAATTAGATTACGACGTTAGAAATGAGCTCTAGAGGACGTGGTCATCGTGGACGAGGTAGAGGAAGGATGACGGTGTCAGAACCCGTTAGATCGGGTCAAGGGTCTGACAACGAGATACCACCGCCACCACCACCCCTAGCTGTGGGTGTTGAGCAGCAAGCTCAGACGGGAGAAGATACTGTGTCGCAGGCTGTGCTACGAGTTTTGGAGTTGGTGGCTGGTGCAGAAGGAAATTTGGGAACCCGTAAGTCTGTGCCTGAGCGGCTTCGAGCTAGTGGAGCCGAAATGTTTCGTGGAGTATCGGGTGTGGCACCCAGTACAGCTGAGTACTGGTTGGAAGCAACTGATCGCATCATGGATGAGCTTGATCTGACCCCTAAGAAAAAGTTGAAAGGGATGGTGGCACTGTTACGCGATGAAGCGTATCAGTGGTGGTTAACTGTTCGGGATGGTGCCACGGTTGAGGATCTGACCTGGGAATATGTTAAGGAAGCATTTCAGAAGAAATATGTGGGAACCAGGTATATAGATGAGCAAAGGAAGGCTTTTCTGGGGCTGGTTCAAGAGAACAAGTCTGTTGCGGAATATGAAACGGAATTCCTGAGGTTGAGCCGCTACGCTCGAGAAGTAGTGGCAACTGAGCATGAGCGCTGTGTTCGCTTTGAGGACGGACTAAGAGATGATCTGAGATTGTTGATAGCACCACATCAGGAGTGGGAGTTTCCTACTTTAGTGGAGAAGGCTAAAGTGGCTGAAGGAATCAAGGATTCTACAAAGCAGACTGTGGATCGAAATAGGCCCAAAAGAGGTTTTGGATCGTCTAGGAAGGCTCAAAAGAGGACTAGAGTTGATGGGCCGCAAAATCAGCAAGCTGGTGCAGGATGGCAATATCGTCCTTGTGAACATTGTGGGAAGAAGCACTTCGGGGATTGCTGGAAAAAGACGGGAGGATGTTTTCGGTGTGGGTCCAAGGACCATATGCACAAGGATTGTCCTAAGAAACCAGATGAAAGTCGGCCAGCCGCTCAGAATGTTAGTCAGGTTGGTAGAGGAGGACAGCAACCTCAACGAGGTCGTGGTTCGAGTAATCGAGGTAACGGTGCCGGTAGAGGACGTGGAGCACAGGGTAGAGGTGCTGCTAATGCTGAGGCAAGGCAACCGGGTTTGGTTTATGCGGTTCGCAGTAGGGAAGACGGAGATGCATCGGATGTTATAACCGGTACGTTCCTTATTTATGGCAAGCCTTATTATGCCTTAATTGATGTGGGCTCGACCCATTCATATGTTGCATGTAGTGTAGTGGAAACACTAGGCCTAGACTCGAACTTTCGATAGGGAGGTAATCAGTAGTAAGCCCATTAGGCCAAAGCTGTAATGGTGGATAAGATCTTTCGAATGTACCCCTAGAGATTCGTGAGTGAACTTTGGTGACTTAATGGAACTACCTTTCGGGGAGTTTGAACTTATACTTGGAATGGACTGGCTAGTAGAGCACCGAGCCGTGTTGGATTGTGCGGCTAAACGAATGGAACTAAGGACCTGGAGGATGAAGTAGTAGTAATGATCGGAGAGAGAAGAAACTACCTATCCAACGTAGTTTCAGCGTTGAAGGCTGAGAAAATGGTTAAGAAAGGGTGCAAGGCGTTCTTAGCCTTCGTAAGTGCGTTAGGTGGAAAGGAAGAAGGTGTCAGTGGAGTTAGAATGGTGAAAGACTTTGAAGATGTATTTTCGGAAGAATTACTGTGAATACCCCCGGATAGGGAGGTGGAGTTTGGAATAGACTTGCTACGGAAAAATGCGACTCATGTCAATCGCCCATACCGAATGGCGCCAAAGGAGTTAGTTGAGCTCAAGGCTCAAATGCAAGAGTTGTTGGATCGTGGGTTCATACGACCCGGTGTGTCTCCATGGGGAGCACCACGATTACTTTGTAAAGAAGAAGGACGGAACTATGCGTATGTGCATAGATTACCGTCGATTGAATAAGTGACCATCAAGAAAAAGTATCCTTTGCCAAGGATCGATGACTTGTTCGATCAGCTGAAGGGGGCCGCAGTATTCTCAAAGATAGACTTAAGGTCGGGATATCACCAGTTGAAGGTGAAGGAGGCAGATATCCATAAGACCACTTTTAGGACAAGATACGGCCATTTTGAGTTTGTGGTGATGCCGTTTGGATTGACGAACGCTCCAGCCGCGTTCATGGATATGATGAACCGAGTTTTTCAACCCTACTTGGATAGGTTCATCGTTGTGTTCATCGACGATATTTTGGTGTATTCTAAGTCTAAAGAGGAGCATGATGAACATCTTCGAGTGGTACTACAAGTATTAAGGGAAAAAAAGATCTATGCCAAATTCAGCAAGTGTGAATTTTGGCTTAAGGAGGTGGCATTCTTAGGGCATGTGGTATCCGCAGAAGGAATAAGAGTGGATCCTAAGAAGATTGAAGCAGTGTTGGATTGGAAACCACCTAGGTCCGTGGCTGAGATCCGAAGTTTCTTAGGTTTGGCAAAGTATTACGTAAGGTTTGTGGAAGGGTTCTCGTCAATAGCCGCGCCTTTGACAAAGTTACTAAGGAAGGAAGTACCCTTTGAATGGTCTGATAAGCAACAGAAGAGCTTTGACAACCTTAAGAAGGTGTTGACGGAGGCTCCAGTGTTAATTCAGCCAGAGGCTGGGAGAGAATTACCATGGACTTCGTTAGTGGGCTTCCCCTTACGCCTACTAAGAAGGACTCGGTATGGGTAATAGTGGATCGTTTGACCAAGTCCGCGCATTTCACTCCGGTAAGAGTAGACTATTCTCTTCAGAAGTTGGCCAAGTTATATGTGGCGGAAATTGTGAGGTTACATGGAGTACCGGTATCGATCATCTTCGATAGAGACCCAAGGTTCACGTCTCGATTCTGAATGGCACTTCATCAAGCTTTAGGCACTAAGTTGGACTTCACTACGGCTTTTCATCCATAATCAGACGGGCAGTCCGAACGAGTTATACAAGTGTTGGAGGATATGTTGAGAGGCTGTGTGATGGATTTCCGAGGAAGTTGGGAAGTCTACTTGCCTTTAGCTGAGTTCGCCTACAACAACAGCTATCAGGCTAGCATTCGGATGGCACCATATGAAGCATTGTATGGTCGGAAGTGTCGAACTCCTACTTGTTGGACTGAGTTAGGAGAACGTCGAGTTTTGGGTCCAGAGTTAGTGGCGGAAACTGAAGGGAAGGTTAAGACAATCCGAGCACGGTTAAAGGAAGCCTCTGATAGGCAGAAGTCGTACGCAGACCTTAAGCGGAAGGAAATAGAGTTTGAAGTGGGAGACCAAGTGTTTCTGAAGGTCTCGCCTTGGAAGAAGGTGATGAGGTTTGGTCGCAAAGGGAAGTTAAGCCCAAGGTTTATAGGGCCCTATAGAATACTGAAGCGAGTTGGGCCAGTGGCATACTAATTGGAGTTGCCACCAGAGTTGCAGCAGATGCACGACGTATTCCATGTGTCCATGCTACGTCGTTACCGATCGGATCCGTCTCATGTGGTACCAGTTGAAGAAGTGGAGCTAAGGCTAGACTTATCGTATGAGGAAGAGCCAATTCAAATATTGGAACGTGATGTGAAAGTGTTACGTAGGAAGTCAGTTCCTCTAGTCAAAGTGTTATGGTGCAATCATGGATCGGAAGAAGCTTCGTGAGAACCAGAAGAGGCAATGCGACAACAATACCCTCAATTATTTTAGTTAGAAAATTTCGAGGACGAGATTATTTTAAGGGGGGTAGAACTGTAACATCCTGGAAAGGGCCTACGCATTTTCGGTTTAATTGTACGAAGTAACATGTTTTATGTACTAAGAATAAATTTTGAACATTTTTGGAAACCTGAAAATGTATGGAAATGGATGGAAATGATTTGGAAATGATTCAAAATAGGAAAGTGCACATTTCTGAAACTTGGAAATGTAAGAAAATGTCAAATTACTGAGCCGAACGAAAATTTTTGGAAACTTAGAAATGACCTAGAAATGACGAGTTTTAAGGTTTAAAAGGGAAATTATGGCAAGGTGGCCTTAAAAGAAAAAGTTTGTGAAATTTGACACACAAAAAGAGCTTGGAAAAGTGGTCCAAGATGCCACTTAGGGCCTCTGGAAATGGCGCCACATGCAAGGTGTTGGGCTGAGTTCGAGTCACAAGGGAAGCAAATAAAAGAAGTTTTATTTTTGCTTCCAGGCTGAGGTGGACTGGCACAAGCTTTCTAGAAAGGAGGAGTTTTATTCTCTTTAAAATACAACTAATTAGGGGGATAAATAAGGATTTAATTTGGAGAGATAATTAAAGGATTATTCTTTTAATTATTTTAAATTAAGGTGATAAAGTTATCACAAAGGAAGAGTGGTGGCCAAGTAGGGGACTCTAGCCTAGTAATTTCGGCTAAAGAAGGAAGATTAAGGCTATTCTTCTATCTTTTCTAAGTGTTTGCCGAAAATCCTCTAGCCAAACACTCCTTCTCTGCCGAATTTTCTTTGGCCAAGTAGCCTCTCTTTCATCAATTCTTTTCCTCTCCAAAATCCTTATTTTCTCCTCTCTTCTCTTCTCTTCTCTTTTTCTTTTGTCAAGCCGAATCTTTGTGACTCCAAGCAAGGGTGCAATCGACTGAGGTATTAAGGTAAGAACAATGGATTTTTGTTCTTCAAACTCTTTAAATCGAGATCTAGGAACTGACCCTTTTGTTGTCTCTTGACCGAATATTAAAGGAGGAATTCTGGGATTTCAGATCTAACGAATTTCGGCTAAGAGAGTTTCGGGATTCAAGGATTTAAGGTAAGACACATGTATATTCGGCCAAAGGCCATATTTTATGTGTTAAGGTTAGATTAAATCTAACATATGGTTATAGGAATTTCGACATCCCTAGGAAAGTAAGGATACTTTTCGGGATTTGAGATCACAAAGGTATGTGTTTAAGACATTCGGCCAAAGCCTATTTTAAGTATTTGGATTTATTCCCAAAAGCCGAAACTAACCTATGATGTGTTTTAATGATTGGCCGAATGAAAGAAGGAATACAACAAAGTTTTGGGACTTGATTCTTAAGTCAATCGGCAACAAGGTAGGTTTTCAGTATACAAATCCTACTAGGATTTGGTTTTAAAGCCAAAAAGGTTTATTAATGTGTTTAAATGATTGGCCGAATATAGGAGTTAAGGATCTAAATCAGTAGATCGGTTCTTCGGGATTTCAAGGACTTCGTTAAGCGAATCAGGTGTGTACCCCACACTAACTTTTAATAAGATTGATGGTAATATGTAAAATATGCATGTTTATAAGAATGTGGCTAAGGTACCATAATATGGTACAAAGTACTCAGGTACGTTTCCTACTCCTATTAGGATTACTTAAATATGTTATATTTAACATGTGAAATATGATAAGAATGTGAATTTAAGTATGATATGCATGATATGAATAATATGGGTCATTCGGGATATATGAAAAGGGGAAGTGAATGTGATGACTACGGTCTCACTATCCGAATGTGGTGACTTGGTCACATTATCCGAATGTGGTAACTTCGGTTACATTATCGAATGTGGTGTCTCATGACACAATTATCTGTGGCTATGCCACAAATTTTATATGGGCGATGAGCACGTTGGATCGCAATGATCGCCGATGATGGTGTGTAGCGGATGGAGGGTTGACTTAGTAGTCCCCACGGTGCAGCGGTTGGTGCGGGATGTGTAGCGGATGGCACCTAGGTTTGGGTTTGGGTGGCATCATCATTTTTATCTCATTATATGAATAAGTATTGGATATGAAAAATGTATGCCTGATCTATTGAATTTTAGTGTTGTGTACACATTGAGTCTGTTGACTCACCCCGTTGTGGGACTATTTTTCAGGTGACGAGCAATAATGGATCGGGTTCGGCGGTAGCTTAGGGATGGCAATGCTCAGCTTGAAGTTTTATTCAATATGGATATTTAAATTTATTTAAGTATTTTAGATTTTTATTTTGGGATTCTACTTGATGTAATAAGGCCATAAGTTACACTTCTTTACTTTTATTTTTAGTTACTATGTTACGAATTATTTTCAATTAAAGTTAAGTAAAATTTATTTCTTTAAAAATAAACCCTAATTGTTTTTTTTTTCATCCTAATTAATTGGATTTTAAAATAAGATAAATGGGTTTTTAACTCAAGCCCAACCCAAAACAATAGTTTTTAAAAAAATCGCACAAGTTTTCCTCTGGTAATAAAAGAATTTTGTAACCAGTTTACTTAAGGAACATACCAGATTCGGTCCAGTCTCGTGGGCCGGGTGTGGGGTGTTTCAAAACTAAAATAAGATACACTAAGTTTAGTTGAAGAGAAGTTAAGATAAGGAAAATAAAGGAGAAGAGAAAAGAAAAATAAAAACTAAATGGCCTCAAATGTCCTTGGCTTGTCGAGTTAATGAAGCGACCGGCATGAACTTATGTAGGTCGGTCTCGTAGAGGGACACTGTGCTAGGATCCTTTCGCTTCTTCGACATAGATATGGTGTATATCTAGAGTTTAGAAAAGGGCCAAGGAAGGAGAATATGGAAGGGGGTCTGAGAATCTATGGAAGAAGGGGAGTGGGGAGTAGTTGAGAAGAGGGGGTGGTTTAAATAGAGTTTTGATGTCTGGTACATCCCCAAGCCTGTGTACCATGGGCGTGTTTGGTTACACGGCCGTATCGCACGGCCGTGTTGTACTTCATTCATTTCTTCCACGCCCGTTTCGTGGTCACCACGCCCATGTTTGATAAAACAGGGTCGACCACGGTCGTATCGCACGATCGTGGTGTTTAGTCGGAGCCTGTGTGACTTCCCTTAGTGTCGGCCACGGCCATATCGCACGGCCGTGGCAATTTATAGTCGTCCGTGATCTGGGAATCTTTCGTCATTGGCTCGTACTACCTCTGTTATGTCAGTGCGAGAGTCCGTAGTATCCACACGGCCACGGCCACGGCCATGTGGTATGGAATTTTGCGCCTAAATATAAATAAAAGAAAAGAAATAAAACTATACTTAATTATTAGGGTTAGTGCTCGGGTTGCCTCCCGAGAAGCGCTCGTTTAAAGTCTTAAGCTAGACTTACCTCTCATTCGTATAATCAGGGTGGTTTGAAGAGTTGAACATCCTTCCTCATGCTATCTGTCCTATTATTAGTATATAGTTCAAGTCGAGTAGCGTTTGTTTTAAAAGTGCCAAATATAGGATTACTTACCTCGACTGTTGTAACATCCTTAAATAGGGGCTATTGTGTTTAAATTGTTCTTGTATGTGTATGTATTGATTGTGGTATTAATTGAGGTGTTCTAGGGTCTAGGTATAAGCTGAGGGTAGGCCCGAGCTATAAGAAAAATTTTGTTTTTAAGCTTTGGTCAAGGGGAGCTGAAGGAGCGAGGGGTTAAATATATTTCAGGGTGAAATTAAGCACAAGAATTGGCTTGGGAAAGTGGCAAGGAGGTGCCACTTAGGGCATTGAGAGTAACGCCACATGCAGGGAAGGGGGAGCTCAGGTTCGAGCAGCGGAGATCCCATTTTCTGCTTACCATTTTGACGCCAAGGAGGGAAGAGTTGTGCTCACTCAAACTCTGCGGATTTGTTGATTAAGTCAAATTAATTTAAACTGGTGGAGAAGAAAAAATTTAGGAGCTTGTGGAATTCAAACACATTTGAATTGTTGGTCAGGAGAAATTTGAGGTGTTTGCCGAATTTTGAATAGTGGAGGAGGAGTGTTCGGTTAGGGAACTTGCTAGGTGTGCCGTCCCTCCATAGTTAGCTTAGGAGGACATTTTTGGCTAGTCTAGGCTATAGTGCATTCGGTTGAGAAGCAAACCAAAACTCCTCTTTGCTCATCGATTTTCCCTTAATGCACCATGTTGAAGCAAAAGCCGAAATCCCTTTTTGCACCTGTCGAATTCTCTTGAAAGCACCTAGCCGAATGTCCACCTAAACTTCCTTAGTTTTATTTCTTTTTCTTCTTCTTCTCAAGTGCTTGGCTGAATCTCCTTCTCTCCCATCTCTCTTTTTTCTTTCTCTCATAATTGTTCAAAACCGCATCAACAGTCTCTTCTTCTCAAATCAACAACTTTTCTTTCTCTTCATTCTCTCTTATGCCGAATCTTCTTCCTTTTCTTCCTCCTTTTGCTGAAACTCCCTTAATCTCTTTTTTTTAAACCAAAGCCGAATACCATTCATCTTTCTCCCATTCTCTCCTTTCACTTTAGCCGAATCTTATTTGCTTTTCTCTTCTTTTAGCCATAGCCGGATCACATTAAAGTCCATCACCATTGCCGAAATCTCCCTACTTTCTTCTTGTTTTATTTTAGCTGAATATCAACCAAGCATAAATCTCCCTTGGTTCTTCTCTAATCGGATTTGAAGAGGGTAAGTAATCTTGGCCGAAACTCTATTCTCACTTTCTCTTTTTCTCTATCGTCATGTGTAGACAAAAGCCGAATTTTGGCATTTGTCTTGGCTTTTAATCAACCATGCAATTGGTTTCTTATAGGACCTTCGGGATTTTGAAGTAGTAGATCGGGGTCATCTATTTCCTATCAAGCGATTTAGGTAAGTCAATGGTAAGGTTTCATGCCGATTCGATCTGAAAAGCTGAAGGCTATTAAGATTTAGTGTTAATGTTGGCCGATTGTAGGGGAAAGATCAGGCTCGCACATCTTGGGTTGTGGTTAGCGTTCGAAAGGCAGTAAGGTAAGGGTTGTGTTTGGTTATGCGTTATCTCACCCTTCGGGATTTGCTAGTATAGCCGAATGGCTTTTGCTAATTATCTTAGTGTGGGCGAATGTAGGAAAAGGGGATCTAGTGCGATAGATCGGGACCTTCGGATTCGATGTCGCGTTAGTAATCGTGTGTGTAACTTACACACTTCATAATCGTTGTAAACTTGTTAATAACCTAAACTATGTTAAAAGCCGAAACTGTGTAGATTTCGATATGATACCTTTATGGGTATGAGCAAGGATTTCGGGTAAGTCCATTTTGTTGAGATTACGGTACATGATTTCTGATGATAATATCTATGTATGTTCGTTATACGTCTAATGATTAAGAATCATGGCATGATTTGTATGTGCATTGTATTATTGTGGGTGATATGAGAGGAGGGGGAAGATTGATATATGTGACTTTGGGTCACGGAGGTTTAGCGCCTCGGTGGTTTGGTACCACGCTTGATTTCGTGACTTTGGGTCGTGAGAGGTTTGGCACCTCATAGCGACTGGTCCTGGTGGCTTAGCACCACGATGGGTTGGCCCCACATTTGATAAACGGGATTGCCGCCGGTGATTTGGCATCACAACGTGGGTTGGCCCCACAATTGGATTATTCGTGACTTTGGGTCACCAGTGGTTTGGCACCACATTATTATTGATATCAGTGACTTTGGGTCACCAGTGGTTTGGCACCACCAGTGGTTTGGTACCACACGGGGTAGGAAATGGAGTTGTGGATGGTTAGGTTGGGTGCATGATATGTTTGCTTGATTATGATTTGTGTAAGCATGTTGCAATAATCGGGAGGGGGATTATGCACTGAGTCTTGGTGACTCACCTTCTCCCTTATCTTTTCAGGTGATTCGTAGATCGCGGATGAGGAGCCGGGTGGACTCGAGGTGGCCATGCGATAATTGTTTCGATTTTACATGGACTTTTGACTGGGGTACTTCATTTTAAATTTCGGGTTTTTTTTATCTGGGTTTGTAATAAGGCCATTAGTATTTTTATTTTGGGTTTTATTATATCTGCTTTAATTTTTCAGATGTTACAAAATAAATTGCTTAAACATGTTTTAAACTACCTGATAACCAAAGTTTTCTAATCTTTACTTCGCATCGAGTTTTCTAAACGTTACCATCGGGTAACATCACTCATGCAATGATAACAAAGTCAACTTAAATAATCTTTCAAATCTAAGTTTTTAAAGCTTAAATACAAATGGTTTTCAAAGTAATTAAGTAAGAATCACTCGGGGTTTTTGTAGACATAAATGTTTTCTTAAGTTATGAATCACGAACGGGTTTTAAAAAAGGATTTTTGGGATTTCAAAGCAACTTAACGATTTCAACTATACATGCACCTGATTTCTGCAAACATACAAAGAGTTTTTTTTTCACTGGAATTAAACCAACAACTTGTTTTTTTTTTAAAAAAAAAAGAGTTTCACTCTGTAACATGCCAGATTCGGTCGTGGTGTGTTGACCGGGCTTGGGGTGTTACAATTTTGGTATAAGAGCCAGTTTCAAAAGCTCAGCTGTGGGCCCGAGGCCCAAAATGTTTTAAAATGTGGTTCCAAAAAGTTTTGCTCAAAAATACAGGTTCTGAAAAGCATGGCACCGAGTCTCCGGCACCAATCCGCCTAGGTAAGTACCCCTAACTGATGTTTGCATTTGATTATGATGATATATGTTATGAAGGACTAGTGATAGTGGACTACCCTAGAGACTAAAACCTATAGGATTACTCGGGAACTCATGAAGACAAAACTCTTTAATAAGAACTGATCATAAGATCGTGCCTTAATAATAGTGGAATAGTGACCGCTTGGATAAAACTTTTAAATCGAGATAAGTCGAGACGTTAGACATGAGCACTCGAGGTCGTGGTCGTAATACTCGTGGGCCGCGGTGGTCGGGTAGGATGACCGTGTATGCGAACCAAAGTGGGAGTCCGTCGTGGTCGGAAAATGAGATGCCGCCACCACCACCACCGCAGTGTTGAGGATCGGATGCAGGATGACGCAGATGTCGCGACGATCTTTGAAGTTCTTGAGAGAGTGGGGAGCGGTGGAGGTGCGGGAGCTCGGAAATCAGATCCGAGTGACTCGAGCCAATGGAGCCGAGGTATTCTCGAGGTGTTTCGTGTGTGGCGCCCAATACGGTTGAGTATTGGTTGGAGGTCATGGAGCGAATCATGGATGACTTGGATTTGACTGCGAGGAGAAACCGAAAGGGATAGTGTCGCTTCTCCGGATGAGTCATACCAATGGTGGCTCATGATTCGGGATAGTGCTTTGCAAATGGATGATCTCGGTTGGGATTATTTTAAGACAACTTATCGTAAGAAATATATTGGGTCTAGCTACATTGATACACAATGGAAGGCGCTTTCGAGATCGGTTCAGGGGAGTAAGTCCGTATCGGAGTATGAGGCGGAATTCTTAAGGTTGAGCCAGTATGCTCGAGGTATCATGGCTACGAGCACGAGCGATGTGTCGAGTTCGAGGACGGATCGAGGATGAGTGAGATTGTTGATTGCTCCACAGCCAGAGCGAGAGTTTACTTGTGTTAGTAGAAAAGGCTAAGATAGCCGAGGGGATCAAGGAATCATGAGGCGAATCATGACGATAATAGACATAAGAGAGGTTTTAGATCACCGGGGTCGGTTGGTAATTCTCGAGAAAAGGGCTAGGCATGGTGGGCCGAATCAACTGGGAGGCTCATTCTCGCTAATCGAGGACCAAAGTAGATGTAATCGGTGTGGGAAATCTCATTGGGGAGAATGTTGGACCGGTGGAAAAAGATGTTTTGAATGTGGCTCATTGGATCATCGTGTGAGGGATTATCCATGGAAGTTAGCCAAGATCGATCGGCCCGTCGGGGCGTGCTCGATTCGTAAATGAGGGACCGTAATCGCAGAGGGGTCATGGTTCTGGTAGAGGAGGTAATGGTTCTGGTCGAGGCCGCGGAGCACCGGGCAAAGGAGCAGGCAACACTGAGGCTAGACAACCGGGATTGGTATATGCAGCGAGGCGTCGAGAGGAGGGCGATGCACCGGACGTGATAACCGGTACGTTTGTAATATCCTGGATTTTGGGCTTATGCATTTGTGCTTAAATATATGTGAAAGCATGCCTTTGTGTGTTATGAATGTGTTTTATGAATTTTTAGAACTTTAGTGTGTAGAAGAATGCCTTAGAAATTGTTAGATTTTAAATCTAAAAGAGGAAGCTAAGCGATATGGTCTTAAGAAAAGTTGTAGGGGAATTAGGACACAAGAATGGGCTTGGTAAAGTGGCTTGGAGGCGCCACTTAAGGGCCTTGGTAGGTGACGCCACATGCAGGTGAGCAGGGCCAAGGTTCGAGTAGCAAGGGGAGCACTTTTGGAGTGTTTTTGCGTCAAGCTAGGGGGAGAGTTGGACGGCAATAAGACACTGAGGAGATGAGATTTAATTGTGGTTGGTTTCTTTTAAAATTCGGCTAGGGGATAAAGGATAATTGTTGAGTTATTTTATTATTTTGAATGAAGTGATAAAGAGAGGAAATAGGAGAAAAATGTGGAGACCGATAAGGGATGTGTGTGGCCGGCCAAAAGGACTCTTTGGTGATCAATTTTGGTCATAGCCGAATTTCTAAAGAGAAGTCTAGAGGTTCTTTTCAGGTTTTCTTTTCTTTCTCTAGTGAAGTGCCGAAAATTCTCCTCTTCTCTTCTTTGTTGCACTTGTGCCAAAATTCCCAAGAAAGAGTAACTTGTGTTCTCCTTTTTCTACTCATTGACATAACCGAATACCATCCTCCCATTCTCTCCTCTCACTTTGGCCGAATCCTCTACACTCTATTCTCTCTTCTCCTTTTATAAGACTCCAAAAGCCAAACCAAGTGACCAACATCTAGGCCATAGCCGAATAGCTCTGTGGGTTCAAATAAAGGCGTTGCCGATTCCAACACCGAGGTGAGGATTCTATTATCATCATTCTATTTCTTTTCTTTTAGCCAAAATCAAGATTCTAACTCCTTAATGATCTCTGCCGAACCCTTGAAGAAGGATTTTGGGTTTTCTCTAAAGTCGACTACAACAGTAAGATCATTCAGGATTTTAGATTCGCAAAGGTAAGTGAAAATACTAATCGGCTAAGGCCATATTTGGTGATTCAAATCTATTTCTTATTTATTCAAAAGCCGAAATTAACCAAATCAAGTGATCTAGCATTGGCCGATTGGAAGGAAGAAGTACCACGGAGTTTCGGATTTGATTAGTGATCAAATCGACAAAGAAGGTAAGAATTTAATTTGTGATAATCCTTCGGATTTGATTGTATAAGCCGATTGGGTTTTGCTAAGAAACTTAGTGTTGGCCGAATGTAGGAACTAAGGATCTAAAGCGTTAGATCGGGATTTTCGGGATTTCAGTGAATTCGTTAAGTAAACCAGGTGTGTACCCCACTCTAAGCCTTAATAGATTTATGGCTATGTGTTAATAAATGTGTAATAAGAATATGTAAAATGTGGCTAAGGTACCATGCAATGGTACAAAGTACTCAGGTACGTTTTCCTACTCCTACTATGAGTATAATATGATCTGTTATGGCACACATGGGAAACTATAAGAATGTGAATAAAGAATATGGCATGATTTTGCATGTTCTGTATGACATGGGCATATGGGTTATTTTAAGGGGAAGTGATTGGTGGTTATATACCCCAATATCTGAATGTGGTGACTTCGGTCACGTTATCTGAATGTGGTGTCTCATAACACAAAATAATTATCTGGTGGCTATGCCACGAAATTTATAAGGGCGGTGAGCACGTCGTCTGCAGCGACTGCCTTCGATGATGTGTAGCGGATGGAGGGTTGACTTAGTAGTCCCCACGGTGTGCAGGTTGGTACGGGTGATGTGTAGTGGATGGTAACTAGGTTTGGGTTCGGGTTTGCATCATTATATTTATTTAACTATATGTACATGTATGAATTTGTTTTGCCTAAAACTATTGGGATTTAGTGTTGGTTACACATTGAGTCTGCATTTGACTCACCCGTTGGGGAATATTTTTCAGTGACGCCGGTGATGGATCGGGTCGGCAGGAGCTCAGTGGTGGCCCATGCTCAGCACAAGATTAATTTTATTTTGGACTTTTATTGTTTTTAGTATTTCGAATTTATTTTGGGTTTTGTTTTGATGTAATAAGGCCACTAGTATGAAACTGTTTATGCATGCACTTTTAATTATTTTATTATGACAGGATTCTTATCAACTTAAAGATTAAACCCCAAAACAACTCGGTATTTTTATAAAACCACCTCAAGTTTTCTGAGGTAATAAACATGAAATTTAAACATTTTACTCGAGGAACATACCAGATCCGGTCAGGGCTCGTGGGCCGGGTTTGGGGTGTTTCAACGTTCTTAATCTTTGGATTTCCATATACTACTTTGATTGATGTGGGTTCGATGCATTCGTATGTTGCTAGTAGCATAGTAGAGACCATGAACTTAGACTCTGAGATTACTTCTAGGGAGATGATAGTAATTAGCCCTCTAGGTCACTCTGTAGAAGTAAATAAGTCAGATATAGGGATGTACCCTAGAACTCCAAGGGGGTAGTGTTTGTAGTCGATCTCGATGGAACTGCCGTTTGGGGAGTTCGATCTGATTCTTGGGATGGACTGGTTGGTAAAGTACCAGGCAAATTTGGATTGCGCGGCTAAGCGCATGGTTTTGAAAACGTCTGAGGGTGAAGAAGTGGTGATGATAGGTAATAGAAGAGATTATCTATCTAATGTGGTATCTGCTTTAAAAGCTGAGAAGATGGTCAGGAAGGGTTGCAAGGCGTTTATGGTTCATGTCTGTGCCTTGGAGGCCAAGGAGTCAGCTGTGGAGAATGTCCGAACGGTGAAGGAATTTGTCGACGTATTTCCAGAAGAACTTCCGGGTCTGCCTCCGGATCGGGAAGTCGAATTTGGTATAAATTTGTTACCTTGGACCGCGCCAGTGTCTATTGCCCCGTATAGGATGGCGCCAAAGGAATTGGTAGAGCTGAAGGCTCAGATTCAGGAGTTGTTGGACCGGGGTTTCATCCGGCCAAGTGTTTCGCCTTGGGGAGCGCCAGTGCTCTTTGTCAAGAAGAAGGATGGTACAATGCGGATGTGTATAGATTACCACCAGTTGAATAAGATAACGATCAAAAACAAGTATCCATTACCGAGGATAGAGGACTTGTTTGATCAGCTTAAGGGGGTATCGGATTTCTCAAAGATCGACCTAAGGTCAGGGTATCATCAGCTAAAGGTGAAAGAGGCTGATATCCACAAGACGACGTTTCGCACTCGGTATGGGCACTATGAGTTTCTGGTAATGCTGTTTGGGTTGACTAACGCGCCGGCTGCATTCATGGACATGATGAATCGGGTGTTCCAGCAGTATTTGGATTAGTTTGTCGTGGTGTTTATAGACGACATATTGGTGTACTCAAGGTCTGATGAGGAGCATGATGCGCATTTGCGGGTAGTTTTGCAAATTCTGAGGGAAAAGCAGTTATTTGCCAAATTTAGTAAGTGTGAGTTCTGGCTTAGGGAGGTGACTTTCTTGGGTCACGTGGTGTCAGCTGAGGGGATTAGAGTGGATCCTCGAAAGATTGAGGCAGTGTTGAACTGAAACCACCTAAGTCGGTGGCGAGAAGTTTGGGAGTTTCCTAGGGTGGCGGTATTACCGCAGATTTGTTGAGGGATTTTCTTTGATCGCAGCGCCTATGACCAAATTACTGAGGAAAGGAGTTCCATTTGTGTGGTCTGAGAAACAGCAAGAAATTTTTGACAAGTTGAGAAAGATTCTGACTGAAGCTTCAGTTTTGATTCAGCCTGAGGCAGGAAAGGAGTTCACGGTCTACTGTGATGCATCACATACTGGTTTGGGATGTGTGTTGATTGCAAGTTCAGAATGGTGGGTTGGAAGGTTACAGCTTGTCCAGTGATGGAGTACTATGTTTTCAAGGGAAAGCTTGTATGTCGAAGGGCGTCGAGTTAAGGCAGAGGATTCTTCAGGACGCACATAGCAGTCCATACGCTATGCATCCTGGAGGTAGCAAGATGTACCGGGATTTGCGAGAGCAGTTTTGGTGGCCAGGTCTGAAATGGGAAGTAACTGAGTTTGTGGGTAAATGTCTGATGTGTCAGCAAGTCAAGGCTGAACATTAGTTGCCGTCAGGTTTACTTTAGCCGGTGAAGATTCCGCAGTGGAGGTGGGAAAGGATCACTATGGATTTTGTCAGTGGACTACCCTTTATGCCAAGTAAGAAAGACTCAGTCTGGGTAATTGTGGATTGTCTGACTAAGTCAGCTCATTTCATACCGGTAAGGGTTGATTACTCGCTTCAGAAGTTAGCAAAGCTGTATGTGGCGGAGATAGTGAGGCTGCACGGGGTGCCAGTATCGATCATCTCGGACAGGGATCCCAGGTTCACGTTGAGGTTTTGGAAAGCGTTGCATCAGGCATTGGGAACGCGGTTGGATTTTAGTACGGCATTTCATCCGCGATGCAGACGACAAATCGAGAGGGTTATACAAATCTTGGAAGATATCTTTGAGAGGGTCGTGTTTTGGACTTTAGAGGCACTGGGGAAGAATTTCTACCGTTAGCTGAATTTGCGTACAACAATAGTTACCAGGCAAGCATTAAGATGGCACCATATGAGGCGTTGTATGGTAGGAAGTGTCGTACACCTACCTGCTGGACAGAATTGGGGGAGCATCAGATGTTGGGACCAGAGTTAGTTGCTGAGACCGAGGATAAAGTCAAGTTGATTCAGGCTCGTTTGAAAGAAGCTTCAGACAGGCAGAAGTCATATGCCGATCTTAAGTGGAGAGATATAGAGTTCGCAGTGGGTGATAGGGTTTTCTTGAAGGTCTCGCCGTGGAAGAAACTGCTGAGATTTGGAAGGAAAGGCAAGCTACGTCCAAGGTTTATTGGCCCATAAAAGGTGTTGGGACAAGTGGGACCAGTAGCTTATCAGCTTGAGTTGCCAGCGGAGCTGAGTCAGATACATGATGTGTTCCACATCTCCATGCTTAGGCGCTATCGTTCAGATCCATCACATGTTGTATCGGTGGAGGAAATTGAGGTGAGCCCAGATTTAACCATGAAAGAGGAACCAGTGCAGATTCTAGATCGGGATGTGAAAGTTTTGCGCAAGAAGTTAGTTCCATTAGTAAAGGTATTATGGCGAAATCATGACGTGGAAGAAGCTACGTGGGAACCAGAGGATGTGATGAGGCAGCAATACCCTCAACTCTTTTGACCAGGTAATTTCGAGGCCGAAATTATTTTTAAGGGGGTAGAATTGTAACATCCTTAAATAGGGGCTATTGTGTTTAAATTGTTCTTGCATGTGTATGTATTGATTGTGGTATTAATTGAGGTGTTCTAGGGTCTAGGTATAAGCCGAGGGTAGGCCCGAGCTATAAGAAAAAATTTGTTTTTAAGCTTTGGTCAAGGGGAGCTGAAGGAGCGAGGGGTTAAATATATTTTGGGGTGAAATTAAGCACAAGAATTGGCTTGGGAAAGTGGCAAGGAGGCGCCACTTAGGGCCTTGAGAGTGACGCCACATGCGGGGAAGGGGGCTCAGTTCGAGCAATGAGATCCCATTTTCTCGCTACCATTTTGACGCCAAGGAGGGAAGAGTTGTGCTCAGCTCAAACTCTGTCAGATTTGTTGATTAAGTCAAATTAATTTAAACTAGTGGAGAAGAGAAAATTTAGGAGCTTGTGGAATTCAAACACATTTGAATTGTTGGTCAGGAGAAATTTGAGGTGTTTGCCGAATTTTGAATAGTGGAGGAGGAGTGTTCGGTTGGGGAACTTGCTAGGTGTGACGTCCCTCCATAGTTAGCTTAGGAGGACATTTTCAGCTAGTCTAGGCTATAGTGCATTCGGTTGAGAAGCAAACCGAAACTCCTCTTTGCTCATCGATTTTCCCTTAATGCACCATGTTGAAGCAAAAGCTTAAATCCCTTTTTGCACCTGTCGAATTCTCTTGAAAGCACCTAGCCGAATGTCCACCTAAACTTCCTTAGTTTTATTTATTTTTCTTCTTCTTCTCAAGTGCTTGGCCGAATCTCCTTCTCTCCCATCTCTCTTTTTTCTTTCTCTCATAATTGTTCAAAACCGCATCAACAGTCTCTTCTTCTCAAATCAACAACTTTCCTTTCTCTTCATTCTCTCTTATGCCGAATCTTCTTCTTTTTCTTCCTCCTTTTGCCGAAACTCCCTTAATCTCTTTTCTTTAAACCAAAGCCGAATACCATTCATCTTTCTCCCATTCTCTCCTTTCACTTTAACCGAATCTTATTTGCTTTTCTCTTCTTTTAGCCATAGCCGGATCACATTGAAGTCCATCACCATTGTCGAAATCTCTCTACTTTCTTCTTGTTTTATTTTGGCCGAATATCAACCAAGCATAGATCTACCTTGGTTCTTCTCCAATCGGATTTGAAGAGGGTAAGTAATCTTGGCCGAAACTCTATTCTCACTTTCTCTTTTTCTCTGTCGTCATGTGTAGACAAAAGCCAAATTTCGACATTTGTCTTGGCTTTTAATCAACCATGCAATTGGTTTTTTATAGGACCTTCGGGATTTTGAAGCAGTAGATCGGGGTCATCTATTTCCTGTCAACCAATTTTGATAAGTCAGTGGTAAGGTTTCATGCCGATTCGATCTGAAAAGTCGAAGGCTATTAAGATTAAGTGTTCATGTTGGCCGATTGTAGGGGAAAGATCAGTCTCGCACATCTCGGGTTGTGGTTAGCGTTCGAAAGGCAGTAAGGTAAGGGTTGTGTTTGGTTATGCATTATCTCACCCTTCGGGATTTTCTAGTATAGCCGAATGGCTTTTGCTAATGATCTTAGTGTGGGCCGAATGTAGGAAAAGGGGATCTACTGCGATAGATCGGGACCTTCGGATTCGAATGTCGCGTTAGTAATCAGGTGTGTAACTTACACACTTCATAATCGTTGTAAACTTGTTAATAACCTAAACTATGTTAAAAGCCGAAACTGTGTAGATTTCGATATGATACCTTTATGGGTATGAGCAAGGATTTCAGGTAAGTCCGTTTTGTTGAGATTACGGTACATGATTTCTGATGATAATATCTATGTATGCTCTTTATACGTCTAATGATTAAGCATGATAGCGTGATTTGTATGTGCATTGCATTATTGTGGGTGATATGAGAGGAGGGGGAAGATTGATATCTGTGACTTTGGGTCACCAGAGGTTTGGCACCTCCAGTGGTTTGGTACCACAGTTGATTTCGTGACTTTGGGTCACCAGAGGTTTGGCACCTCATAGCGACTCGTCCTAGTGGCTTAGCACCACAATGGGTTGGCCCCACATTTGATAAACGAGATTGTCGCCAGTGATTTGGCATCACAACGTGGGTTGGCCCCATAATTGGATTATTCGTGACTTTGGGTCACCAGTGGTTTGGCACCACATTATTATTGATATCAGTGACTTTGGGTCACGGTGGTTTGGCACCACCAAAGGTTTGGTACCACACGGGGTAGGAAATGGAGTTGTGGATGGTTAGGTTGGGTGCATGATATGTTTGCTTGATTATGATTTGTGTAAGCATGTTGCAATAATCGGGAGGGGGATTATGCACTGAGTCTTGGTGACTCACCTTCTCCCTTATCTTTTCAGGTGATTCGTAGATCGCAGATGAGGAGCCGGGTGGACTCGAGGTGGCCATGCGATAATTGTTACGGTTTTACATGAACTTTTGACTGGGGTACTTTATTTTAAATTTTGGGTTTTTTTATCTGGGTTTGTAATAAGGCCATTAGTATTTTTATTTTGGGCTTTATTATATCTGCTTTAATTTTTCGGATGTTACTAAATAAATTGCTTAAACATGTTTTAAACTACCTGATAACCAAAGTTTTCTAATCTTTACTTCGCATCGAGTTTTCTAAACGTTACCATCGGGTAACATCACTCATGCAATGATAACAAAGTCAACTTAAATAATCTTTCAAATCTAAGTTTTCAAAGCTTAAATACAAACGGTTTTCAAAGTAATTAAGTAAGAATCACTCGGGGTTTTTGTAGACATAAACGTTTTCTTAAGTTATGAATCACGAACAGGTTTTAAAAAAGGATTTTCGGGATTTCAAAGCAACTTAACGATTTCAACTATACATGCACCTGATTTTTGCAAACATACAAAGAGTTTTTTTTTCACTGGAATTAAACCGGCAACTTGTTTTTTTTTTAAAAAAAATGAGTTTCACTCTGTAACATGCCAGATTCAGTCATGGTGTGTTGACCGGGCTTGGGGTGTTACAACTGTTCCGTATGGGAAGACATTGATTACCCTAAAAGGGATTTCTTTGTTTGTATTCAAGTCAGGAGGAGATATTCGAGGGTCCGCTTTATCTTACAATACTTGATCTCTGATCGTTGTGTTTATGCGATGTCAAAGTCTTAAAATTTATAAACGAGAATGATCGAACCTGGAAACTAACTATGACAGTGATTTGAGGCAAGCGCACCTATCGAACAGTAGTATAGTTAAGGCAAGACCAGAATGTCGAACCCAAAGGAACTAAAAGTACTAATACTAACTTTCTTTTTATTATCTAGCCTAAAATAAAGGGAATTTGTTGTCTAATCTAAATTAACTAATTATTAAACTAAAGACTCTAAGACAAAGAAGAATGAATTTGGGGAAAATACTTGTGGGAAAAGCCAATTGATAAAGACAATACCCAAGGAAGAATCCACCTAGACTTCACTTGTTATCTAACTCTAAACCAGATGATTTATTCATTTGACTTGATCCGTAAGATTCCCTAATGTATATTAAACCCTCTCTCGAAGCGAATAACGTCTAACCCTAGGTTGATTAATTGAAATCTCATTCTAATTAAAACCCTTAGAATTGCATTAACTCGATCTATGGAATCCCATATTACGTTTCACCCTAATCCGGCAAAATCTCGTCACCCTATCTCTAGGTGCGCAATCAACTCCGCTTAACTATGTTAGATCTACTCTTAGGCAGGGACTTTTGCTCCTCCACCTAAGCACATCAAACTTGAATCAATATCCCGGAAATATCAACACAAGAATTAAGAACACATAATTAAGAACAAGTCAAATATTTATCATATAGTTCAGCAAACAATAACAAGATTCATCTTAGGTTTCATCCCCCTCAGGTATCTGAGGGTTTAGTTCATAACAATAAAAGAAAACATCTCAGAAGAAAAGATAAAACAAAACATAAGAAATCCCTAAAACCCCCTGAAGGAATTGAAGGAGAGATCCTCCGTCTTGAGTATGATTCCGGCTTCTTGAGATGGATCAACTGGCTATCTTCAAGTAAACCTCAACAAATCTGCCTCCTTTGGCCTAGCAAGACGCCCCTTGACAACAGCCTTGGGCTCCCCCCCATCTTTAGGTCATACTTAGGGTGTTTATATAGGCTTTGGAATGTGTTTCTTTGCCCCTAAGTATCCTAATTCGAGTGAAATTTCTCTTTGTCACGGCAAGGGCACGGGCATGGGACACACCCGTGTAAATCGTGGGCAGGCCGTGTGGAGTCTATTGATGAGGCACGGTCGTGTGGTCTTGGGCCCAGGCCGTGTCGATTTCATGATGTGGCCCGTTTTAAGCCCGTTTCTTGTTCTTTTCATCCTCCAGTGCTTTCCTGAGTATAAAACATGAAAACAAAGGATTAAGAGCACCAAATGACATAAAATAAGGGATAATTCTTCCAAAAGCATGCTAAATGTGGGATTAAAATATGTTACTTTTACGGTTTATCAAATACCCCCACACTTAAGCTTTTGCTTGTCCCTAAGCAAAATTCTCAACTCATAATTAAAACGAACTTCCTCGATTCATAATATTCATCAATAGTGTTTCATCATAATTCAAAGATAATTTATACATGGATGATTCAACTCAAAGAGTCCTAAAGATTCAAACAATCTAATTCATACCTTTGTAGCACAAAACCTAGGTGTTTCCCATCATCTAAATAGTTACCTCTGATTCAAAAGCGACAAGGATTGACATCCTCACTAAAGATTCACTCAAATCACTCGAGGTGTTTAAGGTTGAGGAAAAAGCACTCGAAAGTCAAACATGAAAAGTTAATCCCATAGGCTTGCATGAAAATCAAATCTCTACCACTATAATATGAGATGATACACAAATCAAAAGGTCTTTAACAGGGTTGTAACGGGGCTTGGGTTAAAGGTGTGGATAAAGGCTGAATTAGAAGGTTAGAATCGAGATTGAATTGACAAATTACCTAACTAGAAATAATGAACTGAATATAAATAATTACATCAATTGAAAACTTGTAATAATAATACCACTACTAATACGAGCTTCTTTTTCAACAATTGGAATTTAGATGTATAAGCTCACTTGATCACAGAACTAATAATGAATATACTTTGATTTGATTTTTTTTGAACAATTCACAAATACATAATAAATGATGAATTTACTATCGAAATAATTAGGCAATCGATCAAATCAAATCTCGATATAAGGGTAGTCAAAAGGAATGGTGATAACGAAAACGAAGGGTTTTGGGTTAATATTAGCGGTTGAGTCAATAAAAAGGGTTGTTAGGATTAAACGGGGTTCGCTAGGGGTTAATTGTGAAGGTAGGCTTTTAGTGGAGTAAGTGGGTTAAATCCTAGGTGCCTTCATCATCTCTGTATATCAAATCAAAGGTGTGGTCTCGGCATGTATAATCGATGCAAGTTCTAGAATAACAAATCAATGTTGACACACTCATAATCAATAAGGTGAGCAAGAAAAAGAATATATGCTCTATAAGGCTCAAAATCTCACAAAAATTATGGGTATTTTGATGTCATTCTTGTAAATTTCAAACTCCAAAGTAATATTCAAATTCAGGTAGACAACCTAGAAAAATTTTTAATTTTGAAAAATAGACTTATCATGCTTGATTCTCTAGTATCTTAAAGTATAAATCATCAATGCACAACTATCAATGACTTAATCCAAAACACATTAACAAAAATCATAAATCAAAGGAATTTTCATTCTAATCATAATATGAGAAACTTACTTTAAGACAAGGCATAATTCAAAGATTTTCAAATAATACTATAGTTAACCCCCCACACTTAAGATGTACATTGCCCTCAATGTTCCAAGATAGATAATAGCACAATAATAATAAAATCATAAGATATGGGAGAGAAGTGAAACTTCCTGAATTATGGATGAAATCCTTGGAGGATGTTCCATGACAAATGTGATGGCTAGGTAAAAGTGATGGTTTCGTTCCTTGAGTTGTATATTTAATCTAATTAATCTGCGAAGTTATCAATTAAATGTTCAGGGGAAAATAAATAATGAGAGTTGTTAGAGATACTCGTGGGTTAGACAGCCAGTTAATAAAAGTAATTAAACTATAAATGAAAGTTTTAAACATAAATTACAAAAAGTCTTAAAAATAAAAATAAAAGATGAAAATGGAAAATAAAACTGAAAATGAAAGTCAATGGTGGTGAGTTTTGTTGGTAGTGGCCGGAATAGGGGTAAGGGTTTTTGAGAGAAACGGCTTAGGGTTGGGGATTTTGGGGGAGATGAATGTCATGTTCTTTAAATAGGTGTGAGAGCACGGACAGGAGCCACGCCCGTGCTCGATTTTTTTTCTGCCTGTGTTTTTCGAAATTTTCAAGTTTTAGCGTGTTTAGGACGTTAGCCACGCCCGTGTTTCTTGGGCGTGTGCTATTATGTTCGCGTCTCCCACCTCCGTGCTCATGTTGCCACGCCCGTGTCTATGTAGTCAGGATCTCACACGGTTAGTAGGCACGGGCGTGGCTTATGCCCGTGCTGGTTTACTCAGGATAGACCACGGTTGTATCGCACGGTCGTGGCCCTGTTGTCGCAGCCCGTGTTGGTTTACTCAGGATAGACCTCGGTTGTATCGCACGGCCATAGCCCTGTTGTCGCAGCCGTGTGACTTCCCTTAGTGTCAGCCACGGCCATATCATACGGCTGTGGCAATTTATAGTCGTCCGTGATCTGGGAATCTTTCTTCATTGGCTCGTACTACCTCTGCTATGTCAGTACGGGAGTCCATAGTATCCACACGGCCACGGCCACGGCCGTGTGTAAGGAAATCTACACTTTGGTTAGTTTAAAATTAAATGCTGAAAAGGAAAAATAAAAGTAAAAATGTAAAAATTAATGGAGTTAGTACTCGGGTTGCCTCCCGAGAAGTGCTCGTTTAAAGTCTTAAGCTAGACTTACCTCTCATTCGCCCAATCATGGTGGTTTGAAAAGTTGAACATCCTTCCTCATGCTATCTATCTTATTATCAGTGTATAATTCAAGTCGAGTAGCGTTTATTATAAAAGTGCCAAATATAGGATTACTTACCTCGACGGTTCCGTATGGGAAAACACTGATTACCTTAAAAGGGATTTCTTTGTTTGTGTTAGGATCAGGAGGAGATATTCGAGGGTCTGCTTTATCTATCAATACCTGATCTCCAATTTTGAACTTGTCTGGTTCATAAAGTAGCTTTGGATCTGCTTCGTATATCCCTATTTTTTCCTTAAAATGCGTCTTCCACTCGTCTAGATCATCGATCTGAATCCTTCGTTCCTCATGAGTTATTTCTTTGTTGGCACGGGGTATAGGATCGGGTTCAGTTGTGTTCTTTTGTGGTGCTTCCTGAAAAGAAGAGTTAACTAAATGGTTATCCATAGAATTTATTTTCTCACCTTGATTACTCGATGTTCTAGCCGAATCGAGAGCTTGGAGTGTGACTGTCTCATTACCTACACGAAGTATGAGTTCTCCTGCATCAATATCAATTTTAGCTCTGGCAGTTGCCAAAAATGGTCTTCCTAAGATTAAGGGGATACTATTGTCCTCATCCATGTCTAATACGACAAAGTCTACTGGGAATACGATTTTTTCAACTTTTACGAGTACATCTTCAATTATACCCCTAGGAATTCTAACAGTTTTATCAGCTAATTGAATGCTCATCCTAGTTTGTTTGGGTTTCCCTAGACCTAGTTGTTTAAACATTTTATAAGGCATGACATTTATGCTTGCCCCTAAATCAGCTAACGCATTGTCAATAGATAAACTACCAATTAAGCATGGAATTGTAAAACTCCCTGGATCTTTTAATTTCCATGTTAGTCTATTTTGCAATACTACCGAGCACATTGCGTTTAGTTCCACATGTGATGCCTCGTCTATCCTTCGCTTTTTCGTCAACAGCTCTTTTAAAAATTTTCTAGAATCTGGCATCTGCGAAAGAGCTTCAAGTAACGGTAAGTTAATATATAATTTCTTTAAAAGTTTAAGAAACTTACCGAACTGTTCCTCTGTGTCGTCTCTCCTTAATGCTTTGGGATATGGTATGTGAGGTTGGTACTCCTTAATTACCGGTTTTGGCTTATTATTACTTACCTAAACCTTACCTTCTCTGACCACATTTTCTTGCCTTAAATTGGGCTCGTCTAACCCTTCACTTTATTGAGCTGTCATGGCTTTGATTTGCTCCTTTGGGCTAGTCTCGGTGTTGCTCGGTAGTCTTCCCTGTGGTCTCTCAGAGATCTGCTTAGCAAGTTGCCCGATTTGATCCTTGAGCTCCTGTGTCGATTTTTTAAGTTGATGTTTAAAGGATGTCTCCGTATTCTGAAAACGAGTTTCTGTGGCTGACATGAATTTTGTCAGCATCTTCTCGAGGTTTGGCTTCTTTTCCTGTGGGTAGGGCTGTTGTTTGAAATTTTGGGATGGTTGTTGCCTTTGATTCCCTTGACCACCCCATGAGAAATTGGGGTGATTCTTCCAACCTGGATTATAAGTATTACTATAAGGGTTATTTTGAGATCGGAAATTGTTACCCATATAGTTCATTTGTTCGCTCTCCATACCCTGTCCGTAGGGTGGGTACTCGAGATTCGCCACGCCTCCCTTGTTTCGCATCGCATAATCGGGTTGTACTGCGAGGAACCGTAAACACCATCAAATTTTTTATGTAACATCTCTACCTGATTTGATAGCATGGTTACTGCGTCGAGGTTATAAACTTCGGTTGCTTTTGTTGGCCTTGTCCTTGTGACTTCCCACTGATAGTTATTCAGTGACATCTTTCCTATAAACTCGTAAGTCGCCGGGGAGTTTTGTTATTCGAGTTCACCAAGGGCCGAATCAATTAATTGCCTTGTTGAAGGGTTAACATCATGTAGAAAGTTTGGACTGTAGCCACAAGGGTAATCCATGGTGTGGACACCTTCTCAAGAAATCTTTTATCTCTCCCATGCATCGTAAAGTGTCTCTAAATCCATCCGCACAAAAGAAGAGATATCATTCCTTAACTTGGCCGTTTGGCGTGGAAAATATTTTAATAAAAATTTTCGGTCATTTGATACCATGTAGTGATTGACCCTCGTGGAAGAGAATGCAACCACTGCTTTGGCTTTATTCCTCGAGAGAAGGGAAATAACCAAGACAGATGGCATCGTCGATGAACGCCATTTATCTTGAAAGTATCGCAAAATTCTAGGAAATTTGCCAAGTGATTATTTGGATCTTCATCCCGCAAAACAATCAAACTGAACAAATTGTTTGTATCATCCGAATTGTGTTAGGTTTCAGCTTCAAAATTATTTGCAAAGAATAGCAGTGTCTAACAATACTTGACTCGGTTCTCCGAAACTAGGTTTAGCATAATCATACATAGTTCTAAGAGCATTATATTCAACCATCTCTGGAGGTAATGGGTTATTTTCAGCCATCCCTTCAATAGGATTGGTTTCGCCTTCTTGCTATTCTTCTATGTAGTTTAAGCTTCGCCTTATTTCTCTACGATTTCTACGAACTGTTCTTTCAATATCACTGTCGTAAAGTAGGGGTCCTGTCGGGTTTCTTCTAGTCATAAACTAGAGGTACCTGAAAGGAGGAAATAATAAAAGAAGAAAATTTAGCAAAGTTAAAATAAAATAGGAAATAAAAGTAAATTGCAAAATAAAAAAAATGGCTAAAGTAATAAAAATTAAGCTTTCTTAATATTTTAGTTCCCCGGCAACGGCGCCAAAAACTTGATCGTTGTCTTTATGCGATGTCAAAGTCTTAAAATTTATAAATGATAATGATCGAACCTGAAAACTAACTATGACAACGATTTGAGGCAAGCGCACCTATCGAACAGTAGTATAGTTAAGGCAAGACCGGAATGTCAAACCCAAAGGAACTAAAAGTACTAATACTAACTTTCTTTTTATTATCTAGCCTAAAATAAAGGGAATTTGTTGTTTAATCTAAATTAACTAATTATTAAACTAAAGACTCTAAGACAAATAATAATAAATTTGGGGAAAATACTTGTGGGAAAAGCCAATTGATAAAGACAATACCCAAGGAAGACTCCACCTAGACTTCACTTGTTATCTAACTCTGAACCAGACGATTTATTCATTTGACTTGATCCATAAGATTCCCTAATTTATATTAAACCCTCTCTCGAAGCGAATAACGTCTAACCCTAGGTTGATTAATTGAAATCTCTTTCTAATTTAAACCCCTAGAATTGCATTAACTCGATCTATGGAATCCCATATTAGGTTTCACCCGAATCCGACTGCTTTTCGTCACCCTATCTCTAGGCGCACGATCAACTCCGCTTAAATATGCTATATCTACTCTTAGGCAGGGACTTTTTCTCCTCCACATAAGCACATCAAACTTGACTCAATATCCCGAAAATATCAACACAAGAATTAAGAACACATAATTAAGAACAAGTCAAATATTTATCATATAGTTCAGCAAACGATAACAAGATTCATCTTAGGTTTCATCCCCCTCATGTATCTGAGGGTTTAGTTCATAACAATAAAATAAAACATCTCAGAAGAAAAGATAAAACAAAACATAAGAAATCCCTAAAACCCCCTGAAGGAATTGGAGGAGAGATCCTCCGTCTTGAGTATGATTCCGGCTTCTTGAGATGGATCAACTTGCTATCTTCAAGTAAACCTCCACAAATTTGCCTCCTTTGGCCTAGGAAGACACCCCTTGGCAACAGCCTTGGGCTCCCCCCCATCTTTAGGTCGTACTTAGGGTGTTTATATAGGCTTTGGAATGTGTTTCTTTGCCCCTAAGTATCCTAATCCGAGTGAAATTTCTCTTTGTCACGGTAGGGGCACGGCCATGGCACATGCCTGTGTAAATCATGGGAAGACCGTGTGGAGTCCGTTGATGAGGCACGGCCATGTGGTCTTGGGCCCAGGCCGTGTCGATTTCGTGATGTGGCCCATTTGGCCCGTTTTAAGCCCTTTTCTTGTTTTTTTCATCCTCCAGTGCTTTCCTGAGTATAAAACATTAAAACAAAGGATTAAGAGCACCAAATGACATAAAATAAGGGATAATTCATCCAAAAGCATGCTAAATGTGGGATTAAAATATGTTACTTTTACGGTTTATCAATCTCCGATTTTGAATTTGTGTGTCCCCTAGAGTGGCTTTGGTTCTACTTCGTGTATCCCTAATTTTTCCTTGAAATGTGTCTTCCACTCATCTAGTTCATCAATATGAAGCCTTCGATCCTCATGAATTATTTCCTTGTTGTTATGAGGTATAGGATCGGGCTCGGGTGTGTAGTTCCGTGGTGCTTCCTGAAAAGATGGTTTAACTAATTGGTTATCAATTGAATTTACTTTCTCACCTCTATCACTTGATGTCCTGGTTGAGTCGAGAGCCTGAAGACTGATTAATTCATCACCTACACGGAGTATGAGTTCTCCTGTACCAACATCAATTTTAGTTCTGGCAGTTGCTAAAAAGGGTCTTCCTAAAATTAAGGAGATCGTGTTGTCCTCATTGGAACGGTGAAAATGTGCAAGTGTACACAATCGCAACAAGTAATAAAGTGACAAGTAAATGTCGAGTTATCGTACCCACAGGGACCGTGAAAAGAATTATTTATGAATGCAATTTAAAATGCTTTGGTGAAGAAAAATATTTTGATTTAGAAAAATGATTAAAAACTAAAGAAAACAAAGTAAAATAAAATAAAGTTCTAATGCACGATTTCAAAAGGTGATTTTAATCAAGATGATATAATTGTGTTGGATTAATTACATTTTTTAAATTAGAATCATTAAATTCATGCTTATACTTGTTACAAATAAATCACGACAACTCGGTAATTTGCTAACTTATGAACATATTTACAAATCAAAAATCCATTTATCTCTTGTACATATCCATATGTCAATTCGACCGATTAAACAGATTTATAATAGTAAACATGTTATTGCACATACAAACTTATTAAATTAAACAATCTCTCGCATATTCCTATGTCGATTCAACCGATTAATTCAACCTAATAAGCATATAAAAGACTATGTGAGGTAACAAAGTATCCTTACCTTGAAACAGTTTAATCACAAAAATCCTACAAGTTATGCAAGGCATATGTATCGCCAAATACAATGCTAATTTAATCCTCAGCTACCTTAGAAGAATTAAACATGCACAGATTAAGTATTGTCCATTAATTACAATTTCAATGCATTTAAATAATTAATTCTTTAGTTATCCAAACAATTAAAATGCCAGAATAACTTAAGCATGATTTTACTTAATCAAACATTTTACCGAGGCCTATAACAGTATAAACACAATTTTAATAATTTAAGAGGACGAAATGAAATCAACCCAACATGAATTAAATTCAAGCTAAGCTGATTAAATTAACCATTCCAATAGCATAAATATTCATAAACATGTCTGTCAAAACAACAACGAAATTTAAAGAGATAGGGAACAAGAAGCAAATCCGGTGTTTCTCCGTAGCTTGACTGATTGCTCCGTTCTTCATTCTCCGTTGTCCTCGGCTATCAAGGTGGCTTATGAACACTCCAATTGCTGCTCCAAATGGCTGAGAAAATACCTCTTTTCCAAGAGGAGAAATCGGCACTTGAACAAGGGAAAAATGGAAAATGAAAAGTTGAGAGAAAGTGAGAGAGGAGAAGAGAGAATGAGATGTGAATGAGAATTGAGGGATGGTTTGTGATAATCCGTAAAAGTAACATATTTTAATCCCGAGCACTAACTTCACTAACCCCATTAATTATTCACATCTATAGAAGAAGCTCGTGTTATTATTAGTGTTATGAGTTTTCAATTAATGTAATTACCTTTATTCAGTTCATTGTTTCTAGTTAGGTAATTTGTCAATTCAATCTCGATTCTAACCCTCTAATTTAGCCTTTATCCACACCTTTAACCCAAGCCCTATTACAACCCTTTTTAAAGACCTTCTGATTTGTGCATAATTTCATATTACAGTGGTGGAGATTTGATTTTCATGCAAGCCTATGGGATTAACTTTTCATGTTTGACTTTTGAGTGCTTAATTCTGAACCTTAAACACTTTGAGTGATTTGAGTGAATCTTTAGTGAGGATTTCAATCCTTGTCGGTTTTGAATCAAAGGTAATTATTTAGATGAGGGGAAACACCTATTTTTTATGCTACAAATGTATGACTTAGATTGTTTGACTCTTTAGGACTCTTTGAGTTGAATTATCCATGTATAAATTATCTTTGAATTATGATGAAACACTATCAATGACTATTATGAATTGAGGGAAGTTTGTTTTAATTATGATTTGAGAATTTTGCTTGAGGACAAGCAAAAGCTTAAGTGTGGGGGTATTTGATAAACCGTAAAAGTAACATATTTTAATCCCACATTTAGCATGCTTTTGGATGAATTATCCCTTATTTTATGTAATTTGGTGCTCTTAATCATTTATTTTCATGTTTTATACTCAAGAAAGCACCGGAGGATGAAAAGAACAAGAAACGGGCTTAAAACGGGCCAAATGGGCCACATCACGAAATCGACACTGCCTGGACCCAAGACCACACGGCCGTGCCTCCTTAATAATCTCGAACACGACCTGAACCCAAGACCACACGGCCTGGCCACGATTCACACGGGCGTGTGCCATGGCCGTGCCCCTGCCGTGACAAAGAGCAATTTCACTCGGATTTGATACTTAGGGGTAAAGAAACACATTCCAAAAGCCTATATATACACCCTAAGTATGACCTAAAAGGGGGAGCCAAAGGCTATCGTCTAGGGGCGTGTTGCTAGGCCAGAGAAGGCAGATTTGTGGGAATTCACTCGAGGATAGCCAGTTAATTCATCTAAAGAAGCCAGAATCATACTCAAGACGGAGGATCTATCCTTCAATTCCTTCATGGGGTTTTAGGGATTTCTTATGTTTTGTTTTATCTTTTCTTCTGAGATGTTTTCTTTTATTGTTATGAACTAAACCCTCAGATACCTGAGGGGGATGAAACTTAGATGAATCTTGTTATCGTTTACTGAACTATATGATAAATATTTCACTTGTTCTTAATTATGTGTTCTTAATTCTTGTGTTGATATTTTCGGGATATTGATTCAAGTTTGATGTGCTTTGGTGGAGGAGTAAAAGTCCCCGCCTAAGAGTAGATCTAGCATAGTTAAGCGAAGTTGATCGCGCGCCTAGAGATAGGGTGACGAGATTTTGCCGGATTAGGGTGAAACCTAATATGGGATTCCATAGATCGAGTTAATGCAATTCTAGGGGTTTTAATTAGAAAGAGATTTCAGTTAATCAACCTAGGGTTAGACGTTATTCTCTTTGCGAGAGGGTTTAATATACATCGTGAATCTTACTGGATCAAGTCAAATGAATAAATCGTCTGTTCGTTGAGTTAGATAACAAGTGAAGTCTAGGTGGATTCTTCCTTGGGTGTCGTCTTAATCAATTGGTTTTCCCTCAAGTTATTTTCCCCAAATTCATTCTTCTTTGTTTTAGAGTCTTTAGTTTAGTAGTTAATTAATTTAGATTAAACAACAAATTCCCTTTATTTTAGGCTAGATAATAAAAAGAGAGTTAGTATTAGTACTTTTAGTTCCTTTGGGTTCGACATTCCGGTCTTGCCACTAAACTATGCTACTGTTCGATAGGTGCACTTGCCTCAAATCGTTGTCATAGTTAGTTTTCAGGTTCGATCATTCTTTTTATAAATTTTAAGACTTTGACATCGCGAAAACAACGATCAAGTTTTTGGCGCTGTTGCGGGGAACTAAAATATTAAGAAAGCTTGATTTTTATTACTTTAGCCATTTTTAAATTTTTTTTTGCAATTTAATTTTATTTTAATTTTTAACTTAGCTAATTTTTCTTCTGTTATTATTTCCTCCTTTCAGGTACCTCTAGTTTATGACTAGAAGGAACCCGACAGGACCCCTAATCTACGACAGTGATATTGAAAGAACAGTTCGCAGAAATCGTAGAGAGATAAGGCGAAGCTTAAACTACATAGAAGGAAAGCAAGAAGGCGAAACCAACCCTACTGAAGGGATGGCTGAAAACAATCCGCCACCTCCAGAGATGGTCGAACATCATGCTCTACGTACTATGTATGATTATGCTAAACCTAGTTTAACAGGAACTGAATCTAGTATTGTTAGGCCTACTATTGCTGCAAATAATTTTGATCTGAAACCTAACACTATACAGATGATACAACAGTTTATTCAGTTTGATGGTTTGCAGGATGAAGATCCTAACACACTTTTAGCAAATTTTCTAGAATTCTGTGATACCTTCAAGATAAATGGCGTTTCTGATGATGCCATCCGTCTTCGATTATTTCCCTTTTCTTTGAGGAATAAAGCCAAACAGTGGTTACATTCTCTTCCACGAGGGTCAATCACTACATGGGATCAAACGACCGAAAATTTTTTATTAAAATATTTTCCATCGGCCAAAATGGCCAAATTGAGGAATGATATCTCTTCTTTTGTGCAGATGGATTTAGAGACACTTTATAATGCATGGGAGAGATACAAAGATCTGTTAAGGAGGTGCCCACACCACGGATTACCTTTGTGGCTAAAAGTCTAAACTTTTTACAATGGTGTGAACCCTTCAACAAGGCAACTAATCGATTCAGCTGCCGGCAGAACCCTAAACATCAAAACTCCTTGTAACATCCTTAAATCGGGGTCTCTACATTTTGCATGTGTTTGCATATGATGGTATGTCTGCTGTGTTTGCTTGAGATGTTTTGGGGTCTAGGCATGACCTTGGGTAAGGCCTGGGTCATGGCCAAAAATTTTGTTTTAAGTGTTTAGTGGGAGGAAGCTAAGGGAGTAAGGGTTAAAAGAATTTATTGGGAGGTTGTGACACAAAGAACCAAGTGGCAAAGTGGAAAAGAAGGCGCCACTAAGGTGTCAGGAAGGTGATGCCACATTCAGGGAAGGAGTGCTTGGGTTCGAGCAGCAGGATTTGCCCTTCCCGCTTATTCTTTTCACGCCCGAAACAGGAAGTGGAGTGCTCGGGATGGACTCTGAAGATAAGGATGGAAGGGTCAAACGAATTTGAACTGATGGAAGGGAGGAAATTTAGGAGTTTGAATTATTTCAAACTCATTTGAAGGAGTTGGCTGAATTTTGGACTTTGGGGGAGGAGGTGTAATCGGTTTTGGGTTTATTGGGGAGTGGCCGAATGTCTATGGTGGTTTAAGGGAGTATTTCAGCTAGGGAGGAGAGGGTCTTTCTCTTTTCGTTTTAGTGTCATAGCCGAAACACTTGTACATTATTTTTGAAAAGCCGAAACTTGACCCTCACATCTTCTTCTTCTTTTTCTTTTTCCAATCCTCTTGTGCCGAAATTTCTTCCACTCTTCCTTTGCCGAATCTCTTCTTTTCCATTTTATTTTTCTTCTTCATCTTCCCACTTCTTGGAAAGCCGAATATCTTGCTCATAAACCCCTCTCTTTTTACGTTATCTCTTCATCATCTCAAGTGCCGAAACTCATCTCTTCTTTGTTCTCATAGCCGAACCTCAAACTTGGGTGTGGTAAGTTTCGTTACTTCATTTCTTTTCCCTTTTTATTTCTTGTGGTGTATGGCCGAATCTTCTAAGTAGCCTCACCCTCTCTTTTGGATGTCGATTCCTTTATCTTGGGATGCTAGGGCCGAATCTTTGTGAAAGCCGGAAGGATCTTTTGCGTTAAGGAAGGGGTGACGCCAACGTGTAGGTTCTCGGGTTTCGTTTGGATTGTGGCTTGGATCTAGATCTTATAGATCTTCAGAATTTGGTCGTCGACTTAGGTAAGTGCTTTAACGTTTTGGGATCTATTTCATATTCTTTCAAAGCCGAAGGCTAATTGTTTCTATGTGGTAGTGGTTGGCCGATTGCAAGGGAGATCATCACGTAGCTTTGGGATTCAGTTGGAAACAAAATTGGCACTAAGGTAAGGGTTATTTTCATGCAACATATCCTTCGGGATTCCTAGTTTAGCCGAATGGGCTTTTGGTTACTAACAAGTATTAGCCAATTGTAGGAAGGGGGAAAGTAACGTTTCGGGATTTCGCTAGTTTCGTGTAGTTTCGGGTTTCGCTTAGATCTACAAGTAGTCAGGTGTGTAACCTTACACACTTCATTAGTATTACATGTTATTGTGTTAACTGTTATAAACCGATTAGTCATTGAAATCAGTGATTTTGCCTTGTGGGCATGAGCGTGGACTCCGGGTAAGTCCCCTACTATGTGATTTTTGATATACATCGTCATGTTACCGTTAAATGCTATGCTATGCGTTAATTGCATGATTTCATGATATTATGATACTTATGATTTGGACATGATGATGGGTTTGATGAGAGGAGGGGGAGGATCTATTTGGACTGTCACCAGTGGTTTTGACCACACGACGGGTTAGCCCCGTCTTTGATATTATTATTTGTGACTAAGTCCCAGTGGTTTTGACCACCAGTGGTTTTGACCACATTGATGATATTTGTGACTACGGGTCACCAAAGTGGTTTTGACCACATATGGATACCGTGACTCGTCCCGTGGGTTTGGTACCACAAAGGTGGGTTGGCCCACATGATTGATCTGGGATTGCCATCGGTGGTTTTGACCACACGATGGGTTGGCCCCATCACTTGATTTGTGACTTTGGTTACCAATGGTTTTGACCACAACGATATATATATATTTGTGACTTCGGTCACCAGTGGTTTTGACCACCAGTGGTTTTGACCACACGGGGTAGATAAAGGAGATCGGGTGGTTAGATAATGGGGTTGCATGATTTGCATGTTCTATTAATGTATTGTGTAAGTGCTATTCTATCGGGTTGGGGATTTATACACCGAGTCTCGATGACTCACCCTTCCCTTATATTTTGCGTGATGAGGCATAGATCGCGGATAGGGGCCGGGGAGGACTCGAGGTGGCCATGCAAACTTATTTTCGGGTTTTTGATTTTAAATTACTACTCTAGTTTTATCTATTTACTTTAAATTTGGTTTGGTTTTGTAATAAGGCCGCTAAGTATTATTTTGGGTTTTAAATTACTTGCTTTACTTTTTGATGATATTATGCATGTGCTTAACAAATTGATTGCTTAAATAACCGGTAAAAAGTAATGTTTTCTAAATTATACCTCATTCATGTTTTCAAACCTCACTATCGGGTAACAACATTTACAATATGATTGCAAAGGTAACCTAAATGATTTCCGGATTTAAGTTTCAAACAACTTCAAAGCGAATGGTTTTAACCTGACTATACATAACTTACTCGGGATTTAAAGAATCACATGATATCCAAAAGCTAGTATCGATCAACGGATTTTTCAACCATAAAGTTTTCTGGGTTTAAAGCAGCATCAAAATGATTTTCAACATCACTTTGTACAAGGTTTTTCAAACACTAAAATGTTAAACAGTTTTTCAATAAAATTTAACCGGTAACTTGTTTTATTCAAATGTTTTCACTCCGTAACATGGCAGATTCGGTCGTGGTGTGTTGACTGGGTTTGGGGTGTTATAATTTTGGTATCAGAGCCAGGTTCAATAGCTCGACTGTGGGCCCGAGGCCCATAAATGTTTTAAAATGGTTTATGAAAGGCTTTTATGGGAAAAAGTACAGTGGTGAAAGCATGGCACCGAGTCTCCGGCACCAATCTACCCAGGTAAGTACCCCAAACTGTTGCTTTTGATGATGTGATTATGGTGATATTGGCATGACTAAATAGTAGTGACTAATAGTAGTAGGAACTACTCTTGAGATTTGAACTATAAGATGGATGTACTTACGAAACAATCTCTGATTAAACTTCTCATAAAACTGTGCCTTAATAAACAGTGGAATTAAAATCTAATGCATAAACTTTTAATCAGCTCGTATCGTATCGGTAGACATGAGTACACGTGGGCGTGGCGTAACACTCGTGGGCGAGGTAGGGGTAGGATGACGATCTCGGGCCGGTGAGGTCTGGTCATGGATCGGAAAATGAGGTACCACCACCGCCACCGTGTGGAGTGCGGAACATCGTGACCAGACGGTGATGACGCAGCGTGTCACAGCGATCTTTGCAGTGTTAGAGAGGGTTGCTAGTGCGGCGTCGGAGCGGGGTTCGAATCGTGCCCGAACGACTCGAAGCTAATGGTGCCAAGGTGTTCGAGGTATCTCCTGGTGTGGCTCCTAGAAACAATGGAATATTGGTTGGAGGCGACAGAACATATTATGGATGATCTAGACTTCTACCGAGGAGAAGCTTAAAGGGGTAGTATCTCTGCTGCGAGATGAGTCATATCGCTGGATGCTCACAGTTAGGGACGGAGCAATGGAGGATGATCTTACTTGGGAATTCTTTAGAGCAGCTTATCAGAGGAAATACATAGGGGCTAGCTATATTGATGCGCGGCGCAAGACGTTCTCGAACTTGGTCCAAGGTAATAAGATCGTAGTCGAATATGAGGCGGAATTTTTCTACCGAGTCGCTATCTTGCGTGGTATTGTGGGCAAGGAGCATGAGCGCCGTGGTCGATTGAGGATGGGCCGAGAGACGAGTGCGATGGTAATTGCCTCACAAAGCGGAAAGAGAGTTTGCGGTCTTAGTGGAAAAGGCCAAAGTTGCCGAGAAGTGAAACAGTCGGTAAGACGGAATCAGGATAAGGGTTGGAACAAAAAAAAATTTGGATCATCTGGGTCTACTGGGAATCAGCAGAAACGGGGTAGATTTAGTGGGCCGAATCAAGCTGCTAGGCCTGCTGCTGCTAATACTCAGTGGCCGCCACGGTGTGCTCGGTGTGGAAAGTCTCACATGGGGGAATGCTGGACTGGGAACAGGGGATGCTTTGAGTATGGATCGATGGGGCATCGAGTGAGGGATTGTCCGCAGAGGTCAGCTAGGTTGCAGTCTGGGGATCAGAATCGTACTCAGGTCAAGAGGGATGGTCAGCACCCTCAGAGGGGCCGTGGTGCAGCCAGGGGAGGTAATGGATCTGGTAGAGGCCGTGGAGCACCGGGCGCAGGTGCACGTGGTACAGAGGCGAGACGGCTGGATTGGTCTACGCAATGGCGTCGAGAGGAGGGCGACGCACCGGACGTCATAACCGGTACGTTCTTAATCTTTGGACTACCTTATAATGCTTTGATAGATGTGGGATCGACGCATTCGTATGTAGCCAGTAGCATAGTGGAAACCATAAACTTAGACTCTGAGATTGCTTCTAGGAAGATGACAGTGATAAGCCCTCTAGGTCATTCTGTAGAAGTAAATAAACTGTATAGGGATGTACCCCTAGAACTTCAAGGGGTCGTGTTTTTGGCTGACTTGATGGAACTGCCGTTTGGGGAGTTCGATCTGATTCTTGGGATGGATTGGTTGGTAAAGTATCAAGCTAGTTTGGATTGCACAGCTAAGCACATGGTGTTGAAGACAGTGGAAGGCGAAGAGGTGGTGATGATAGGTAATAGGAGAGATTACCTATCCAATGTGGTCTCTGCACTGAAGGCGGAGAAAATGGTTAGGAAAGGTTGTGAGGCATTCATGGTACATGTCTGTGCTTTGGGAGCTAAGAATTCAGCTATAGAGAGTGTCCGAACCGTGAGGGAATTTGCTGATGTATATCCAGAGGAACTTCCGGGTGTGCCTCCTGACAGTGAAGTTGAGTTTGGTATAGATCTGCTTGCCAGAACCGCGCGCGGTCTATTGCTCCATATAGGATGGCGCCAAAGGAATTGGTGGAGTTAAAGGCACAAATTCAGGAATTATTGGACAGGGTTTCATCCGGTGAGTATATCTCCTTGGGGAGCACTGTGTTCTTTGTTAAGAAGAAAGACGGTACAATGCGGATGTGCATAGACTATCGCCAGCTGAACAAGTTGACGATAAAGAACAAGTATCTGTTGCCCAGGATTGACCACTTGTTTGATCAACCTAAGGGTGCATCGGTTTTCTCTAAGATCGATCTCAGATAAGGGTATCATCAACTCAAGGTGAAGCAGGCTGATATTCATAAGACGGCATTTCGTACTCGGTATGGGCATTACGAGTTTCTAGTGATGCCATTTGGGTTGACTAATGCACCGGCAGCATTCATGGACATGATGAGTCGGGTGTTCAAGTCGTATTTGGATCGATTGGTCGTAGTGTTCATAGACGACATCTTGGTGTACTCGAAATCTGAGGAAGAACATGACGCGCATCTTCGGGTGGTTCTACAGGTTCTGAGAGAGAAGCAGTTGTTTGCCAAGTTTAGTAAGTGCGAGTTTTGGCTTAAGGAGGTAACTTTCTTGGGTCATGTAGTATCAGCTGAGGGGATTAGGGTGGATCCTCGTAAGATCGAAGCGGTGTTGGATTGGAAACCACTAAAGTCGGTTGCAGAGATTCGAAGTTTTCTGGGTTTGGCAGGATACTATAGGAGGTTCGTGGAAGGTTTCTCTTTGATTGCAGCGCCGCTGACTAAGCTGTTGAGAAAAGGGGTTCCGTTTGTATGGTCTGAGAAATAGCAAGAAAGCTTTGACAAGTTGAAGAAGATTTTGACTGAGGCTCCAGTTTTGATTCAACCGGAGGCAGGGAAGGAATTCACGGTCTATTGTGATGCATCGCATACTGGCTTAGGGTGTGTGTTGATGCAAGATGGAAAAGTTGTAGCATATGCATCTCGACAGTTGAGGCCTCATGAGGGTAACTATCCGACACATGATTTGGAATTGGCTGCAGTGGTTTTTGCTTTGAAGATTTGGAGGCATTACTTGTATGGGAAAAGTCGATAGTTTACACGATCACAAGAGTCAAAGTATCTCTTGACTCTGAAAGATCTAAATTTGAGGCAGCGAAGGTGGATCGAGTTGTTAAAGGACTACGACTGCTCGATTGAGTACCATCCGGGTAAGGCTAACGTAGTAGCTGATGCGTTGAGCCGTAAGGTGGTAGCGGACTTGCGAGCAATGTTTGCTCACCTTAGTCTTTATGACGACGGAGTCTTTTAGCGAGAATTGCAAGTAAAGCCGAATTGGATTGATCGGGTTAAGGAGAAATAGGCGACGAGATGAGGTTTTGAGTGCTCGGAGGTTGCAAGTGCAGAATGGTGAATCTGAGGGTTACAGCTTGGGTAGTGATGGAGTACTGTGTTTTCAAGGGAAGGTATGTATGCCTGAGGACGTCGAGCACTTGCAATCTAATGTGTTATAATCAGTTAGCCAAGTTGTATGTGGCAGAGATAGTAAGGCTGCATGGAGTGCCAGTGTCAATCATTTCGGATAAGGATCCTAGGTTCACGTCAAGGTTCTGGAAAGCTTTACATCAGGCTTTTGGGTACGAGGTTGGATTTCAGCACGGCTTTTCATCCGCAATCTGATGGACAGTCTGAGAGGGTAATCCAGATTCTAGAGGACATGTTAAGAGGTTGCGTTTTGGATTTCAGCGGTAGTTGGGAGGAGTATCTACCTTTGACAGAGTTCGCTTATAACAATAGTTATCAAGCGAATATTCAGATGGCACCATATGAGGCACTATATGGTCGGAAATGTCGTACTCCTACATGTTGAACAGAACTGGGTGAACGGCAGATGTTGGGTCCAGAGTTAGTGGCAAAAACAGAGGATAAGGTTAAGGTGATTTGGGCCCGTATTAAGGAAGCGTCAGACAGGCAGAAGTCTTACGTTGATCTTAAGCGCAGGGATATAGAGTATGCAGTGGGTGATAAGGTCTTTCTGAAGGTATCGCCATCGAAGAAAGTGTTGAGATTTGGGCGAAAAGGCAAGCTAAGCCCTAGGTTTATTAGGCCGTATTCGGTGTTAAAGCGAGTGGGACCGGTAGCTTATCAGCTCGAGTTACCAGCAGAGTTAAGCCAGATTCACGATGTCTTTCATGTTTCAATGCTTAGGCGCTATCGATCAGATCCGTCACATGTTGTGCCAGTTGTGGAGATAGAGGTGAGCCCTGATTTGTCTTTCAAGGAGGAGCCAATACGGGTCGTGGATCGGGATGTCAAGGTTCTGCGTAGGAAGTCGGTACCCTTGGTAAAAGTATTATGGCGGAACCATGGTACGGAGGAGGCCACGTGGGAACCCGAGGATGTGATGCGGCAGAAATACCCTCAACTCTTACGATCGTAATTTCGAGGTCGAAATTATTTTTAAGGGGGGTAGAACAGTAACATCCTTAAATCGGGGTCTCTGCATTTTGCATGTGTTTGCATATGATGGTATGTCTGCTGTGTTTGCTTGAGATGTTTTGGGGTCTAGGCATGACCTAAGGTAAGGCCTGGGTCATGGCCAAAAATTTTGTTTTATGTGTTTAGTCGGAGGAAGCTAAGGGAGTAGGGGTTAAAAGAATTTATTGGGAGGTTGTGACACAAAGAACCAAGTGGCAAAGTGGAAAAGAAGGCGCCACTAAGGTGTCCGGGAAGGTGACGCCACATTCAGGGAAGGAGTGCTTGGGTTCGAGCGGCGAGAATTGCACTTCCCGCTTATTCTTTTCACGCCGATAGGGAAGTGGAGTGCTCAGGGATGGACTCAAGATAAGGATGGAAGGGGTCAAACAAATTTGAACTGATGGAAGGGAGGAAATTTAGGAGTTTGAATTATTTCAAACTCATTTGAAGGAGTTGGTCGAATTTTGGACTTTGGGGGAGGAGGTTTAATCGGTTTTGGGTTTATTGGGGAGTGGCCGAATGTCTATGGTGGTTTAAGGGAGTATTTCAGCTAGGGAGGAGAGGGTCTTTCTCTTTTCGTTTTAGTGTCATAGCCGAAACACTTGTGCATTATTTTTGAAAAGCTGAAACTTGACCCTCACACCTCCTTCTTCTTTTTTCTTTTTCCAATCCTCTTGTGCCGAAATTTCTTCCACTCTTCCTTTGCCGAATCTCTTCTTTTCCATTCTATTTTTCTTCTTCATCTTCCCACTTCTTGGAAAGCCGAATATCTTGCTCATAAACCCCTCTCTCTTTTGCTTATCTCTTCATCATCTCAAGTGCCAAACTCATCTCTTCTTTGGTTCTCATAGCTGAACCTCAAACTTGGGTGTGGTAAGTTTCGTTACTTCATTTTTTTCCCTTTTTATTTCTTGTGGTGCATGGCCAAATCTTCTAAGTAGCCTCACCCTCTCTTTTGGTTGTCGATTCCTTTATCTTGGGATGCTAGGGCCGAATCTTTGTGAAAGCTGGAAGGATCTTTTGCATTAAGGAATGGGTGACACCAACGTGTAGGTTCTCGGGTTTCGTTTGGATTGTGGCTTGGATCTAGATCTTCAAGATCTTCGGAATTTGGTCGTCGACTTAGGTAAGTGCTTTAACATTTTGGGATCTGTTTCATATTCTTTCAAAGCCGAAGGCTAATTGTTTCTATGTGATAGTGGTTGGCCGATTGCAAGGGAGATCATCACGTAGCTTCGAAATTCAGTTGGAAACCAAATCGGCACTAAGGTAAGGGTTATTTTCATGTGACATATCCTTCAGGATTCCTAGTTTAGCCGAATGGGCTTTTGGTTACTAACAAGTATTGGCCGATTGTAGGAAGGGGGAAAGCAACGTTTCGGGATTATCGCTAGTTTCGCGTAGTTTCGGGTTTTGCTTAGATCTACAAGTAGTCAGGTGTGTAACCTTACACACTTCATTAGTATTACATGTTATTGTGTTAACTGTTATAAACCGATTAGTCATTGAAATCGTTGATTTTGCCTTGTGGGCATGAGCGTGGACTCGCGTAAGTCCCCTCGCTATGTGATTTTTGATATACATCATCATGTTACCGTTAAATGCTATGCTATGCGTTAATTGCATGATTTCATGATATTATGATACTTATGATTTGGACATGATGATGGGTTTGATGAGAGGAGGAGGATCTATTTGGACTGTCACCAAGTGGTTTTGACCTACACGACGGGTTGGCCCCGTCTTTGATATTATTATTTGTGACTAAGTCCAGCTTGTTTTGACCACCAAAGGTGGTTTTGACCACATTGATGATATTTGTGACTACGGTCACCAAAGGTTTTGACCACATATGGATATTGTGACTCGTCCCAGGTGGTTTGGTACCACAATGGGTTGGCCCCACATGATTGATACGGGATTGTCATCGGTGGTTTTGACCACACGATGGGTTGGCCCCATCACTTGATTTGTGACTTCGGTCACCAGTGGTTTTGACCACAACGATATATATATATATTTGTGACTTCGGTCACCAGTGGTTTTGACCACATGGGGTAGATAAAGGAGATCGGGTGGTTAGATAATGGGGTTGCATGATTTGCATGTTCTATTAATGTATTTTGTAAGTGCTATTCTATCGGGTTGGGATTTATACACCGAGTCTCGGTGACTCACCCTTCCTTATATTTTGCAGATGAGGCATAGATCGCGGATAGGGAGCCGGGGAGGACTCGAGGTGGCCATGCAAACTTATTTTCGGGTTTTTGATTTTAAATTACTACTCCAATTTTATCTATTTACTTTAAATTTGGTTTGGTTTTGTAATAAGGCCTCTAAGTATTATTTTGGGTTTTAAATTACTTGCTTTACTTTTTGATGATATTATGCATGTGCTTAACGAATTGATTGCTTAAATAACCGGTAAAAAGTAATGTTTTCAAAATTATACCTCATTCGAGTTTTCAAACCTCACTATCGGGTAACAACATTTACAATATGATTGCAAAGGTAACCTAAATGATTTCTGGATTTAAGTTTCAAACAACTTCAAAGTGAATGGTTTTAACCTGACTATACACAACTTACTCGGAATTTAAAGAATCACATGATATCCAAAAGCTAGTATCGATCAACGGATATTTCAACCATAAAGTTTTCTGGGTTTAAAGCAGCATCAAAATGATTTTCAGCATCACTTTATACAAGGTTTTTCAAACACTAAAATGTTAAAGAGTTTTTCAATAAAATTTAACCGGTTACTTGTTTTATTCAAATGTTTTCACTCCGTAACATGCCAGATTCGGTCGTGGTGTGTTGACCGGGTTTGGAGTGTTACACACCTGAAGCGGCTTACGAGTTTATAGAAGAGATGTCATTGAATAACTATCAGTGGTAAGTTACAAGGACAAGGCCAGCCAAAGCAGCCGGAGTTTTCAACATCGATGCAAGAACTGCTATCAAACCAGTAGAATTATTACATAAAAAATTTGATGGTTTATATGGTTCTTCGCAGTGCGACCAGGCTATACAAAGGCGACGCAAGTGAAGGAGTGGTGAATCCCGAGTACCCACCTACTACCGAGGCATGGAGAGCAAACAAATGAACTATATGGGTAACAATTTCGATCTAACAATAACCCTTATAGTAATACTTATAATCCAGTTGGAAGAACTACCCCAATTTCTCATGGGCTGGTCAAAGAAATCAAGGGCAACAACCATCCCAAAACTTCTAACAACAAATTTCTACCCACGGTGAAAAGAAGCCAAACCTTGAAGAGATGCTGACAAACCTCATAGCAGCCTTAGAAATACGTTCCCAAAATACAGAAACACGTTTCCAAAAGATAGAAGCAAAACTTGAGGCATTGACGCAAGAGTTCAAGGACCAAATTAGGAAACTCACTAAGTTAATCTCTGAAACACGATTAGAAAGCTTAACAAGGGAAACAGAGCAGGTACAGGCAGTGACACTAAGAAGTGGAAAGGAGTTAATCGAAACAAAGAAAGAGGTACCACATGAAACCGAGAAGGCAAAGATAACACCAACCCGTGAGGAAATCAAACCAATAATTCCATACTCAGCAAAGCTAAAGAAAGATCGCTTAAACGCACAATATGATAAATTTCTTGAACTTTTCAAACAGCTACATATTAACTTACATTTTTTTGAAGCTATTTCGCAGATGCCAACATATGCAAAATTTTCAAAGGAGCTTCTAACAAATAAAAGGAAATTCAAGGAAATTTCAATAGTAGAACTTAATAAAGAATGCTCAGCTATCATCCAAAACAAGCTACCAACAAAATTGAAAGATCCAGGAAGTTTCACTATTCCTTGTTCAATTGGTAGTTTGAGCATAGAGAAAGCATTAGCTGATTTAGGTGCCAGTATTAATCTAATGCCTTATAAAATGTTTAAGCAACTTGGTCTCTGAACCAACACCCACTAGGATGAGTATTCGATTAAGTTGATTGTGATCTCATAAGTATCCTAGGGGAATTATTGAAGATGTTTTGGTAAAAGTAGATAAATTTATATTCCCTCGTTGATTTTGTTGTGCTCGACATGAATGAGGACGAGGTACCTTTAATTTTGAGACGACCCTTTTAGCTATCGCTAGGGTCATTGTCATTAATGTTGGTGATGGTAAACTTGCACTAAGGTCCTGGAGATGAAGAAATTGTTTTCCAAATTCATGATGCCATGCGATATTCTAGAGAACAAGATGATTCTTATTACTTTGTTGATGCCATTGATCACATTTTTCAAGAATCTTTGCAGGAAATCATGCACAGTGACACGATGGAACTGTGTCTTTCACAAGGTGATGGGAAAAATGACGATACCGATGAAGAGATTCCCAATGCATCATCTTCTGGATAGATGAAAATAGAGGACATCAAGATTAATGACAAATTAAAATAGAAACCCTCTATTGATGAGCCGCCCAAGCTAGAACTAAAACAATTACCAAAGCATTTAGAATATAAATTCCTGGGGGATAATTCTATGCTACCAGTAATCATCTCTTCGGAACTAGGACCCAAGGAGAAAGAAGAGTTGCTAAGGGTACTAAGGAAGCACAAAAGGGCCATAGCATGGAAAATGTCAGACATTAAAGGAATAAGCCCATCATTTTGCACCCACAAAATTTTAATGGAAGATGAGTATAAACCGTGTGTGCAACATCAGAGACGGTTAAACCCCAATATGAAAGAAGTTATCAAAGCCGAGGTAATTAAACTTCTAGATGCAGGAATAATTTATCCTATTTCTGACAGCACTTGGGTAAGTCCTGCAAGGTGTAGTTCCGAAGAAAGGAGGCATGACTATGGTAACCAACGAAAAGAATGAATTGATTCCCACTAGAACATCCACAGTTGGAGAGTCTCAGATAGACTATAGGAAGTCGAACGACGCCACAAGAAAAGATCACTTCCTCTACCCTTTATAGATCGATGTTAGAAAGATTGTCCGGGCATATGTACTACATCGCTTCTTGGACAGACTATCCGGCTACTTCCAAATCCCAATAGCTCTCGAAGATCAAGAGAAGACAACATTTACATGCCCATACGGTGACGCTTGCTTATCGTAGAATGCCTTTTGGATTATGTAATGCTCCTGCTACTTTTCAACACATTGCATGTTGGCCATCTTTGATGAACTTGTGGAAGACATTATGGAGGTATTTATGGACGACTTCTCGGTATTTGGTAATTCTTTCCACCTTTGCCTTAAAAATTTAAAACGAGTTCTAATAAGATGTGAGGAGACGAATCTTGTCTTAAATTGGGAAAAATGTCACTTTATGGTTAGAGAAGGGATTGTGTTAGGACATAAGATTTCTAGTAAAGGGATTGAGGTAGATAAAGCAAAGATTGAAACCATAGAAAAATTACCTCCCCCTAGTTCAGTTAAGGCTATTAGAAGCTTTTTAGGACATGCTGGATTCTATAGAAGATTCATTAAAGATTTCTCTAAAATAGCTAAGCCTTTAAAAAAATTACTAGAAAAAGATGTTCCTTTCAATTTTGATCAGGAATGTTTAGATGCATTTAATATCCTTAAAGATAAACTAATAAATGCTCCGATTATAATTGCACCTGATTGGAATTTACCCTTTGAACTAATGTGTGATGCAAGTGATTTTGCAGTAGGTGCAGTTCTGGGACAACGAAGAGACAAGCATTTTCAGCCAATCTATTATGCTAGCAGAACATTGACACCTGCACAAGAAAACTACACCACCACAGAGAAAGAATTACTAGTCGTGAGTTTTGCTTTTGACAAATTTAGGCAAAATTTAATATTATCTAAAGTTGTCGTTTACAATCGACCATTCACTCTTTCGTTATCTTTTAACTAAAGCTGATGCAAAACCTCGACTTATATGTTGGATCTTACTCTTACAGGAATTTGATTTGGAAATACAAGATAAAAAGGGAGCTGAAAATCTTGCAGCAGATCACCTCTCTAGGCTTGAGAACCCACATATCGAAGAGCTCGATGAAAGTGAGATAAACAACTCGTTTCTCGAGGAGCAACTCTTTTCTATAACCAACTTTGAGGTACCATGGTTTGTAGATATTGTGAATTATTTAGCTGCTAACATCTTACCAAAAAGATTAACACATCATCAAAAGAAGCGATTCTTTACTGATGCGAAAAACTATTTTTGGGAAGACCCCTTTCTTTTCCGCATATGTGCAGATCAAGTAATTCGAAGATGCGTTACAAAGGCGGAAGCGAGTAAAATCCTAGAACATTGCCATTCAGGACCTTCAGGAGGACATTACAGCGGGATTAAGACAACACACAAAATGCTCGAATCAGGATTTTACTGGCCAACTCTTTTCAAAGATGCCAACAGGTATGCCGCTTCGTGTGATAAATGACAGAGAACAGGTAATATCTCTAAACGCGATGAAATGCCTCAGACATATATGTTATCATGTGAGATATTTGATGTATGGGGTATTGATTTTATGGGTCCGTTCCCCAGTTCATTCGGAAACAAATACATCTTAGTAGCAATAGATTACATGTCAAAATGGGTGGAAGCCAAAGATTTACCTACTAACGATGCTAGAGCTGTATTAAAGTTTCTTAAGAAACTTTTCTCTCGTTTTGGAACACCCAGAGCAATCATCGCTGATAGGGGCACTCACTTTGCAATACTCAATTCAAAAAGTCTTAAGAAAATATGGAGTACACCACGTAACATACTACCCTTATCATCCTCAAACCAAGGGCAAGTGGAAGTGGCAAACCAAGAGCTCTGGCGAATACTAGAAAAAATAGTTGAATCAAATAGGAAAGATTGGGCAGTAAAAGTAGATGACGCTTTATGGGCCTACAGAATAGCATTTAAAACCCCTTTAGGGACATCCCCGTACAAACTTGTTTACGGAAAGAGTTGTCATCTACCATTTAAGTTAGAACACAAAGCCTACTAGGCTATAAAATTCTTGAATTACGATCTTAAAACTGCAGGTGAGAAGAGGATGATGCAGTTAAACGAGCTAGATGAATGGCGAGCTGAGGCCTATGAGAATTCACGACTATATAAGGAGGCAACAAAACGACGCCATGATGCTCGTTTAAAACAATCAAAGCAATTTGAAGTAGGAGACTTAGTCCTGCATTGCATAAATTCAAGGCTCAAATTATTTCCTCGGAAAGTCAAAATCAAGTGGTCGTGCCCATTCGTGATAAAATCTATTTTTTCAGCACGCACAGCTTGAGGCAACCCATCCAACTCAAGGAACATTCAAGGTAAATGGCCATCGATCAAACTTTATAAGGGTGAAGATTTCAAGGAATTGAGAGAGAGCTTTAGCTCCAGTGAACCTTCTTTCGTGAATGAAAACAGGGTGAGTCTAGCTTAAGACTTTAACGAGAGCGCTCTCGGGAGGCAACCGAGCACTAACTTCACTAACCCCATTAATTATTCACATCTTTAGAAGAAGCTCGTGTTATTATTAGTGTTATGAGTTTTCAATTAATGTAATTACCTTTATTCAGTTCATTGTTTCTAGTTAGGTAATTTGTCAATTCAATCTTGATTCTAACCATCTAATTTAGCCTTTATCCACACCTTTAACTTAAGCCCCATTACAACCCTTTTTAAAGACCTTTGATTTGTGCATCATTTCATATTACAATGGTGGAGATTTTATTTTCATGCAAGCCTATGGGATTAACTTTTCATGTTTGACTTTTGAGTGCTTAATTAACAACCTTAAACACTTTGAGTGATTTGTGAATCTTTAGTGAGGATATCAATCCTTGTCTCTGGTTTGAATCAAAGGTAATTATTTAGATGAGGGAAACACCTATGTTTTATGCTACAAATGTATGACTTAGATTGTTTGAATCTTTAGGAATCTTTGAGCTGAATTATCCATGTATAAATTATCCTTGAATTATGATGAAACACTATCAATGACTATTATGAATTGAGGCGATTTGTTTTAATTATGAGTTGAGAATTTTGCTTGAGGACAAGCAAAAGCTTAAGTGTGGGGGTATTTGATAAACCGTAAAAGTAACATATTTTAATCCCACATTTAGCATGCTTTTGGATGAATTATCCCTTATTTTATGTAATTTGGTGCTCTTAATCCTTTATATTCATGTTTTATACTCAAGAAAGCACCGAGGATGAAAAGAATAAGAAACGGGCTTAAACGGGCCAAATGGGCCCACATCACAAAATCGACATGGCCTGGACCCAAGACCACACGGCCGTGCCTCCTTAATAATCTCGAACATGGCCTGAGCCCAAGACCACATGGCCTAGCCACGAATCACACGGGCGTGTGCCATGGCCGTGCCCCTGCCGTGACAAAGAGCAATTTCACTCGGATTTGGATACTTAGGGGCAAATAAACACATTCCAAAAGCCTATATATACACCTCTAAGTATGACCAAAAAGGGGAGTCAAGGTTATCGCCTAGGGGCGTCTTGCTAGGCTTAGAAAGCGATTTTTGGGATTCACTCGAGGATAGCCAGCTGATTCATCTCAAGCAGCTGGGATCATACTCAAGACGGAGGATCTCTCCTTCAATTCCTTCAGGAGTTTTAGGATTTCTTATGTTTTGTTTTATCTTTCTTCCTCGAGATGTTTTCTTTTATTGTTATGAACTAAACCCTCGAGATACCGAGGGGATGAAACTTAGATGAATCTTGTTATCGTTATCTTTGAACTATATGATAAATATTTCACTTATTCTTAATTATGTGTTCTTAATTCTTGTGTTGATATTTTCTGGATATTGTTCAAGTTTGATGTGCTTAGGTGGAGGAGCAAAGTTCCCGCCTAAGAGTAGATCTAGCATAGTTAAGTGGAGTTGATCGTGCGCCTAGAGATAGGGGTGACGAGATTTTACTCTGGATTAGGGGTGAAACCTAATATGGGATTCCATAGATCGAGTTAATGAAATTCTAGGGGTTTTTATTAGAAAGAGATTTCGCTTAATCAACCTAGGTTAGACGTTATTCGCTTGAGAGAGGGTTTAATATACATCGTGAATCTTACTGGATCAAGTCAAATGAATAAATCAAATCGAGTTGAGTTAGATAACAAGTGAAGTCTAGGTGGATTCTTCCTTGGGTGTCATCATAATCAATTGGTTTTCCCTCAAGTTATTTTCCCAAATTCATTCTTCTTTGTCTTAGAGTCTTTAATTTAGTAGTTAATTAATTTAGATTAAACAACAAATTCCCTTTATTTTAGGCTAGATAATAAAAAGAGAGTTAGTATTAGTACTTTTAGTTCCTTTAGGTTCACATTAGGTCTTGCCACTAAACTATACCAATCGCTCGATAGGTGCGCTTGCCTCAAATCGTTGTCATAGTTAGTTTTGTGGTTCGATCATTCTTTTTATAAATTTTAAGACTTTGACATCGCGAAAACACACGATCACTTTGAATGAGCAGCAAGGGGGTGTATTTATAGTCTGATTGTGGCGCTAAAAATAGCAAATCCCATCACCAAAAGAGCCCTCCTTAATCGGGCCATCTATGTATGTGGCAAAGTTGATGGCTTCAACTTTGCTAAATATAGCATGGGGCAAATCTGCAAAGCCACCATATTTGGAGGAGTTGAATGCAACTTTGAAAGTCTTCAAGGGCTTCTTTGCAAGCTTTAATTAATCAGCTAATAAGCTAATTTGGGTCAGCATATGGATTAAGGTGCCTGGGCTGCCCAATTCTTTGCTTGGTTCTTTCTGATCGGTTTGGTTTAATCGATGCGGTTCAACTAGACCTTTTCATAATTAATTAAGATTAATTTATTTAGCCTTAAATTAAATTGGGAATAAATTAAAATTAATTATATTATGATTAAATATTCATAATTGAACCGCTCTTGTCCTGGAAATAAATTTTCCTGATACTTCAAATTGCTTCTCTGGTTTATTCTTGGCGAGCAAAGAATCACGAGCCAATTTTTGCCCTTTGTGCGAATGCATTTAAAAATAGTCAAAATAAATTAAAATTAACTATAAAATTAATTAAAATTCATCATGTTCATATTTTTAGCACAATTTAATTATTTTATAATATTTAATTATTTTTCTACCAAGAATTAAATCAAACCTGCATAAATTCGAAAGTTAAAAGGGCATGAAAAAAGTATATAATTTTTTGTGTTTCCACACCCCCAAACTTAATTCATTGCTCGTCCTGAGTAATGCACAGATTTGAAAAAGAATTTTCTGGAAACACCTTTGAAAAAAACTCCTTCTGAGCAACTTTCTTCTCAAAATTATGAATTCAATATACTTAGGCTCAAAAAATAAGAAATTTGATAATTATGCTACTTAAGTATACATATTGTTCAAATTACATCCAAAAACTATTATACTAGCAAAATTAGACTAAATGTTTCTTAATAAAGACATGTTAATCCCTACCAATTTGATTTTAATTCCTTATTTAAAATTAAATCTACAATCATTAAGCTTAATCGATGTCTTCATATGTTGAACAGAGCAATTTCTCTCCACTAATGTAGGTAACATTGGAATTTTGAATCAATAGGTATTTAATAAGGTTGTAACGTGCATTTGGGCTTAAGGGTAGGTAAGCGATAGATAAATTTTGGCTTTAAACCCTAGACTCAAAGATAAATTGAACCTTCTGAATTTTTACCTTCGATACACCAACATGCTCTTTTCTTTTGAGTACATGTTTTTTTAGCACTTTGCTTCATGTACTACAATTTTAGAGCAATTGGTACTTCTTTCAACTCCCCAAACTTATTTTCAAATGATATTCTAATAATGTCGAGTCTAGTTTTTGGGGCAATTTTAAAGGTAATGAAGAGAAAAGTGATGGCTAAATATTGAAAAGGTCCAAATAAAATTAGGCCATATAGTCTCAAAGTTGGGTTTCAACGGATAAATTTATCAAGGTTGGCTTGAAAGGCTCAAACGGTCCAAACAATAGTTGCCTAAATCATTTTCAATATTCCATGCTTCCCTAGGATTTCCTCAAGAAATTACTAAGTCAATTCTAAAGACTTAAACTTTCATGCATGCCTAATTTTTCAGTAGGGAACTAAAAATTTTATGGTACAATTTGCATGCTTTATTAAAAATACATTCATATCATTATTAAGCTAACATAATAACTTATTGAAATAATAGAACTTTATTAATAATGAAGTTTAGCAGGACAACAAAATTCAAATTTATTGAGAAAATATATATCCTAATCATAATTAAAAGAAAATTTTATTCGAGTGGAATCAATTCAAATTTTCTGTCCCCTACTTAAAGTGAACAATGTCCTCATTGTTTAAAGTGAATAGATACTATACACTTTAGGTAGGATTTTTAGAAAGAGGAGGTGAGTCAAATTGATTTGCTAAGTACTTCGAGCTCTCTCTAAAATCCAATCCTAGACATGTATATATCTATTGCCACACTTTAGCCTTTGGGACTTGTCGATTTATTCATGATTCCTATCTCTTGTTTTATTATACAAAAATAAAAATTCCTAATTCACCTAATCCTAAAATAACTTAAGAATAAAAAATAAGCTAAAGTTAAAGTCCTCCTTTTTATTTATTTGCCGATCCTTCCGAATTCGACTCATCTTTTACTCCATCATATTTCTTTGCATGAATCACCTTGCTCCTCTTCGATGATGAAATCCATGGTTCAAATATGAAATCTGGAAACTCAAGCACAAAAATAAATGGGTCATTATAAATTTTCTTGAGGGCACTCCTCATCGAGTTATCTCTTATTTTTGCGTATCTCCAGAGAGGGCTTGTTGTCGCCATTGCATCTCGTTGCATTAAGTCCATCAGCTTTGATAGCTCATTACGAAGATCCGGGCTAGGCGGTGGAGCTCCAAACGTTGAGGTTTCGATGCTCGGGTTCACTTACGTTTCCATTGATTACTGCCTCAATAGGGACTTCAGCTTGATTGCTCTGTGGGATTTACGTGTAGGTTCATTCTCTATTTCTTCGGGATCCTCACTCTCCAACTCCTTCTTTGAAGAAGCAGAATCTCCGGCTACTATCAAGAGAGTCCCAATCCGGTGATTGTGCCTTGATTATACTCACTGTCTTCTTCACGTCTCATGAGGGAGTTTTGCTTTTAAGCATAAAATTGTTATCGTAAAAGGGAAATAGGTAGGGCGTAACGCCTAAGGGCACAATTCGTATTTCTCTTAGGATGATTTTGCCCACATCAATGGTCTTTCGGTTAGAATTAAGTATAATCACCATCCGCCTAATGATATTGTAGTCCCATGTGAACTAGGCATAAAAATTTGAAACGAATGAAGTAGAACCATACCTTCGCAAGTGGTGTCAAATACTCTCTTTGCACGTGTGGGTTCCTTGCTTTGACACGATCCACTTGAAACACGGAGGCGCGAGTTCCTCGAGAATTTCTTGCAAATTTTCAAACTTAATGTTGCTCAACAGAGAGAAGAATATTCATCGTTGTTCCGAAATCGAATTAATTCAAAGAATTCATTAATTAGCATTTGAATTTATTGGTACCTTGATTCCGCGGACTGGAACTTCAGTCAATTCACTTGAGGTCAAGTTCGCGTAGAATTCATGAACTAGTTCCTTATCCACACTTGGTCTCTTTTCACAAAACAATTCCCAATTGAGGGCTTGACAGCAACTTGACTATACGTGCCATAAAGTCTCTTGTAGTTTGCTTTCCTTCGATGTGAAGCCTTTCTCTCGATGCATCTGTTGATCTTTGAAAATACTTTTGTATCTTACTTTGGCTTCTTCACAGGTGAAATTTGTTTTGTGTTTCGTCAATTTGGGCGGAGGCATGAGTTCTCTTGCAGGCATGATTAACTACGAACATAAGATGGAAAAAATATTTTCTTAAAAATTTAATTTATAAAAATTTTTAATTCTTCAATAAATTGAAAAATTGAAAAATTGAATAAAAAAATTAAACTTAAGGGGAAGAAATTTGTTCTTACCACCTTCTTCGTAAAAATTAAGAACTCCTAAAATAAAATATACTAATGAACAAAAGATGGAATTTTAGAAGGAGGGTTTAAGGCTTTTGGCTTAGGTTGGGGCGGATGGAGTGCGTGGTAGAGGCTCGCATCGCCCAGCGGCGGTAACGCAGGCCGCTGCGGCGAGGAGCTAGCCACGGCGCGTAGTGCGGTGGCGCAGCGCGAGGTGACAACACGGGGTGCTGGTGGGTTGTGCGGGGAGATGGTGCGATGACAAACAGCGTGAACGTGGTGGAGCGGCAGCGTGAGGTCGGGCCAAGAACTCGGCGGTAACAATTTGGCGACAAATATCACGCGAGGTGTATACGATGTAGGCGCGGCGTGTCTTTGAAGGCCTGGCGCCAAATGGTCGCTGTGGCTAGGGGCTTGCGGCACTTTGATGAGTTGTAGTGATTTTGGGATTTTAGGTGGTGAATGAATGAGAAAAATAGAATAGATGGATGGATTATATAATGGAAGAGTAGGAATTAGAGTAGAACTCTTAGAGCAATTTAATAATAAAAATATTCTAATTCTAATTCTACTTAATGTTAACAACAATTAATAATATGCATATGTAATTATCAATTGCTATTAATTTATTAAGATAAACATAAAATAAAATTAATCCTAATCTAAAGCTAAGTTGATAAAAATTAATTTATAAATTATAAGAAATATAATTATATATTAAAGTTTATCATATTATTATTAAAATATATATATTAAGCAAAAATAATTATTTTAGATGCCTTTTGGAAATATTTACAAAAAGAGGCACCTAGTTTTTTATTATTCTAAAATAGCAACCAAATTTTAAAAATAATTCAATTAAGTCCCTAGACTTAATGAAAATTTAAAATTGAGTTGCAATTTAAGACTCAGGTCAAATTGGTTGACCTTTTATTTGGAAAACCAAAAATTTATTTTTTGTCATTTAGGGGCTAATTTCATGGAAAAATTATGTAAAAATCAATTCTGTGGAAAGATTGGAGGGGTCCTGACAAGCGATCCAGCTTAAGTTCCAATCTCTGAGCATAATTTCTTTAAACATAATAAACCCAAAAATATACCATAAATAATTTATTGAAAACAAGAAAATCTAAAAGATCGAATAACATCAGAACAAGATTTGATCTCGTTTAGGTCTTTCTCGTAGTAATGTTTCAAGCGTTTGAGCATTGGCGTGAAAATTACCTCCCTTACCTTGGAGTTCAACAACTCGAGGTATGGATAAATAGCGATGAATAAGTAAATGGAACGGACCAACGTGATTTTAACTTACACCAGGAAGAACTTCAATGCGGAATTAAATAACAAGACTTGTCGACCTGCTTCAAACTCTCGAACTTCGAATATGCTTTGTCATGCCATTTCTTGAATCTTTCTTTGAAGTAATTTGGCATTTCGTATGAGAACATTTGGAATTCCTCTAGCTCGTTGAGTTGGAGCATCCGTTTCTCTTTAGGCAAGCTTAAGATCCAAGTTGAGTCATCGAAGAGCCCAGATGGGCTTTGTGCTCTAACTCCAAAGGTAAATAGCGGAGCTTTCCCAAAGACCAACTTTGTGGGGTGACATTCCTAAGGTGTCTTGTATCTTTGTTCTGTAAGCCCATAAAAGCATCATCTAGTCTCTTGGACCAATCTAGTAAATCGGTTCTAGACAAACTACCTTCTCAAGTATGCTTTTGATCTCCTTATTTTGCTAGCTCGACTTGCCCATTTGTCCTGCGGATGGTAAAGGCCTGTAGCAACCTATGTTTCACTCCATGTTTATCTAACAACCATTTTAACCACTTAGTCACAAAATGGGTCCCTTCATTCTTTGATAATAGCTCTTGGGGTTCGAATCTTGTGAACACATCTTTTACTCAAGAACTTCATCATAACCTTAGCATCATTCATCGGATAAGCTTGACCTCGACCCACTTGGACACATAATCTCTGCTACCAATATGTACTTGCTGTAAAAAGGCGAAGGAGAAAAGGACAAAGAAAGTCAATATGTAACACCCCATGCTCCGAGTCCGAGCCTCGGGCCAGGATGAGACATTTATTACTTTATGCTTGAACTTGCTTAATCATGACCTTTACGGGCATAAAATTTTGTTTGAAATTAAAACTTCTCATTCTTAAACAATTCCATACATTTCATGGGCCTACGAGGCCTTAAACTTGTATCTTTAGTAAACTTTGGAACCTTATCAGCTTTTCTTTGAAGCAGAGGTTACACGCCAGTGTAATATAAGACACGCTTGATGCATGAAGCATACACGCCTATGTCCTCGGCCGTGCCACTTAAAACTTAGTATTCTCGCCAATTTCCACACGGCCGTATACGCTGTGTGGTCCTAGCCCGTGTGAAAAACCTTGCGTGCGACTTATAACACCGCGGCCATGCGCATGCCTGGACTTAGGCCGTGTACTACATCTTGATATACCGACTTATTTCACGACCAGGAGCACGCCCGTATTCTGTAACTGAAGTGTGACATGCGACGACCTTAACACGGGGCCGTGGGGATTAGTCCGTGGCCTATTAACTTACTTATAAGACTAAGATTGCAATTTATGCACAGCCTAGACACCGCCGCAGTGTGTCTAGCAGATATGCACTTAAAGGCTATTACCAATGCCAATTCTTGCATCCACAAATTAAGACCAAACTCGACTCTGATTCAACAACTCAATTATTACATCTTTCATGAACAATATAACATGCTTCATTGATATTAATAACATACATTCTTAGTCAAACTTGGCCAATCACTTAGCCATTTACAAAAAAATAATAAACTTAATGACCCATACTTTTGTCCCTTTCTAAGACATATACTCAAAATGAAATGTTTCCTATACATGCCATACTTAAAATCAACTTGGCTATACCAAAATGGCGATTGATAATGTGCTACGTGTAACACCCCAAACGGACCCAAACGCTACGACTTTGATGCACGGTATCTCGTTTGGAACTTTAAAAACTTTGCTTTGAAGGGACTTGATATCTGGTTTGTTTATTTAGGTATTCATTGAAAAAAATGATATTTGATGAAAACCTTTGTTTTTCTTTTTAGTGAACATGTTTGAAAATCCCATTTATTACTCCTTTATGGATTTAAGTCCATGATCATAAATTTATAAATTGTAAACATTAACAAATAGAAAATCCCGAAACCCTAAGCCATGGGCTTATTACATAAATAATCTAAAATTAAAACTTAAAAAAACCAAAAATAGTTTATGAAAATAAAGACTTGATGTCCTGCCAGTGATAACCGCCTGGCTCCCATGTCCATGATCTTTGCTCATTCAAAAGTCGGAAAATAAAAGGGTGGAGTTACTAAGACTTAGTGTGCAAATCCAAAAAACACATGGAAAGGCTTTAGGCCACTTCAAACATATTATGAGCCTTGGCCCATACATACTTGATAACAACATATTTACATGCAACATGCGGTTCCAACCCAACCTAAAGGTCAAGTCCTCTACACACTAGCCCGTACAGCCAACACACCTGGGATTTCTACAATCCAACCCGTACCACTTCACACACCATATCGACCAGGTCATCGTTTTATCCGGTTATAATCTTAGATCACCATGTGACCTTATAATCCACCGTGGGCGAGCCACCGATCATTGTGTGACCTCATAATCAGAGTGCGTGGCGAACTACTTGATCACTAATGTGACCTTGGCTGCATATCGTGGTTTCACCATCAGATCCTTTGAGTGACCTATTAGCATGCTCTTCCCCTTCATCACATTAACCTATCCCATGCTGCATATCCATGCAAAAATCACAATATACTACCTAAACGATTCGTTTTGCGTACATACGCGATACATACATGAAAAGTTTCTATAGTTACGTACTGGCATCCTTTGCCTACCCGTTTTGGTAAAACGCGGTATCCACACAACCTTTTTCTAGCTTTTAGCCCATAACATACATATTACAGTTTTAATTAGTGTGTTAGAGAATCTACGCTACACGTTCACCGGATCAGATGAGACCTTCTATGTCGACACTAGTAGAAGCGCGATCTGGCAGATTAAGCATGCGAGATTTTGCTCGAAGTTGGTCCACAACCGGTGTAATCCCAATCAGCGGTGACTGCCTTCGTTTCTTAAACTTACGAGAAGGATTGGGTTCTGAGATCCAATCCCTCATTTCTTTGAGCGACATGTGATTCCATCACAAGACATATCGGTTGCTACCAGAAATGCAACATACAGTTAAAGATCACGACTACGATA